>CM028672.1:59246967-60498634 GCA_016760335.1 Gastrodia elata | reverse complement strand
AAACTGCTTGCTCCGGTTAATATTAGATCCTTCGATGCTCACCGTGTTTTTTTTACCTTTCAATCTGACTTAGACTATGCTCGAGAATTCTCTAAAGGTTCCTATGATTTAAAAGGTAACACAATGAAGCTTTGTAAATGGGATCCCATCTTCGATGTAACCCACGACGTTCCAATTGTCTCGATCTGGGTGAACTTCCAAGGTCTACGCTTACAATACACCTCTAAAGATACTCTTTTTAATATAGGAAATGCCATTGGTACGCATTTGCAACTCGATCGTAATACGGCGTTAAACAGGAACATTGCAGTGCCACACATTCTTCTTGAAACAAACATATCGTCTCCCCCTCCCGCAAATATTTGGTTAGGTTCCATAGAGAAAGGGTATTCTCAGGAAATTTACTATGAGAACATGCCATCGTATTGTAACCGGTGCTTCACATTAGGGCACAACACAGGAACATGCTCCCATAGAAATCAAAATTATCACCCTCCAACATTAAGAATGTTAACTCATTCTAAACCTATTAATGTGCCAACTCTGCTTTTTAATGAAGACAACAATGCTCAGTCTAATCAGACTGGCAGGTTATCTTTGACCCATGGTGACCCGCTTATTTCTCCTATTTCTACTTTGGACACTAAAATTGATGTTGGTACTGCTACTGAAATTGTTGGTGGTAGTGAAAACATTGTTGGTATGGAAAAATATGTTGGTACTGAAAAGTTGTTGGTAACACTAATGCTATTGTTAACACCAATGTGGGTGCTGCTATTGTCACCACAGATCCTTTGGACAACATCAAAATGCCTGAACCTATTTCGGTTTCTATTTTAAATACTAACATTAATGATATTCTTAATGATCATGCCAATGCTAATGTTTTAAATGCTATTTCTCTCAATGTTGAATCTTCAGATATCCGGGAGGTTGTCCATCTGTCTGCTGTCCCTGCAGACATGGATGTCTCCCATATTTCTGCTGATGTGGGAAAAGAGGTTGGTATTTCACCTTTAAATCCTTCAGTCTACAATGTTGAAGTGATTATGAATACTATTTTGGCTCATGTTGATTATTTAGCTTTTTCTTCGAATAAAACCATTATTGATGTTAAAAACAGCTCATCTATTATTAAAGCTGCTTGAATAATTGCTATTTTAAATCAGCCTTTTGAATTGTGTTTGAGTTCTGATTCTGAGCTAGAAGATCCTTATGCTGCTGTCTAGGGCACATTGTTGAGGCCTAATGTATTTGTTCCTAGTAGTCTTGCTGATAGAAAATTATTAGTTGATGAATCTGAAATCTTGTCAAACTCTGCTGATTTTAATACTGCTAATCACAATTGTCTAATCACCTTTGTGCATGCCGATAATCTTCGAATTGATAGTATAGCTCTTTGGAATTTTTTGAAAGATTGTAGCTTCTCTTCCTTTCCTTGGGCTGTTGGATTGACATTAATGCTATCCTCAAAAACTCAGAATATAAAGGCTACGCGAGAGATCATTCCAAATCTTCTTTCGATTTCAACTTTGCCATTCTTGATTGTGGTCTTGAAGATTTCAATTATACAGGTTCTCCCTTTACTTGGAACTCTGGTAGAAAATTTGCTATGCTTGATAGATTTCTCATCAATAGCATGTGGTGCAACTCTTTTTCTAACTATGAAGCTTCCTCTTTAAATTGAACTGTGTCGAATCATAAACCAATTACTCTTTCATCTTGGAACCAAACTAATAACATCCCTAAATCCTTCAGGTTCCAACTTTTTTGGCTGGATAGAACGGACTTCTCTCTTCTTATTTACTCTATTTGGAATGAATAATGTGGTTTTTATGGTCTCATCTGTCTTGTTGAAAAATTTAAGAAACTTAGAAAAGAGATTTGCATTTGGAATAAAAATATGGTTGGTAATATTTTTCTTAATGCTTCCCATTTGGAAAATAAGGTCAATAATCTAGAGAACATCTTTGATTTGGATCCCTCTGATTCAAATAGGATCGATGTCTCTAAAGCTAAAGCCTCTCTTATTCAAGCTCACAATAATATTGAAACTTTTTGGAAACAAAAATGTAGCATCAACTGGACTTTTCAAAGGGAAAGAAATACCTCCTTCTATCATAATTAGGTCAATAAAAGAAGACACATAAATCACATCTTTGAAATTAATCCTCCAAACAAACCACCAATCAAGGAGGCTGAAGATATTCAAAATTATGCTATTTCTTTTTCCTTGAAGCTAGCCAAAAACCCACCCCCAATCTTTATCCTTTAGAGACAAATTTACTCTCCTCCCAACTATCGAAAGAAGAAAATTTAGTCTTAAATGCAATGCCTAATGAGGAAGAAATCTGGGAAGTTGTGTCCAATCTAAAGAAAAAAAATTGTTCTGGTTCGGATGGTTTCTGTGAATTTTTTTGTAAATTTTGGGATGTTATCAAAATAGATGTATGTAATGGCATCAAAGAATTTTCCTGTCAAACCCGTATTCCAAAATTTTTCACCCCGTATTCCATATTTTTTCACCCACACCATGTTATCCTTAATTCCTAAAATTGATAAAGCCTCTTGGTGATCCCAGTTCCGACCTATAAGCCTTTGCACCACTATAAACAAGATCATCTCCAAAATTCCTGTTAATAGGCTTCAAAAACTTCTAAACTCTCTTATAGCTCCCAATCAATCTGGTTTTGTCCCAGGTAGACAGATCCAGAATAATATTTTGGCCACTCAAGAGCAATTCCATAGCTTAAAAAACAAAATAAATACCGCAACCTCATTAAAATATGACCTTGAAAAGGGCTTTGATAAAATTGATTGGCAATTCCTCATAAAAATGCTAAAGTTTTATGGCTTCAACGAAAGTTTCATCACCAAAATTAAGAACCTCATTCAATATAACTACTTCTCAGTTAATGGCAAAGCTAGTGGGTTTTTTAAATCTGAAAGAGGACATCTTCAAGGTGACCCTATATCTCCTTTGCTTTTCATCCTTGCTTTTAATTATTGGTCCCTTTACAGTAATGCTGTGTTCAAAAGTGACCCTTCTATGATTTCAAGGACGGATGAAAACTTTTGGTTACCTACCTTGCTTATGCTGATGATATCATCATTTTTTGTAATTCCAATAGCTAGACGGTTGAAAAAACTCAAAATCTTATTAGCTATTTGGAAAATATTTCCGGGCTTAAAGTTAACAACCAAAAATATCAATTTTTTGTTAGTCCCAAAGTCTCTTCCAGAATGATTAATAGGCTTTCAGATACTTTCAAAATAAAACAAGGTAAGATCCCTTTCAAGTATCTGGGCATTTCCATTGCCACTGGACACAATAAAAATAACAACTACCATAACCTTATCGATTCTATCTTTAACAAACTCCAAGGTTGGGAACTTAATTCTCTATCTCAAGGTAGTCATTTGACACTTATTAAATTTATCCTGAACACCATTCCTCTCTATTGGTTGGAAGTCACCTCCCCTACCAAATTTATCATAAACAAGCTTAAAAGCATTTTCAATAAAATCCTTTGGGTGCACCCTAAAAGTAGTAAGATGATCTGGTGCTCTTGGGATTGTCTTACATTCCCCACTAGTGAAGGAGGCTTAGGAATTAGATGTTTATATTCATTACATAAATCCTTTTCTCATAAATTTTGGTGGAAGTTCAGAACCTCCAATATGATTTGGTCTGAAATCCTTCAAGCCAAGTACTGTGCTCATACCCATCCTTCACAAACTTAAAATTTCATTCAATTTTGAGTAGGATTTCCAATTGCACCACACGCTAAAAGTGCTCTTTCATTTCATCCAACTAGCTTGGTTATTGTTAATCACATTGCTCTCTTTTTAGCCAACATTTTGAATGATTGAATCAATGTATTTGAATCTCTCCACTCTCCTTGATCACATGATCCTCAATAATTATGTCTGCAATACCATGGCTTCTATTACGATTAAATTTGCACTTCATATATTCTATTTTAAATTTGCTAAGATAAAATTTTTAGGGGTTTTGTTATGAAAAATTTGTCTGTAATGCATAAAAAGATTCCCTTAGCTTTTAAAATAATCCTCAATAATTTTAGTTTTGCTTTATTTTCATCCCTAATTTTCTTAAAATTAATAAATGTCATATGCAAATAAATTGAATGGATTCTTAAAAATATTCATAATTAAAGCAAATAAATAAATAAATATATATATATATATATATATATATATATATATATAATGAGAATGAAAGCTCAATGTAATCCAATACTAACATGAAATCATTAGACAAACCATTTTGCCATAGAGCCTATGTTATAGCCGCATTATATATATTTTTAATAATATCATTTTATGCCACACTAATTGTTACTCACTAAAACTCTCCAAAAGATTTTATCATAAACCATTTCAAAATCAATATATATTAAACAAATATCATATTTTATTTATCTAACTGATTCATAAACCTCTTAAAACAAATAAATAAATTTTATTTATTTGCCATAAAGGTAAATTAATTTTGTAAAATATGAGCATCATCTCATAGTATCTATTCAATAGTCTCTCTCTCTCTCTCTCTCAAAGTTTCATAGAAAGACTCATTACTTTTGATAGCCAAAATTAGGATCCCGAGTAATTCAAAATAAAAACAAACTCAATTAGTATTAAATAGAGCCACAATTTTAGCATATATATATATATATATGCATATATATATATATATATATATATATATATATATATATATATGTGTGTGTATATATGTATGTATGTATATTTATTTATATTTCTATGTGTGTGTGTCTTCCCCTTTTCAGAACCCTAGCCACAACCTCCTACATCGAGATTTTCTACAGCATTTCCTCTAGAAATCCTAACCACATTGTCGTCCAGCTACGACCGGCCTACCCCCTCTCTATTGCCCTTCTCCACTTCCTCCAAACCCCTTCTGTAAAGGTATTCTTTTCTGTGCAAGTCATGTGCGAGTAACGGCAATCTAAGAGATGTTCTTAACAAATTTGTGATAGAATCTCACTAATCCCAAGAAATTTCAAATTTTGAAAATTAGAATGACCTTACTTGGGTCAACTAATACTTCTTCTTTGCTTATTGCATGTCCCAAAAATGTTACTGACTACAACCAAATTTTGTATTTTGAAAATTTTGCGAACAACTGATGTTGTTGTAGAAGACTTAGGATAATCCCAAGGTGTGCTTTATGCTCTTCAATGATCTTAGAAAAAATGGGTATGTTCAATAAACACAATAATAAAGGAGTCTATATACAGCTTCAAAATTCTATGCATCAAATCCATAAAGTAGGATGGAGCATTAGTTAAGCCAAAGGGAATCACTAGAAATTCATAATACCCATACCACGTTCTGAAAGTAGATTTAGATACATCTTCTTTAATGCAAAGTTGATGGTAGCCAGACTTTATTAAATTCATAATAGTCAATGTATAACCTCATGCTATCGTCCTTCTTCTTCAAAAATAGGACTGGAACTCCCCATGGTTACTTGGTCGAATGAAGCCCCTTTCTAAAAGTTCTTAAGGTTATACTTTGAGTTCGTGCAACTTCTATGGTGTCATTCGATAAGTTGCTTTGAATATAGGATTTGTTCCTATAAGCAATTCAATACCAAATTATACCTCTCTTTGAGGAGGTAGTATAGGAAGTTCTTCGAGAAAAACATATATATATATATATATATATATATATATATATATATATATATATAAGAATGTAGGATACTCTTTTCTAATCATCTTTTCTACTTTAATAGTAGATACAAGGTTGATAACTGCACTTTTTTGTCCAACAAATATTATACTCTTATTTTCATGATACAACAATACTCTCTTTTTAGTACAATCAATTAGTGCTCCACTTTGGCTCATCCAATATATTCCAAAAATAATGTCAAAAGTAGTTATGGGAAGGAAGGTTAATTTAGCTCCGTACTCCCATTTATTTCTAATATACATGAGAAAAAACTATTTGTTTTTAGAAAATCTTCTGATGGCAAATTCACCCCAAGTACAAAAAGAAAGTTTTGTATTGGTAAGACAAGTTCTTAATTAAACTCAAAGCAATAAAATAATATGTGGCTCCATAATTAAATAGAGCAGTGCAAGTGTTCTGAAATAATAAAATGGTACATGTCACTACATCAGATTCTTTCATTCTTCAGTTTGAGACATATTGAAGATTATGGCTTGAACGGTGGGATTCTTTATACCGCTGCTTGAAGAAATATTACGTCCTCTATTGACAAGAGGTTTATTTTGTGCTTAGATTACTTTCTTGCCATTTTTTGGAATTTAATGCCCATTAACAATGTATATGGCACGACAAAATTTGACTAGATGATTCCTCCTCTCACGCCGATGGCATTGATCCAATTTATTATATGACATTGATCCCATGATTTAGGTTTCATATTTTTGGCTCTGTTGAATTATTCCTTAGATTTTCTTGAACTCAGTTTTGATACCAATTTATGATGACCCGGGGATCAAGTTTGAAAATTTACAATCAATAATTCATAAATAGAAACATCATTAATAAAAAAACTTAATTAACATAAATTCTTCATCACCACAGAGCCACGTTTAAAATACTTTACACAATTCATTTATTAATACCATAAAAGTTAAAAAAAACATTCAACTCCATCTCATTTCCTTATCTTGAGCCCTTTGTCTCCCAAGCAAATCTCTTCTAAGGTTTGGTTCTTAAAATTTGAAATATATAACAACAATACCAGTTAGGTGGAAGTACATAGATTATTCATTAATAATTTCTAGCATCCTAAATTATGTAAGAATCAAATGAAATGACTAGATAGTTCAAAATTTTTACATCAAATGAAATGAATATGAATATTACCAAATATATGAATAAGCATCAATAAATTTTCATTTAAAAGCTAAATATGACATAAAATTGAGTCCATAGACTATTAATCCAAATGGGTAATACTCATTATCATAAGTTATAGAAGCTTACTACTCCCCGTCGATAGTATGTTATAATAATATCTTTGGTATGTCTTTTCTCTGGATCTTCTGCCCCCTTCCACAATGGCTAGATCCCTCTTTATTTCCACATGATTGTTAGCTGATCTAATTTGTATAGATTTACATTATTGCTTTTCTTCCTCTAAAGACATACACTACATACAGTTTATCCTTTTATCACATGCTTTTTATGAATATTTTGTAATTAAATAAAGTTATATTGCATATTAAAATCCATAATCACACTTCAAATAGAAATAAGTTCAAAACAAGATATTTGAAATAAAATATAATAATAAATTGATGTACTTAACTTGATGTGATATTTCCTTATGTTTCTTGGTTTCAATCTTTTAAATTAACAACTTAGCTTATAAATATTATTTATTGGCTTACTTAGTTAATTATTTACTTAATTATTATCATTTGTTATAAAGATGGTGATGATATTATTTATGAGAATATTTTTTAATTTACTTTTATAATTTTTCCAAAAATAAAATTTATTTGTTAAATTCATTAAAAACATCATAATTAGTATTAATATAACACACATATAGTTTTGATTTCAAAAATACTCCATTTCAATAAAAAAAATATCATTTTGAAGGAATTCTCAAATTATATATTGTGATTTTTTTTTTATTATCCAAAAGGTGTTATTATAGTGCTTAAATTTTTTTTATGCTTAATTATAATTTGTTCCCAATATATCAAAGAACATTGATGCCAAAAATCACATTCTAACTCTGTGTAATCTGGAAATTATAATTATACAAATTTTAAGAAAAATTATGAAATTTTTTATAATTATACCAAGTGAAAATCTGATATTTCAAAGAATTTTAAGCACATAAATGACTAACATAATGACATAATTAGCTCCAATAATCAACAGCACATTTGTTCACAATATAACCAAGAATATGTATGTCAAAAATCAACATTTAAGTATATTTGAAATAAAAGTTATATTATGAAACATGAGTAAAAATTTTGAAAAATAGGTTTTTATAAAAATTAAGTTTTTTTGTTGAACTTTAAGTATTTAAATGAAGGCCAGAGTACTCAAAGTTCTCTAAAGTATTATGTGAATCTGTTCCCTATACATAGGAGAACTTACATATTAAATTTCATCTACTAGATTGAAGTTGTTACAAAGTTAAGAAATTCTAAAGTTTGCCAAAAATATGAAAATCCTAAAAAATTTCCAAGTAAAAATTCAAGATTTTCTTTAAACTTTAAAGTTATTTTTTATTGCCTTAGAGACATAATCAAGTGGTATTGTCTTCTAAGGAATTTTTACCAATATATAGGAGAGTAAATAGGGTAAGATCTTAGGTCCTAAAAGTGATTGGTTAAAAAAATTTTAATACTTAAAGTGGGATAAAAACTTATTTATAATCATATAAGCATAGATGATAATTTAAATATTAATCTAACATATGCGAACTTGAATATATTCATCTTCATATTAATGAATTTAAGAACTTTTAAACATTCATAAATCACCTTAAGCTATATATAATTTTGTGAATCTCTCATAAATTAGCATACTTATGTTAACCATCATGATAATCTATATGTAAGAGCATGCAAATGTTCATCTTTATGAAAATAAATCTTCCAAAAACTCATAATTTATGTTAGACTATATAGGACTTAGTAAATCTTACATAGATTAATTAGATTTATCATTATGAAATGTAAATATTCACTTTTCATTAAAATAAAGCTTTAGAGAAAAAAATTATCATTATTCTAAGTTTGATATGATATTGTAAATTTCACAAAAATTAATGTAAATTAGGTTTGTAATCATGAAAATCTAATATATGTAGGGGCTTGAGCAAACACATACAAATATTCATCATCATGTAAATGAAAGTAAAGCACAAGAAAATCACCAATTTCTCATAACTTAATATTGTATTAGACTTGCTTTAAATATATATATATAAATATATATATATATATATATATATATATATATATATATATATATCAAATCTAAATCATCACACATGACTTAGAATTAAGTTTAAACCTTATGTAAAAGAAATTGGGAAAAGGGGGAACCTCTTTGGATTTGACAGTTCATCTTGGAAAGGATGAGATATTGGAGGATGATGATGGCTTGATAAAATTCATAACACCTTAATAGCAGCCTATGGAAGCTTGAAGTCTTCTCTCTTGGATGAATTGAGAATCCAAAGAGGTTTCTCAAGCCTTTATGAAGCCTTTGGATGAAAAATCTTGAGTAGAGGAAGAACTTGTGGCAACCCGCTGTTGGGTCAGCATAGGTAATCCAGCGTTATGTGCTCACTCCCCAGGATCATATTGGGATTTAGTATTATAGTGCATTTATAGGCATATAAAATACACATTTTTATATTCATTGCAACATTCAAAAATACTAGAATAATAAATGAAATACATCCATCACAAAGATAATAATTGTTTTACAAAATCTGTTATACACTAAGTTAAAATTTAAACCTTTAAGAAAATCAGCATCAAAGTTATTTCATCATGCATCAGCTTTATCTCAAAGACTTGATCTAGAGATTATTCTTGAACTGTCATATGTGAGTATGTGTGTGTGTGTATGTGTGTGTGTGTGTGTATGTGTGTGTGTATGTGTATATGTATATGTATATTTATGACAAGGCGAACCATAAAAAAAAAATTAATTAGACACAAATGTCTAATTAAGATTTGTAAGATATCAAAATTTGCATATAATATTAAGCGGCATGATTCTGCATGAGAAATATATACAAATAGAATGTTATATTTAAGCTTAATATGCTTACAAAATTGTCACAATTATGAATGCAATATACATATTTAAGATATGTGCTCATTCTAAGAAAAAAAATATAGCAATATATAATATTTATTATATTGGATAAAGTTATAATATAATCGAGTTAGATACGTCTATCTAACAATCTAAGATCTAGGTTCCTGACTAACTATACATTTCCCTCAAAAGCTATGTGCAGTCTCTTTGTTTCTCCAGATATTATTCTATCCTGATCTAATGTATTGTCTGTATAGAGTTGAGATCAACATGAATAAACCCACGATGCTGATTTTTGATCATTTATTTTAAGTTTTAAGCACAAAATCTTATATAAATATATCAAAGTTGATTAAAACTTAATAGCAATGCAAAAATTGTAAATGAAATAATTAAATGAAATAATTAAATGAAAAGAATAATATCCTTCATTTAAATTTAATAAAATATCAATATTAATATTATATTATTTATTTAAATTTATACATTAAAATATAATAATAGCTATTATTATAAATAGCAATATATATATATATATATATATATTAAATGAAAGAAAAATAACTAAATTAAAAATTGTATAAATTAGAAAATACATAGAAAAAATAAAAATGATATAAATAAAAATTACAGAAATTAAAAAAATATATAAATATATATATAGAAAAAAAAAGCATAAATAAAAGTTATAAAAATTAAGAAATACATACATATATAGAAAAAAAAATTAATAAAAATGAAAGTTGTAGAAGTTAGGAAATATATACATATATAGAAAAAAAGAAAATTACATAAATAAAAATTGCATAAATTAGAAAATATGTACATATATAGAAAAAAAGGAAAATGAGAGAAATAAAAGTTGCAGAAATAAGAAATATATATATATATATAGAAAAAAAAATGACAGAAATGAAGTTGCAGAAATTAGAAAATATATACATATATAAAAAAAGAAAATAATAAAAATGAAAATTACAGAAATTATGAAATATATACCTATATAAAAAAATGACAAATAAAAGTTGTAAAAATTAGGAATTATATACATATATAGAACAAAAAAAAAATGATATAAATGAAAGTTGCAGAAATTAAGAAATATATACTCATATAAAAAAAAGATAGAAATAAAAATTGTATTGTAAAAATTAGAAAATATATACATATATAGAAAAGAAAGAAAATTTGCATAAATATAAATATAATAATAATAGTAATAATAATAACATTAATAATAATAATAATTACATTATTATTAAGAAAAAGAAATGAAAATAATAGAAAAGTTTTCATCTATTTCTCATTTCTTACCCTATAATGACGTTGATGAAGCTTTACTGGAGGTCAACGGGTGAAATCGGTGGTTGTCGAGAAAGAGAGGGAGGAAGTGGAGGGGAGAAGAGGAGTGAGGGAGGGGTGAGGAAATGGGGGGTGGGGGTATATTTATAAAAAAAAAATTAATTAATTATTTTCTCTCTCATCTATTATTTGGATGAGATGGATGAGATCGATGAGAGAAAATTTATCATAATTATTTGGAGTTCAATTTGATCTTTTCTTCCTTCTTATCTCCTCTTTCTCTCTCCGCTTTCTCTATCATATTTCTCTCTCTTCCATTTCTTTTCAAGAAAATAATGAAACTTGACATGGAAGTGTATCTTGATGAGAAATATACACTCGTGCAAAAAAATTTCAATTTTGACCAATATTTTATTTTTATTAATTTTTGAAGATTAAAACTTTAAATATTAATTATAGTCAATCCTGAGCTCTAAATTTAACCAAATTTTTTCTGTAGCTTTTTTATAATATTTTTAATCTAACGGCACTAAAATTATTGAATTTGAACTTGTATTTAATTTTCCCAATTTACTGAATTTAAATAATTCAAAAATTAATTCATAAGTATCCATTATTCATATTGCTCCCAAATTTGGGCATTACAATCACAAAAAAATACTATATCCAATAGTAACTTGGGGTCCTGATTTTTGAATTGGGTTTAGTCATAATTATCACAGTAACAACTTAGGTCGTTATAGAACTGAAGGAGAGTGAAGATGAGGAGCTTTGTGTGCTTGACAAAACTCTAAGTTAGCTTTTCATGGTCATGCCCTAGTGTCCAGGATTCACTTGTTATATTTATTAAGTGAATGGAAAGCTCAAGGTGAGGATTCAATGGTGGTGATTTTCTACAAAAGGCTTGGATGGTGGTGATTATGGGGTGTAAAAATTTTAGCTTTATTCATCCAAATTTTCACTTGTAATCTGTAAGTATATTCCCCAAGATAAGATTTAACTAAAATTTTCACCAAATTTCAATTTAATTTGGCAAAAATGTGCTAAAAATAATATTTTATATTTCTATTGAATTAATAAAATATACTTCGTGAAAAGACAAATTCAAGCATTGAAATGAAAGGTCTCGATGAGAGGATTTCATAGGCTCCAAAATCACCGAATTTGGTTAAGTGGTTGAACCAAATTTTGCATTTGGAATTACAGCTTTTCGAGTTTGTCAGCTCATTAACTGTGTCGTTAACACCATTAACGACCGATTGACATGTCGCTTTTACCGTTAATGGCGTCAGATTGATGGATTGATCTGCACTGTCCGTTTTAGCGGCAAACGGCGGAAGTCATTGAATCTTGCTGCTTAAATAAACAGCACCGTTATCGTTTTAACTTCGCCACACTGCTAATGTTATTTTTAATTTTATAAAATTTAATCCTAATTGTATTTTAAGCATAATTTATCCAATTTAGCTCCAAAAATTATGAAAACTTCTCTCCTTGCTAATTTGAATATTCTGAATTCAAAAATATCATTTCAATTATGATACTTAAATATTTTTATATAATTATTTTAATTTAAACTTTTCTTAAAATAACTAAGAAAAATCCTAATATCTAAAATTTCCAAAAATTGTTAAAAAATATTTAAAATTATTCTTGACAATTCCATATTTTTATTTTTCTATTTTGTTTTGTAATTTACTTAAACTAAAATGCAAGATAAATAAAAATTAAATTTTATTAAGAACTTTGTATTTTACATCCTCACAATTTCCACTGATGTCTAAAATGTATATTAGCATCAAATCCTTAATAATCTGATTTACTCGTTCAGTTTGACCATCAGTCTGATGATGAAATATTATTCTCAAAGCTAAGTTTGTCCCCAAATCTTATTAAACAGCTTATTAAAAATGAGACGTAAATCTTCCATTATAATCTAAAGCTATTACTTTATGTATACCATGGAGTTGGATAATTTCTTTGATTTACAATTTAGCTAACTTTTGACTGAGTCTATCTGCTTGATAGGTATAAAATGAGATAACTTGGTCAACATATCAACAAAGACCCATATCGCATCAACGCTTGAATTACCAAGAGGTAAACTCATCATGAAATCCATAGAAATATATGTCCACTTCCACTCTGGTTATTTCAAGGATTTAAGGAGTCTACTAGGTTCTTGGAGTTTAACTTTCACTAGCAACATGAGTGACACTTAATTATAGAATCAGTTATATCATTTTTTATTCATAGCCACCAAAATATATATTTGAGATTTTGATGCATTTTACTGCTCCCATGATAGATAGTATAGCCTAGATTTTGCATGCTTCATTGAGTTCCTCAATCTGATTCTCCTTAGGAACCCATACTTTATTTCCTTGGAAAATTGCTTCACCTTCCCTCAGCTGCAAATCAGTTTTCTAACCACCTTCCTTTAGTAGTTTGATTTTTTGTTTCGTTGTTTACTTTATCGTTATGTTCAGCAATATCCCTTAAATAATAAGAAAAAATTATGTAATCAGTCTAAAATGTACTTAAACTTATTATCTAATACAAAATTCTTTTTTTTTTGCTGGGACCTAGTATGTGAAATCGACATCTCAGGTTTGGAGTCGTTCGAGGATCCTACTTTCAAAGAGGTTTAGGAGCTTCTAGAAGAGACGGAGGAGTAACAGCCACTGGAGTGCTGATATTTTAATACTTAGATTCTTTCTTTACTGTTGGTGAGATGAGATGACTATTTTATTTGAATATTTAATTTTAGTTTGTGATAATTAACTCTGGTGTATTTTTCACTTTTATTTTCTAAGATAAATATTTACTAAGCTTCTATGATGGATTATGTGGATGAATGTTTAAGCATTCGCATTTTAATTTCATATTATCTTAAACTCAGTATTGTGATGTGATTATTATTTTATTTTATCTTATCTCATATTCATTGGCCTATCATAAATGATCACACCGCCAGTGAATAGAGGTAAGTTAACTAATACTTGAGATAAATATATTATATTATCTTAAGGATTAGCCTTAGATGTTGAAGTAAATCAGAGATAACTCATTGAACCCCAAATCAATTCAGCTTGTGTTGGGCTGATGACGGGTTAGGGTGGGTAACCTTGAGTTAATGTCCCGGGTTATCCATCGGCGGTTAGCCCGAGGGCATTACACCGGTGGCGGTTTAAAGCGTCGCGTGGCTTCGCACGATCTGCCTCTGTAGAGACAATTATTAGTAAATATTGGCCATTCAATCCTTTGAATGGCCCAGATTGATTGGAGTCAGCTAATGAAAATGAGTCCAATTTCAAACGTCGGATCTGGGCTTGGATCTAGTGGCTGAGATCAAATCATGTCGCGAGATCTATCCCAGTCGTCTGATCTGATCGGGAGGGATGGCGGGATAGCCCTAATCAGGCAATCGAGTTGTTCCGTGCCCAGCCACCCACAATATATTTCTGTGCCCAATGATTAAAGACATTAGCTTTAAACAGATAATGGATTTTAATTAAATAAAAAATACTAGTTAAATAAATCAAAATATTTTGACCTAATGAGCTAAAAAACTCTCAAGAACTCATAATTAACTAATTTGAGTATAAGAAACTAAAAATGAAGTTGAATTTTAGATTATATGTCAAAAAAATTATCTCACTTTTCTATTTATTTAAATTAATAAAAATATTCATTTTAATCAAAAGAGTTCCAAAATGACTCAAAACTTCGTGGTTCGATCTTAAAACTATTTTAAAACAAATAAGAAAATTTATAGACTAATTTGACTATTAAAAATTCGGTAACAATCATGGGTTGTTACATTAGTTTGGCCCTAAAAAGTGTATGAGATGAAATCATATTCATGACACTAACACCATCAATAATTAAGTTGCATTCAACTATATTGTAAGTTACTGAAACTATAAAAATATTTCTTTTAGTCACAGTCAAACATCTAACAACTTTTAAATGTGGACCCTCAATGATATTGAGTTTCTCATCGTCATATTGCTCATCTGGGTGGTATGACTTGCGCCATCCTTAACATCCATATATATAGCCAAAAGCCAACCCCAAAAGGGTACTACCCAGGGAAATACTAAAAGGCCCCACTAACGAAAGGAAGAAACAAACTAACAAAAAACCCTAAAAAGAGAACAAGGAAGCAAATAGACAAAATGAAAAAAAAAAAAAATAATAAACAAACAAATAAAAAATGGTAGTCCATAAAGCAGCAAACTGAACTAAAAATATGAGGGCAGCATGATTGCCCCCAGCACAACAGAGCAACTTCCAATGAGCAGAACAAAGAGAGAACTAAAGATTATTTAAGATTATTTAAGAATATAAAATTTCAAAATCATAAAAAATATTCATAAAGTTATCTAAACAAATTTGATAAAATTCAAAATTACTTGGCCTAAACTATATACTCATTATATAATTACTCTATATCTACAAAATGTATATTACTATTTAACTGTGCATTTAAATTAAATTATATAATACCAATTAAATTAAATATGCAATTGTTATGTTAATCTATCTATAATAGTGAAATTGATATTTCAACTATTATAACTATTTGTTTAATTATATAGTAATTTATTAGTAAATTTTTATTATAACTGCTGGCCCAATAAGCTAAAGCCCATAAGGAATTGAAATTCTGCTCTATTTTAAGGTCTTTTGACTTCAAGATTTATGAGTCAAATATAAGAGCAATAGAAATATCCAAATTTTAAAAATTGATATAGAAATTTAATATTTATAATAATTGAGATTTATTAGTTGATATTACAAATATAATTATATTAATGACATTAATTGCATAGAAAAAAAGAAATACTCGAAATTTGAACTTAACTCGACTAGAACTTAATACATTTTGACTCGAACCGACTTGAAAATTTTCGAGTCGAGTTCGAGTCTCTTTTTAAAATGACTCGAATTCGACATGAACTCGAGTCGACTCAAACTTGACTCGAAGCCACCCAAATAATTTTGTAAATAAAATTGTATCTCACAAATTTTATTTTTGCATATTATGTCACATTGTTAAACTTAAAATTTATCTAAATATTTATTTGTACTCTTTATAACAGCCTGGTTGCAATATGGATAAGGCTAATAATATATTATGTTCTGTCACCCATATTGCTGATAGCTGTTTTTTTCCATGTTTCCCGCTGGCTTTGAGCTTCATATGTAGAAACTCAGAACAGAAGGATACTGTTTTCTTATAAAGAAGGCTTCAAATTCATTATTATATATTAAATTTTGGGAAGGCCTCTTTGAAAAATACAACTGCATTTAATAAAATATTCTAAAATAGTTTTAAAAATAAATGATAAATATGGGATATATAAAATTTAAATTTTAAGAACGTGTTCTAATTCAAGATTTTAAATAGAATTTGAGTCATATATATTATTTGAACTTATTTCGAAAGTTTTCAAATCAAATCAAAATATCTCGAATTCAAATTTTGAATTACGGATCAAATTGCAGGCACCAATCAACACCAGCTAAATTTTTTCAATTTTCGATTGAAAATTTGATTATGTGACAAATAAGAAGATTTGAGAAATTTTATCAATTTTCGATTGAAAATTTGATTATGTGACAAATAAGAAGATTTGAGAAATTTTATCAATTTTCGATTAGAAATTGATCTAAGGTTTTTGAATGAGACTACTTAAATCTTGATCTGATTTGATTAAGATGGCCAACCTTGATTTTAGTCTTCGAGTGATCTACAGATACTATGTTTCATTCAGTCTCTCATGGCTGCCCATATTGTCTCAGGAATGAACTTTGTGCTTAATCTGCGCTGCTTCAGCATACTAGCTGAATCTTTTTCACTGCTATTTTAAATATGAATTGGAGTATACTTGCCATTGCTCAGTCAATGATAGGAAAAAATCTTTTTCATTGCTGTTTGTGTGCGCTTATTTCATTCTTACCCGATTGATCCTCTAATCATCCCGCATGTGTCTGTAACGGTGTCCGACTAGACTGTGATTGGGTGCGCCCACTTGTGTCTGAGTATAGAAAGCAGTATTCTTGCTCAAGCATCGAAGGCTCGGGAATCACTGTTCACGTCTAGGCTGGTTCCCCTGGTGCGTTTAGGCACCCGCTCTGTGTGGCGCTCGGGCGAGCTTAGTTGGTGAGCCCACGGCACCCCGATGAGCTTGAGCGCGGTCCACAGGGCGTTAATTCCATTAGTCTTTGAGTTAAGAATTTCATCAACCATAAGATGTGATCCATGATGAACCTGTCATGCCATGAAGGACAAGCTTGAACCTCAGAGCTACGATGAAATAGGTCTATAATTTGAAATATTGGCCGCACCTGCATGTTGTGGGCTCAAAGATTTGATTGGCAATAAATTACATGGGTCATCTTCTTAGAAGAATCATAGCTTCGGCCATTACTTTAATACCTAAAACGGCCCCATTTTTTATGTACAAAAGTTAATAAAATGAGCCACAAGCCTCCTGAGAAAGCATTTGAAAAGCCCAACTTTCTGCCGAAATTAAAGGCAGGGTGAAGATGCTTCTCAGTGCAAAATGTCAAAAAATGGCGGGGCACCTCTTCACCTATGGACGCTCCCTAGGGGCCAGCAGTACTTCTAATGGCACCGCCCTAAAATAAATTAAAGAGTTTGTCAAAACAATAATTACTTGTGGGAATAATTAACTGCAAAAGTATTCCTAGTGCAAGAAGGAATAAAGGTTTGAATCAACGCTGATAAACTCGCAAGAGAATCATTCTTAGAATGCGAAGGACATTCTTTTCTATAATGCTTATCTGAAAGAATCTTGCATTGTTTGGTTCGGTATATTTAAAAGTATAAAGCAGCAGCAGAGTTTGAAGCAATTAGTGTTAGGCTGCGTTATTAGCATTTCAAATCCCCTATCAATGCATCCATCGCTGCAACCATCCATCACTAGAAACGTGGCGATTATTGCTTACTTGAATATATAATTAAATGTTTCATTCCATTCAATTATGCTACTAATCCTAACATTCATAATAATAACTCTCAAAATCAAAGATGTGGGGCTCATTCTACTCCAAATGTTGTTTCGTAATTGGCTCCAAATATTAGTGTATTATGATCGATTTTTTGTTTATTAGATGTTGGATATTAGCAGCATATTTATTTCATTTTTTATTTAGCCGTGTTAATCATTAACAAGCATAGAATAACTCTTCATCTCAATGGATAAGAATGAGCCTCGTTGAGTAAGAACTAAGAAGCTGCAATTGTTTAATCGTAATTAAGCATTTTATTATGCCGCCTCAATTGGCCAAAACAGCTTCTTTTATTGCCGGAGCCGTCCAAAAAACACTGCTTTTAGAACTATAATATTTTATAATTAAAGTCTTGATTCATTGGTCTGTTAAAACATCAAATAAATGTGTATTCGATGAGATTTGAACACTTACAACATTAAGAGTTTAAGAAAATACGGCATATCTCTCTTAAAAATTACTAATTGTTTCCAACATTAATTTAACCATTATAATTAGATAATAATAATAGACGGTAAGAATGAAAATATACAAGTGTTTGGAATATAAATTACTCAAAACTCGATTGTATCAAACCAAATAAAGCCATGTATTTTCAAATAACTCGCCACTCGCTGGTATAAATGGACAGCAGAACTACAGGTATTTTCTTTATCTCTCTCTCTCTCTCTCTTCCAGTTAGGGATGGGCGTCCTAGACTATTTTTTCGAACTGTTTAGCTTCAAGTACACGAAGAGAGCTTTGAATAAAAAGAAAAAGAAACCGCTCCAGGTAATCATCTTCTCATCATCATAGGGGAAAATTGCTGGCTGAGCTCCTTTTTTTTCTGCAATAATTCGTCTACTTAATGCTTGCATTATCATTTAATCGAGATATGCTATTCTAACCCGTTTGATATCGCTCTGTCGGGGGATAAAAATAGACCGTGCAGATAAAGGTTAAAATGGATTGTGAAGGCTGCGAAAGAAGAGTGAAGCATGCTGTGAGCACAATGAAATGTAAAGATCTTCCTACGAATTTCTCTCCTGATTAATCATAGCGGTTTTATTCGAGATTTAAGAGTTTCTCTCTATTTTAAGATCATCAAGTGCAGGGGAGATTGCACATCTGAAAATAGCCCTATACGTTTCAATTATCTGACTCAAAAGATTAATCAGTTAGGTCGTGAGCTCTTCTATGTAGAGTCACAAGTAATGTAAGACTGATGATACATGTGTAATTTCTTAACTTATCTTCTTCCATGAGAACCCGCACCAAATACGAGTAACCCAATCCCTCCACAGAATCAGTTGTAGGGTAGATTACACATGCAAGAATGTCCCAACACCTGCAAAATTCTATGTTTATATGAATCACATCAATTTTTCTTACACAAGGGTAATTTTTTAACAGACAAAGCAAAACAATAGCTCTTTTGCTCTATAAAACTTTTCAAATAAACTTTGCTCTTATACCAGTTGTATGGAATGGCCCAACATTTCAACACATGCAAAAATAGCCCAGCTCACTTCAAAAACTTTATGTTTATATTAAATCACATAACTTTTTTGTAGACAAGTGTGATCTTAACAGTAAGAGCAGAACAATAGCACTTTTGCTCTATGCACGCATTTATGATAAATCACTGCACATTTTTAAGAAGATGAGCTTGTTGCTGAGCTTATTAGTGACTGTTTTGGATGCAGATGTGACAGCAGTGGATGTGAATCGAAGCCAGAGCCGTGTATCTGTGACAGGGCATGTGGATCCGAAGAAGGTGCTGCGTAGGGTAAAGAGAACAGGAAAGGCGGCTGAGTTTTGGCCCTACACCCCTCACAATCTGGTCTTCTACCCTTATGCTGCGGGTGCCTACGACAAGAGGGCGCCGTCTGGGTTTGTCCGCAAAGTCCCTCAGGCAATGGCAAACCCGGGTGGACCCATGGAGGAGTATAGCACAATCTTTAGTGATGATAACCCAAATGCTTGCTCTTTGATGTGAGATTATAGTCAAAAGGGCTGGGTTGTGCATTTTTATGTGAAGAGGGATGCCTGTGGATGGCCTTGCGATCAATTTCTGAGGATAGATTTTAGTGCGTTAGGGTGGAATATGAATGGCAATGACTTGTGAATCTGAACTATTTGCATCTCTCTCGTGTTCTAAAAGAGTGCTGTAGGCTTCTTCTTGATTTTAATTCAATGGGTTTAGAGAAAATTAGAGTTTAATCCAAGAGTGATTATGAGAATATTTTATATTTTATATTTTTTGTTTAATGACTAGACCTGTTCTAAAGTTTTGCTGATTAAACTGCAATTTGTCTTGGACTTTGCAATAGTGTTGTCAACTTAAGTGCAGTTAATAAGAGTGCATTTCATGTAGATTCCTTATAGGACCTTGCAGCAGTGTTGCCAACTTACTGTGGCCGCTTGATGAGGTGCACATTTGGTGAAGAAGTTTGTATAAGCTTTGCATGGGGAATAGAGGGAAGACAGCATAAAAGAAAGCTACTAAAAACAAGTATATAAAATTAATGATATTATTAATTTTAGATGAGAAGAAGAAAATATGGCAAGTAGATGAGCATAAAGCTAGACAAGTAAATGCTATGAAATATTTTACGGTAATATTGAGTACAAGAATAAATGAAAAACTTAATGAATTGTACTATTTTATCTCACTTTTGTATTTTAAGAAAAGATTGTGCAATAATCAATATTGTATCCTATCAATAGAAAGAAAGCCATCAATTTCATTATGATTTAAGATCGCTGAAAAGGAATAGTCACAAATGGAGGCAAATTATTTTCATTTTAAAGTTTTTTGTTGAGTTTCTTACATGCACATTAATTCTGAGTCAAGAGATAAGCTTGATGTAAAAATAAGAAAATGTTATCCTATAAGTTATGGATCTAACTATTTTGGTTATCAATTTCTTGATGATCAAAATAAAAAGATCGTAAGGGAAAATATATAATATTTGGTGAAAGCTAGCTTTACAAAAATAATCATTTAGGAGGGGCCAAAAGCACAGAGAAAGATCTTGAAAAGCCATCCGTGAAAATGTCGCTATTGAAGATGTACAAATAGTTCAAGAGAACTAAAATATTGATATAGAGGCTGCAAAGCAAGAAGTTTTTGTACTCCACTGCAATTAAGAAGATCATTTAGATAGTAAAGACCCACACAATGTTATTCTCCAGCATTGTACTATCTGCTATTGACATAAAGTGGAGAACCATAATTCTTTAATGAAGTTGTGCATATTGAATATTTTGTTAAGTGGGAGCAAGGTATCGAAGAAGAAATGAGCTCTTTAAAGTAGAATAAAATATAGGTGTTAGCTCCATTTCTAAAAGTTAAGAAGGCTCTACAAGATAAGTGGGCGGATCATGTAAAAGAAGAACACAATAGTAAGAGAAGATATAAAGCCAGATTGGTGGTAACAATTGCAAAAGATTAAGTATACTAAAGTATCCTCTCCAATTGTAAAGATAATTACAATAAGAACAATACTCAGCAATATTGCTTCAAAAGATTTGCATCTAGAGTAATTAGATATAATACTGCATTTTTGCATGGAGATTTGCATAATAATTTATATGGAATAACATGAGGGTTTTATTATTTCAAGAAAGTGAGATCCTATGTGCAAATTACAAAAGATTTTGTATGAGTTTAAGCAAACACCAAGACAATGGTATATAAAATTTGATCATGTTATGTCAATAAATGGATTTACAAGATGTTAGATGGATCATTATTGATATTTTAAGAGGTTTGTGGAGTAATATATCAAATTATTATTTTGTGTTCATGACATGTTACTTATAGGATCAAACATGCAAGAAATTAATAAGCACAAAAATTAATTATTAACATAATTTAAAATGAAGGACTTAGTAGCTACTAAGCAAATCCTTGGCATGTGAATTTTCATGATAAGATCTAAAAAAATCTGAAAGTTATTTCATAGGAAATATACTGATAAGGTGGTGAGTATGGTCAATTTTGAAATGTCAAAGCCTAATGAGACTTCTTTAGGAGCACAATTCAAATTATCTAAGAAGTACTGACCAAAGAACAAAAAAATGTGTATATAAAGTTTGATCATTTTATGTTAATAAATGGATTTACAAAATGTTAGATGGATCATTATTGATATTTTAAGAGGTTTGTGAACTAATATATCAAATTATTATTTTGTTTTTGTGACATGTTAGTTATAGGATCAAACATGCAAGAAATTAACAAGCACAAAAAATAATTATTAACATAATTTAAAATGAAGGACTTAGTAGCTACTAAGCAAATCCTTGGCATGTGAATTTTCATGATAAGATCTGAAGAAATCTGAAAGTTATTTCAAAGGAAATATACTGACAAGGTGGTGAGTATGTTCAATTTTGAAATTTCAAAGCCTAAAGATAAAGAGACTTCTTTAGGAGCACAATTCAAACTATCTAAGAAGTAGTGACCAAAGAGCGAAGAAGAAAAAAAGCAAATGTCAAAAGCTCCATATGTATCATCAATTAGTTGTTTGATGTTTGATATGGTGTGTATAAGGCCACACATTGCTCATGCAGTGGGAGTTGTGAGTTGCTTTATGAAAAACCCAAAAAATTACATTGAGAAGCTATTAAGTGGATTCCATAACACTCAAATGAACTTTTTGTATGGCCCTTAATAAAATAGAGTAAGCAAGTTCTAAATTGTTATTCAGATGCTGATTTGGGTGGAGTCTTTGATGGTCGAAAGAGCACCCGTGGGTGTGTGTTCATGCTCGGAGGGACAGGTATTAGTTACATGCCGCAGGTTCAAAATAGTGTTTCTCATACAACCACTAAAGTCAAGTATATGCCAATATTAGAGGCAAAAAAATTAGATGATATGGCTAAAGAATTTATAAAATGAACTGGGTCAAGATAACAGTACACTCTATTACGACAATCAAAGTGTCATTTATTTGGCAAAGAATCTTATATTTTATGAAAGAACAAAGAATATACAATTACAGTATCATCATATATGTGGATTGATTGATGATATAACCCTTCTATTTGAGAAGATACTTGGTGCAAAGAATCTTTTGAATATATTAAGCAAGACAATCACCATCCAAATGCTGAGGCTATATCATCTCAATTGGCTGATGAGCCACATATTTATAGTTATTTTCTTATTTAAGATGTGTATTTTAGTAAGTTAATTGAAAGGACCAAAGCACTTAACACTTGATTCGACAAGGAAATTAAAAGGACTAGAGCACTCCATTCCTCCAGCTCCCAACAACATAATTAAGAGAAAAGGTTAATTCCATCAGTTTTCAATAATGAATGAAGGGATATTCCAATGATATTAACTTAATGAATAAAACTTTCAAGGTACTAACTCAAAGAAAGAATAAAAGAAGAATTTGGAAAGAGGATGGCTAAAGGGAAGAGAGTTATTTAAGGAAAGAGAAAGGGCTTTTTTATCTTTTTCATAACCATAGGGGACGAACCCTATTCACCACATATGATCAAGGAATGTGTAAAATCCCAAGATTTTGAGTAAATAAAATTATTGCTCATTATTTTAGTTAATTTGAGTAATCTATTAGTTATTTTTTCAAAAAAAAAATATCAAGTTGTTAAGAATAATTTTAGAGAATTTTAAAAAATTTTAAGGAATTTTTCTATGAGAGAACTTTCCATATTATTTTATGATGAATTTAAATCAAAATAATTATAAAAAATCATTGGGGTGTCAAAATTAAAATATTTTTGAATTTTTGAGTTATATACTATCAAATTAGTTATCAACAATAATTTCATAATTTTGGAGCTAAAATGGATGAGTTGCTAAGAAAATGTTCGAAATTAAATTAATTGAATAGCGACGACGAAAAATGTCGTTAAATGGCAATTGACGCCTTCTGGAGTTAACGGCGAATCCAACGGATCCCGCCGTTTGCCGCTGAAATCGACGGTGTAAATCGCGCTAGCGATCTGACGCCGTTAACAGTGAAAGTGACAAGTCTAACGGCGCCGACGAATCCAATTTTTGCCAACTTCAAATTCAATTTTCGGGCTAGCCACTTAACCAAATTGGACAATTTTGGTATTTATAGATTCCTCTCAATGAGATCTACATTTTAAACCTATATTTTTTTGGTCTTTTGCATTTGAACAATCTAATTAAATGTGCCAATTTATATTCCATGAAAATTATTCTCAATTAAGAATGAATTTAAGTCAAATTATTTTGAGCTATTTAAATTCTACCTTGATCAAACATACACCATTGGATTTTTGCTAAACTCTTATAAGCACTGTAACAACCCAAGTTGTTACTTTGGTCAATTAAGACTAATCTAAGTCCTAATTATAGTTCTAATGCCTTAATTAAGTCATTAGAAGCTCATCTCTAAGATCTAGTCCAAATCTGAAATCAATTGAATCAAATATGAATTTCTAGAAAATCTCAAAACCCTAGAAATTGACTTTTTATCTAGACCTCAAATTGAAAATCTGACTTCGCCATTGCGTTCACCACCCCCAAATTAGCTAGGCGTGAAGTTTTGGATGCATTTGGAAGTCGTTAAATTTTTGTCAAATATTTTAATATTATTTAAATATCCTGAAAAATCAAATAAATAAACACTTGTCAAATCAAACATCTGAACACGCCGTTGCGTTCCTCACCCCTCAATTAGTTAGGCGTGATTTATTGATAGTTTTTGGATTATGTTTAATTAATTAAACTCAATTAATGAAATTGAAATAAAATAATTAAATAATTATTATTATATAAATAAATTAAACGGCGCCGCCCATTATTTTATTATTCTGTTCGCCTTCTGCCATCAGCCTTGAAGCGGCACAATCCCAGCCGTCGATCGGACCGTCCTGATCGGACGGCCCGTGTTCATCTCCTTCCGAGCGCTCGGCGTGTGTCTCTCGCGAGGGCACGCGGCACCTCTCGCCATGCCAGGTACCCCCAGCACCGCTCCGAAGTCCCATTTACCTCTTCTTCCCCGTCTTCATCTGGGAGGATGCTAAATTTTAGCTAAGAACGAAGAATACTAGGTCTTGCCAGTCAGACTTTGCCCTTCGAACTCACACCGAAAGCAGCAGGTACTATCCCTTCCTTCTTTCCTCTTCGTAAACGCATTAGCTTAGATTCATATTTTATTTCATGGCTTCGATTAAAGTTTGATTAATTCCAAACGAGTATTGTTAGGCTTGATTATTGCAAATTTACAAACCATATTTAATACCTCACAGAGATTTGCATGTTCGCATCTTCTTCTTCATCCCGATAGGGCCATCTAGGGTTCCAAATTTGTAGAGATTCATGAAATCTCAGCTCTCGATCCACCTCTAGTTGTGAAGAGCGTACTGAGATCTTCTTGATGCGGTGCGGGCCGGACTCTACCGGCGACGAGAAGGCCGTCAAACGCGACACCCTAGGCGTCGAATCGCAGTCTGAGGCAAGGCCTTTCGTCCCGCCTTGGGTCGGTTCGGGGTGAGCCCGACCTGTGGATTATTTTCGGGCCAGATGCAGCGCAGCAGACGCTTGTGGGCTCCCGGGTCGCTGCGTAAAGTAGGGCCCGCAGCCAATCCGCAGCGAACCATGTCTCGACACGTGGCTCTCACGGATCCCGCCTCTGTCATTTGAATTGCGTGGGTCCCGCCGTGAATCTGACCTGCAGCTATTAAATTAATAGATATATATATATATATATATATAATTGAAATTTTGATTAATACAATTTAATTAAATGAATAACTATGAAACTTTAAGCTTCCATAAGTCCTAAATTACACATCCAAACTATGTAAATGAATATACTAAATCAATCAGCAAAAATCAAGGATTAATATGAGACTGTCAAATCTCAATTTGCACAATTATTTCACATAGTGACATTTAGGGGTGTTAAGTAATTCAAAATATGTTACAAAATTTTATTTAACTATAACTTTGTGTGTGGTTACCTAAATATACCCAATATGGGTCTCAAAATGCTCAGAAAACCCTAAGGATTAATTTAATAGTATTCACTTTACTGTTTGGATTAAATTTAAACTAATCACTTTTAGGACCTAACCCTAATTAGGTCAAATAACCCTAGAACTTCAATTGACCATAACTTGGTCAATTGAGCCATAAATTAAGTGATCCAAATATCCATTTAGATCAGAAGAACCTAATTAACAATAATCTGTAAAAATAATTAAGATTAAATGGTTATATTTACTAATCCATCCTAATTACTCTAAATCTTAATTAGTAAAAATTAGCAAATCTAATGATTCAAATTAAATAATTCAAGTTTCAAAGAACTCCTAGAGTAAATTAAAACCTAACTGTGCAATTAGTTTATTGATCTTGTGATTAATTTCACTAATTACACTAAACCCTAATTATTAACCCTAAAGTTTGTATTGGCTATAACTTAGCCAATACATATCAAAATTTAATGATTTTAGATTCTATGGAAACATTAAAATATAATCTTTAATAACCTAACATAAAATTTAGGTATCATTAAGGTAAATTTACCAAATTGCCCTTATAAGTAAAATTCCTTAATTTGATTTTATAAGGCTTAATCCTTAACCAAAATTAATGAATTTATTGTCTAAACTCATATTAGACAGTAGTAACCATTCCACTTTAAGAAATTTTAGATTTAAGCCATAACTTATAAAGATGAAATTTATACCTTAAATAAAGGGCAAAAAGGTCATTTTGCCTAAATCTAGGTTTAAATATCTTAAAACTTTAACTACATTCTAAAACCCTAAAATCAATAATAGAATTGATTTGAACTCATTATGTAATATTTAAACTCTTTAAAATGACATTTTAAGAAAAACCCAAAAAATGGCCTAAATTTCTTTAAGTCTTAAAATAGGTCTCATAAGGTGAATTTAGTTCACCTTATGCCTCCTTTAAGTTACATTCAACATTTTTAATAAATAAATAATATCAAACCTAAGATTTAAATATTCTCTTAGGACTTTCTTTCAGATCTTTAGGATCTTAATTCCTTAGGATCTAGCTTAGAAATTAGGTTAGAGTTTATCTATTAAGTAATTTGGTACTTAATAGATGAAACCTTAGTTTTATAGTTTTTTAGATTTCATCCTTTATTTATGATTATTTTATATTTAAACTTTAGATTTAAGATTAGAGATCAATCTTATTAGGCTTAATTTTGCTTAATAAGATAGCCTTAATTATAGTTCATGAGATTTAGGTTTAACTTTATATCATTAGAATTAGAACCTATTGGATTAAGAAGTTAAAATCCAATACTTCTTGGATTTTAACATCTTAATCCCCCAATTTTGATTCCTACTAATCAAGATTGGTTTGGGATTCGTAAAATTATTAATTAGGGCATTTGATTTATTATTTTAACTTAATTAAGCGACATGTGACTTATAAGTGTTAGAACTCGATTAGTTCTAACATTCTTTTGACTTGTAGGCTCGATATTTTGGATTTATACTCGATAGCTGGATATTGGAGATCCTAAACTTGTATAAGTTCAGATTAATTAGAACATCTTAAATAAAAAACAAAATAATATCACAAATATTGTTTAGTGCTATTTTATATACACTGAATATTGTATGCTATGCTTTCCTTTATTTGGACTTCTTTACATTTGGATATATTGCATTAAACATAGAATATTGGATGATTATTTCTATGTTGATTTTGATTATATTCATATGGCATTTCATATTGTTAGAAGGAAATTTGATGGAAAAAAATAGAACTTTACTAAATTTGAGGAGATATGTCTTTTTAGTCTGCCAGATAGTATGACTTTACTTTAGAATGGTTTTGGGCTATGAATACTTTCCTAGTGCCTGTAGGATAGCTTTAGGGGCTAGGACTACTTTCCTAATGCATGTTGTACTTGACTAGGATTACTTTCCTAGTGAATCTGGGACTACTTTTCCATATGCTGGTTGTTTCTGACTAGGACTACTTTCCTAGTGAATCTGAGACTACCTTTCCAGATACTGGTTGTTTCCGACTATGACTACTTTCCTAGTGAATCTGGGACTACTTTTCCATATGGTTTGCAGTACTTTTTGATGGAATTAACTTTAATTTAGGACTACTTTTCCAGATGTTTAGCAGTACTTTTTAGATGAAATCTGGGACTACTTTTCCAGATGAGCAGATGAACTTTACTTGTGGCAGGACTAAGTAGAAATATCTCATTTCTGGCAGTTACTTTTCAGTTATCTCATTTGTATTACAATTACTTTGCAGTTGTCTTTTTATTACTTTACAGTTTTGGCTCACTTTTACCTTACAGTTCAGTTCACTTCTTGTTATATTTCATTTTCTGCAGTTCTTACTTTGTCCTATAGTTCAGTATGCCTTCTATTATATTTTCATTTTCTGCAGTTCTTACTTTGTCCTATAGTTCAGTATGTCTTCTGTTATATTTTCATTTTCTGCAGTTTCTTTGTACTCATAATTTTGAATATTTATTTTACCTTTCAGTAGTTCACTTTTACTTTTAGCATGTAGGATATTAGAATTTTACTTTTAGTTCTATATTTTCAGCTTAGTTGTAAAGCAACATGTTTTATATTGATCATATACTTAGAAGTTTCACTTGTGTTTAGTAGATTTCTTTATGCATTACTTAACCTTTTCTGCAGCTTGAGTTGAGGTATGTGCTTACCTCACATCTTGATTAAGTTATAATTATGTTAATTTATAATTTTGTTACCTTTCTTTGATGCTTACTGCTCCTATGTCATTTAGTATTGTGATATCATTAAAATTTAACAATTTACAGCCTAAAATGTACTTAGACATTTTGTCTAACTAGATTTTTCTTTTATTGGCTGGAGCCCTACCATTGTGAAACTGACAATGGTAGATTATGAGCTATTCGAGGTTGTATGACCTTCCGGAGATCCGATTCAGGAGGAGGAGCATATAAGAGAAGGTCATTAGTCACTACCAGATATTGTGAGGATATGAGAAACTTTACTTTCATTACTGCATAAACTTTAATATCATTTTGTAATAATACAGAATTTAATTGCTTTACTTTTCATGCTTATGTATTCTGAGTTGTACAATTTTTATCTGGATTGTATGGATGTTACATTTGTGTTTCTTCCACACTCTGATAAATTATAGTATACTCATTTAAGTTATTATTTCTATTGCTGCCCTTTACTTATTAAGGCACGGCCTCCCTTGCATTTGATTAAGAAGGTCCATTCATTAATCTGAATGTTAAGTGAGGGTTTGCTAAGTGATGACCTGTAACAACCCTAGGTTGTTACTCTAGCTAAACCTAGGTGAATTAAGCAAAACCAAGTCTTGATTTTGATTCCATTAGATTTAAAGGGTCATTTAAACCTAACCATAGAGGTTTGAAATCAATCAGAGCTAATTGGAGATTTTTGTATTTTTGGCTATTTTTGAGCCCTAGAAAATACCTAAAATAATTTGATCTCCAAATCAAAATCTGAGTTCATTTTTGAATTCCTCACCCCCAAATTAGCTAAGAGTGAAATTTTGGGAATTTTTGGAGATCATTTAGTCATATTTTGGATTTAATTTAAATTGGTTTAATTGCAAATTAAGGTTTCAAACAATTTATAATTGCAAATCTATCCTTTCCAACGGTCGGCTGGTTTCCAACCTGCAGGTGCCATCTGGGCAGTCCGTTCCGCGAATTTGATCCAACGGCCCGCACCTTAGATCGGATCCGTCTAATCTCGACCGTTCTGCGGTTCTGAGATTTAATCCGACGGCATCTAATCCACCCGCCGTAAGTATCCTCGATCCACCGTTAGATCACATAATCTAATCCAACGGTGGACATTCTATCAGTGTCGTTCATTAAGTGTTAGGAGATCAGGGCCGTCCCACTTCGATGGATAATCAATCAGACGGCCCCGATCACCCCGAGCACTGTGGATCGTCTCCTTCACCTCTCCCGTCACTAGCTGGTCCCCCCCCTGACAGCCATAACCCCTCCATCCCCGTGGCAGTACAGGAAAAAGACCGAAATTCTTCTCTTGCCCTCGGCGCATTCGTCTGGCTGGCTGTCTTCTCCCCAAATTTCCCATAGCCATTGGCCCGAGCCATTTCCTTCAGCCCGAGCCTCCTGCCATTGCCAAGCTCTAGAAACCACTCCCAGAGCACCCAGTTGCCTATAAATACCCTCAGCACCTCTCAGTGAGTCCCTTTGCTCACTGAGACTCCCCAATTGCCTAGCTGAAGGCCTACTGGAGCTCCCGTCACCTCGGCAATCTCCCGGCTTTTCCCGAAGTTAGAACTGCTAATAAAGAGCTCGTCTGGTGTTCAGACCCCCTATACACCTTCGTCCATCCTCCAGGAAGCTCAGGAACACTTCAATTCTCCTCGGCGAAGCCTGCAACCCCGTCCTCAGGTACAGTCTTTCCCCAATAAAATTTCTTCAGCTCAATTTCGTTTATGTCTTCTGGATGAACTCTGGATGTTGCCTAGAGAACCTTAGCCACCTAGGAAACCCATTATAATTGTCGCCTGGGGCTAAGCTAGCTCGAATCGATCATATCGATCGATTGAGCTAGCGGCCGAGCCAATGGCTGAGTCCGAGTAAGGACCCAGCGATTGGCTTCACCCCAGGTTATGAAATGTTGGGGGATCGACTCGTCTCACCTCCCTGAAGGTGTAGGTATCGAGCTCCAGCCGGATAATGGCCTCTGTGAGGAGAATTGTCTCCTCACAGTACGCCTGAAATGCCCGTATCGAAGGCATCTCGGGTGAGTAGCACCCCGTCGATCCAGAGGGATCCAAATGGGGGTTCTTAGTCCAATCGATGCGTCTAGACCCCAGGAACGTTTAGGGATCGAGTTGATCCGCCGCCGTCATCGGAGCGCCGAGAATTTTAGTGCTAAAGCTCGGCTGGTTCGGGACCCTTCGAGAGGTTGAAGATGAAGCCCGGGCCAGGCCGACCCTTACCTGCGCAGTTTTGATCTCGGGCCGCGTCTAATTAATTAATTATAGGAATGCATTTTCAATGGTTATGTGTTTAAATAAATCAAACCCTATATTTTTATTTAAATAAAAATACCGAATAAATTATTTAAATAATGTGGCTATACTGATCCAAATGGTATGATCCAATATACTATTTGAATCAGAAAAATACAAAGAACCTAAATATAAAATAAAATCACAGATTCAATGGTTGGATTTAAAAATATTTTCCCAACTCTTTGCTGTCCTTATTTAAATCATATTAAATTAAATAAATATCCAAATGAGAAGATTAAGGTCTCTGATTGCTCCATGAACCCTAGAGAACAATTTTAGACCTTTAAAACTAATTTTGGATATTAATTTCTCTTAATCACTCCTTAATCACCATAATTAGGGATTAGTAAAATTAAACCTAATTATACCTCTGATCTTGATAGAGATTGTTCCTAACGCTATCCTAAGTATACTAGAACTATTTGGAAAGGTGGGATTGCCCTAAGATGCCCTAAATTTACTAATCCCCAAAATTGGCTTAAATAAGTGATTAGTGCTAATTAGCTTAATTAAGTGGTCAAAATCTAAGATAAATATTTTTCCCACCTTATTTATCAGTATGGGACACCTTAAAATAGATTAGGAGTAATTTGGACAACTAAATCCTAAAATTCCAATTTTTGGCCTTAAGAGGGGCATTGTGGTCATTTTGATCAAATATATTTAAATGCCCTATAAACCTTGAAAACTTCAGTAATCTACCCTAAAATAGATTAGAAATGTTCTCTGAATTCTCATACCAATATTAATGCTAATGTGATCCTTAACTTAAGAAATCTTCATTTAAACCCTAATTAAGACACTTAGATCTTAAGTAACCTAAAAGAGGTCACCTAGTTTAATGCTTAATCCAAATATCTAAGATTGTCAATTATCACTTTAATGAGTTCAATATAGTTGGATTATAAACTTAAATTCTAAAAGAAATACAAATGGAAACTCCTAAGTTAAAATCTAGTTTAAAGTCTAAACTGATCAAACATCAGATCCTTAGATCTTAAATCTTAGACTTAGATCTTCAATTTGAATTGAACCATCTCTAATTGAAATTCTTTAAATGATTGGTTGTTTAACCCTTTGAAGCCTTCCTTGTGGGTATAGGGTGATTCAATCTATGAGATAATGAAATTATCTTAAAGGATTGAATATAGATCTTAGATTCTCAAAGCTCTTAATTGATTATTTTATCTTATGATCAGTAGAATAACCATTCACTAAGTTCGTAGTTCTTGGAACTTTCAGCTTATAGGATTCTTTATCCTTAACTTTGGAATAGAGTGTGAACCCTAGATTCTTATTAGAACACCCCCTTGGATTTAGGTTTGAACACCAAAGTGGAGTTCAAATCCAAGATCCTTAAATCTTGATTTACTTAATCAAGATTTTGGTAAGAGAGTAAAATATTAACAAATTAGGTCATTGATTTATTTACTTAAACTATATAGTCATCACATGATTTTGGATTAGAACTTGTTAAGTTCTAATATTAACTTTAGGGACGTAAATCTGAGATTCTACTCGATAGTTGAATATTGGAGATCCTAAACTTGTACCTTCTCAGAGTATCTAGATTTGGTAATTATATAACATCAGATATCACATAAGTCTAGATTGAGTCACTTGCTTACTTTGACTAGATTGCTTTGCATACCTTGGATATTGAGATTTATTCCTTGAGCATGATAGGAGAACTTAGGATATAGATGGTACATCCTAAGTTAGTATTGGAATTGCATATCATTCAATTTTGCCTTATTTGCAGTTGGTAAAATATGTCCTAGCTTAGTCTGCCTCTTCAATAGTAGTATTGTATAGACTAGACTCAAACCTAGCATATTTGGATGGCTAAGCTGGGGATTGATTGATTGGTATTGGAGGCCCTATATGGCATATTGGCTGGTATGGCAGTACTATATCTTAGGCTTATTACTACTTTAGCTGGATTGTTCAGTATCATTTTCTATTTTGCTTTGTCACATGCTTCAGTGGCCTTATTTTCATTACTTGCTTGCTTTGCCACATGTCTCCATGGCTTTTCATTTCATATATTGCTTAGCTTTTGCCACATGTCTCAGTGGCCTTTTCCTTTCCTTTTTTTTCCTTAACTAGCATATTGTATGTATACTCGTATAGTTTACTTATATATATTGGCATGTTTATGATGCTAGAATTGCATGTTTTTAATACTTGTATTTCTTTTATATACTCAGCATGTGTTAATATGATCATAAAGCATGTTAGGTTCAGAATTATATTGTAGTTACTGTTTCTTTTAGCTTTTAGCCTCACCTTGCTTATTTCACATTGTATGTTCTTCATACTAGTTGCTGGCTATAAATGGATTGTTTATAGTTACCATTTCTCCATAGCTTGTTGCACCTATTACTGCTCGCATGTTTAGCTAATGTAAATGTGATATCTTTAAAATATTCAGTTCATAAAAATAGCCTAAAATGTACTTAGACAATTGTCTAACTATAACCATTTTGTTTTGTTGGCTGGGGCCCTAGCATTTGTGATACCAACAAATATCAGATTCAGACGTGTTCGTGGGCAGTGTCGCAGAAGAGGAGCAGGTTCAAAAGGAGGATCGTGCTGCTGCTGTTTAGTTAGATATTACATTTTATTTCAGTGAGATTGAGAGACATTTCATTCTCTTTAAATTTCAATTTGCAATAATTAATTCTGGATGTATTTCATTTATGCATTTTGATGAGTTATTATATTGCTTTCCCTCTTTCTACTATGTATGCTTGTGGATGTTACTACTCACCTATTGCTTCCGCCACTTTGATATATATATATATATATATATATATATATATATATATATTGATGAATGTTATAGCACTTTGTGACAAGTCTTTGGCTTAAGGCAGGTTGGGTTTACCTAATCGTTTTTAAGTTGGGGATTTGCCACAGTTGGAGCACCGTACTTCCTTGTTGTCAGTACGGGGGGCCCACACGACCACCTCCTAATCCTGATGATTAGGGGGCGGGCCGCCACAGGCACTCCTAAGCCTTCTAACCATAATTAGAAATCTAAAATGCTACTTTCATTTCCTTCTTGCCTCCATTTGAAAGCATTTGTCAAGCCCCCTTCCCATTCCTTTTCTCCACCTCTCTAAACCCTAAGGGCTTCATCGAATATTTATCTCTAATGTAAACTCTTTTATTATTTCCACATCTCTCTTATTTTGTTTTTCCTTCGAGAAAAATGTGTAGATGATGATTTATTTTATTTACCAATTAACACATGCACAATAGCCATTTTTCCCTATAATTCTAAGTTTGCATGTGTGATGACCCACTTAAGTAGTAATAAGTAAAACTCTTAAATATCGAGGCGCCTTTTCAGATAACGGTGGAGTTCCTGATAAGAACTCCAAAGTTAAGCGTGCTCAGGTGGGAGCACTCCCAGGATGGGTGACCTGCTGGAAAGTTATCTTCTGAGGGCAAAACTGTGAGGCCTTTCAGGCCAAAGAGGACAATACCTTGGTGCTTAAGAGTTTGAGCTGTTACAAATATTATCAGAGCAAACCATAGGGTGTTAGATAGGAGCTAAGTGCCATACAGGGTAAAGTACCACTTCATGTGAGTAGCCTCTTGAACCCGTGATGGTTAAGGTGCTCATGATTGTGGGTACCTCTTACGCCTGTAGGGGTCTCCTCTAGTTCTATCTACATAATGGATGGTTCTTGGATCTGTGTGTGGATACTGATGAGGACGTCAGTTACTTAAGTTGGGGAGATTGTGATGACCCACTTAAGTAGTAATAAGTAAAACTCTTAAATATCGAGGCGCCTTTTCAGATAACGGTGGAGTTCCTGATAAGAACTCCAAAGTTAAGCGTGCTCAGGTGGGAGTACTCCCAGGATGGGTGATCTGCTGGAAAGTTATCTTCTGAGGGCAAAACCGTGAGGCCTTTCAGGCCAAAGAGGACAATACCTTGGTGCTTAAGAGTTTGGGCTGTTACAAATGTTATCAGAGCAAACCATAGGGTGTTAGATAGGAGCTAAGTGCCATACAGGGTAAAGTACCACTTCATGTGAGTAGCCTCTTGAACCCGTGATGGTTAAGGTGCTACATGGTTGTGGGTACCTCTTACGCCTGTAGGGGTCTCCTCTAGTTCTATCTACATAATGGATGGTTCTTGGATCTGTGTGTGGATACTGATGAGAACGTCAGTTACTTAAGTTGGGGAGATTGTGATGACCCACTTAAGTAGTAATAAGTAAAACTCTTAAATATCGAGGCGCCTTTTCAGATAACGGTGGAGTTCCTGATAAGAACTCCAAAGTTATGCGTGCTCAGGTGGGAGTACTCCCAGGATGGGTGATCTGCTGGGAAGTTATCTTCTGAGGGCAAAACCGTGAGGCCTTTCAGGCCAAAGCGGACAATACCTTGGTGCTTAAGAGTTTGGGTTGTTACAGCATGAATTCATTTAGTGAATTTTCTCAAAAATATTTCATCAAATTTTGTTATGTTTCTCCAACTTTGCACCCTCAAAACTTGTATTTTAGTCGTTGTTAGATCCTAAACCTTTGCACACATATTCTCATATGTGTTGGTAACAAATCATTAAGAGACACCACACTTTAGTTTTTCTTCTAAGATGTCCAAAAATCACTCTAAAATTGGGGGAAAAAATCAAGTTTTAATAAAATATTTTTCCAAAAATATTATTTTTTGTCAACTCTATAAAGTTGTAATTTTTCAACTATTATGATCGGAGTGATGTAACTTTGCATGTTTACTCTCATATATTTTTTCAATAATTTCACAAAAGACCTTATTAGTCAATTTGGATTATAAGGTCATTATTTAGGCACTCAAATTTCAGCTAACACACATTAAAATCTCAAAAATGATTTTTGAGAGATTTTAGAATTTTTCTTGCTATGTTGTTGTTATCATAACATTTACTCTAACCATTTGATTTAGCTGATATTTGGCATTACTACTCTCTGTTATGTTAGGAACAACTTCACTGTTGAACACAGAACCTAATTTTGCTATTTAGGTCTTCATATTTATGTCCAAAGGTCGGCAAAAAATGTAACTATTTCTTGGAAAACTTCAAAAACAGTCAATATTTTTCTCAAACTTTGTCCATTCATAACTCTTACAATACTTTGAACTAGTAGCTAAAATTTGGCAAGCTTAATCTCCAATCTATTAAGAAAGACTTTCATTTAGACATTGGTAGCATAAAATATCATTTGAACCTTTATTTAGGTATTCAAAATTCACTAAAAATTATAATCACATCACCTAACCAAATTTAAGATTTTTACCCAAACTTTGTAATGTTAATACAGAACCTTTTTATTATCATTTCCTATGTTTTTAAATAGTATATTAATGTATAATAATAATTTTTAACAAATGTATATAAGAAAAGTTTTTCAAAGTAAACGAACGAAATAGGTGCATAGAGTTATTATAATTATATTATTTTTAGCATTATTTGAGCTTACTTCATTTGAATATATACAACTATTGCATGTACCCCAGTGTTATTGTAATGACCTCAATAATTATATAGAAAATTAATCTAAATATTGAGATGTTATCTTAGCACCCGATACTGAATTAGAAGAAAACTAATCAAATATAGATGCTAAGTGGCCAAGTTATTTTGTGAGCAATATTAAGTTAAAATAAACTATGCAAATGAATGCAATTGAAGTTACATGTTAAGAAGATACATGAAAATATTACAAGTATAAACAATACAAGCACTTAATATAATCCACTCATTCATCCCAAGTAATTGCAAAATAGGTAATCACAACACAAAAATATAAGAGTATGTAAAAATAACTCAAGCAATTTTAAGATTAATTATTACAAATCCATTTAAAATAAAATGAAAGAGAGAATACAACAATTCTCTTCATTAAACCAAAAGTGCAAGAAAATTTAAATAGTAAGCGGAAGCCTTTCATTTTAGGAGCTCTTCAAGCACTAAGACCTGCATTACCTGAATCAAAGAGTTCTTGATCTGTCATATTTTGGTATTTAAATATGATAGGACAAAGCCAATAAAAGAAAAAGTGTAGTTATACTAAATAGTCTAAGCACATTTTAAGATTGACTACATTTTAAGTTAATAAGATATCACAAGCATTAATTTATAATTTAAACTAAGTAGCGGAGCTATAAAAGCTGTCAAGTAAAGGAAAGAGGAAGTAAACATAACTGTAAAGAAGACAGTATGAAATAAGCTAAGTAAAATACTCATTTATATATAAGTCTTAGCCCGCATCCAAAAAAGGTAAGGAAAAAGCATCCTAAAAGGCTATAAACTATTATGAGTATTTAAAGTAAATAAAATGAAAGTAATACATGTTCAATGAAACTTATGCTAATTAAGCAGATGAAATACAGTGAAGCATTAAATAAAATTAAGCAACATACACTGTATTTAAATGAACTGTAAGTAAACAATACACAATACTATAAATAGAGAGTGTAAAGTATAGAAAGTAAAGAAGTGTCTTAGACTCTTGGTCTAATATAAACATAGGCTAGGACTATGAAAAATAATCAAAACTAAACATTTATGAAGAGATTTTACAATCAATGAGATTGTAAAAGAACTCTTATATTATTAGTTAAAATTATATTTAGATGCTATCACATTCTGTGGGAGCACTCAACAGAATGGGACGTGGAGTTAAGCATGTATGCCTAACTAGATACAGTGGGGGGTTGAACATTCACATTTACCCTCGCTAAAATGTGAAGTCCTATTATAAGCGCTATCTTTCTTGTTCAAATTGTCATAAGGCATTCCTCATACAGTTTTATAAAACTTTTATTTATGCACAATGATCTCATATGAATGTTCAAGGAAAAAGCTTAAAGCTAAGTAAGCATTCAATAAATTTCAATAATTATAAACTATGTGATATCCTTTTGTTATCTAAATTTAATGATCTACATAATGATTAAAGCTAATTGAGCTCCTAATTGACTTATAGATATTGATCTTTAAGTCAATTATAGTTAATAGTAGAAGAAAGAGAAGTTTAAAAAATAATTTTTTCAAGTAAAAGAAGTTCATCCTATACTAGTCCTAAACTAATCAAATCAATTATATTAATGATTAAAGTTTAAGAAGACTAATAAAGAATAGTAATGTTTATAGTTTGCTAAGCTAATGAAAGTATAAGCTAAAAGAAATTCTATTAGCTTCATCTAGTTAGCTTACAAACTAGAAATTATCTAATCAATTCAATCATGAAGTTATCTAAAATTAATTGATGTTGAGTATTTGAAAGTAAGGAAATGAGCAATCATATCCTACAAGTAATAATTTATTTATAGTTATAGGAAATTAGAAATCTAATGGCATATTTAAAGCATGAAAGGGAGCTATTGTTCTCTAATTAAAATCAATTGAGAGCTAATTTGGAAGGTTAAAGACTCTGGAAATAAGTGCTAATAATTTAGGTGATTGTTTGAGCACTAGTCTTATTATGAGTTCAAAAACTTTAGCTCGGTAATTGGAAGTATTAAGCTAAAATATAATACAAATGAAATTGAAAGATTCTTAATTAAATATAACATGTAACTAAAAGAGAAGTAAAATATGTAGAAACATAAGAATCTCATTCAAATTCTAATAATTTTGGCATGAACTCTATTTATTTGCTCAAAGGAAACTCATAGGATATAACATGCAAGTCTTCCATGCATTTGGAAGATTAATTGCAAAGATCAATGATATAAAGCTAACTTTAAGTTAATCCATTACATAGGATTACTTATTTCCAATTTAATACTAGTATGAGATGAGTAATTGATACTACATTCCATAGTTATGCATATAACATTCACAAATGAAATAAAATATGAAATACTTGTATAATTCTCAACCTATTATAAGGTAATATAAAAGAACATTTCTTTAAAGAGCTATCATTGATTTAAATTATAATAGCATATACTAATTCTAATAAAATTCCAACATAATAAAATACAAGTAGCTTTAAAATTCTAAATACATCAATTATGACAATGCATTCAAGTCATCTATTCTAAGTTCCAAATGAAGCATACATAATTTAGAAGAATCAAATTCAACTTATGTTATGTAGTTTTATATTCAATTTACTCGTGCAATTATTTTACATATGAGATAATCAATTATAGAAGTTCTAAACATCTCCAATTCACAATTTATAATTATATAAGAACTAGTAATTGGGATTTAAATAAACTAGTTATAAAAGATACACACATTTCATTAATTTAATCCAATCCTAGGCAATTCTACAATGAAAGAAATTTGACTTGAATGAGCATTAAATATTTACATTCATCACATTTATGGATAAGTAATATCTAAGCATCCAATTCAAAATTATATGTGAGAAAATGTAACAACTCAAGGTTGTTACCTAGCTTAATTCAAGTCTAATCATATCTCAATTATCATTATGTCAAGTTTATATAGTCATTTGAATCAATCCTCAAAGATTTGGTGCGATTCTGAGCTAAATCAAATAATTTTGATTATTTTACTATTTAATTAATTAAAAAATTGAGGTATTTAATTTGACCTCGAAATCGAAATCTGACTTTGTCGTTGCGATCGTCACCCCCAAATTAGCTAGGGGTGATGTTTTGGGAGCGTTTGGAAATCGTCGGATTTTCGTGAATATTTTAATATAATTAAATGCGTCAAATAATAAAATAAGTAAATAGTCTTCGGAATCAAAATTTGACTTTGCCATTAAATTCCTCACCCCCAAATTAGCTATGGGTGAATTTTTGAAATTTTTTGAAGTACATTTATTTAACCTGAATTTTTAATAAATTAAAAATTATGAATAATAATTAATTATTCCTTAATTTGCATTTATTTCCTCTTTCCTCCCTTACAATTTTGGCTGGCCATCCCTCCCCTCTCCTCTTAGCCATGCCCTCCTTAGGTAAGCATGATGGCCCCATCACATCCTATCTCCCTAGCTCATGATGGAGCCTCCCTCTCCCTCTCCTCCTTTAAAGGAGAAGCATAGTCCCTCCTTCTCCTCTTTGCTGCAAGAGCTAAAGCTTTCTCCATTCCTCAATTTCTATATCTTGTGCTGAAGAAGGAGCTCTCTTCCTCCAAAGTTCTTGAAGAAAGTAAAGGTTCCTTCTTCATCCACTCCTTGCAAGGCTAAGGTACCCATTTGCTCATCTTCCTTGCTTATTTCATGTCGCTATTATGCTTGAATGTATCTTTAGAAATCCATAAGCATTTATGGAAGCTATTAAGGCTCTTTAAAGCATCACATTTCCTGAAAGAAAACTGCTCTGTTTTTAGTCTATTCTGCACACCCCTGCATTTGTCACTATTTTTCATATAGTTATGATGTTCCGTTTGTGCTGATTTTGGTGTCAATGGAAAGGTATCGGAAAGACCTTTCCATTGATATATGGTGCTCATGGAATGCTCTGGATTGGGAGTATTTAAGCACGAAATGAGGCCTTTACGGGTTTCACACTGGTGAAAATACCGTCTGGCGCTGCAGCACCCAAGATGCAAAAAATGAACCGCTACAGCGTGCCATAGCGTGACACAGCGGGCTACAGCATCATTTCGAGAAAAATCATATAAAATCAGTTAACCAACTAATTGAACAGTAACCGCAAGTGGACCGCTGCAGCGCGCCAGAGCGTGACACAGCGGGCTACAGCGTCATCCTAAGAAAACTATATGAAATCAGAAAAATAAATTAATTGAATAGTATTTCCATGAGTTATTCTGCCACAGCGCGCTACAGTGCCAAAAGCGCTGCAGCGCACCACATCGCACTATAGCGCCTAGAAACTATAAAATTGCCCAACATTAGCTGAAATGGCCAGAATTTCTCTGTTTTTGCATTTTAAGGTCCCTAGGACCCTAGTGGGACTGAATTATATCAAATTTGAACCTATTTTAGTTAAAATTGAGCATTGCATAAAATTTTATGTTGAAATTAAGTTTAAAACTTTATCATTTTTATTAAGTGCTCAAAATATATTATGTATCTTAAATGTATTGTGCTAATTGCTAGATAATAGAATCCTTAAAAGCTTGTATTGATAGGTATATCTTAACAACTAAATGGCATGAAACATAAGTCCTTTAGATTTGTAATCAAGTGCTAATTCCTTTGGTTTAATTTAGAATTTAGTTAGCCTTAATTACTTTCCAATTTTATGTCAAATTTACATTTCTATGCTTTTATGATTTTATGGTGTATGTTAGAGAACCTTAGCATTTATTTGGACACTTAAGTGTGCTTAGTTGACATTAAATTATAATTGAACATAAAAATCTTGATAACTTGATTAAGTAGATGATACTTAATCTAAACCTAAAATTACTATCAATAATACACTAATAATATATTAATTTGTCCTTGACCTTTAAAATTAACCTTTGGTCTTAATGGTAGAAGGGTTAGGGGTTAAATCCTAATTTATCTTGATTAAGATCTAAACCTTAATCACTTAATCAATTAACTTGATTGAAAGATAATTTAATTGACATTATTCAAATAATGCATCTGACTTAGTATTGATCTTAAATTATTGAATTAGAAGTGTTAAGATTAATATTAAATCTGTGTAATTGAATCATTTAAACCTAAACTTTGGATCTTTGATTTTCTCTTATATAAGACTATTGGCATAAGATGGAAAATAAATTTGTAATGATTTATGAAATGATCTAACTATAATAATACATTTGATTTTATCCCATGATTGTAGAATAGAGTATGATCAGATAGATTTTATTCATTTGATCTGATCACTTAAATCCAAGTCTAATAAGTATACCTTGAATGTTAACTTAAGAGGTAAAAAAGTGAAATCTTAAGGGTCTTGCTTTAGGGTCATTCTTGAAATATTTAAAGACCTTAATTATTGATACCTTGAGGAAGGAAGAGCTTTTGTAACTTATTGAGGCAGAAACTTAGATAATCCTTCATAACTTTAGAAATTGAACTTGATACATTATGGTAAAAATCACCTAAAGTACTTAAAATGGGACTTATTCCTTAAGGTAGAAATCATTATTGAGTGATCTCTATGATCACATCCTTGGAGTTTTGTGTAGGACGCACCTATTTAAAGTAAGGATTAATAGCTTTGATAAATCATTGTTGATTAATAGAACCTTCTGAACCCAGATTATTGGTTATGTATAGTAGGGTATACCCATAGTACTATATTATTTCAGTAATATTCAAGATTGGTTGATTCACTCCAATGTGGATTTATGACCAGATGCTATCCTGAGGGATTAGACAAATACTGTCCCGTTAAAGTAAATCTTCAAAGACTAAGAGTGTTACAATTAGTGAACAAGATCCTTAGTTTGAGATATAAACTACAACCGGGTTCTGCCTCCTATTGTAGTGCGCTTCAATAAGTGCAATTTATGCAAACTAAGTATCTCAAGTCAATTTACGTAGAACACTAAGTATGCTTGTAATTAGGATATTTAACGGCTTAGCTTGAGATGTAAACTGTGACCGAGTTCTGCCTCCTATTGTAGTGCACTTCAATAAGTGCAGTTTAAATAATCTAAGGGTTAAATCCACCTTTCTTGCAAATGTGCTAAATATGTGTATACAATCATCCCAGCTAATGATTTTCAAGTAAACTTTCAACTTTAACTAATTATCGAAGTTAGAATTTCAGGAGTCATAATCCTTTTAGCAGGATTTTGCACAATGAAGACCTTGAATTTATTATCAGATTTTAAAGCATTTTTTAGATTTCTGAATTTATCTTATGTAGCTTAGAAGCATGAGCATAAGCATAAGCACGATGTGTGAGTATCAAAATAATGTATTAGTATTAATGATGATTTATGGGTTACGGAATGTTGCATACATTGATTGGGGAAATTCAGGATGTATTGGCATCACAGTAAACAGTATTCCCAACTGGATGTATGTATACATTAGACCGTACTACTCATAGCAGTTCAATGATATTTTGGTTACATATCAGTAGCATACAGTGTTGTGGCATATTTAGATGCACAGTTTTAGTGACATACAGCATAGTTTTACAGATGATTATTCAATTTTAGATTCATTACTGTTTTGGCTTATTTTCAGTATTCAGTTTATAGTTCAGCTTTACTTTACTTTACTTCAGTTTTATACAGTTTTATATTTTCAATTATCTTTACATTATTTCTGCAAATTTAATTACATTATGTAAATGTTAAATGAATAACTAAAACTGTTTAGATTAGTTTCGATGTGTTAGACTTATTGTCTAACACGGGGTACTTTTAGGATCCGGCAATTTGCTAAATCTTGAGCAGTATATTGAGCCAGGTCAGGAGGACACCCAGGTGATTTAAGAGGAGCTTGTGGAGCACTAGTGGACTCTCCTCCAGTTTTACTACCTTTCTGCTTATTTTATTTTAGTTCAGTACTTAGCTTTATGTATGTAATTCAGTAACTGATTGTAATAATTCTGGATGTATTTTCTTTTCTTTTCTGAGACAAATGATTTCATACAGCTTCTGTGATGAATATTTTTGGATGTTTGCTTTAGCTTCCATACTCTGTTATATACTACTTATACTTAGTATTGTGATGTGCTCAGTATATTGGAAATACTGATATCTTATGCATATATTGGATTCTTCATATTGTATTCTAAATCCAATGTATGTATTTACCTAATACTTAGGATAATGATACTACTCTTATCTTAAGCATTAGCTCTCAACCATCCTTAAGGTTGAGTCAGTAATCCTTCAGATGGGTTTGGTTTTCAGCCTATCTGGGGAGACGGGTTATTCCTCCCCGAGTGGCGTGCCGCTCCGCCGCCGAATTATGATTTTACCTCTTTGCGTGCGGCGATGTGGTGGGGCTATACAGAAAATTATATGAAATAATTTGTTATCCTATGATTCACACATCCTAAATCAAACATAATTTGAAAATAAGGAATTAACATTTATTCTAAATTAAGGAGCAAAATACCTAAAATGTCCAAATATTGTCCAAATGATTTGATACACATGTCAATGTGATCCTTATACCCAAAGGAATAAAATGACACTAACTATATTGAATTTGGACAATATCATTTTTTTAAGGTTTTGTAGGGTCCTAATTAGGGTTAAGAAGTTATGAGATCTAGGGTTCAAATCCTATAAATTTGATCTCATATTATTATTCCTCATATTTTTGTGAGTGAAATGGACTATTGAAACGTCTAATTTGAATTTGAATTGCTTAATTTATGATACAAATAAGATTTGGAATTAAATTGTAATTAATTAATTAATCTAAATAATGATTAATTAAAATAATTATCGAAATTGAAATTAAGTAGTATATTATTAATCTAAACATTTTTGTGATCAAAGTGGTATATAATAATGTGCAATTTGGTTATGTATTTTGTAATTTATGAATGAATTAAATTCTTTATTAATATTTATATTAAACATAAGAATTTAATTTTATTTTTTTTTATTAACTTAACGAATCAGCAACTGATCATAGAAAACGGCAGGACTGGATCAATTCCATGCTCCACGTGTCGAGGAAGGAAAGGCGTGGTTAAATTTGGACTGAACCGGCTGGTTCAATGAAGGACGGTCTAAAGATCTTCGTCTCCTTCCTCGTCAGACTTACACTTAAGGAAATTATGGCATGTCCTAAATACTCATCAAAGCATGCCAGAAGGGAAAAGAGTACTTAAATACAACGTTCGAGTAGAGATCTATTTCTGAAGTGTGGAAGCCCTAATCAACATTATTCTAAAATTATAAAAATCTGAAACCCTAGTTCTTGCATTATGATATTCCTGAGTGAAATATTGAGGGATCGGACTGAGCTCGATCAAATTAGATAAATACTTATCTATTTTAATTTGAAATACATATTGAAATCGTAACACCCAATAATTTAATTATTGTATATTTCAACAAAACAGAGAAGTAAATTCAGAAATATGGCAACTTAGGATTTGTAGCGTCCCGCCCCATCGTCACGCGTAAAAAAGATGGTCATAATCGATTCGGCGGCAGAGCGGCGCGCCCCTCGGGGAGGAATATCCCATCTCCCCGAATAGTTGTAACCAAACCCATCTGAAGGGCTGCTGACTCAACCTCAAGGAGGATTGAAAGCTAATACTTATGATAAGAGTAGTATCCTTATCTTAAGTATTAGACCAATACATACATTGGATGTAAAGCACATGAGAAATTCAATATATGTATAAGATATCAACATTTCCAGTATATTGATCACATCACAATACTAAATATAAGTAGTATATAATAGAGTGTGGAAGCTAAATCAAACATCCAGAAACATTCATCACAGAAATTTTATGAAACATTTGTCTCCAGAAAAAAAAGAAAACACATCCAGAATTATTACAAACAGTTTACTGAAATACAGACATAAGAGCTAAGCACTTAACTGAAATAAATTAAGTAGAAAAGTAAAGCTGAAGAAGAGTCCACTAGTACTCCACGGGCTCCTCCTGAATCTCCTGGGTGTCCTCCTAACCTGGCTCAATAAACTGCTCAAGATCTAGCAAATTGCTGGATCCCAAAAGTACCCCGTGTTAGATAATAAGTCTAACACATCGAAACTAGTCTAAACAGTTCTAATTAATCATTTAACATTTACATAATGTAAATAAATCTGCAGAAATACTAAAAATATAAAACAGTATAAAACTTGTACGAAACTGAAGTAAGGTAAAGTAAAATTATACTAAAACCTGAATACTGAAAGTAAATAAAAACAGTAAAGGATCTGAAACTGAGTGATAGCATGTAAAACAATGTTGTATGCCACTGAAATTGTGCATTTGAATATGCCACAATATTGTATGCTATTGATATGCAACCAAAATATCACTAAACTGCTATTAGTCGTACGGTCCAATGTATACATACATCCAGTTGGGAACTATGATGCCGATGCATCCTGAAATTTCTCCAATCAATGTATGCAATATTCTGTAACCCATAAATCATCACAAATACTCATACATCATCACTGATACTCAAACATCATGCTTATGCTCATGCTCATGCTTCTAAGCTACATGAGGTAAATCCAGAAATCCAAAAAATATTTTGAAATTCGATAATGAATTCAAAGTCTCTATTATGCAGAATCTTATTAAAATGAAGGATTCTGACTCCTATATTCTAGTTTGATAATTGGTTAAAGTTGAGAGTTTACTTAAAAATCATTAGTTGGGAAGGTTGTATACACATATTTAGCATATTTCCAGGGAAGGTTGATTTAACCCTTAACTTGTTTTAAACTGCACTTATTGAAGCGCACTTCGATAGAAGGCAGAACCCGGTCACAGTTTATATCTCAAGCTAAGCCATTAAATAACATAATTACAAGCATACTTAATGTTCTACGCAAAGTGACTTGAGGTGCTTAGTTTGCTTAAACTGCACTTATCGAAGCGCACTACGATAGGATGCAGAACTCGGTCGCAGTTTACATCTCAAGCTAAGGATCTTGTTCACTAATTGTAACACTCTTAGTCTTGAAAGATTTACTCTAACGAGACTGTATTCGTCTAATCCCTCAGGATAGCACCTGGTCATAAGTCCACATTGGAGTGAATCAACCAATCCTGAATACTACTAAAATAATCCAGCACTATGGGTATACCCTACTATACCCCACCAATAATCAAGGTTCAGAAAATTATATTTAATCAACAAGGATTCATCAAAATTATTAATCATTACTCTAAATGGGTGAGTTATACACAAGGCTCCAAGGGTGTGATCATAGAGATCACTCAATAATGATTTCTACTACAAGGGGGAAGTTCCATTCTAGATGCTTTAGGTAGTTCCTACCACAATGTGTCAAGATCAACCTCTAAGATTATGAAGGATCATCTAAAATTCCTACCTCAATAAGTTACAAAAGTTCTTCATACCTTAATGCATCAATATAAAGGTCTTTAAGCATTCAAGAATGATCCTAAAGCAAAACCTATGAGATCTTACTCTTATATTACTTAAGTTAACATTTAATGTTTACTTTTTAGTCTTGGATTAAAATGATCAGATCAGATGAATAAAATCTATCTGGTCATACTCTATTCAACAATCATGGGATGAAATCAAAGATATTATTAAAGTTAGATTATTTCATAAATCATTATAATTTTATTATTCATCTTTTGCTAATAGTCTTATATAAGAGAAAATCAAAAATCTAAAGTTTATATTCAGATGGTTCAATCACACAGTTTTAATATTAGCCTTAGCACTTCTAATTCCATGATTTAAGATCAATGTTAAATCATATGCATTATTGGAATCATGTCGATTGAATTATTAGTTAAGGTGATTAAGGTTTAGATCTTAATCAAGACAAATTAAGGTTTAGCCACTAGCCTTACCAAATTTAAGACCAATGGTTGATTTATTGATCAATGACAAATCAATGTATTATTGGTGTATTATAGATGTCAAATTTTAGATTTAGGTTAAGTATCATTTATTTAATCAAGTTCTTAAGATTCTTATGTTTAAATATAATTTAATGACAATTTAAGCACATATATGTGTCCAAATAAATATTAAAATTCTTTAGCATACATCATAAAATAATGAAAGCACGATAATGTAAAGATGATATAAAATAAAAGGTAATTAAGGCTAACTAAATTCTAAATCAAACTAAAAAGTTAGCACTTGATTACAACTCTAACAGACTTAGGTTTCATGCAATTTGGTTATTAAGAAACCTAATCGATACAAGCATTCAAAGATTTTATTATTTAGCATTTAGCACAAAAATACTTAAGGCACATAATAGGTCTTTGCACATGCCATAAAAGGGCAAATTTTCAAAGTTGATTTTTACACAAAATTTTATGCAATGTTCAATTTTAACTAAACTAGGTTCAAAATTGATATAATTCAATCCCACTATGGTCCTAAGGACCTTAAAATACAAAAACAGCGAAGTTTTGTCCTTTTCAGCCAATTCTAGGCATTTTCAGAAAATTATGGGCGCTACAGCGCTACAACGCGCTACGGCGAAAAACAATGCTATGGCGCGCTGCAGCGCTTTTGATGCTGTGGCGCGCTACGACGGGACCAATCCGAGAGCTGGATGCTACGGCGCATTGCAGTGCTTTCAGGCGTTGCGGCACGCTGTAGCGGATTAACTTGCGGGAACACTGTTCAATTAATTTATTTTCTGGTTTCATATATGTTTTTAGAAATGACGCTGCGGCCCATTGTGGCGCACAGCAGCGGTCCAACTTTCGTGTTACTGTTCAATTAATTTGTCTCTTGATTTCCTATAGTTTTTCCCGAAATGACGCTGCAGCGCGCTGTGGCGCGCTGCAGCGGCTTAACTTGCAGGTTACTGTTCAATTAGTTTATTTATTGATTTCACATGATTTTTCCTGAAATGATGCTGCAGCCCGCTGCGATGCACTGCAATAGAGACTATTTGACCTTCGGGCGCTGCGGCTCGCTGTAGCGCCCGACGGTGATTTCGCATGTGCGAAAATCGTGAATGGTCACATTTCGAGCTCAAATACTCTCAATCCAGAGCATTCCATGAGCGGTGTTATATATCAATGAAAAGGTCTTTCCGATATCTTTCCATCGATACCAAAATCAGTACAAATGGATTATTCTAACTATACGAATGATATAATTAAAGGTTCGGGTATACAAAATGGACGAAAAACAGAGCATGAGATTTTCAAAGTAATATGATGTCTTAATGAACTTTAATGGCTTCCATACACAATGATGGATTTCTAATGATACAAACAAGCATAATAGCAACATGAAGAAGACAAAAAAGATGAGCAAATGGGTACCTTAGCCTTTTAAAAGAGGAGGAAGAAGACTTGGAAATCTTGGATGAGGGACTTCTTCTTCTTCATCAGCACCAAGCTCAACAATAGAGGGGAAAGGAGGGAGCTCTCAGCTTTAACTTGATAGCAAAAATGGAGAGGAAGGGGTTGAGCTCCATTTAAAGAAGGAGAAGACAGGGGGGGGGGGGGGCATCATGAGCTAAGGAGGCTATGAGGTATGGGAAGAGGGATGGTCTTTGCCATCAAGGAGGGGGGCGAGAGGGGTCAGCCGAAAATGAGAACGGGAGAGGGGTCAGCCAAATTTTCGGCCAGCTAGGAGAGAGGGAAAGAAAGAGTTAGGAAAGAAAATAGGAAAAATTAAAAATAAATAAGCATTTATTTATTCAATTATTTAAAAATTCAAATTTTAGAAACGCGCTCCGAAAAATTCCAAAAATTCACCCCAAGCTAATTGGAGGGTGAGGAATTCAACGGCGAAGTCGAATTTCGATTCCGACAATTATTTAATTATGCTAATTTTCGGGGTATTTAATTATATTAAAATATTCGTGAAAATTCCACGACTTCCAAATGCGTCCAAAATATCACCACTAGCTAATTTGGGGGTGATAATCGCAATGGCGAAGTCGGATTTCGATTTCGATGCCAAAATAAATACCTCAATTTTCTAATTAATTAAATATTAAAATAATCCAAAACAATCGATTAAGCTTCGAATTGCTCCAAATTTTTAAGATTTGGTTCTAATAGCTAAATGAACTTAATTAAGATATAATTAAGCAAAAATTAAGTTGGGTAACAATCTTAAGTTGTTACAGGATTAATTGTTTAGATTGAGAAATTTATAAAAAGATTAATAGAGACTTATACTAGGAAGATTGGAATGATTTATATATAAGCATTAACAAAAGAAATCTCTCGTTTGAAATGATAATATGATAAATGCTAGCGCATAACAGAAGGATAAACTGGAAATAATAAGTTTGAATCAGCTGTTAACAGAGATACTAATTTATTAACAAACAAAATTAATCTCTCTATTGATTGACTTCTAACAGGAAAGGAGAAACATGAGACAATACTTAGTACATTCGCTCTTGCGACTTATCAATTTTAGTCAAAATCGACTTATCTTCTCCATCTTAACTAATGAGAGACATTCAAGTAATTATCAATAATTGCTTATCGAAGTAAGAAGGAAAATAGGAGTATGGTTTGCTGTTTTATTCCAATGACTGAATGAGTTTATTGCGTATTCATTCGATTTCAGAGAAGCTAGCAATTTATCTTAAGTTTAATGGTATTCAAGATTCACTTGACTTCAATAAGAAATCGAAAAGAAGGTGTACCTGATTAATCTCGTCGACGAAACAACTGATGAAACCAGTGTTCAAATCTCTCAGAGCTTCCCGTTGATCCTTATCCTCTCGATGCTCTCACAGCAACAACACCTAATGGAATGCCTAAAAAAAGTTGAAAGGATGACAAGTAGGGGAGTATAAGGTCCGGATAAGCTAGCTATCGGAGGTACCTCATCTCCTCTGTTCCACATCTGGCCATCGTGCGAAAAGGGGGAGAGAAGGCGTGCAGAGAAACGTTAAGGGTCGTTGGATAAATCCTTAAATCAAATGGATGATGGTGTAAGGCAGCAGGATTAGATCATAGCAGTATGTTTAAGGTAAAGATCTAACGGTTCATAGTCTTTTAACTTTTGGAAGGACTAAGGTCGTTGAATTTCATTTAGGAAAAATTGGCGGATGAGATCCATAGGGTCCGTTGTTTTGTATTATGTTCCTTACACGGGATCTCCGCGTTCTTCATATAACCGTTGGAATTATAGAAATTTGGTTAATAAATATTTATATTAATAATAATTATTATCATAGTGATATTTTTATATTTAATTTTCCTTTTTTATTTCTATTATTTAATTATCCAAATGCTCACCAAAAAATCCCAATTTTTCACCCTTACCTAATTAAGGGGTGAGGAACTCAAAAATGCGATCAAATTTTTGATCGGAGGTGTATTTAATTTACCTAATTTTCTAGGCATTTAATATATTATTAAAATATTTGTGAAATATTCGACAACTCCTAAACACTTCCAAAATACCACCCATATTTAATTTGGGTATAGTGAGTTCAATGGCAAACTCTGTTTTTAATTCTAAGAAAAAAAATAATTTATAGTTTTTGAATTATCAGAAAACTATGAAATATTAGAAATTATCAAATAATCTCCTCATCGCATGAAATTTGATGTGGAGACTCATAACACTATTATAAGAGTAATGGAAGAGGTTTGGAGTTGATTATGTCACTAATTGATGGATAACAACATTAAAATTGCTACAGTTATACTAAATTAAATTGTATTTTTATTTTTCATAAATGTTTATGATATATATATATATAGTGAGTGTCTTTGGAGGTATAACAAAATTGAATTTATACATGTATAGTTTGATAGTAACCCATGATAAAATAAGGAGAGATCTTGTTCACTAGAAATGGGCAAAAGATACAGAAGAAAGACTCACCAAAAATGATATTTATGTGAACAATTACTGTCAAATAATTGTATACCTTCTTAGAATAATTTTGATGCTAATATCTGCGTCTCCCAGTGAAGCTTGGGAGTCCTAGGCCTAAAATGATATATTTATGTCATATAGTAATATATGTTAAGTTATTCTCATTTTTGCTACTAATTGTTAAAATTAGTATAACCCTCAAATTATAATAATAATTTTTCCTTCACACTTTTTTACTTTGATTTTGTAACTTATATAAGATGATATAAATAAATACTTTTATATGCTTTATGTACTCCTGCCTGATTGACAATATTGATAATTTATACAGGCCATGAGAATTAAAATCGGAAGCTAACTTAATTTCAAGAGTTATAAGGGATTTTATTATCAAGAGTGAGATGGAGAATTTTTATTTGAATATTATATCAACTTATATTTATTTCAGTTAAGATAATTTGTATAATTTTAATTTTAATTTTTGATTCTATAGTGTATGGATATTATTTTATTTAGTAATTTTTGTGATGAACATTTTATTCTTGATTATTACTTGAAATTTCCTAACCCCAGTATAACAACCCAAGTTATTACTGTGGCACCCCAGCCCCACCGTGATCCTGTTAACTCTTAAGTTAACATGATTACGATAAAATGATCACCAAATGTCAAGTCCCTCACTTATAGATAGATTAAACATTCCTTCTAATCCAATATAATTAAGAAAATTTTCATTTACAAAGTATTTCACTAAATGATAAATATAAGAATTATATTCAGAGTGCGGAAGCAAAATGTGAACATCCATTCCATCACAAAATAGAAGTAAGAATATACAACTCAGAATAAGTGCAGTAAAAGAAAATACAAAATAAACCTGAATTGTTACAACACATTTTAAGAGTTAAATAGAAAATGAAATAAACGCTCATCCTCACAAGCAAAGAATTAAAAAGAATAAAGGAACTAATGCTCTCCAGCATCTCGATCCTCCTCCTGAATCCGGCCTTCAGAAGGCTCCACAACTTCAAATAGCTCAGAATATATCATTGTCGGTTTCACAATGATAGGGCATCAGCCAAAAAAAAGAGAAAATCTTATTAGACATATTGTCTAAGTACATTTTAGACTGAATATTATTCAATTTCTTTTAAGATAACACCATTACTTAACAACTAAGCAATAACATAGGTGCAAGAAAGCATATGAAATGAACGAGAAGCTATAAACAACAAGTTTATAACTTAAACAAAAGAGGAAGTAAACACATGACTCCAACCATAGTTGCAACAACGTTATGCATAAACTAAAGGATAAATACTAATAACTGAAAAGAAAACTCATCATAAACATGCTTATGATCAATGTAAACGTATGTTAATTAACGTAAAGTAAAAGAACATGATGATATATTTAAATAACTGAAGGCAAATCTAACATCCTATATATAATCAAATAAGCAAAACTAGCATCCTAAATAATAATAAGTAAGCAAGATTAGCATCTTATAGAATATAAGCAAGCTAGTAATCAAGTAAACAGTAAGTAAGTGCTGAAGTACAGTAAAAGCGAATTGAAAATAGTAAATACAAAATTGAAAAACTGTTATGGCCAAACAAGCCACCTGAACTGAAAATATGCACAGCATCTCACTTAGCCTACTGAGCTAAGGCAGAAGAACCAAACAAAAGAGTATAAGTGCACCTAAAACTAGTACTGCTTTATCATAACACTGGCTAAACAAGTCACCACAAGTCTACTACACACCACCTTTCCAACAAACTAGCATGCGTACCAATAGGTGAACTTCACCAACAAACTAGTGTTCGCACTACTAGGTCGAACCAAGTCTGAAGAGGCAAACTAATTAGGTGACAATCTACTGAACTGAAAGTCAGAAAATTGAAAACATTGATAATAATGCTAATGATAATCATGCAATACAATTTGGCATATGATATTCATCCAATATCCTATGTCCATCACATATGTCCAAGATATAAAACTCAAATACAAGGTAAGCAAAACATCAAATTCAAAGTGAGCAAGAGACTCAACTAAAACACGGACAATATCCATTGTTGTCTATCTAAATCACTCTCACTATTCTAAGCTACACAAGTTCAGAATCTCTGATTCCTACTATCGAGTGTAATTTAAACTCACGACCTTATAATGTTAAAAATAATTAAGACTAGCTATGTCCTAAATATGATTAAATCATTGTCGACTACAAAAGTTGAATAAATAATCAATTGACCTAGTTTAATGTTTTAAGTAACCCAAACCCATCTTGATTAAAACAAACCAAGATGGAAGAATTAAAAATTAAACTCTAAATTTTTGAGTTTAATCACTTAATCCTAAGGTAATTCTAAAGGACTAAAGTTTTAAAACACAATCTCACAGGTTAAAGATTAAGGCATATCCTATTAAGTAAAGTCAAACTTAATAAGATGGATCTCTATCTTAAATCTAAGGTTGAAAAATTAATTAATCATAAACAAATTATGAAAATCTATAAACTACTAAAACTAAGATTTCACCTATTGAGTAACCTAGTTTACCCAATGGATGAAATCTAACTTGTCATATTCCTAATTTCTAAGGAAATATATCTTAAACAACTAAGATGAGCACTCAAATACTAGCCCTAATTAATATTGATGGGAAGCTTACTTTAATGATTAGAAGATTTTAAGGAATGCATGATGTGAGATGAATCTCACATCATAAAACTTAATATTTAATTATTTTGCATAAAAAAAAAATACAATTCAACTCATAATTATGTTAGTATTTATTTCGCAATATTGTTCCTATTCATTTCGCAATTTGGTTACTATTCATTTCGCAATTTACTATTCATTTCATTGTTTACTATTCATTTCATCAAAATTCCCTTGAATTTGATTCAACTCAATCATATTGAAAGGTCGCAAGTCATCTCATATACAAAACCTTTCAAATCGAGCTTGAGTTTGGGTCGACTGGCTTAATTTAGGATTCAAATGGACTTGAAATTGACAATAGATATATATATTATAAGCAACATCTACTCAACCAAAACTATGGCGCAATGGTTGAGGTAGCACTATTCTAAGTTATACATTGTAAGTTTCAAATCCTAACATCACAAATGAGCAAAGCTCAAATTTAATTCTGATTCAATGGCCTAATAATGTAATTAATAATTTAGTAATAAATTTTTGAAGCAAATGAACTAGATTTACAACTCGAATTAAAACTCGACTCAAATCAAATTATTTGAGCCGAGTCAGTTTAACTTAAATCAATTCTAGTTTGAGCTAAGAAAAAAAACTAAGAAAATCGAATTTGAGTCAAGCTTGAATAGCTCGAAGTCGACTCAAAGTTAGCCATAAGTATATTTACTAAAACATATTATTAGAAATCCTATTAAGAATCAAGCTTTAATTCAATTTAAATATGTAATCTAATTTATATCACAAAATATCATATCAATTTTCTATTTTGACACAAGCACCATGATATTTTAACATGTAATGTAATACACAATTATATTGGTAGACATCAAAGTGATGACATTCGGATCAAGATGCAGCATGATGTCGCATTAGAAGTATAGATGCTAAATTCAAATGTATTTTCTATAGAAAACAATCGGGGACAAGAAGATTAGTTGAAAGTGATAATTATTGAAACATAAAATAGCTATCAACAACATCCAACAAAAAATCATAATTAATTTTCTTGTTTGAAATTATTTGCATAATGAATTTTATAATAACATGTTTATAGTAATAACTTAACAAATAACAAATATTTTATTGTTAAAAACTAGAGCAAAAATGTTGATCTTGCTTTTCCCTTATTATACATGCAAGAAATAATGAATTGTTTTCATTTGATCATAATTCAATTTCAATATGTTTGAGAACCTTCAAAGTCTGCTAATTTTCCCTTATCCATTATCTTTAAGTTGAGAACCTTCTATTTTTTGTTTGCTCGACTTAATACCGGACAAAGTTTGATATGCTAAAATTATTTAAGGTAGATCGAGAATTTTGGAATACATAAGACATGAGACAATACCTACAAGATAGTTTATCAACTACATTACCCTTATTATTTGTAGATTTTATTATTTCAAAGTGGTCCCAAATTACACTTCTTTTTTTATTTGTCCTAACATCTATAACACTCACACTTATTTCATATATTTGGGTTATAATAACCAAAGAATCTATACTTCTTCCCCACTTTTTTATTTGAGTACAACATTTCATTACCTCCTAGTTTATTAGTTTCAGTTTCAAATAAATTATTTATATCTTCCATTTAACTAAAACATTTCTTAATAAATAAAAATACATCACCACATATAAATTCATAAGCAAAAACATTTTAAGAAAATTAAAAACAATTATAATCCACCATAGGCTCCATTAGTCCTTTACTCCATTTAAATTAAAAAACTTCTACATTTACTGGAGCTAATGCAGATACGAAGAAGCCCAAACAAGACATTTAGCTTTAGCCTTTAGTCAAATTGTTGAAACATTTGCAGCCCACTAATTGTAATTATTATAAAATTATAAGAAAGAAGCCCATACAACATTTGAACTCAAGCTTCAGTGCAGTAATCTGCATTTAGCTTTAGTCCAATTGCATATAGCTTTAGTCTAATCTGATTGAAACAAATCATATAAAATATAAATTTAAATTAAAACAACCATAATGTACGACAAATTGTATTGATCAAAAACTACATCATTAGCATTAACATTAACATTTTGTTGTAGTTAAATATAAAAACCAGAAACTTTTAGATTTAGAAATATCATTTATTAGTTCCATTTAGAAATTATAATAATCAAAAACTACACCTATTAATGACCATAAGCTTACTACATATCTCAAATTCTAAAAGTAAAAACTACAATATTGAGATTTCATATAAGCTTAAGTATCAATATTTCATAAAAATTGCATTAGTCCTAAAATTATTGTACAAAACTACAATAATCACTCAGCCTTATAAATTGCATCAGGGCAAGTGTGCAATATTCAGATTTCATAAAAATTGTAATATTAAAATTTCATAAGAACTTACAGCATGCCTGTAAACACTAAAATAGCCTCATAACATACTACACCTTTGAAATTCCTTGCATTAAAAAAATCCTAAACAAGATCACAAGTTAATATATATCTAAATATCCTTACAATTAAAAACCCTAAACATTTTTAAATAAAATAAACAAATTGTAAGAATGATCACAGCATCAGCGCACAACTTGAACCCTATAAATATGCTTACATCTTATTGCATCTCTAAAATATCAAAAAAAAACCTTAAAAATTTTGAAACAAAATAAACATAATGTAAAGATAATCAAAGCTTTAACTCTACAAACAGGCTCACATGTCACATCACATATTCACATCTCATTGTATCTCTGATAATCTTAAAACAAAGTAACAAGCCAGCAACTTTAAAAAATTCTGAAATAAATAAACAGACCTGAAAGAGGATCACAACTTCAACTCACAGCCTCACACACATATCATATTTAACCTTAAACAAATGCTCACAAGCACAACTTAATATATATGAGTATATCTAATAATCATAACAATACGACACCCTTAAAAAATTTTAAACATAATAAAATATTATAAGGAATTTTAACCCTATGTGCAGGTTCACAACATACTGCATATTTAAAAATATTAAAAAAAAATTGAAAAAAATTAAAGAGAACAACAGTTTAAGCTCACAATTTTAATACAAAAATATAAAAATAGGTTCATAATCTATTACATATTTGAAAACCCTAACAAAACATCCTTTAAAATTTGAAAAATTTTGAACATACAGTAATGATGTTCACAGCTTTAGCTCACGATTCTATCCCTAACACACGGCTTCAACCTTAAAAACGGACTCATAACTTACCATATATTTGAAAAGCCTAAAAGTAAAACCCTAGTAATATTTGAAAAAATATAACTAGAGCTGCATGGTTTTAACCCGAAAAAATTGACTCACAACTTACTGCATGTTAAAGAATACTAAAAAAATTTGAAGAAAAGGTTGAAAGATGATTGCAGCTCATCTCATGACATTAACTATAAATACAAGTTCACAACTTTCTGCATGTTTGAAAACCCTAAAATATTTTATATAAGCTATTAAACAACTGACAAAACCTCTGCAAAATTCAAAACCTCATGATTTCAACAAAGAAGAGTCGCGATTAACAAGAACAGAAAGCCAAGAAGATCAGAACTTGAGAGCAAAGGAGCCGTCAGCCAAAAGAAGGCAGCAGCCAAAAAGCCAAAAAGATCAGAAAATGGGAAAGCCCTGAGGTCCATAATCCCTCTGCAAAAAGATGTCCTTAGCGATAGGCAAGACAAGTCTTTTGCAAGATTTCAAATCCATGTTTAAAATCTACCGTTGAGCGTTGCTTTAAAAAAAATCGCAAAGTAACGACTAAGGCTAGATTCGAAACCGCAGCCGGCCAGGAAACGAGCGAGCGACTCACCTGACTGTGTTGGTATTTTTTTATGTTAACTAACTACAATTTATATATTTATATATTACCCATCTATAAATTTGATTTGACTCGAACCAATTAGAGCCGAGTCAAGCCTAACTCAAGAATGCCGATTCAACTCAAGAATCGACTCGAAAATTTCGAGTCGAGTTTATTCGACTCGAAATTCAAGCGAGTTTCGAGTTTTGGGTAAATTGCCAACCCTACTCAAGCATAATATTTTTCTCTTTCTTTTAAGTGATAAAAGAATACTCTATTACAGCATGTGAAAGTATGTGAACTATCACCGAATCATGTAAATTCTATGTTTGTGTTTTTTATTTTCATTTTTGTGTTAGTGTGTTCTTATTTTTATTTTTGTGTTGTTGTAATTTTTCTTTCTCGGGATGATGCTACAACTGAATAAAAGTTCATCTCTTCGTGAAGCATGCATCCCAACACTGAAAGCTATAAATCAATGTGAGTGAGAGCCCAATAGAGCCAAATGCATATACAAAAATTAATATACAAATTTTGAACTAAACTAAACTAGTATGCTTAAATGCAGAAGTGCCGAAGTACCACGGTATTAAAGTAAATAAATTTCAAGGTGACTAAAATTCACATAAGCCTTTTACTGATATTCATAAAGTATCATTTATTTCTTAATGCAAAAACATAATATAGATCCTCGTAATTATTCAAAAGCAAAAACTGAACATAACCATATCAAAACTCTAATTATATTGCTTCGATAAATTTCTTTTCTCTTCTTTTCTTAAAGGCGTCCTAAGCCCATACACATTATGATAGGTTGGGATGGTTTGAACTCAATAACAGGAGTGGCAGTACCACATGATTCTATTATTAGTAAGGTTTAGAAATAAAAGAAACTAAAAATGTACATTCAACACAAATATAAATATTCCACAAATCCATTCAACTAGAGCCAAATAGTTGAATATTGCAAGACTTTAAATTTAAATCAAATAAATAAAACTAAAATAAATGATGATAGGGCAACAGCATATGTTCTTGCCTTCCAAAACCCACTAGCCTTACTCTACAATGATCTGATCAGCTCTTATGCTTCTTATTTTGGCATATGAAATGTGTTAAAGAGACTGAATCCAAATTAGAATGATCCAGGTACTTGGAAATTCAATTGATTTGCAATTTAAAACTAAAAATAAAATATGACTTGTGCATTTAAAAGAAAAAGAAATGAGCATTACTTTGTCATAGATGAAGAAAAATGCTACAATATGTTCATATGTACAATAAACTTACTATCAACTTTACATTAACGCAGTACTCATACAAGAAATACTTATACTAAAGAGATTTTGAAGCAAATTTTCCATATCACAAAGTATGCTAAGTTTCATGCAAATAATATTTCATATACCAATTTTTATTATGGTCGCATATCACTTATATTTCAAATCACAAAATCTATTGTAATAAGCTAAAAGAATGAAGCAATGATCAAAATTTAAATAAATGCAAAATCTTAATTTCAATTTAGCCTGCATTGCATAATTGGGCACTTGAATAAGATTATTTCTATATATTGATATGTCTATCATGTCATTTGGGTTCCTACAATAGCACATCATACTTGGATTAACCCTTCTCATTCGTCTAGAATACATTCTTCATTTCCCCAAGTAGATACTACTCGGTCTATATATTTTAGAGATTCATATACCCACCCATGTAGAACTATTTTTTTCACATTTAATTCAATCAGCTTATTTAAGGCATATTATACAACTTATACATGTATGAAATGAATAATACTATTGCAAGAGCAACTATAGTAGGCAAAAGTACATATGCAAATTCCATAGCAGCAAAAAACTAAAATGAGCAAGCTATGTAATTACAATTTATAATATCCTGTATTTATTTTCTTACAAAGTAAAACAACAACAAAGAGCTTAATTATCTCAAAAAATTATTAATTAATCATGGGTTTGGATTATTAATACTTGATTTGCCAATTAATGATTCTCATGAGAACATTAAGTACATAAGTTTATTCTCTATGGATTCATCATTATTTCTCCCATACCAAACTTTATTCTTCTCAATTATTAGGCTTTTTATGCATGACTCTCGTTGGATTTGTATGTGATTAGCCTACATTTAAAGTGAGGTGATGGTGGATCAATCATACATTAAAGTGACGTGATGAGATCAAGCATACATTATTACGTAAGTTCTCAATTCATCATACATATACTAAGCTACTCATGGAGGTAGTGTGACCCTCCTAGCTTTAATGAGCTTATGGGTTGATTTAAGGTTCTCAAAATATGATTAATTATGTAATTAGGTTGTTATTGACCTTTTAGGATTAATGGTGAAGGTCTAAACATCAAGTGTATCGTGTAATAAACTTGGAAAAGGTTCAACATGCAAGGGGTTTGTTTATATATTAAATCCTTTGGCCTTGAAGACTTAAAAATTTTCAAAAATATTTAGCTTGAAGTCATTCAAAAAATATTTCAAATATTCTATTTATGGCTAAATGAGCTTACTTTAAGCTCATTTAAGCAAATAACAACATCAGGCTGTTACAATAGTGCACTTGTAGAATATCTTATATCTTTTATTACAAAAACATGATTAAGCACCGTAGAAATTGGCCACTACCTATCTAAAGAAATCATCATTCCCCTCCTGCAAAAAGGCTACAAAAACAAAAATAGAATTAATCCAAGGAGCAAAATTCTCCCAAGTAGTAATATGCACTAGAAGCCTCATATATGTTTGATTAAAAGAGGCACTCACTATGAGATTGGTAATAAAATTTCGATATTATAGTAAAATTTTCTTATAGCTATTTGTTTATTCATAGAATGATATATAGAAGATCGTCATTGCACAAAGCATTCCAAGCATACTCATGTGAAAAAAAATGGCCACCAAATCCCAAATTTGAATTTAAGGAGATGAGCAGAAGGGAATGATCAAAGATTAGAGAGTTGCCAATGTCATAGAAAGAGAGTGCGAATAAGCTTGTCGAATAAGGTTCGCAAACTACATGATTCAATTTAGTAAAAATAGAATTTGCATATTAGTGTGTACCTAATTTAGGTGTGAGCCATGGAAGAGAATTTATCAAATTGGGCTTTTAAGTATAAAATCATTTAAAGTACTTTTTAAATATTGACCCTCTTTTTTCATAAGAAAACTGAATGCAGTTTATCTCACAAATGATCCAAGGAGAAGAAGTTGAAAGAGCAATATTAGGCAAATTATTCCATCAAATTTTCAGTTCAACTTATAAGTTTGAAGCATAGACAAATATAACAAAAAGGAGCATAGTTCTTAAAAGACTACTTCCCATTGAGGTGGACAACATCATAGAGCAAAGAACATCAAAATTAACTTCTTTTATATTCCATTTCAACCAAACTTTACTAGGTAAAGCTTTGTTGAAATATTGAAAGAGCATTCATCATCAAATAAGGGCCTTCTCCTAGCCTTAAGTCATCCTCAAAACAATTAGCACAACTCTTAGATTCAAGAATTACAACAAATTTAACTTTGTTTAGGTTTAACAATTGTTTACACTAAAATATGGAGTCTTTGTGTAGTCCTACAACTACTGAGAAATATTGAAGCAAAAAAACAAAATAAATTGAGAAATCGCAGCAAAATAAAAATGAAGAACACTAGATTTACGTGAAAAACTCAAAATTGGGAAAACCCATGAGGTCACACCGTGCCGCAAAAAATTCGCTATGAATAAAAAATGGATGATTTACATATCTCTGACTCTCTCCCTTGGAAGAAGATGATGGTCGCCCAGTAATAGATCCACTCTAGTCTTAACAGAATATATATAGACAAAGGGCTATGGCATTAGCACATTTTTACAAAAATGACAAAAAATACTCCCCAAAAAAACTGGAATCGGGGTCAACGGTATTTACCGAGCTAATTCAATCAAACTCCACAATAACAAATATGTCTTAAAATAAAAACTAAATTTGGCCATGGACAAACAAGAGATAAAATCATCATCGCGGCCCCTACATGGGCTCTATTACCCTCCTTCACGTGACTACAATATTTGTAGTTGAAGGTCAGCCCCTTTCATTTCCAAAGAAGAATAATCGCCCAACTCCCTAAGGCCAGATGAGCTTCTAGCAGGAGAAGAATACTACGCTATTATGGGATCGCGGGGAATTAAGATTCATCCCTCTATCAGAACTAGAGGAATAAATGGGGGAATCAAAGAATCAGCAACTTTGACAGTAAGAAGATCCACGGGGGATGCTGGAGTAGTGGCCAAAGCTTGAATATGATTGATAATCAGCAGCTCCTTAAAAGAACCCTAAAGCAATCAATTTTTTCAGAAATGAGGTTCTTGTTAAAATTAATTGAAAAACTAGCAAAGAGGAAACATTTTTGAGTAATCTCTATACAAACTCGAGCAAAAGAAAGATGGTTCCTATGCATTATAAGAGAATCAACAAAAAGAGATGCCAATCTCACTTGCAAGCTTTGAAATGGAATAGAGAAGAGTCCCAGGTTATAACAAGAAACAGAACGCCAAGCAGCAACAACGGGCCACCCGCTTACACAGCGAAAACATATCTCACTCGCAATTGAAACATAGGCTGTAGTAGCTTCCGTCTAAGGTTACAGCTTGAAATTTCCTTATGAAGTTCCTTTTTTTTTCATAACAGAGAGAAGTGTAGGTAGGGATAGTTCCTACCCAAAGTATACCTCATCAAACAGAAATCCCACAATCTTGAAGTATCCTCCACTAGCTCCTTGCCGAAAGAAACAATTTCCTCAAATGAAAAGCCCTAATGAAGAGAGATATCCTCATACAGCAGAAAAACGGGAAAAGGGATTTCCATCAAGTGGAGCTGCCCAGCCACCCGATTGAACCCCAAGATGGGAACTGAAATACTATAATTTTGAATATAAAAATGAATCAAAACTTAAATAAAAGCTTAGATTATTAAGAAATAAGTTTAATTTACTCTGCATAGCCAATCTCTTTCAAATTTACAAATATTTTCTCATGAATTTAGGAAGTACAATCACATAAAATATAGTTTTTTTTATTATTTTATTTAACACAAAATTATTTTTAAATATTCAAATTTTAAATTCTGTTTGATATTTAAAGAAACACTGTGATATTTCAAAAACAGCCTGAAATTTAACCTAAAGAATATTAGAAAAAACAGAAGAAAATTTATAAATGGATAATGATCATTTATTTTAAGGAATTTCTTAAAACTATCTTAGGATACTCTAAAATTTCTCTAATAAAAAATTGTAAGAAATATTTATTATTTTGAAATATAAATTTATAGAGTTGTGATATTAATATATATATTTATATTTATGAAATTATTTCCTAATTATTTTTTACAATTTATAGTGCAAATTTAGAGCTTTTTTGAATTTGATGCTCTGTTCCGTTCACTTGGGGCAGGGCTTATAAGTATTGAACTGTTCTCTGTATCTCTCTCTCCTGTCTAGCTAATCCATTTTCTCCGTCCAGAGCTCCATCACTCCGTTGCGAGGAGTGAGAGAGACAGAAGCAAGGTTGCTCCTCCCCCCCCCCACCCCTCCTTTCTCTCTCCTCCTCAACAACTTCTGCTTCCTCTAACCCAAATCAAAATCTGCGATTTTTTCTTTAATTGATATCGAATCTACGAAATTATTTATCTGTTTTTTGAATTTTCAGCCTGTTTAAGCAGCGATGACGAACGGACGTTCGATTCAGCAGAGTGCCTTCTCGGCTGCCGGCGATCGGACGGTTTTCTGCCCGAAGCCGCGGCGGCTCTTCCACTTCGATGCCCTTTTTACAGAGGTTCGCCCTTTCATTTCCTCTTGTACGCTCCAGTCGTATGATCTCAAACCAACGGTTCTGATTCTTCGATTTACCTATCCAGCAATCGGATCCAGTGCCGATACTCAGCGGGTCGCCGCCCGCAAGATCCGTTAATCCAATGGTCCATGACGCCCGTTTCGGGAAAGCCGTGCCGCTCGGATCAGTTTTCGGATACGGATCCGGATCCGGGTCTAGCCGGGGAGGAACGTCTGTACCCGAATCCGATATGGCCTCTCGCCCTCTACCGTCCGCATTGAGGGGTTTGAGCGCAGCCGGAGCCGGGGCGTCGCAGCTGTTGCATAGATGCGTCCGCATATTTTCAACGGAGACGGAGGAGGCACGATTTTTTTGTAAATTACGAAGCCGTAATAAGGATTGAAGCGACGAATATGTAATTTATAATTTAAAAGGCTGGTTTTAGCAATTATGGCATCGTTATGGTTATTAGTATTATTAGGTACTTCATAATTTACGGGTGAGGCCGTTCAGGCTGTACAAAGAAATGGATTAGGCGTGGATTCTAAGTTTTTTAAATGAATTATGATTTTCTTAAGTTTATTTTTAATTATTCCTATATATAATCCATAATTTTGAATTTTTTATTTATCAACAACTATAAATCTAAGTGTTTAATCATTATTATTCCCTCTTATACATTAATATATAATAAAATATATATATAATATATAAATTTAATGTGTAATTAGATTATTAAGTTGAAATTGTAAGTCAATAAAAAAAAGAAAATTTTTTATTAGTCTTGAATATTTTTTTATCTGTATTCTTGTGAGTATGATATTTTTTTATTTTTATTTAAATTATCTTTCAAAATAAAATCAAAAATTATTTCTTTTATAAAATTAATATTGGGCATTCATTATGTAATTATTACTTGAAATTGAAAAAGTTCGGATAGTAAATATGTTTGTAAAATATATGACATTAGTTTAGGCTAACTTTGAATAGAAAGGCTATTTAGCTCCCAATTTAATTAAAAAGTATGATGAGTATATTTTAAATGTTAAATATTATATATATATATATATTATATATTTTTTTTTTTTTTTTTTTTTTTTTTTTTTTTTTTTTCTTAGTGCTCCCCACTCAAAAGTTGATTTAATTCTTAAGTTTTTGTAAATTTTTTTTATTTTTTTAGAACTATTTTAAGGGATATTTTCAAATTATGTAATTGAACTCATTTAAATATTAATGATAGTTTTCACCCTAATCAAAAAAATTTAAAAAGGAGCACTTGCGTGTCAACAGTGCTAGCAATTTAACTCAATTCAGTTCTACTTTGAGTTGAGCTTTATTCTACTCGAATCTCATTCAGTCATTAAAAATGTAGAGTTTATTAAAATATATTAATATAAAATACTTATATTATCAAGCAGAAAATGTTAATAGTTCTATCGGATAAACTGTGGGCTTGTTTCCTTGTTTTACTTTCGATGAACATTGGGTTCAAAGCTTTGAAACGAAGGACGTCAAATGTTAAATTAGGCATCAGTTGTACGCCTTTCAATTTCCAATAGCCGGTAAAGCCTCTAACTAGCCCAAAAATTTCATTACCCGAAAATTTTGACTTATCAGCTCTTGCTTCTTGTCTTCTTCTCCTTAGCTCCTGAGCATTGACCTCCTACGATTTTTCTATTTTCTTGGGAATTGCAAACATTCTCTATTGAATTCAAGAGCATATGCGTCTGCAAAGATTTGTGAGTTGTTTAAAAGATATATTTTTTAAAGATTTTTTTAGAGTATTTTGTCTAAGGTTTGCATAATTACAATTATTTTTATTAGATTTATTCGAAGTTATGGGCCCTATTTTTATAGTTGAAGTTGTGAGTATATTTTATAGAGTTTTTATTTAAGGTTTTCAAACTTACTTTTTTTTTGTCTTAGATATGTTGAAATTCTTAGCATATTTTAGGAGTTAAAGGTTTGAAGCTCTAAATTTAATGTTTACTTCTATTTATTTAGAGTTTGTTATGATTATTTTAAGGGCTTTTCTTATAATTTTTATTTAAGGTTTTCATAGTTGCATTTTTTATATTGTATTTGTTGAAGATGTGAATTTATTATAAGGGTTGAAGTTCTCAGTTGAAAATAGTTATGTTTATTTTGGTTTTTTTATTTCAGATTTGCACTTGCATTTTTTTATACCAAATTAATTTAATTTGTGAGCTTATTTATACTGATGAAGACTTGAAACTATAAATTATAGCTTTCATTCTATTTATTTAGTGTTATGATTATTTTAAACATTTTCTTAGAATTTTATTTAAGGTTTAATAAAGGCTTCCAATTTTTATATGATATAATGCTGAATTTGTGAACTTGTTTATTGAGGTTGAAAGCTTGAAGTTATGAGTTGAAGCTTTCATTCTATTTAATTATGGTTTTTATTAAGATTATTTTAATAATTTTTGCTTAAGCTTTACAAGCTTGTAGTCATTTATATCTAATTTGTCGAATATGTAAACTTGTTTTTAAGGTTAAAACTATGAGCTAAAGTGGTGATCATATTTATTTATGTCTATTTTCTTAAAGCATTTTAAATTTTCAAAGTTGCAATTTTTTGTATCATATATGTTGAAGTACTGATTTGAAGCTTTGATCTTGTTTATATAGCTTTTTTAGAGTTAATGTAGTTTTTTAGTTTCAAATATGTAGTTTTATCTTCTAATATTCTCATTTGCATAAGAGTTTGTTGTATATTTGACTGTTGCAATCTATAAACTACAATAGAATTGGAATTCATTTCGGATGTTGAATGTTGCATTAGAGCCATTGAATGTTAAATATTGTATATTGTAGTTGTTCTTTTGCATGTTGATTGTTGAATGTTCAATGTTTACACAAGGCTCCAAGGATGCGATCATAGAGATCACTCAATAATGATTTCTACCACAATGGGGAAATTCCATTCTAGGTGCTGGTAGTTCCTACCACAAGTTGTCAAGATCAACCTCTAAGGTTATGAAGGATCATATAAGATTCATACCTCAATAAATAAGATTATTCATACCTCAACAAATCAATATTGAAGGTCTTTAAGTATTCAAAAATGATCCTAAAGTAAAGTCCTTAAGATCTCAATCTTCTATTTCTTAAGTTAACATTCAGGTTTACTTAATAGACTTAGATTAAAGTGATCAGGTTAGATGACTAAAAGTTTATCTAACACTTTCCTATTCTACAATTATGGGATGAAATCAAAGATATTTTCAAAGTTAGATCATTTCATAAATTATTATAATTTTATTATTCATCTTATGTTAATAGTCTTATATAAGAGAAAATCAAATATCTAAAGTTTACATTCAGATGGTTCAATCATATATATTTACTATTAGCCTTAGCACTTCCAATTTCATGATTTAAGATCAATGTCAAATTATATGTATTATTAGAATTATGTCGATTGAATTATCTTTCAATCAAGGAGGCTTGAGTTAAGATGATTAAGGTTTAGATCTTAATCAATATAAGTTAGAATTTAACCCCTAGCCTTACTAAATTTAAGACCAATGATTAATTTAAAGATTAGTAACAAATCAATATATTATTGGTATATTATTGATGTTAGATTTTAGATTCAAAATAAGTATCATTTACTTAATTAAGTTCTTAAGATTATTATGTTCAAATATAGTTTAATATCAATTTAAGCACATTTATGTATCCAAATAAATGTTAAAGTTCTCTAGCATATATTTTAAAATCATGAAAGCATAAAAATGTAAAGTAACATAAAATAGAAGGTAATTAAGGCTAACTAAATTCTAAATCAAATTAAAGAGGTTATCACTTGATTACAACTCTAAAAGACTTAGGTTTCATGCAATTTGGTTATTAAGACTTACTTAGCCAATAGAAGTACTCAAGGATCCTATTCTTTAATATTTGGCACAAAATTTTATAAGAGATTTTAAGCGCATGTTATAAATGATATCTTTCAAATTTGATTTTTACACAAAATTTTATGTAATGCTCAATTTTTAAAATTTGATATAATTCAGTCCCACTATAGTCCTAGGGATCTTAAAATGCAAAAACAGTGAAGTTTTGGCATTTTCAGCCAATTCTGTGCATTTTCAGAAAATTCAGGGCGCAGTGATGCGCCGCAGCGCTTTCAGGCGCTGCGGCGTACTACAGCGGAAAACTATGCGGTGGCGCACTGCAGTGCTTTTGATGTTGTGATGCGCTACGTCAGGACCAATCAGAGAGCTGGATGCTACGGCACGCCGCAGCGCTTTCAGGCGCTGCGGCGCGTTGTGGCGGATCAACTTGCGTAAACATTGTTCAATTAATTTTCTTCTTGTTTCTTATAGTCTTCTAGAAATGACGATGTGGCCCACTGTGGTGCACGATAGCGGTCTAACTTGCGGGTTACTATTAGTTAATTTTTCTCTTGATTTTCTATAGTTTTCCCCGAAATGACATCGCAGCCCGCTTTGGCGCACTGCCACGGTCTAACTTGCGGGTTATTGTTCAATTAGTTTATTTATCAATTTCATATAATTTTTCCTGAAATGACGTTACAGCCTGCTGCGGCGCGCTGTGGCATGCAGCAGTGGAAACTATTTGAGTTGCGGGTACTACGGCGCGCTGGAGCGCCCGGCGGTGATTTTGCCAATGCGAAAATCGTGAATTGTCATATTTTAAACTCAAATACTCTCAATCTAGAGCATTTCTTGAGAGACTCTATATAGCAATGGAAAGGTCTTTCCGATACCTTTCCATCGATACCAAAATAAGCACAAATAGATTATCCTAACTATACGAACGATTCAGTTAAATATTCGGGTATACAAAATGGACAAAAAATAGAACATGCGATTTTCAAAGTAATATGATACTTAATGAACCTCAATGACTTCCAAATATAATCATAGATCTTTTAAGGATACAAAATAACATGATAACGACATAAAGTAGACAAGGAAGGGGAGTAAATGGGTACCTTAGCCTTACAAGAAATGGAGGAAGAATGCTTATAAAGCTTGGATGAGGAACTCCTTCTTTCTTCTTCTCCAACACAATACTTCAAAAATGGAAGGGGAAGGAGGGAGCTTTAGGGCTTCAGCTCTTGCAAAAGGGATGAAGAAGAGCTGAACTTCTTCTTAAATGAGGAGAAGGAATGATGAAGTAAGGGGGATATTGCATGACTATGGAGGAAGAAGAGGCATGGGTAATGGGGAAAGGAGAGCCATTTTTCCCCCTTTTGGCTTGTGCCAGCATTGGAGGGAGAGGGGGCGTCGAATCGGGAGCCAGCTAGGAGAGAGAGGAAAGCAAAATTAGAGAATAATTAAGAAATTAAATACTTAATTCCTTTATAATATTTTGATTTATAAAAAAATTTCATATTTATGAATGAGCTCCGAAAATTCCCAAAAATTCACTCCTAAATAATTTAGGGGTGACGAATTCAACGGCGAAGTCAGATTTCGATTCCGACGATTATTTAATTATGTTAATTTTGGGATATTTAATTATATTAAAATATTAGCAAAAATCCAACGACTTACAAACGCGTCCAAAACATCACCCCTAGCTAATTTAGGGGTGATGATCGCAACGGCGAAGTTGAATTTGATTTCGATGTCAAAATAAATACCTAAATTTTCTAAATAATTAAATATTAAAATATTCCAAAATATTTTATGGATTGATTATAATGGCTAGATGAATTAACAAAATGATAATTAATGTATGGTTAAGTTAAAATCAAGCTAGGTAACAACCTTGGGCTGTTACACCTACCCGTAGCTCTGTGCCTAGTCCAAAGGCACCGGTGTCCTTGGTGGGACCCTACGTACTCTCATCTTCCAGCCCGTGGACCCCACGGTCCTGTCTAGCGAATCAAGGTGTGCCATGCATCCTGCAAGTCCCGTCTCTGTTGGCGCCTTCAGCTCGTGGTGGGACCGGGGAAAGCAAGGAAAGGGGAGAAGACTTAAGCACGAAGGGGAAGGAAGGGAAAGGGAAGGGGAGGAAAGGGAGAAAAGGGAAGCAGGCAGAAGTGGAGGAGGAGGAGCAGGAGCAGGGCGCGAAGGGAGAAAGAGAGAGAGGAGGAGGAGGCGAGGAGGAGGGCGAAGGGCGAGAAGGGGAGGGCGAGGAGAGCAAGGAGTGAGGGGAGGCGGGCAAGATAGAGAGGAGCAGAGGAGGAGGGGAGGGGAGGTCAAGGTCAGCAATCAATTCAATTCAGGCATTCTCTTTCTTTTAATATATATATATATATATATATATAATATATATATATATAATAATAATAATATTATTATTATATTACTAGTATTATTATTGATTTTTTACTGAAAGAAAATAAATGATGTCATTCTTTTATTTAATTAATTATTTGCATATTTTGCATTGCTATTAAGCCTTAATCCACTTAAATATATTATATGAAATTTTATGCTCATAATTTGATATAAATAATTAGAAATTAGTATCATGAGTTTATTTAAGTTAATCTCATATCTATACATGTAATATGTTATGCCATGACAGACTGATATCTTGAAAAAAAATAGACTACACATAACATTTGAGGGAGAATATGTAACAACCCAAGGTTATTACTGAGTTTAATTTTAACTTAATCGTACCTTAATTTAGTTCATCTAGCCATTAGAATCAATCCCTACAGATTTTGTATGATTCGAAGCTAAAACAAATATTTTGGATTATTTTAATATTTAATTAATTATAAAATTAAGATATTTAATTTGACCTTAAAATTGAAATCCGACTTTGCCGTTACGATCGTCACCCCCAAATTAGTTAGGAGTGATGTTTTGGATGCGTTTGGAAGTCGTCGAATTTTTACAAATATTTTAATATAATTAAATACATCGAAAAATGGAATAATTAAATAATCGTTGGGATCAAAATCTGACTTCGCCTTTGAATTCCTCACCCCCAAATTAGCTTGTGATGAATTTTTAGGATTTTCTGAAGTGCATTTATTTAATATAAATTTTTAATGAATTAAATGAATAATTAAATATTCATTTAAATGCATTTATCCATTTGTTTGTCTTTTTCTTCATTTTAGTGCATGGGACCCACCAGCCCAATCCCCATTTCGGCGCCCCTCCCTCAATTCCTGGCGCAAGCAGGGCAGAGCCATTCCCCTTCCCCCATGGCCATGCCCTCTCCCTCTTTTTCTTCTCCTCCTTTAAGAAGGAGTTCAGTTCTTCTTCATCCCCATTTTGGCAAAAATGAAGCTCCCTCCCTTCCCCTCTATTGCTAAGTCTTGGGTTGAAGAAAAAGAAGAAGAAGTTCCTCCTCCAAGCTTTTCAAGTCTTCTTCCTCTATTTCTTGCAAGCTAAGGTACCCATTTGCTCATCTTTCTTGTTCTTCGTATTGTTATTATGCTTATTTGTATCTTTAAAAATCTATGATGTGTATGAAAGCCATTAAAGTTCATTAAGGCATCATATTATTTTGAAAACTCATACTCTGTTTTCATCTATTTTGTATACCTGAACCTTTAGCTCATCGTTCGTATAGTTAGGATAATTCATTTGTGCTGATTTTGGTATCGATAGAAATATATCAAAAAACCTTTCCATTGATATATGGCACTGCTCATGGAATGCTCTGGATTGAGAGTATTTGAGCTTGAAATGTGACCATTCACAATTTTTGCACATGCGAAATCACCGTCAGACGCTACAGCGCGCCATAGCACCCGAAACCCAGATAGTTTCCGCTGCCGCGCGCTACTGCGCGCCGCAGCGGGCTGCGGCGTCATTTCAGAAAAAATCATATAAAATCAATAAATAAATTAATTGAACAGTCAAATGAAAGTTAAACTGCTGAAGCGCCACAGCGGGCTGCAGCGTCATTTCGGGAAAAGCTATATAAAATCAAGAAAAAAATTAATTAAACAGTCACACGAAAGTTAGACTGCTGCAGCGCGTCACAGCGGGATGCAGCGTCATTTTTGGAAAACTATATGAAACCAGAAAAAATAATAATTGATTATTAATTTTTGAAAGTTAGACCGCTACAACGCGCCGTAGTGACTGAATACGCTGCAACGCGCCGTAACATACAAACTATCGGGAAATCGGGCGCTGTAGCACGCCGCAGTACCTGAAAGCGCTTGTAGCGCGCCACCGTGCTAATTTTCGTCGTAGCATGCTGCAGTGCTTTTCGCCATAGCACCTTAAAGCACTGCAGCGCATTGTTTTCCACTGCAGCGTATGAAAGCGCTTCAATGCGCTGCAGCGTGCCGGAGCGCCCATAATTTTCTAAAAATGTGTAGAATTGGCTGAAATGGCCAAAACTTCTCATTTTTTCTATTTTAAGGTCCATATGATCCTAGTGTGACTGAATTATATCAAATTTGAACATAATTTATTTAAAATTGAGCATTGCATAAAATTTTGTATAATAATTAACTTTGTAAGTTTGTCCTTTTATGGCATGTGCAAAGACCTCTTATGTGCCTTAAGTATTTTGTGTCAGATGCTAAATAATAGAATCTTTGAACATTTGTATTTATTAGGTATATCTTAATAACCAACTTGCATGAAATTTAAGTTTTTTAGATTTGTAATCAAGTGCTAATCCCTTTAGTTGATCTAGAATTTGATTAGCCTTAATTGCATTCTATTTTATATCAATTTACATTCCTATGCTTTCATAATATTAGGATGTATGTTAAAGAACTTTAATATTTATTTGGGCACCTAATTGTGCTTAATTGATATTAAACTACAATTGAACATAAGAATCTTGATAATTTGATTAAGTAAATGATACTTGATCTAAATTTGAATTTTGACATCAAGAATATACCAATAATATATTAATTTTTCATTAATCTTTAAATTAACTATTGGTCTTAATTTTGATAAGGCTAGGGGTTAAACCCTAACTTATTTTGATTAGATCTAAACCTTAATCATTTAATCAATTAAATTTGATTGTAAGATAATTCAATTGACAGGATTCAATAATGCATCTAATTTAGTATTGATCTTAAATTATCAAACCTATGTGATTAAATCATTTGAATCTAAATTTTAGATCTTTAATTTTCTCTATATAAGACTATTAGCATAAGATGGATAATAAAATTGGATTAATTTATGAAATGATCTAACTCTAATAATATCCTTAATTTCATCCTATAATTATAGAATATAATAGGATTATATGAATTTTAATTATCTAATATAGTCATTTTAATCCAAGACTAATAAGTAAACTTTGAATATTAACTTAAGAAATAGAAAAGTGAGATCTCAAGGGTCTTGCTATAGGATCATTCTTGAAATACTTAAAGACCTTAAATATTAATATATTGAGGTAAGACGGACTTTTATAACTTATTGAGATAGAAACTTAGATGATCCTTCATAATCATAAAAGTTAACCTTAGCACCTCGTGGTAGGAATCACTAAAGCACTTAGAATGGAACTTCTCTCTTGTGGAAGAAATCAATGTCGAGTTATCTTTTTGGATCGCATCCTTGGAGCCTTGTGTGGACTCACCTATTGTAACAGCATAAACTCTTAACACCAAGGTATTGTCCGCTTTGGCCTGAAAGGCCTCACGATTTTGCCCTCAGAAGATAACTTCCCAGCAAGTCACCCATCCTGGGAGTGATCCCATCTAAACATGCTTAACTTTGGAGTTCTTATCAGGAACTCCACCGTTATCTGAAAAGGCATCTCAATGTTTAAGAGTTTCACTTATTACTATTTAAGTGGGTCTTCACAATCTCCCAAACATAAGTAACTGACGTCCTCATTAGTATCCACACACTGATCCAAGAACCATATATTGGGTATAAAGAACTAGATGTGACCCTTACAGGCTCAATAAGTACTCACAACTATGTAGTACCTTAACCATCAAGGGTTTAAGAGTCTGCTCACATGATGTGGTATTTTGCCCTGTATGGCACTTAGCTCCTATCTGACATCCTATAGCCTGCTCTGATACCATTTGTAATAGTCCAAACTTTTAACACCAAGGTATTATCCACTTTGGCCTGAATTCTTAGTAGGTCACCCATCCTGGGAGTGCTCCCACCTGAGCACGCTTAACTTTGGAGTTCTTATCAAGAACTCCATCGTTATCTGAAAAGGCGCCTCGATGTTTAAGAGTGTCACTTATTACTACTTAAGTGGGTCTTCACAATTAACTATTTGTAATAGCCCAAACTCTTAAGCACCAAGATATTGTCCGCCTTGGTCTAAAAGGCCTCACGGTTTTATCCACAGAAGATAACTTCCCAGTAGGTCACCCATCCTAGGAGTGCTCCCACCTGAGCACGCTTAACTTTGGAGTTCTTATCAAGAACTCTACCGTTATCTAAAAAGGCACCTCGATATTTAAGAGTTTCACTTATTACTACTTAAGTGAGTCATCACAATCTCCCCAACTTAAGTAACTAACATCCTCGTCAGTATCCACACACAGATCCAAGAACCATCCATTGGGTAAATAGGACTAGAGGTGACCCCTATAAGCGCAAGTGGTACCACAACCATGTAGCACCTTAACCATCATAGGTTCAAGTGGCTGCTCACATGAAGTGGTACTTTGCCCTATATTGCACTTAGCTCCTATTTGACACCCTATAGTTTGCTCTGATACTATTTGTAATAGCCCAAACTTTTAAGCACCAATGTATTATCCGCTTTAGCCTAAAAAGCCTTACGGTTTTGCCTACAGAAGATGACTTTCTAGTATGTCACCCATCCTGGGAGTGCTCCCACCCGAGCACGCTTAATTTTGAAGTTCTTATCAGAAACTCCACCGTTATCTGAAAAGGCACCTCGATGTTTAAAAGTTTCACTTATACTACTTAAGTGGGTCATCACACCTATTTAGAATAAGGATTAATAGCTTTGATAAATTCTTGTTAATTAAATAGAGTTGTCTGAACTCAGATTATTAATTGGGTGTAGTAGGATACCCATAGTACTGGATTATTTCAGTAGTATTCAGGAATGGTTGAGTCACTATAAGTAAGATTTATCTTTGTGCTATCTTGCGGGCTTAGATTTATATAATTTTGCTTAGAGTAAATAAATAAATCCTAAGAGTATTATAAATAGGGACGCATTCCTTAGTTTGATTAAAATACAAATCGCCATCGGGTGATGCCTCATAGCAAAGATCGCTTCAATAGGTGTGGCTTAAACAAACTAAGTAATTCGAGTCACCCCCTTTAAGACACTAAGTGTGATTGTGAGTTGGGCATCTTAATGACTTAGCTTGAGATACAAATTACCATCGGGTGATGCCTCTTATCGAATATCGCTTCGTTATGGTAGCTTAATCAAACTAAGTATTAAGAGCTACCTTTCTTGCAAACATGCTAAATATATATACAATCTTCCCATCTAATGATTTTTAAGTAAAAATCCCAACTTTAACAAATTATCTAAACTAGAATATAGAAGTCAGAATCCTTCTAGTAGTATTCCTGTAACAACCCAGGTCAATTGGAGTCAACCTCTAAGACCTAGTCCAAATCAGGAGTCAAATGGACCAAATCCTGATTTCTAGAAAATCTAGAAACTCTAAAATTTAACCAATTTAAATTGACCTCCGATCGAAAAACGGACTTCGCCATTGCGCTCATTGACCCCAAATTAGCTTGGGGTGAAGTTTTCGTGTCAATCAGAAGTCGTCGAAATTTCGACGAATATTTTAATAATAAAAATGCCCCGAAAATCGAGAAATCAAAATACTTGTCGGATCGAAAATCTGACCTCGCCGTTGCGTTCCTCACCACTCAATTAACTAGGAAAACGTATTTGGAAATTGCTTTAAATCGATTTAATTTTTAATTAAATATTAATTATATAAATTAATATTATTTAAAAATTAAAAAATTTAACGGCGCCGTCAATAAGCGGACGCCGTTTGCCCTAATTTAGGGCGTGCCGTTTGATCTGTCGTTAGACCAGACGGCAGATCCGGACCGTACGATCGAAAATCAGACGGTCCGGGTTCATCTCCCTCATCGTGGAGATCGTCGCGACACGCGTCGCCCGGGCCGCCCGTCACGGCCAATCCGGCGCCTCCGAGGCTTCGTCCCCAACCTCCATAAGCCCCTACACTCAAACTTGGCGCGAGGAAGAGACCCGAAGGATTTAGAGATGTCAGCACGATCGATCCTAGCAAACCCTAAGTCCCTCCGAGCCCGAGGCCGTTGAATCCAGGTACCCTCCTATCCCGCTACGTTCAATTCCATGCCACGTTCGAGTAGAGTTAATCGTAGCTCGTGAGCTTGATCGACGATCGATCGGACCCGATCACGCTCGATCAGGTCCGATCGACTCATATCGAAGCTCGGAATCCTCTCGGGCCGGCTTCATACGCTCCGCACCGCACTTAGGCACCTAGGGCTTGGTTTTTCCGGCTACCCAGGCCACCTTCGGGCTCGTTCCGGCCACCAATCGGAAGGTCTCGCAGAGACCTTTCCGACGGCATGCGAGCCGAGGCTTGGCGACGCCGGCCGGGCTCCCAAAAAGCGCGCCCTAGCGCGGCGTCCATGGAGCGTAGCAGGGGAAGGCGAAGTGGTCGGGCTTGGTCGGGTCGACCCGAGGCCCGCACGCGCGACTCGCGTGCGGTGCTGCGTTCGAAGCGTGGGGCCCGCTCCTACGCGGCTCACGTGAGTTGACGCTCGCCTGGGGGGCCCACGCGCAAGCTTTCGGCCTGTAAGCTCCTGCCGCGTGACAGGGTGGGACCCACCTGCTCTGCCCCAGCCAACCAGGAACCGCCACGTGCCCCTGTGGGTCCCGCCTTCATTAAAACCTGCGTAATTAAGTTAATAATTAATTAGTTGTTAATTGTAATTAACAGTTAGTTAATCAATATTAATTAACACTAATTATCTACTAATCCATATTAAACAGTACATTAATAATTAATTAATGCATATAATTAACTAATTAAGATTAATAATAATAATTAACAGTAAATAATAATTAACTCTATTAATTAATTAATTAATGATAACTTAATTACTAATAAGCAATACTTAATAATATTTTATAATAATCATTAAATTATATATATATATATGCAGTAATATTAATAATCTAATAATTATTAACCTATTAATTAATCCTAATTTTAGGATTAATAATTATGAGCAGATAATTAATTAAGACTTAAACAGTAATTAGCTTAACCCTAATTAAATATTAGTAATAATAATATTATATTCAAAATAATTAAAATAAATAGATTAATTATTAATTAATTAATAATTAATATTAATTAATCACAAATTAATTATTAATTAATTACAGAATAATTGAAGATTAATAAATTCAGAAATTATATATAAAAAACTTTAGAAATGAATAGTAAAATCATTTAATTTGAATAAATGAATAGTAAATTAATACAAATTATATTTTTGAATAGTAAATCTTGAAAGTTTAATATCTTTTATAAGATAATCTAAATATAGCCAATATAGGTCTCAAAATACTCATAAAAATGTAAGAAATCAAATAACGTAATGTAAAAATTAATTTTATGGTACATATAATGAGGTAATATTTTAGGACCTCTTTAAAGACCCATAACTTTTTTACCTCATTATCAAAAACATAGTCAATATGGGTCTTAAAATGCTCAGGAGAGCAGCCCCATCACTGTAGTAGTAATTAGTTTTCTTATTTGGACATCAGGACAAAAAGTCAACCCTAGAATTCTTAGTGGAAAAAGACCAAAATTCCCTAGACTTCAAACAACCATAACTTAGTCGAATCAACTCCAAATTTAAAAATTCAAGATGCTAACTAGTCTAGAATTTCAATGTCATCAATAAACTAAAATAATATTTAAGATCTGAACCCTATAAATTTAGGTAAATGACCAAATTACCATGACCTCATTTTGGTTATAACTGACCGTTTCTCATCCAATTTAGGCGTACTCACTATCTATCTTCAAGTTAGACAGTAAGGAATCAGTTGGAATCAAGAGGATTCAATTCTGACCCCTAATAGAAAAGTTGAATTTTTAACCCTTAAAGTACGGGCAAATAGTCATTTTGCCCTGAGATTGGATTAAGTACCCCTACCCTTTATTAACATTCCAAAACATTAAAACTAATATTATAATCGTATATAGTGACATTTAAGTGAGTGAAATCAATTATTAAGTCAGATTTCACAAATCTCTCTAAGTCTTAACACTACACCTTAAGGATATTTCCTGAGACTATGACTAGATCAATATGTCATATTTATTCATTGGGTAAATGGGTTACTCAATGGTGGGAACCTTGGTTTTACTAGTTTCTAGATTTTTCTTTTATTTTTACAACTTATTCTGATTATTTTGTCTTTAAACCTTAAATTTAAAATAGGAGATTCATCCTATTAAGGCTTGATTACTTAATAGAATTGACCTTAATTAGTAGATCACTTATAGAATAAAAACCTAAAACTTATATCTTATTCTTTTTGGATTATGTGATTAAACTTAAAATCTCATAGTATTTAATCCATAATTTATAAATTTAGAAGATCTTGATCAGATCTTAGCTACAACGTCTAAATTCACAAAACTAGGATTGTATGATTTATTGATCAAACTTGTAGTCGTCTATCTGATTGAGCTAGATTAAAACCTGATCAGTTCTAATCTTTTTTAACTTATAAGGATGAATTTCTGAGTTACACTCGATAGTAAAAAATGGTGATCATAAACTTGTGTAACTTAGAATAGTTAGTATAGTTAAGTAGAAAAATAAATGATATCACCATGTTTAGTAGAGTTCTTTGCTTACCTTGATGATTGTTGCTTATGTATTCCTTGATTTTTGTGCCATATTTTCTTGAGCATATCATACAAGATTTTGATGCATGAATAAAATATTAGGAAAATATAGAGACTTTTTAGATTCCTTGTAAAATATTAAAGTAATTAACGAGAAGATAATAATTTGATGTGTGTTGAGCTGCCTCTCAGTATTGCCTTCTGATTGCCTAGTCAACTTATGTCCTAGGGGAAGGCCTCTGTTTTATTGTGTATGTTTGCCTAGTCTCCTTGTTGACACTAGGGGTACACCGTTGGTACCATAGCAGTACTGGTGCTAGGACCTGCCCTAGCCGTACTAGTGCTAGGATTCTTTGATTATGCTGTTGATGCCTTAGTCGTCTGGTGCTAGGATCCATCCTAGCCGTACTGGTGCTAAGAACCTTCAGCATTTCAAGTGGGCTAATAGCTCTTTTCTGTATGGCAAATTATACACGTATGTTTATATGCAGTTGATGTTTGGTTATCTTTCAATATTCTTATTCAGTCAGCTATTTCCTTGTACTGCTGTTATATATATATTTAAGATGTTAGAATCTTGCCGCTATTTATACTTATCACTGCTGAGTTGTTTTATTTTAATTGGCATGTTTCTTTTGATCACCAGCATGTTTAGGATGTAGCATTTTTCTTACTGCACTTGTTTGCATATGTATATTATATGTCTTACCTTGTTTAACTCGCATGTGAGGCATATCTTAGCCTCTCATTTGTTTAAGTTATAAATAATTATTTATAGTTTTTTTCCTTCCTTATTTTATTGCTTGTTGCTCCCTTATAGTTGTTGCTTAGAGAATATAAATGGTGATATTACAAAAATATATATAAAATTATCAGCTTAAAATGTACTTAAACAATTGTCTAACCAGATTTTTCTTTTTTGGCTGGGGGCCCTACATTGTGAAACTGATAATGGCAGATCCTCTTCAGTTATATGAGCAGGAGTTAGGAGTTGAGCCATACTCGGAGGAGGAGCCCGTGGAAGAAGCCGCTGTTTAGCCTTTATTTCTGAGTGAGGATGAGCATCTTTTTATTTTCATTCTTTGAAACTTTAAAATGATGTAATAATACAGGTACTGGTGACTGCGTATTTAGATTTTTTGAGATACTTTTCTTTATATTTATGTTGTGATGCTTGGATGATGTGTATTGAAAATCACTTCCGCACTCTGTATGTTTACTTAGATAGTGACTGAATATTGATTCTATGCTTACTCATTCCCTTATTAGATGGATTGTGGATTTCATCATAATCTAATTATAAGCGAAAGGTTAGCTAGAGTGATACACCATCCCTTAACTTAGTTCTTGCGAATTAAGGGGTGGGGCACCATAATTCTGCACAATAGAGACCTTTAATTTATTATTGAACTTCAAAGTATTTTGAATTTTTGGATTTAACTCATGTAGCCTAGAAGTATGAGCATGAGCATAAGCATAATGTATAAATATCAATAATGATGTATGAGTATCAATGATAATTTATGGGTTACAGAATTTTGCATACATTGACTGAGGAATTTTAGGATACATCGGTATCGTAGTTCCCAACTAGATGTATGTATACATTGGATCGTACGACTCATAGTAGTTCAATGATATTTTGATTGCATATCAGTAGCATACAGTATTATAGCATATTTGGATGCATAATTTCAGTAGCATACAACATAGTTTTACATGTTATTACTCAGTTTTAGATCCATTACTGTTTTTGTTTACTTTCAGTATTCAATTTTTAGTACAACTTTACTTTACTTTACTTCAGTTTTGTACAGTTTTATACTTTCAGTTATCTTTATAATATTACTACATATTTACTTATATTATAAAAATATTTAATGATTAATTAGAATTTCTTATATTAGTTTCGATGTGTTAGACTTATTGTCTAACACGTAGTACTTTTGAGATTATGTAATTTGCTAGATCTTGAGCATTATATTGAGCCAGATCAGGAGGACACCCAGGAGATTTAGGAGAAGCCCGTGGAGCACTAGTGGACTCTTCCGCATCATTATTATTTTGCTTAGTTTATTTCAGTTCAGTACTTAGCTTTTATGTATGTATCTCAATAAATAGTTTGTAATAATTTTGAATATGTTTTCTTTTCTTTTCTGAGGTGCATATTTCATACAACTTCTGTGATGAATATTTCTGGATGTTTGCTTTAGCTTCTGCACTCTGTTTATATATTACTTATACTTAATATTATGATGTTATCAATATATTGGAAATAGTGATATCTTATACATATATTGGATTCTTTATGTATTTTATATCCAATATATGTATTTATCTAATATTTAGAATAATAATACTACTCTTATCTTAAGTATTAGCTCTCAACCTTCCTTTAGATTGAGTCAGCAGCCCTTCAGATGGGTTTGGTTTCAGCTATTTCAGGAAGACGGGATATTCCTCCCCGAGTGGCGCGCCACTCCACCGCCAAACTGATTTCGTCACCTCTTTTTGCACGCGGCGACAGGGCAGGGCGCTACAAATGTGTAGTTAGTTAAAAATACACATCTCAGATAGTTAAATAAATGTATCTAATTACTTATTTATTATGTAACTTTGTTCAACAGAATAATATTATATAATACTAGTATTTTTTTTTTAGAATGATCATGTATCTTAAATATATATATATATATATATATATATATATATATATATATATTCACATCAATAATTCTGATAATTTTGTTAGCGTACCCTATTTAAATATTATATATTATTTTATGTATATATTATTCTTATGTAAAATTATGATGCTTAATATTATATGTAAATTTTGATATCCTACGAAACTTACTTAGACCTCTCTGTCTAATTAAATATTTTTTGTCATTTTTTTTTTATTTTTTTGATTTGCCATGTCATATATATATATATGTGTAAGATTATATGCAATCTCTGGATAAGTCTTTGAAGACGAGTTGATGTATGATGAAGCATTTTAAATACATATTTTTGTTAATTTTAAAATTTTTTACTTAGCTTGTAATAGATTTTGTAAATTAATAATCATCTATATTATGAATATATTATCCTTTAAATGTGAGAAAGTTTCATGGATTAAATGGGATCATTGGGAGTATTAAGAAATGAAGTGTGCCAACTTATATCCTTACTAAGGAAATTAGGACAAAAATCTGGCTCAATTAAGTCAAAATCAGGATCTCGAGCTAATTCAAAGTTAGGATGAATCAAATATATCATTAAAAAAATATTTTTTTTTTATTGTAATGCTCAAGTTTGGTTGCAATCTTAGTTAACAAATACTCTAAAATTTTAAATTCAAAAAATAAGAAAAAATTAAATACAAGTCTAAATCCAAAAAATTTAGTGCCATTAGATTCGTAAAAGTAAAAGAAGGCCACAAATTTTTTTTTCAAAATTGGAGCACCGGATTACTCGTAATTAATTTTTAAAGTTTTTTACTTAAGAAAATTTATATAAAATAAAATATAACTCTAAATTAAATGTTTTTTGATCGAGGATGTTCTTCTCATCAAGATGCACCTTCCGGTCAAATTTTGTTAAATTTGGAAATCAAACGAGAAAACTGCAATTAATTAAAATTATATTATTTTTATTTAAATTTTCTTTGAGCAATTTCTCTCTCCTCCATTTCTCCCCCTCTCGTCTCGTACACGCATGTCTCCTGCCCAAGGGCACATGCCAAAGCGGCCAAGAGCCCCCCAAATGGCCGTGTGCCCCTCTCTGCCCAACTTCCACGTCGGCCGACCCATGGCTGCCCGGCTTCCCCTCTCTCCTTTCTTCCTCTCTTGTAAAATAACCCTAAACCACATCTTCTCAAACCCACACCTTTATCCTCCTCCTCTTCAACCATTCATCGCCTCCCTCATCTTCCTAACATCATCGACCTCCAACCCTCCCCTCCCCGCTAACCGTTGTCACTGCTTGGAGAACCCCCTTCAAACGGGAAAGAGGAAGAAGGAAAATAATAAATAACAAAAATAATGAGAGGGTGAGGAGAAAATTTTCTTTTATAAAAATAATTACTATTAATTTCTAACTCCTAACATAGTAATTGCTAATGATAATTTTTTTTTGCTACTAAAATTTGTCTTTTTTCTACTCTTTTTATTTTTATTTATATATTTTGTTATTCTACTATAATTATTTTCATAGTAATAATAATAATAATAATAATAATATTATTATTATTATTATTATTATTTTATTATTATTATTATTATCATTATTATTATTGTTATTATTATTTTCTATCAATTATTAATTTTGTTATTATTATTATCATTGATAATATTAACATAAATAATTATTTAATAATAATAATAATAATAATAATAATAAAACCTTTTATTATCATTTTATTACTATTATCATTAATATTGATAATAATAAAAATAGTAATTCATTATTATTATTATACTTATTACTATCATAATATTTCCTCTATATAAAATAATAATAATAATAATTATAATAATAGTATTATTATTATTATTATTATCATTATTATTATTATTATTATTATTATTATTATTATTATCATCTTCACCACCATTACTATTATTATATTTCTTATATATTCATAATAATAATAATAATAAAACTATTATTATTGTCAAATACATTATTATATTATCATAATAAATTATTATCACTTTTGTTATTATCAAAACTCATTAATAATCATAATAAGAATAATAATAATAACATCTTCATTATTATAAAATATCTCTTATACTCTTAAGAGTAATAATAATAATACTTCATAATTCTTATTATTATTACCTTCCTTATTATTATTATAAGAATAATATTTCTTTTTATTTAATAATAATAATAATAATAATAATAATAACACAATTATTATTATTTTTATTATCATTTTTTATTTCTTCTCATTAAGTAATAACATTATATTATCATTATTATCTTCATTATTATTATTATTGATAATGGTAATAAAAATATTATTTTCCTTCCAAATTATCACAATAATAAGCATAATAACACTATTATTATAATCATATTTATTAATATCATTATTATTATAATGTTTTCTTTATTAAAAAAAAATAATAATAATATTATTATCAACTTCATTATTGATAATGATAATATTAATAATTTTTTTTTCTAGCTATTAATATGTTATTATTATCATATTTCTTTTCTAAAAATAACATATGATAATATTATTATTATCATCCTCATATTTCATTTTTATAATAATAAAATATAATTATCATCATTCTTATTACTGTAGATAATGATAATAATAAATTAATAATTATAATAGTAATAACTATTTTCTTGTACACTTAAACTAACAAATTCTTTATTTTATTATCGTCAATCTCTTATCCATGGATGTTTTTTCTTACTTTTACTAATAACATAATGAGAAATGTTGGTTAGACTCACTGAGGCGGCACCCAAAAAAGCCGTCCAATGGGATTTTTTGGGTGCATTCAATACAAACTTTAAAAATTATATTTGTATTATTTTAATGTAAATAAATATACACTAATGAAATATGTCAAAATTTTATTGGATAGGCTTTTTTGGGTGCCATATAAGCGGTCTAAATAGTATTCCTCTAACATAATAAGAAATTAAGAATAATAATGAGAGAGAAAAAGAGAGAGAGGATAACAAAAATAATTATTGTATTAATAAAATATTATTATTAAATAAATAAATAATTTATAAATGCAAAATTTATTATCATCTTTCTAACATGAATTTTATACACACAGATTCATTAGAAATCAACATAGGCACAAAACAAATATCTCAAATATCATAAAATATATTTATATATGCTGATTTAATTACATAATTTTGATATATCTTGAATCTTATATACTTTAAATCTAAAAATATGTTGATTTGAGTATATTGTTACTTTTTAATATCCTATAGGAAATTGATAGCATATTTGAAACGAATAAAAATGGATCCAAATAAGTTGTTTATAGCCTGTACATAATATATTTTTATATTTAGAATTGAGCAACTTTGTTATCATTATGCTTTAGAATATATAATGATACTATGACTATATCTATAAAGGGGCTAGTATAGATGAAATATTATATAAATTTTGAACTCAAAATTATGATAATCAAGCAAACATGTCTAATTCTTCAATATTTGAGTATTTACTAAATTAAATAATGTTATTATTTTATTATTCATCAATGAGATAGAAATATTCAATTTTTTATGAAGCATAACTTATTCTGACAGATTACTTTTATTATTATTTCAAATATTGCTTAATAGTTGTTTTGTATAGAAACTATGAAAAACCTAAAGATAGTGAAAATTACATTTTGATTATTATAATTTAATTTCCCTATATCTTACATATTTCATTTCATGATTTTTGCATATATATATATATATAATATAATTAATGATATCCAAAATATTTAGAGTTTTCTTTAATGAGAATTCAACTAGATATTTTTGCTGTAAATGTTAAGTTATGACTTTGATAAGAAGCTAGAATAACCCTGAAATTAATAGACACCACTTTTTTTTTTCTTATCTTTTTATGTATTTGAATAAAAATAGCATGTTTATGTTAAATTTTTGTAAGAAAATAATAATATAATAAATAATCAATCTTTTTTTTCAATTTTAGATAAATGCATATCTGCGATGTTTTATATTATTATACAAAATCCCGACTAAAATTATTGGAAGACGACCTTCATCCTGGGTCATTATTAGCCCGAAATTGGGGGGACATCACATGAAGATTGAAAATGGAAGAATTCAATTTTCAACATTTGTTTAACGGACTCTGATGAGAGTGCAAGTACTCAATAGCAAATTGAAGGCACAATAGCAGAAAGTGTTTGAGTGTATATTATGTTTGATCAATTATGTTAATTATGTATAACTAACATCTTAAGCTTCACAACTAATTTAAAAAGTCTTCGTAATTAACCACAATTAAATTCTACATCATTTGGTGCCATTAGGCTATAAGACAAATGAAATAAAGCAAGCTCAGAATGGTTGCAATTTGGTATAGTTATAATTTTAGGTTTTTGCATGCATTGCGAGGTCTATTGCGAGTTTGTGAATGACCCTGTAGCATTGAGCAATCTTAGGTCAAGCTCAGTGTGGCCCAATCCATTACTGAATATTCTCATATGCTAGATTTAATAGAATCAATAGTTAATTCGCCTTTGTTCAATTATGTCCCTCATCTTTAACTATATTGTTTTGTGGAATTAATTTGGGTCGTTGTAACAAAAGGGCAACGACAGATTAAATATCCACTACATGATACATGCAACTAATGATTATTCATTAAGCCCTGATCTTAAACTTTTAATCTTGGCCATCTGATCGGATGCTAAAACATCAAAAATTAGATCTATGTACATTTTAATTTATTTTCCAACAAATTTAGATAACATTGAAATAAATATAAATGAAAGTGTACATTTATCTAATTTTAACTTCATAATTAACAAAATTTTTATAATTGGTAAGGAAAAAAAAAAGGATATTCATTGATATAAAAATTTTATTTTGAGTCAATTTTGAATTAAATATTAAATTTAAAGTTTCTTATTTAGTTAATTAATTAAAAAAATATTAGCAACTTCCCACATAAAATTTTTCATGTAAAAAAATATATTTTATTTAACTTTTCTTAATTTATATTTTATTATTAAAAAACAAAAATTAAAAATATTAAATTGGGGGATTGTTACATATTCTTTTTTCCTTTCATTTATAGCTAAATGCTCTATCGCTCGTATATATAAACCATGCCAATTAAGAGTAAGAAGAGTAAGAAAGCGTGACATAAGCGCAGCAGAGTGATGAGATTGGAAGCAATAATGAGAATTCGCTTATTATACTGTTGCATTTGCAATTCTCTTCCGTTTAGGCTCTCGATTAATCTCGGCCCTCCATTCTGAATGTAACCTCGACCAGCTGCCTACATCTTTTTTATCACTTGCTGTAGCTTACTATTCGCTCTCTCTATCTCCGATTTCTCCACGATCTGACGAGAGGCTCTCTTTATCTGGCGTTCTCGTGCCGAGGTATGTTTTGCTATCCCTCTTTCGTTCGTTGTATTCTCCTCGTCAATGAGAAAGTAATCGCCTAGGGTTTTCAAATATTGGTTCCTCAACTCTTTCGCCCCTCTCACAGTACAGTTCTTTTTCATGTACTCGGGTTTTTGCTTTTCGTTTGACATACACCTCGAGCTATCTTATTCTAGTTTATTTTTATAGTTAATGCGCACCGGGCTTTCTAAATCCCAAACCCTAAACGCCAGACGTCAAGGGTTGTTTTCACGACATTCACGATTTGATTGATGTGGTTGTTGTGTTATACTGCCACATGATAGAGACAAATTTGCTATACTTGGATACTTTCACTGAGAAGTTGCTAAGAGGTGAATCAGACTGAGGACCTTGAAGCTTGTCATTATGGAATATCAACGGTGTACTCTGTTATTTCGAAAAATAGAACAGAAAATTATCTGATTACATATGGAGCATTGAAACATTGTCCAGTGTTAATAATTTTTAACTGACGATTGGCTTCATGTAGGGCTTTTTTGGCAACAAGTTGGGTCTAACTCAAGCAGGGCACAGTAAATCTGGATTTATTTAGGCTCTGTTCATTATAACTGGAGCTAGTTGAAGAAGTTGCTGAATAGCTGAAGTTGCTGGATAGTAGCCGGAGGAAGTTATTAGATAACAGCCATGGAGGAAGCTACCGAGTACAGCAGGAGATTAAACAGCTAGAGAGGAAGCTTCTTGGTGTTGATGGCAGCCAACGGAGGCTAGTGGTTTACCAACAAGCGGTCGATGAGTGAGTGACCAACTGACAAGCAAGCGGGAATAAATAATGTTGAAGAACAATGGATAAAGACACTATTTTTCATTCTAACATCAAAAAAATAGCAAAAAACACTTTGGTTTTAGCTTCTTATGAGTTTGTTTTATTGATGATTGCTCACCAACACCTGGCCAGCCCACCAGCAGCAAAATTCTGCTCTTATTCAATGTACAAGTTGCTGAAAAGACAGTAACTTGTCAACCAGCAGTAACAACGTTGCGCCAAACATGGCCCAAATTCTCAATGTGTTTAACCTTGAAAATTGTTTGGCAAAATTGATTTTAAATCTGGTTAAATTTTGACGAAGCCTTTCATTGTTTTCCTTATTTAAATATGAATAAATATAAAATTTTTTGGATTTTTAATCTAACAAATATCAGAAATTTATTCAATAAAATCTAGTTTTTAAGGACAACGTCAAATAAATCCGGTTGTACATATTTTAGAAGTTAAAATGTGCATTTTAGCTGTTTGGGCATCTTAGGGTTAATTTTGAGTAAAATCCCTCATAAATAGTACAACCAAATAGTTTCTTAGAATTTAATTCAAGTGGGTTTCAGTATATTATGTAAATTCAGATTTTAGTTAAATTTTCAGGGAGTTGAGTCTAGAAATTGCTTGGCATGAGGTGCATTAATTTTAGTTAAACTCTAAAAATCAGTTTTCAGCTTTCTACTGGTTTTATAGATTTAACAAATCATGCTGTGTGTTGGGCACTCTGATTGACATGGGAAGCACATTGTGGAAAGGAGGATGGTGTTAGGCAGCCCAAGGGCTGAGATTGATTGGGTTAAAGATGGAATAGCACCATTAGAGTTTAGAAGCAAAAAGAAGATAGAATCCATTCAAACCTCATCAGGATTGTTAAATCCCACTAGGAAGATTAACTGATATGAGATTTAGGATGGAGGAGTGGATATTGCTGTTGTAGGAATGGAAGTCCCTGCTTAAGCGTAGGAATAACGAATGGGGGAATGTTGTGATAAGGGCATTTTTCTAATCTTAACAAGCCTTTTAAATCTTTTCTCTGTCAAATTGTGGTATTTAGTAAATCTCAAATTTATAGTGAAATGGCGCTGCAATGGTGTTTTAACATCCATAGGACTCTAATCCCACATTTTTCTTTATTTGACAAGATTAAATTAAATCCCACTTAGGTATTACCTTAAAGCTGCAATCAAAAGCCTATTGGAGGATTACCTGTATTTTCTAATTTTTTCCAGTTTCACCTGGGTTTTTAATTTTTAATTTTCTTACCTAATATCAAGAATATTGATATTTTAAATTTGGAAAAAAAAGCTTATTATTATTTGCATTTTCACAACAGCATTCTAACTTTAACCCTTAGTTGCTATTGCAGCTGCTATCTTATCATGTGATTACTTGCTTTGGTGTTGTTTTTTTGGGTAAACAAATCATGCTTTTTATATTTGCTGTAATAAATTTTGAGAAACCAGAATTATAGCATTGAAAATTTGATATTTGTGATTATTTTCTACTTGAGCAGTGGTCATAGCCTTAGTTGACTTTTTGTGGCAGAAAGCATACTGACTGATATTATCTTCATTTGTGCAAGTCAAACTAGCTTAACTATTATCTATTTACTTTAATTTTTTTATCTTTTAAGGTAGGCTTGAACTGGCAATTAACATTGATGTTAATTTTATATCTTTTCTTATTGATGCCCTGTATTTATATCAATTAATTTCTTGCATTGTTTTGAAGTTTTCAAACTTCTAATAACATGGATGATGAAAGGCATTTGCCTTATGGGAATTACAAGTCAGACAGTTCTAAAAAACGAGCTAACTCTGAATTGGATAATGGGAGGTATAAACGGCGCAACACTGATGATGGCGTTAGTGCCAAGACCATTGATACTCTATATCGCATACTCTGCCCTGTCAAGAAAATTGGCAGTGTTCTCGGGAGAGGAGGTGATATAGTTAATGCTTTGAGAGATGAGACTCATGCAAAGATACGGGTTGTTGATGCCATTCCTGGTGCTGATGAGAGAGTAATTATTATATTTAGTTATCCTCATCAAGAAGAAGAAAGGTATAATAAGACTCAGAATACAATAAATGATAATCTTTCTGGAGGTGATAATCAGGATATGAAGCCACATTGTCCAGCCCAGGAGGCTCTTCTGAAAATTCACGAGAGAATTGCTGCAGATGAGTATATGCGCGGAGGAGTGTTGCACGAAAACACTGAACCTCAGGGTGATGTGAGTGCCTGCATTCTTGTTCCTAGCAATCAAGTTGGTTGCCTTCTTGGGAAGGGTGGAATTATTGTTCAGAAATTGAGACAGGATACTAGGGCAAACATTCGAATTTTACGGTCAGACCTTCCACCTTGTGCCATGAGATCTGATGAACTAATTGAGGTAACAATCATTTTACTTATGTTTTATTTACATTCTAATGTTCTGTGAATAATTTCATAAATTTTAATTTTTCATATGATTAGTGCAGTATATTTATATCATCAATACTTTTTTAGAAAATTTATGAGAGATTAAGGGAAGTTTCACTACTTGCACCGTTCAATAGAAATGTTTGCGGTAAAGGGGTTTTTCTAGAGGGAGACAATTATATGTTTATGCCAAGCTCTTAACTTTCTATTGGACATGTAGGCTCCATATGATCAGTGATTGATAAATAGGCTAGTTGCACTTACATGGTGTAAATAGTCACTGCAATCATTATGCATGAAATGCCTTATAGCTATGCCTTAACCTCATTATTTTCTCTTTGCTTTTTCTAATAAGCTTCATATTATAAGTAACCTATAAAGTCTCTGTGATTGAAACTCTTTACCTCCTACAGTATCTGTACTTGATTCTTGTTCCTTGTTTTTTTTTTTCTATTCATCTTTTGTTTGAAATTTTAGATTTTTGGCTCTTCATAACATACTTGTTGGATGAAGTGGGTTTCAATTCACTACAGCTTCTCTAATGTTTGCCTCATAAGTTGGCAACTAGTTAACATTGTTAGTTCATACAACTTGAGCTGCATCTAGCATGCATTCACTTTGTTAATTGGTTTAGACAGATGCTGTGCACAGTCACAAAATGTTTTTTAATTAAGCATTGGTTTTATGTACAAATGGCTAGCAAACAACAGGGAGAGATGCAACTAAATTCAGATGATCCTGTTGTTTACATGCGCATAGAAGTGATCTCACCTGTAGTCTTTCTGAATTAACTGATATCATTAGCAACTATTGCTAGGAAATTTTGTAAAGGGAGCTAATACACATAGTCAGGCAATTACTGTTGGTTTATATGATGAATGCATATTTTAGTTATAATACAGCTCTTTAATGAGTGTCTGTAACTTTGGGCAATTGCCAATCTGTTATCTTTCTATAGATTTTGTAATGATTCTTAAGTCAATTAATACTGATTTTAGATGTTAAGGTTTCCTTGGTAATTAATGCAGATTCTCTGGAAATGAATTTTGTTACTTGTAGCCCATTGTTTGTGGAACTTTAGGAATGTATCGCTGTTGTCACTTGTTTTTTGTGGTTGTCATCATCCGTGTATGTCCATATTGGTTCTCTTATTTTTTCTTGTCCTTTAAGATTATAGAAGATGTGTTTAACAAATGTTTACTTGGAAGCCTCTTCTTCTGCTAGCTTATATCAAGCTTTTCATGTGCAACATAGCTTAATAACAAGCTTTTCATGTCAACATTGCTTAATATCTTTCCTTAAAATTTCTGTCTGATAAAAATTGACTTATGTATTTCCTGGTGTTTGATGATTTTTAAATTATTTTATATTTATGTTGTAAGTTTATTTCTTTCCCTTTTCTGTGACGCTTAGTCTTTTATATATTGAATTCTTTATTCGACATCTTTTTTTTAAACACCATATTCCAGGAGTTTCTTAATTGTAGGAAGTATGCTTATTGATAGTTCTATCAAACTCATGACGATCTGTGAGTTTGCGTGTATTTTGGTTCTACTTTTTTCATTTTCTAGCTCATTGAAATTTCTTAGATATCTGGCAAGCCAGTCATTGTAAAAAAGGCGCTCTATGAGATTTCTACTCTATTGCACCATCATCCACGAAAGGAAAACCCTCCTTTGGAAGATATCTTATCTGCAAGTACCCAAAGCCTCTACCGGCCAGGTCCTAAAATACCTTCTCCTTTGCCTCATGGAAATCCGATGCTGTCTCGCTATACGCCACCACCATCATGGTTTGATGGATATCGAACTAAATCATATAATCATGGTCTAGGCAGTTTTGACTCTGGTGCTGTCAGAAATGGAGAGTTGGAGGATTTTTACATTAAAATTTTGTGTCCTACAGAGAAGATTGGTGGCATAATTGGGAAAAGTGGTGCAAATGTTAGACATTTAGAGAGGCAAACAGGGGCTAGTATTCATGTCAAGGACACTGATCCTGATGATAGGGAACGTGTGATTGTTGTTTCCTCAAAGGAGGTAAATCTTCTACCTTCTTTGCTTTTTGCATTGTTTTAATACTTCACAACAATGATGTCTTATATCCCCTTTCATGTTGTGCTGCTAACTATGTTGACATTGGATTTTTTCACGTTTAGGCTCTGTCAAATCCGATTTCTCCAACCATTGAAGCCATTCTTCAACTTCAGAGTAGAGCTAGTAATGTGTCTGTAAAAGGTGAAATCACAACAAGGCTACTTATCTCCTCTAGTAAGATTGGTTGTCTACTAGGGAAAGGTGGAGAAGTAATTAAAGATATGAGGCACCGTACCCGTGCAGATATACGTGTTTATTCAAAATCTGAGATACTACCAAAATATGCATCTAATGATGAAGAGCTAGTTCAGGTAGGTGTTCGTATCTGCCAGTATTCGTATATGCTTGTGCTCTTTTCATTGTGTTTAACTGAAAAATTCTTGTATATATTAGTGTTTATGATGTTAAAATTATCTGCTCATTAAAGATTTTTTTTTTCAGTGGTAGGTGAGTTAAGGAGGTTAAATTTAAAAATGATCGTGGTGATGGCATATGATTTCAATTTGAAACAGTGTTTTATTACTACGTTTATTTTTTCTGACCTCCTGAGTTCTTATTTATATTATTTAGGATTGCTGTCTTGTTATTGCCGTGACCTATTTGTAGCTTTAGTTTGTTCCTTCAGATTTATTGTGCTCAAATATTTTATCGTACATCAACTACTATTTTATTTATTTAAGATTTTGTTATGGGCTATTTCATGAAGTAATTCGGGTGTAAATTAAAAATGTTTACCTGAAATTTAAGAGTTCCGGTGCTTGGCCCGAAGAAAAAGTGGGGTAAAGTAAAAAATTTGAGGTAAAAAATTTATCCCGATAGAAATAGGCCGCTTAATTATTTTTTGGCCAAATCAGCCGCTTTTTGGTTTTACACTGAGGAATCCAACGTAGCAGAGTTTGTCTGAAGTTAGAAGACAAAGGAGATCGTTCGAAGCTCTGACGAATCAGACAAAGGCACGAATCGTTCAAATCTCGTTCTCACGAAGGCACGAATCGAACGCATAGAGAAGGTCGATTCGTTCAACTTGAAGGCACGGATCGAACACACTAAGGCACCAATCCGGCGCACGAAGGCACGAAGCTATGAATCACTAGACAAATCACACCAAGGAAAGAAGCTTTGACAAATCGGTCGAAGATTCTCTTAGCTTGATTTGCCCTTGATTTGTAGCTCGTTCTTGCAGACAAAGGTCGTTCAATTCGTTCGAAAAGATTGATTCTCCTTTCGAAAGTTTGTTCCCATCAAAAAATATCATGCCAATAGATTGTTAGGGGAGAAGAAGAGCATATATTTAAAAAAAATTAGGCGGTAATCTTACCCTCATTGATTACTCAAACATCATACTTTGCATATTACTTCATTCCAAATTGAATAAAGTAACCAGATTATATTGCAATCACATTACACTATAGTCAAATTACATTACTCTCACTTTTCTTCATTTCAAACAGCTTCTATATGCATTCACTGAATTTTGAAATATTGCTGGTTGGTTATATTATTTCTTTATTTTAGTATTCGTTCTTACCTTGTATGTATATATATATATATACATACCCATATGTATATGTATTTAGGTAATTTTAGTGTGAACAAAGCCGCTCATTGTTTTATTTAAAATTTCAGGCTCTTAATGTCAAACTCTAGTTCTTGCTTTATGTTTATGAACGCTTACATTTAGTCAAGTAGATTGCTGTGGTATTGGCGAAGCCTTCTTCCTTATTTTACACGTATATAAAATATAAACACACGTGCACAGACTTATATCTGATGTTTAGGATGTTATTGGGCTTAGGTTTTATAATAGCTTAGTGTCTTAATTTATATATTTATACGTTTTAATACTATTGACACGCAACTTTCCATGAAACCATGGTGTTATTTGTAAACTCATTATTTAGTATTTTTGATAAAAAATATTATTGATTAAATCTACTTTTGGTGAAATTATTATGTTTTTAATAGAATTAATGACAAGTCACTGAAGATAATTTAATTACACAAGTGATTGAAAGTTGATGCACATAAATGAACTAAAGTATAAAAAACTGACTAAAATTATTCATAAGTCAAACTAATAACATGGCTTAAAAGAAGATAAAAGTTGGAATTGATAAGAGGACCTAAGTATATGATTGGAAAGTGGCATACTTGAGAAACGAGATTGTTTTTCCCAGAGTGCTTCAAGCTTCACATTTATCAATGACTTGAATTTGTATCATACATGCAAATGAAGCAACTTTTAACTCGTTCATTTGCTACTGCCATGGTTCAGATGGATGGCTTGCAAGCCTATGAAATATCAAAGTGGATAGGCAGCACGGCTATTGAAGAGGCTGAATTACGGGAAGCTGATTTAAGCTCAAACAAAAAAAATTAGTTAAATGAAGACTACAACTTTCACATATACAGGAGTTGCAATACATACTTCAGCCGTGTTCCCAATTTTCCTTTTGAGAAACTATTCAGAAAAAAAAAACAAAACCATTTGAAACCCAGTTTAAGAAACCACTGGAAGGTTTCAACCAATGAACAAAGGACCAGCTTTAGAATTGTAAACCAAAAAAAAAATCTTTTGAATAAGCCACGGACTATCTTGTTTGGACTGAAACTGTTTACTATGCAGCAACAACAGCAACAACAATAAACTCATAACTCGAGTTTTGCTCTAACTCCATTCATAGTCTTGTCAATTAATGTAACGGCATCAACAAATAACATGAATCAAGAAACCTCCTTATGAATGCATTCAACAAAAACATTTGTAATTAAGGCAAAAAGATATGAACTGAGAGTAGAGCTTTGGTGCAAAGATAATAATAGAAATTTCAGTCTTGCTATAGAGAAAATCATTTAGCTCCGTCGTTGCCAGCCCCAAGCCTCTGAAGAGAACGGAGGGTTGCATTAGTAGTCGACAATCAGCGTAAAACTGTCTAATTTTTTGATGACAAATTTTTTGGAAGATAATGGAAAGTGCAAAATCCAATGTGAATGTTAATGATGTCCATGTTGCCATCACATAGTAGTTCTACTAGAAACTTCAAGTTCAATGAAAATCAAACCACCGAAGAAAAAACTACTATAGATCAAAATAATATGATAAAACTAATAATTGACTGACAATAATATAAATAACCTGAAGTTCAGAAACTCCTCTTGTAGCTCACCATCCATATTATGAAGGTGGTTATGAATCAGAGAAGTGATTGAGGGGATCCCTTCTGGTTGCTTCACTTGGCATTTATTTCTTGAGGAACTAAAGAGGTTTTGTTTTATTGGAAAATTTAGGTGTTATGAGTGCAGTTAATGGCACCAACTCAATTCCATTTGTCCATGGGAATCAGTTTTAAGAGCCCACACCTTTGTAAAATATTTAATTTCATCAGCTTATTGCCAGGCAAAGCAGCTTTTTTGTAATATGAAATAGTTCACGATGTAGTCAAAATTTACTTGAAAAAATTGTTTGCAAAATTCTGATTTCTTAAAATTCGTTTGATTTTTTTAGACATGCAATTTTTGTTTGTAACCTTGCTTGACATGAATGAATTCAAGGTGACCTTGTTTGAATTAATTTTGAGTATGACTACAGGAGCACTAGGAGAAAGATTATTGCATGTGCTGCCGAAACAAGCAAAGTTTCCCAAGTTAAAATTCAATTGAGTTTTCAGCAGAACTAGAGTTGCATTAAATTTTTTACTACACCCCCCCAGACATATTGAATAATGTTAAATGATTTTGAAGTTATAAGCAACTGTTGAGTTAGAGCCTGCCACTTCTGCTAGTTGTTGATGAAACTGGAAATTTGCTTTAGATTACCAGTTTTTTTTTTTTACAATACACTTTATTTTGTTTTAAATTATATGTGAATTCAATAATTGGTGCTCTACATGGTTGCATTTTTGGCCAAAAATTCATCTTAGTGGCAATAGCCTATGGGTGATATAAGGAGATATTGTGGTTTTTGTTTTTGTTTGCATTATCTTTTAAATGTTTGTTATTTTTCAGTATTATTCACGTATACTCTTAACCATGCTTTATTTAATCTATTTTGATATGCCTATTATTGATTAAATTTTCCTGATCAATTAACTTAATTCAGATATCTGGAAGCGAAATTGTAGCAGAGACTGCTCTCTCAGAGATTGCTTCCAGGCTCAGAGCAAGGTTCTTTCAAAAAGAGGGTACCTCTGTTGATTCTTTGATTACTGAGCGAGGAGATGGATTTGCTCATTCAGAAAGTTTTTCTAGAAGAGCCCGACAACCATCTTCTGCCATTGGCCATGGAAATCCAGCTTTAAATGACTACCCATTAAGTTATGAATATCCTGAAGACTCACATTACTCAAAAGGTTATGGTCACCCAAGGAGTTATGAGTATCCAAAGAGCTATGATTACCCAAAAGATTTTGGCTACCCAAAGGATTATGATTACACGAAGATGTATGACTATCCAAAAGATTATGATTATCCAAGGGGTTCTGATTTCACAAAGAGTTATGAATACTCCAAGGTTCAATTTTTTATTGATTTGTTTTCATTCTGTTGACTGCAAGCCAATGTTATTTTGCTTGTGTTTTATGCTTTTTTCTCATGAAATTCTTAACCTCTTGTTTACCTGATGACATTTTTTCTAAGATTGCCTTGTTACTTTATTGTTAGCAATATCTTTCTATTATCATGTGCAGTTTTTATTACGTATGTTCAGGTTTCAGTTTTTTAGTGGCTCTACTATGATTACTTCATTTATGTGTGGAATTTATTATATTACCCCTTAACATGCTATGATTGCTCATGTAAACAGATATTGCAGTAGTTCTGGGCTGTTTTTAGTGCGGCTGTGAAATTTTGCAGTTACTACGTGCTAGATATATTCTCCTTTTGAATTGTAAAAGTTGAACCCATTTTTGTGGAAAGCCTATTAGTGGGTACTTATAACATTGAAGAGTAAAATGTTAAAATCGTCATTTCAATTTATATTAAGTTTATGCTATTTGGAATTAATGGCTTTCAAATTATGAGTTGCATTGAAGGTTGGGATTTATTATTTATTTACACTTCTATTGTTTTTTGATTGAATTTAGAACCTTTTTTAGGTTATGTTTTGTTAGCACACATGTTCATGCATTAGTATTAACATTTGATTTAATGCCTTGAGAATTTGCAAGCATATTTCTGATGATGACTTCACGTTGAGATAATTGCACATTTGGTAGTCTGACCACTGCATATTGCACGTTATAGTCAGTCCCATATCTTAAAATTACTTTTTGTCTTCAAGTCTTACTTAAATACTTAAAATTTTGTCATTATCCTTGGTGTTAGTTTTAAATAAAAAGCTTGGATGAAGTTATTATGGAAGGGCATTTTGATCTTTTTATTTCATTACTAAAATTAATTTAAAATCAAAATAATATTTAAAATTTACTATTAAATAAAGCAAAATAAAAATAAAATTTCATTATTATGATTAAAATGGTTTATTCAAAAATAAGAAATTTGACTTTCTATGAAGTAATAAAAATTCAAAATTTTCATTCCAATAATAATTCCATGCTTAGTTTTTCATTCAACACTTTAAAGTTAATTGTAGTTTTATATTACCACTTAAATGAAAGTTTATGGATAAACAAAATATTTTAAGACACTAGGAATAAAATTGAGCAGTATGCAAGGGCCAGAGGATTATTTCAACAGTTAACTTGGCTTTTTATGCACTGATAAGATATCACTTGTTTATACTATATTTGTAGCATGTAGCTATTAGAGAACTGATTCGTTGTAGACAGCATATGAACAAGGGCCAAGCTTCTGTAGTTGATTGTCACAAGTTTTAATTTCTTGATGAAATTGCAATTCTAGTTTGTGTGCATAGCTGAACTACTGATTTATGCTAAATGATGTCATGAATCACAATTTAGTCTGCACAAACTTTTGTTTTGTTTTTACAAATACTACATAAAATCAATTGGGCCCCAAAAACAATTAGTGCACAACCCACATACAGGGAATTATTTATAAAATATGAATAAGAAATAAAAGTTCTTTTGAATATTTGTTTTTATTAATAAATAAAAGATGAGGATTGGGATTTAAGCCCAATTTCACTGAACTTGTTTATTTAAGCACAAGTAATTTGCTATTAGCTGGATATACAATAAAATGCATTAACTTAATATTCTAGTAATTTATTACTAATTTGTGCTTTATCAGCCTTGTTAAAATATTAACCCTACTTGTCCCCATCTAGGCATTACATAGACTTTTAAATCATATTCAAATTTCATCTGATTCTTGATTGCACTAATACCTTTTGAGTGAAAAGTTGTATGTTCTGTTGACATACTTTTTGATTTGCAGAATATATGGGCTGGAATTTTTTTGTTACGTAATATAATTTTGAAAATGAACAAGGTACCAAATATATGGATTATTGTGATTACTATATAGAAGGACAAAGGAATGTGCATAATTATACAATCTATAAAGAAATCAAGTTATTAAGGCGTGCTTGGGAGAGAATGAATGAGTACAATTAAAGACGAGATATCAATGTTTTATGCTATATCATTCAGTTACAGTTGCTATACATTTGTTGAAATTTTTGATGTAAAAATTTGGAGAAACACTATCTCTACATGGTCTTTATTGATTTAGAAAATACATACAAAAAGTACCATGACAAGATCTTTGGAGAATTTTGGAAAGAAAAGGCTCTGTTGCTTATTAAAATATATATATACACTAGAGCAATTATATATGCTTGAATGCAGCGTTGTTTGTCATTTTTTGTTTTAAATAGGCTGCATAAAGAGTCATCTTTCCAGTTCACAACTATTTACATTAGTTATAGGTTTACCTACTAATTCCATTAAGGTGTGTTGGTGCCAGTTTATATATAATAATTTTTTTTGCAAGATTTGCGATCCAAGTTAATTGCTTTGAATTTAAAATTTCATCTTATTAGATCAAAAACTAGTTATAATGAGTGCAAGTTTAATTTTAGTAGGTCTTATAATAGAAACGCTCAAAGATCATTTCATTAGGAGATGTTCAATATCGTGATTTTATCATACACATAGCAGATGAGATTGGATGTAAATGGGTTGAATGAAATGGAATACTTTTGAGGTATAGTGTAATTGGAAAATCTCAAAAGAAAGTTTCAAAGAGCAACTTTAAGATAGAATGCATACAAGTAAATTAAGTGTTGCATGGATGAGGATGCAAGGTGGATGAGTTGGGATTATATGAAAGGATATGATTAAAATGAGTGCATTTATAGAAAATCTGGAGTATCTCCAATTGATGATAAACTCATAGAAAGTTGAAGTAGCTACAGATTTCAGTTGAGGATGAACCCATGGAATGTTATCTTTTAGATGGTTTACATAGTAAACATTAATGCTTTGATCAGAAAAATTGAGTTAATGAATTTTTCATATGGTATTAAGGATGAAGAAAACCCAAAATGAGATGACATTCAGTTATTAAGAATGATATTTCATAGGAGCTTAGAGAGAGTTTGTTATTTTATCAAGCATAGAGATGCCAAAGGATTCATGTAGTTGACCTCACTTGGTAAGACAAAAGCTTGGTGTTGTTCTTTCAATTAGGCCTTCAAATGATTGTTTTTAAAAAAAAAATAATAATGATGTAAAAATTGAGAAATTGTGACAACAAATACTAAAGTCAGTGAGCAACAAATTTAATTCCCATGCGTTTAATAATGTCATGTTTCTTATACAAAATCATGAACACAAAGCTTGTCAATAACTTACATTGTAGATGGAGTAATAGAATGAAAAAAATATCCAAATACAATTAAAATAAACATGTCTCGTGCCAGTACAATAAGCGACTTTTCTTGAAATTAAGTTTCCATTCTTGTACCATTGGGAGATTCATATAAGGGTTCGTAGTTCGCAATATTGTAACCTAGAAGATAAATATCTGCAAGTTATTATTGATTTGATACATGCTTTACAACATTTTTTTAACTCTTAAAACTGGAGTTGTAAATTTTCTTGACACCATTAAAACTAATTTAAATTCATTTTTTCTATAAAAAATGTATCAAAATTCTTACACCGCTAAGACAATTTTGCACTAGCATAACAGGAGGGTCATATGGTCATGTGACAGCCCACTGATCACTCTCTGTATCAATGTATAGCAGACACTTGATCAAGTAGAAAGCAACTACAGAATTTTAAAACCGGCTATAATAAACATTGGAATACTGTACTTAAGAAAACGCCAATCATAAGAATTTACCTATAAATAATTTAAACTGGATTTGTCTCATTCAAATGAACCCACTTTAGCTAGAAATTAAATGCACGATTCTAAATTGTTACAATCTTGAATGGTTGTTGAGAAGCTATAGATGCAGATAAACTTGAAGAATTTTATTTATAAATGTATTTTGGGCTTTTTTATCAGCGTATGCTTTGCTGCAGCTTGGCAGTTGGAAACTTGCTTTTACTAAAGACCCATTTTATCTGAACAATTTGAAAATATGGGAAAATTGATATGCTTTTCTTTCTCAAATACTTGAGGGTTCATTTTCAGTTGCTTAATAGGGTTAATGTCCTATCATGTAGGCCTTAAAAGATCTATAGTTCTGTGAAATGTACGTATTTTTTATTTTGAGCTGGTGTCCATTACCACTTGTTAATCTTTTGAACTACGAACCCTTATATGCTTTAACAAAGGCATGCATTTCAATGTCTACATTATAGTATTTTTTTTACTAGAATGGTTTGGACATGTTATTTGCATTAATACGTAAACATGTTTCTGTGAATGATCGTCCCAAACCTATCAAAAAAAGGTTTAATTTGATATACAAGATTATTGGCCTTTATCCATTTCTTCTGAAACTCTTAGTTAATTTCTGATATGTTTTGACATATTTTTTTTTTCTTTTATCGGATTAAAATCTGACATCCTAGACTTTTATTCTTACTAGGATGCCAGTCAACATTTTAACCCTCATGGTTATCCTGGTCCGCTACATCCTACTGTGTAGGTGCACCATATATTTTTCTCTATTACTTAATACTGTTGTTTGAAGAATTCACTCCTGTGATTCTACTTGAATTATATTATCAAGGTACTCTGACATGAGGAGCTCTGTGGAAATCAAGACTCCGAGGAGCTCAGTTTTGGGAATAATGAGTGGAAGAAATGTTTCTGATGTTCATCAGGTTTGAAGTTAATTGCACAAGTGTTCTTTAAATGCAGCTTATCTTTGAACAGCTAACTTATTTTCTTGTTCTGCTGCTTAACTAAGCTTTGGAATTCAAATGTCTGTTGTGAAGCATAGTAGGATACTATGTTACTAATATTTATAATATATACATATATATATATATATGTAGATATATGTATACATACATAAAAGCTAGGTGTGCCAAAAACAAATAAATAATAAACAGAAGCTTGCGCAATTATTTAAAGTTAGAGAAATTTTCATGACCTACACTGAAAAGTACATCTTACCAAGCTTTATTTGTTTATGGGTTTGTGTAGCAGAACTTCACACACATATATATCTTCTAAGATAGTTCCAAAGTTATTTATGATTGTTAAAATAAATCAATTTAATTCTAGACAATTCAATATAACAATTTTAGTTCCTATACAATTTCATCCCAATTCAGAACTAAACTGCGTTAATAGAGTAGAACTATATCAATCAACATGAAATAATTGAAGAAGTTTTGGTTAGTTCATTATTATATAAATGGAGGTAGAGGGGCAGACTACTATCTTTTTATTCGAGGAAAACACTTCTCATGAATTTTTACCATTTATCCATTTGGATTAATGAATGGGGTATAAAAATCAAAAATTACATTTTACTCCAAAATTGTTACTTTTAACCTTACATCACTCCCACCCATCCAAATTATGGGTGAGAGTTGTACGAGGTCAAAAGAAAAATTCACTTTTAAAGAATAACAACATTTGCTCTAGTGCATGGTCTCACACACGCCATCACTCACGTGTTTAGATACATTAGAGTACCATATTTTGAAGTTAAATTTACAAACATTATAAAGTGGGACCCAAACAAATTAAAAACTAAAAGAGTGTAGTCTCAAATAACCTGAAAAAGTGAAATATTGACACAATTTTGGAGACAATAAATGGCAAATCACATCTTACTGTAAACAATAGAACTAAGCATCACAGAAATGGATCCATTCATCAAAATACATTATTGATTTTTATAGACATTAGACATGGGACCAGGCTCCAAGCCAAGAGAAAATTCACAGCAGGCTGGACCACAATATTCAGCCTGAGCCCGGTTAGCTGCGGGATCGAGCCCGGCCCGTTAAAAAATAAAAATGAGCAAAATCAGGTTTTGCTAGCCATGCCTTCACAGTAAAGCCCAAAAAAACTTAAAAAAACATTTATCATTTAGGGGCTGGGGCAACTAGTAAAATTTAGAAAGTTTTATAAATGGGTCGAGGACTGTGCCTTTGCAACAGAGCCCACTAACCTTAGTAAAGCAAAAGACATTTACTAATCGGCCAGGCTGGGTAGGCATCAGACCCGGACTTGATAAAATTCTCTTGTGAGCAGGGCTGACCCGGCTTGAAAATTGAGTCGGGCTATAAAAGTTTCACAGGCTTGGTATTTTCTTGCTCCGAGAGCGCCCCCAACCCCGTGCCCAGCTCTAATAGGCATGTCTTTTTTGATAAAAGTAATCAATCTTGCTCCAAAAACTATTAATTTACAACTTTAGCTAAATAAAAAAAAATACCATCAGCAATTGGTAACTTTTTCGTCACCTCTATAAAAGGCTCATAAATCAATTTTCCTCCAGCAACACTTGTTACACCACTGATGTCTTGGCTAAATAAAAACAATCAGCATCTTGTAAATCTTCCATTACCTCTAAAGAAAATGCTCATAAATCAATTAGAGCATTTGTGGAAATTGCGTGGGTTTATGAATCCCTAGCATCCATCTACAACTTTAGGCAAAAGTTTGTTTGTTATAGAGGGTTACTGAGGTGACAAAAGAAAACATATAAAATTTAAATGGATCTATAATTCTGGCAGAATAGGATGATCCATTTGACAATGGTGCCCTACCCTAATCTTCTGATGCCAACCAAATTATCCTAATGACAGCTCAATAATTTTTTTAACTATAAAGATTAGGCTTCCAACAAACTCAATGGCTGGTTGTTCAACCAAGTTAACACTATCATTATCGTGATCCTATTCTTGTTTCATCATGTCCCCATAATTGTATTCTATTAAATCAATTTTCTGATCTAAAAAAACTAATACTGAAATTTCATTGAAAAAGAATCCAATCATATGTGTGTGTGTGTATATATATATATATATATATTTATTAAGGGAATTTTGGTAGAATTTATTAGAAAAGACAAGTATAGACAGTTATTGGATGGTAACTATAAAGAACAAAAAAAAAAACTAAAAATACAAAAATAAGAAAAATGGTTACACCCCAAAGATTCTCACAAAAGAACAATCAAATGGAGAAGAAAAACTAAAGAGCAAACATGACCCTCTACTTACGCTTCTGGGTCAACTCCTTTTTTTATTTGATAATACCATAAAGTTTTTTTTGAGGAGTTAGAGTCATTTTTTTTTTGTCTGAAGCTTGTTGAACAAGCCTCCTCTAGATCATTAAACTCATTTTCTTCATATAATGCTTCCTCATTCTAGTCATTATCAGACATTGTAGGAGTGGTTGACTGATTTTTGTTCGTATGTTCGCCAGATCTACTCGAATGACATTCATTGGCAAGAGGATAGAGACCTGTAACCACCTGGACTGTCTCGACGTCATCTCGCATAGAAACCTATCTCCCCAGAAGGCTTAGGAGGAATTTCTACATAAGAAACTGCTTGATTGTGTTGATTTTAGGGAAATCCCGGCTTTCTTCTAAAACTTTATTGAAATTCCCAACCAAACTCTGAATTGATGTGTCATTCAACCTTGACCGACCATGTAAGGGATTGTCAATAGCAATAAATAAAAGGAATCTGAATATCAATTCAACGATGCTTCTATTTATGACCACCACCTATCAACAACGACGACCGCATCCGAATTCTGTTTGACAGTTGCTTACTACTAAGGCAACATCAACATCCCTTTCCTCAGTATTACCAATGTTAAAATTATTGCAAACTTCTACATTGTCATTTGTTTTTGCCACAATGTGTTCATTGATTTCCTGAATATTATATTTGTCTGACCTAACCTTTTGATATTTGGGAATATAGATTTGTTTGCTCGACTTGTCCTTCTGTATGGTACAGTCCCTTGAAACACTTTGATCTCTTAAACGAGTGTGCAATTTGAAACACAAAGAGATTGCTTGATCAATTGTTTTGCAATTAGTGCAGTAAAGGGTAAATTGTCAAAGTCAACTTCTTGGAAGTGTCTTTCATTTTCATTCCCAATTTAGATGGCCCGTTTAAAAGTCTATGTTCGATCAATTTCAACAAAACTCGGGCTACAAAGGGCCGGAGGAGATTAACTGTCGCATAGTCGGCCTTAAGGGGTTTCGCAAAATAAGATCCCATTGAAAAAAGAATAGAGCGGGAGATCAAATGAACCTTAAGCAGTGAGAAATCTATCTAAACATGAAATATAGGAGATGCATATTTTAGACCAAAAGATGTGATTCATTTCAATAATTTCATATGCAGATTTTCAATGCAACGGGAACCTCGAGCAAATTATCTTGTATAATCTATCTCATTGCAAAACTTAATTAGCATATGACGAGCATCAATTAATCCAGCGCTAAAAGATCCCGACAATCCAAATTACTCATAAATTTTTGAATGGCAATCATGGGAGGCTTGCCATTAAAAAACTTCCCAACAAGTGAGAACTTGAAAGCTTTAGTCAACTTTTCCATTTCATTTTCAGAAAGAAGAAGACCCAATTTACCTCTAAGAGATGCGATGGGTTTGATACCAGCCAGATCTTTTGTGGAGAGAGTCATTGTCGAACAACCATGGCCTTCAATAGGAGCACAAGGAACCCCTGCAAAGGCGGATCGAACATCAGCATGGATAGTGATGACTGCAGTCCTGTGGTCATTGGCGACAGAGGAGGAATGGTTGTCGGAAGGGTCGGATTGACTTCCACTAGCCATGGCCAAGTTCGTTTGCAACTTGTGACGGCAAAACTCCAAGGAGGACGCACAGCCAAGGAGCCCACGACGCAGTGCAAATGACCACCAATTCGACGAAACCAGGTCGACACCGGGCGAGCATAGAGAAAGGCAACCACGTTGCCCACCTGGAATCCTAATTCCTCAACACGATCGCAGCCCACCTGGAATCCTAATTCCTCAACACGATCGCAAGATGAAATTTACACAAGCGTCATCATGACACTTATGTGTGTGTGTGATGAATAACTAACACAAAGAGATACAATATAAGATGAGCATCAAATGCGTTTGCAGGAGCTACTTTTGTCAATATATCGATAAATGTGTGTGTGTGTTCATTAATAATGAATAACTAACACAAAGAGATACAATATAAGATGAGCATTAAATGCGTTTGATCAATTTTCAGAGGTTTCCAAAATATATAGATTCAGGCAACCATAGAATATTTTGTTTGTAAAAATGCAAGCAATCCTTGGAAAAGTTACATAGACTAGCTTGATATGCAGCTCAATGTTCTAATTGAATTTGGGTGTTCATTTTACCGAATGCATCAGATGAACAAAAATTAAAAAACCAAATGTAACCCGACTCATTATCCAACCTATAAAGGATATGCATGTAATCAATGAGTTTGATAGATATGGGGATAGATAGATGATAGCCTTCGAGGAAACTATGAGTACAAACCATAGGAGGTTTCCCATGAGAAAATCTGTCAATCAATAAAAATTCTAACGGCTTGGATAATGCACAGCACTTTTTTCTTGAATAAGAAAACAGCTGGCTTAACCTCACGATGAAAAAAAACCCAAGAAACATCTAGAACAGATGTGGTTGCCAAATCATAGGAGAGGAACTGCAGGGCTCTACTTCTCTCATAACAACTTAGGAGAATGAATGAGGAGCTGAGGGGGCAGGCATATATGCTCCGAAAGAACCCTGGAAGCTGTGAATAGGATATGCCAACTTTTGACAACATTATGACAAGGCTCGAATTAGGGGTAGAAAAAATATTTTGAACATGAGCACCCCCCTATGCAGCTACATTGGCTTACACGAAAGGAACAACATTAGTATATGCCTTGAACAAGATCACAAAGTGCAAGGGGAAGGTGTGAATGAAACGAGGGAGATCAAGATCATGTGTACTTGAACAAGATGGGTATTATCAAATCTAACCCACGCTGAACAAATGAAAACCAGAAAGATGGAACTGGAGAGTGGGAGTTCAGAGATCCCTCAAGCAAGCGTCAAGATCCCTCACCTCATATACATATATATACGTAAATTTTTATTTACTAAAACGAATCAATACAACAATATAGGCCACTGTTGCTTAGATTAAGAAATCAGCAAATATCCAGATGTCTATAAGAGATAGAATAAGGAATGATTGTTAGATTGACCGACCATTGCATTACTTATCTTCCATCTATACTTTGTAAGAAAATCAAGCAACCAATTTTTAAACTGGCATCACACCCATCCAACGTGAGAGTCAGATATAAATATCGATAATATATCTCTAGACGAGGGAATCGATAGCATCCCAACTAAGTTGACTGAACCAATAGATTTCACAGCAGGAGAGATCATAGGAGGGAGCGCTCCTCTGTCATGGGAAATAACAATTTGGATGAAGATCAAACGAAACCCCAACAACATCATTGGCTGATAGGTTCATGAGAAGGCATACAGATGGACGAATATCTAGATGAAGTTTGTAGCAAGAATGAGCATCATGCTTGATCGTACAATGGACCAAACCATATTTAGGAATGTTTTCCAAAATGACATTGTCATAAACTGGAAATACATCACCTCATCCATACACAAAGAGGATGATGGTTTGCTGTGACATCTAATTTTACCAAAGTATGAACAGTAGATCTGATAAGGTTTAAAGTGGTTTGATCAATCTTGAGCAGCTTACCATATGAAAATTCCCGAATGAACACAACATTGATTGATTACAAAAATAAACCACTAGTTTGGTTTGATAACTGTTTCAATTTCATGGTTGAAATTCATGGTTGAAATTCGGAGTCCATTTAAGAATATGACTGATAAATTCTGTTATTCAGATTATTATCTTTGAGAAGATCTAAATATAATCTACTTCTTTAGATAGATTTAGGAAAACTTGTCTCATATCGATTAAACTCACAAACCATTCCCATATGAACTCAAAATGTGTCAATGCATTCTTAGTGTAGACTATGTGAAATTTTGCCAATAACCTGAATGTGTGTGCTAATTTGGTAAAATTTTCTTCTAGGTGTTGAATTTACGATTTACCTTCAAACAATAAATGACACTTCAAATTTGATCCGATGATAAAGATAAAGCCAATCCCGCAACAACCTAAACGAACAAATGATTCATCTAAATCGATTTGTGGCCTGAAGCCACGGAGCATCGATAGGAACGATAATTAAATTTGGAGTCAGAGCAGACTGAGGGAGGCCGAGCACCATATCTAGAACAAGGGGAGCTGGATTGAGTACTAATACTAGATCAGGGGAGGGATGCTAAGCACCAGATCTGAAAGCGAACGTCGATAATTTAGAGGAAATAGGCTGAGTCATGCCATACCATCGAGAACGTGACACTGATGGAGATAGGGAGTGCATATCGTTGATATTCTCTTCCCCTTCCTTGACGAGGGTTTGTTGCATACTAGAGGACTAGTGATGATGCGACCATGGAAGCGACAAGTAGGGCATCGAGAATGAACGAGAGAGCCATTACAAGATTTTATTAAGGAGTATATATATATATATATATATAACAACATGATGTGCATAGGCATAGCTTTGACCTCCAACCTCGCCAAACCATGTGTCTTGAGTATTGCGTACATGCAGACATTGCACTATTCTCACGTTAAACTACATATTCTTACACACCTCTCTACATCGTGTCCGATCTCTTTAATGGCCCACGTCTATTGTGCACTTGTCTATTTATCTCTCCTTATGCCCAACTCTATCACATTGCTCGGTCTGAAATATAATTGGTGTACACTATATATATATATATATATATATATGCACATATAATATTTTTTGATAAAGTTGATACTTTTAGCTATGTGCATCACCTCTGGTTAATATATATGAGATGAAATTCACGTGATGTGCGGATGTACAATGTTGATTTTTACAATATCCTGTGTCTTATGGAGTCTAATTATGCTTTTGAGACACTCCCACACTCGGTATCACTTTCAATTTGCCCTCACTTGTCATGTTGCTTGCTCCATATGACATGTGTTCAAAATTTTAAGCCCTAGCATGTGCCTACACCAACCCTAAGCCTCATTTAGCCCCTGCAAATTAAGGGTTGCTAGTGTCACTCTCGCATCCCCAACAGAAACTCTTTACATGTGCAGGGGTGTGAACCCGCAGTCTGACGTATCCAAGCATTTATTTCCTCAGCTCCACACCATGCCCCTTCCACTCCAGCGCTGTCTCCCATGTCGTGCCGCATGCATGTGGGCACAATGTCCCCACACAACTCACCACCCCATGCCTGCTCTTCATTCTGATCTATGTACATTGCGCACTTGCTTGTCTCGTTCATTTTACATGAATCACCTCGGATCTCAATTGCTCATGTTTTAAATAATTTATTATATTAATGGTATATAGTTGGCATCTAAGTATAATGTTTTTAATTATCAGTATATAGTTAGTATCTAAGCACTAAGTAAATTGGATTCTTGTTATAAAAATTGAAACATTTTAAGATAAATATCATAAAATTTGTTAGCTTTATAAATTATATATATGTTACCCTAATTAAATATCAAAATGAAAAAATTGGTTTAGTACTTATAGTTTGTTGCCCTAATTAAATACTTGATAATGTGAAACTCAAAATATCAAAAAATACTTTTTATCATGTACTCAAAGAAGTTATAAAATTTTTTACTCAAAAAATCAGTCCATTTCTTTTTTTTTTTGATACATCAAATTTTAATGTTGTTAAAATTGGGGGCACATGTATATATATTTTTTAAAAAATTAAGGAAAAAGGGGAAAATTGAAAAGTGTATATGGAAGCTCTCCCAACCATTTTTCGTGCACTTTTTTTCATAATATAGTATATATGTGTCTCAACTATAGCTATTTTTGTAATAGATCATTCTCAATATTGATCTCTCACGAACCATGAAAATGTATGCTTGTTATCCAAAGTCAAACATTGACCCTTTAATTCAAAATATGACTTTTAATCTCGGCCACTCTTCGTTAGGGTGAGTGACGAGAGCTGCATAACATGGATTTAAAACTTAGCGTAGACTGAATCTGCCTAATTGAATCATAAGCCAGTAGCCCATTTGATTGATTTTTTTTATTTTAAAGCTTATAGGTGGCCCGGTCAAGCCTGACTGAGCTGAGCAACCTGTATTAATTAATGATCCTAATGTGTGCAAAAAATACTATATAAATCATCTATAGTAACACTCACATCCATGAACACCCGCTATTTTTTTCTTAGTAGTTATACTGTGTAATGGTATATATATGGAGCAAAAATTCAACTATACTATAAGATGTGGGACTTGGTGGATGTCATATTAAACTAGTTTGAACTTTTTTTTTACCATTTGATATTAATCTAAGCGTAATGCTAGTTTTCTTATTAAATTCTACTTTAATAATATTATAAGGTTTACATGATTAGTAGGTGTTGCTTACAAGTTCAATTAGCTGATAGGTTTGGGCCTGAAAGTATTGGTGTATAGAGGTAAATAATTTTCATCTAAAAGAACGATGACCCACGCCTCTCTTCTTCTCTCCCTATATGTATAGTTATATATGCGTCATACATTTTTATTTATTTCTATTTGTATTGAAGATATTAACATTAATAGTCAAATATTTTGCATAATTAGAGATATTTTTATTTTATTTTCTTATATTATTTTAGTGAGATACTTATATTATTTTCTACCCTATTTAGTTAGTTAGATTTTTTGTATTATTTTATACTATATATAGTTAGCTAGATTATTATAATATTATCTACTATATTAAGTAGCTAGATTCTTTATTTATTTACTACCATATTTAGCTAACTAGAGTAGTATATATATCCCTTTGTATCAATGTATGTAATCATCAAGTTTTCATGTGAAATATAGATTTTCTCATGGTATAAGAGCTGAGGGTTCAACAAAGTTCAAGTTTTTATTCAAAATAAACTAGCATCGTTTTCATGTCTTTTGAAGAGATTCATATCTATGGCTAACGTAGCAGGGCCTTCATCACTTACAATTGAACAATGTAATACCCAACAATGAGGACTACCAGAAGATGGTAATGCTGCTCCGTTAGCAAACTTTTCGGGTAAGTGCACTTCTTTAACTACCGAATGGATTATAGATAACGAAGCTTCAGATCATATGATAAAAAGTAAGCACATGCTAGATTCAGCTCGTCCTGTGTATAACCATATACCCATTCAAATTCCAGATGGTAGTTCTCTACCAGTAACACATTTGCTCCATGAACTTGTCCCCAACGTAAAGCTTGTTAATGTGTTATGCTTACCATTTTTTACTTGTAACCTTTTGTCAGTGGCAAAAATCACCAAAGATCTCTATTATTCAGTCACTTTTTTTCTTAACCATTGCATTCTTCAGAACTTGAACTCTATGAGGCAGATTGGAGTGGGTGAGCTGTGCAATGGGGTCTATCAAATGAAGTTTGATAGGAAGACAGTGGCTAATCATGAAACTTCCAATGAAGATGCAATACTTTGGCATATGCGAGTTGGGCACCCTGCCTATCAACGTTTAAAACTTATCTTTGGCCTTTGTTTACCATCAAATCTAGAATATATTTGTGATGCTTGTCATTGGGCTAGACAATCTAGATTGGTTTTTCCTATTAGTATGAATAAAAGTGCTAGACCTTTCGCTTTAATTCATGTTGATATTTGTGGACATTACACTACACTCTCTTTAAGCGGTGCTCATTATTTCTTAACCATCGTTGGTGACTTTTTTCGAGGGACTTGGGTTTATTTAATGAAACACAAATTGGAAGGTTATATTTATCTAACTAGTATTTGCAGCATGGTAAATACTCAATTTGAGTGTAGTATTCAAGTTGTTAGAAGTGATAATGGGACTGAATTCACTTTTAATGCAATGTAAGCTTATTTTCACAAACTTGGCATTTTATTACAAACATTTTGTACAGGAACTCCCCAACAAAATGGCTGGGTAGAATGCAAACACAAAAATATTTTGTGGTTGCTCATGCTCTTTGTTTTCAAGCTTCTCTTCCCTTAAAATTTTGGGGAGAGTGTCTTGATTGGCACACATCTAATCAACATCACACCTACACCTAAACTTTCAGGTAAATGTTCATATGAAATCTTATTAAAAAACTGGTATCTTATTCCCATTTACGTGTTTTTGGGTCTTTATGTTGCGCCATTTACAATAATAAATCCAAAGACAAATTTGAATTGAGGGCTATATATTGTATTTTTGGGCTACCCCCATAGTAAAAAGGTTACAAGGTTTTTAATTTCGAAGATCATAAACTCTTTGTCTCACAAGATGTCATTTTTTACGAGGAAATTCTCTTTCCTTCTCAGTCACCACCAAAACATGTAACTCATAAACAATCCCTAACATTGACAATGACTTGCCAATACAAACTGAAATCCAAAATCATAAAAATATGATCACCTCCAGTAATTCCAATAGAATTGAGCCTTCTATCCTTGAAGAAAATCTTGCTGAATCCAATAATGATTCATCTTCTAATCATGATCATCAAAATGATGCATTGAACACCATACTTGCACAAACAGCTCAGCCCACTTGTGTACGTCAAGTTTCCACCAAATTGCAAAGCTTTGATTAAACATGCCACTTCTTTAACCCCAAAGCCAGTTATCGCATATGCTGTCAGTTCAGGTATTGTATATCCTTTGTCCTCCCAATTATCATATAATTGTTTTTCTGCTTCTCACAAAACTTTCTTAGCTGCTACAACATGCATTGATGAACCTGCTAGTTATGCTGAAACTATTAAGAATAATCATTACATCAAGCAATGAAGTAAGAAATTGCAGGTTTGGAAGAAAACTAGACTTGGACCTTTGAAGAACTTCCTCCAGGAAAGCATGCCAGACTCAAAGTGAATATACAAGATCAAGTATAAATCATATGGAATTGTATAGCGCTACAAAGCGCGATTAGTTGTGAAAGGGTATTCTCAAATTGAGGGGATGGATTATCATGACACCATTGCTCCTGTTGCTAAACTAACTACTTTTAAGAGCCTTCTTGCAATTGCAATCACACGAAATTGAGAACTACATCAGCTAGATGCTCATAACACATTATTGCATGGAAATCTAGATGAAGAGATTTACATGCATATTCCTCAAGGTTTTAACAAACTAGGTGATACTAGAGTTTGTCAACTTCAAAAGTTACTATATGGGCTCAAATAAGCTTTAGACATTGGTTTCAAAAACTCACTTAAGTTATAAAACAAGCTGGGTTCAAGTAATCTCAGGCAGATTATTCTCTTTTCATTCGAGCACAGGGTAACAAATTTATTACTTTGCTTGTTTATGTTTATATAGTTATAGCTGGCAACGATATCTCTGAGATCTTGCATCTTAAAGCATATTTGAATAACTGTTTTCACATCAAAGTTCTGGGACGTTTGAAATATTTTCTTGGCATTGAAGTTTCTCGAAATTCTAGCGGTCTTGTACTTGGTCAACGTAAGTGTGCTTTAGACATGTTACAAGATGTTGGGGCTCTTTGAAGTATGCCATGTGATTTTCTTATGGAACAAAAACATGGTCTCTCTTCTAATATTGGTGCTCCCTTGTCTAATTTCGTTCAATATCATCGTTTGGTTGGTTGCTTACTTTATATGACCATTACAAGGCTAGACATATGCTATGTTGTCCAAGTTCTATCCCAATTTATGCAAGATCCTCGGCATCAACATTTAGACTTTGCCATGCGGTTTGCTCGCTATATCAATAAATCTCATGGGCAAGGAATTTTGTTTACTTGTAATTCTTATTTTAATATTATTGTGTATGCAAATTCTGATTGGGCAACGAGTTCCATTACTCAGCATTCAACCACCGATTTTATTATCTATTTAGGTAGCTCTCCTATATCTTGGAAATCAAAGAAACAAGCTGTTGTCTCACATTCCTCTGTTGATGAATATTGTGCTATGGCCAATGCTACTAGTTAGTTAGTTTGGCTTCGTGTTTTACTTCAAGGTTTGGGTGTTAATGATAATCAGCCTATGAAACTATTTTGTGATAATTAGGCAACTCTTCATATTGCTGCTAATCTAGGTTTTCTTAAGTAAACTATACACATTGAAATAGATTATCATTTTGTTTGGGAACACATTCAAGATGGCTTACTTGTTACGAGTTATGTTCCTTCTGCTCAACAACTTGGTGATATTTTCATCAAAGTACTTGGCCATAATTAATTCCAATCTCTTTTTAGCAAGTTGGGCATTCACAATCTTCATGCTCCAACTTGAGGGGGGAGTATTGAAGATATTCAACATTAATGGTCAAATATTCTGCATAATTAGAGGGATTCTTATTTTATTTTATTCTATAATTAGAGGGATACTTGTATTATTTTCTACCTTATTTATCTAGTTATATTTTTTGTATTATTTATACTATATAGCTAGCTAGATTATTATAATATTTTTTACTGTATTTAACTGACTAGATTCTTATTTTAGTTACTATCATATTTAGCTAACATAGATCCCTTTGTATCAATGCATGTAATAGTCAAATTTTCATGCGAAATATAGATTTTCTCAGTTATATAATTTTTTTTATTTCGTCACATTTGGGTAAATTTTTTTTGAAATTGCTTCCCGTGTTTTAAGAATCAGGACCCTCAAATCACTAGGCCAGAACGCAATAAGAGGAGAATATACGTGTATACAGAGGGGGAGAGAGAAGCGTGCTGCTTAGTTGAGTGTGACCAATGCATGGCGCTGCAGACTTGCAAATAAACATGGCATATATTATATGGCCTCTTTGTGTGCGGCTTTATTGCTGAAGTGGATGCTATTGAGTTTTTTTAATCATCCAGTCATTGGGACAATGACCATTGTTTGCTCATGTTTTTCTCTTTTTGATGTCCTTGTTCACCATATTGATTAAAGGCCAATTTTATTGTTTCTTTTTTAGTCCAAGCATGCAAAACTTTTGATGGTGTAAATGCTTGTGATCATGTTAGGGGTCTTGTGGCGGCTTGTGGAAAGAGAATGTGCGTGAATACTTTGCTTTTCATGATAAAATTGGAAGTAGTTATCCTCATTGGACACATTTTTTTCTGTGGATGTCTGATACAGATGTGATTATTATAGAAGATGAGAATTTGAGTACTTATTATGGAAATCTTATAGCACTGGATCATGATTCAAAAAATAAAGATTAACTCATCAGAATTTGCATTTTTCTTTTTCGTTTCACTTAAACGATTACGATTACGTTTGCAGGCATAGATTTACAACCTGGCAATGGATTTTTTACTTCTTTTTTCCTTGGAGATGATTTCTTGCTTCAGGGGAACTATTTGCATCATTCTTTTGGTATTGTTTAGGAGGATGTGGGGTAAGCGTTTGTATCTAGGCTCTCTCTTTTTGTTCTTTAGATTCCTATAAATATATCATTCTATCAAAAAATAAAGTTTCGCTGGCTTTAATTTTGAATGTCAAATTGTAATGATTATAGGTTGTTTGGTTCCTCAAAAGCTGCAATATTATTAAGATTCAAGTGTTGTTTGTTGTTAGTGTTACTTATATATGTTTGATTTAGTGTTTTTATATTATATAATGATGTTGAGATATTATGTTTGGGCAAAAGAATTCGATTTTATCTGTATCTGCTCTCAGTTCCTTGAAAAAATATGTATTATAATAGAAAAAAAAAACTTCAGTTCAAAGCAACATAGGTAAGTACCAAGTGTCGGAGTTCTCTCAATAAGAATAATTGTGTACACTTTTGCAAGGAAATGCAGTCACTTTATTTTCGATGCTACTTTCTTACTTTTCTTTTGATCTTCTTACACTTGGCAGAGCAGAATTTCAACAAACATTAATTTGATAAGATATTTAAATGCTGACAACATAGGAAATTAGTACATGTTCTTAATTTGTTTTTAAGATGCAAGTAGCCAAACTTCTGACATAAACAATACTTAGTCCCACTTAGCTGTTGCCTATAATTTATTTATGCTATGGTTAAACTATGTCCCATCATATTTATTTGTGTATACTCATTCATCCATCTTAACATCCTCATTTCCACAACAAAATTTTTTATCAATATGCTTTGGCTTTGTTCACCAACATTCTGCCCTATATAATAGTTGGAATTTTAACTGATTCATATATGTTTGGGTTGGATTTTTTGTCAATATTTTGTATGATATAACAATGATAATTGATCTTCTTACTTCTCTTGATAGCATGATATTCAATTTTATAATTTTGGTATTATAATTTAATTATGATTAGCTGTACCGGATTTTATTTTAACCTCGTTACTAGTTTTATCTGAAATATCATCTTAAAATGTATTTAAGCACCTCCTTGAAGTTTCGTATAAGAATATCAATAATTTGAACAATATGGACTCTCAGAGCATAATCATGATTTATTCAACTTGAAACCTGAATCATTAGATGATCACTCTTTCATTTGAATGCATGTAACTGTTTCATTATACAAGTTCTTAATTAATTCATTGTAGACCATACAAATTCCTATGCTATCCAATTCTTTCGAAAGGAATTTTCATTGTACTTTATTATTGCTTTAACGAATTATTAAATATCAAACTGAGATGCTATTCTCTTTATAAAGTTATACATAAGGATGACACCCGATTATGTATGTACCACACTTCATTTTCTTTAAAAAATTATTATTTATCAAATGAAGGAGCTGTTAACATTATCTTTAGGACTCTATAATTTAAGGCAATTCTATTTTTGCAATATTTATAAAAGAGCTTGTCTAGATTATTCATCATCTATGTTGAATGTCATCCTTAAAGAGTATTTTTTATCAACATCTAAAACATACTTCACTTGAATGAAATCTAAAGTTTCTCATAATTTGTCTAGCCTCTATGTGCTATTCCTTGATAATATCTTAATCATATAAATTTTAAGAAGTCACGATCCTAACATAATTTTCAATTTATTTTTAGATCTAAATCACTTTGTATAGCCAATCTTGAACAATCCATATTTTGTTTAACGACAATTTAAAATTATTAACTTTCCAAACAGAGTATGCTGGTTTAGATATTTTTATTATCTTGCGATAACTCATTTTTCGTACTTTGTTATGATGGAAACAATATGTGACATGAGTTGATACTCTAATTATTGATTTCATGTTTGCATATCAAGCATCTTTAATATTAGTGGCTCTTTTTTTTTAAATCTCCCTATATTTCGGAACACCTAATAATCATTTGTCATCTTGAATTTACTCTTCCCAAAACCATACTGTCCAAACTTTAGAACAGGAGTTTAGATACGGAGCTCCAAATTCTCTCCAAATCAGCTCTAAATAAACAAAATATTCTCATAACAAATTAAAAGATTAAATGAAATTTTAAGTATGGGGCCTACTAAAAATACGTATTTAGAGTGGAAGTCATAATCATCCATTCTTTTTGGGAGTTCTTTGAAAGCCATATAGCAATCTTGTTAGAACAATACTTCCAAAATGTATTTTTATTTTCTTATGATTTCATTGCAAGTCTTTGAGCATATTTAAATTTGTTTTTCTATTATATTTAAATCATTATGGTTAATGAGAAGATTCTAGAGCATTAATGTGTTATTTTCATTTCTTATATTTAAAGCATTACATAAAAAATTAAAAAAGCTTTATTTATTTGTCAGGTGTTGCCGCCAGGTGCATCTTGGAGATACAAGGATAATCCGAGCCGGTAGTTTCTTTCCGAGCGTCTGCATTCGACAATCCCACCACATCCTATATATATATATATATATTCATATTTATATCCTTCTGTCGAAAATTTTATTTTGGAATACTGAATTGCGTATTCTTGGATTGGTCCGAAGACCTAACGGAGTTTAAAATTGCGGCGAAGTACATTTTACTGACTTCACTTAATGCTTTAAGAAAATGTTTTCCTTTTTTTTAATTTAATTAACTGAAAGAATGAGGCATTGTTTGTGTTTTTTGTAGGTTTGTATGCTTTTATATTCGTAGATTATTATGAAGTTTCATCTTTTAAGTGTTTTTTGTTGGTTTTTTAACTCAAATATTGCATATTTTTATGTAGTGATGAGATGCCATTATGGATTGCCATGAAAGGATAAAGAGTGAAAGGACTCTCCATCGATGTGTCGAAGCAATTTCTCATTGATACTATCTATAGATTGAACTGTATTTATATCTATTGATAAGAATAATGGTTCTTCTTAAGACTGCAAATTATAGGGGGTTAAATTAATCTGATATGCTTTAAATTTGGAGGATTGAATATATATAATAAAGGGATGTGTATAATAATTTGATTTTCTGGTAAGCTGATTTATCAATGAAGCTGTAAAGTTATGAAGAGGTTTGTTGGAGAAATTTAGAGAGATGTGCATTTAATTTTATTTCTGATCTTGAAGAGGTTTGTTGCAAGAGAAGCTCTTCGTAGAATTTACAAGAGAATGTGGGGCATTTATGGATTGGTATTAAGGTGTTGTCTGGCATGCGGAGATTTGATAAAGTTGAGTATAAAGTAATGGATGATGAAATTTGATTGCAGTGTAAAAGCTCAAGTAAAGAGAGGTGGAAAGCATGTTATTTGTAGGATTCAAGTTGGTTAGATGAAATAAATGAGCGCTTTTCTAGCGTTATGTGATTAGAAAGTTGCACTAAAAGAAGTCATGTAGAGAAGAAAGAGTGGAAAGAACCAAAAAGATTATTATAAAATGATTTATATTTTACCAAGGAGTAATAGTTTTACTGATATTAAAAGAGGAAAAAGAAAACAAACAAAAGCATGTGGAGAAATTATTACAAATGATCTTTCATGCTGAGGCTAAAGCTTAGTGTTGTTGTTATTGTTATCATTTTTAAGGTAAGTAGTATTAGCAAAATTATTATTAAAAAGCAGTTCATATCATTATGATACTTTCTTGGAGTTAGCATAACCTCCAACTTCAACATAACATTTTGAATATTTTTTTTGAGTCTATTTTTCATTGAACTGTACATTCAACAAGTTGCAAAAGATTGAATGAACTCATCATTTATGTTCACATAATGGAGGGAATATTGGCCATATTTAATTGAGATAGTCAAAATAACCTAATTGTAGAGAGCCTAGTAAAATGGCATCCAAGCCCATTTCCCTTGCAACATACAAAAATGTCAATGTGAAACTCATTTGATAATGCCTAGTGAAATTCGTTATCACCAAGTGTAAATCAATGATGTACCTTGTGATGTCGTACCTTATAATAACTACCAAGTAGTGTTTTGTTTTAGACGAACACATAACCCAAGAAGGAATAAATTTGGTTTTTACTAGAAAAATTAAGATGTCCATTTGTTTTTTTAAGAGAATAAATTTTGAGATACTTTAATTTTTTACTCAAGCTTGCACAAAAAAAAAATTTGGAGAATATAAAAATAGAATATATCAATTTACTGTAGTTTGGGTCAACCTTAGACCATACATTCACTGCTCAAATGTTTGCCTCCTTTGGAAAGCCGCTCACCATTTCGAGCCGCTCCTTCGTTGTCCCTTAATAGGAAGAGAAACCTTCGTCAAACCTTGCTTGATCCAACTCTATGAAGGGTTTAAGGGTTGTTAAACTTGAGAGACACTAAAATCATCACTAGCCTACTTGAAGGATAATTTCCTTGTTTTACTATTTAAATGTGACCGAACTAATAATACTATGTTAATTTACATTATTAAGCTTAATGAGGTTTTAAGAATCTAGAGACTTTGTATCATACTATGCCCTAGCTAGTCAAGAGCAGTGCTCAAGGATTCTTCTTTGCATAAGGTGGCTCAAGTCTCTTCTTAAGTTGGGAATGTGTCAATGGTGTTCCATTGACCACCTTCCAATCTTGATTGGGCTATTGAGAAGAAAGGGTCGACCTTGGTCAAACCTTAGTTACCCTAATCTAAGAGAATGTTAAAAGTGACTTCTTATTAGAATATTCTCGAGTCACATAGAACTAGGTTCTTTAGTTCTTACTTAGAGTAGTCCCACTAATTATCATTATATTAATCACCCTTAGGGGGTGAGGGGGCTTTAGTGTCCTTTAGTTCAAAAATAAATGAGTCTTGTTGGTTAGGTTAATCTAACAAGGACTATGGCCCAATTGGTCATGGTAGGTGCTGCCCCTGGTCTAGAGTCACCAATATCACTAGCTTGATCACAGTTCCTGCTTGGGTTAGTCCAATCAACAAGCTTGATTTTCATTTTATTCAAAGGGGGTACCATTAGGGAAGGAATTTAGAAAGTAAGAGAATATGGTCAATACCTTTGAGATGACTCCAAATGTTGTACCTGAAGGTTCAAAAGATTAGGTTTATCCCTAGAGTAGCAGGTCCAAGCCTCACAAGCACCAACGTAATGGCTTAGCCACCTTAACACACAACAAGAGGTACTAGGTTTGAGCCTCTATACCTGGATAGAGATCATCACATTCTTGGGGATCTTTAGATGAATTGTTGTTGATAGTGTGGAGAATCTCCATGTCAACTTTTAAGACTCAAGATGCACCCACAGAAGCATGAGGCAACACAAAGTGGATCTCAACCAAGGTGAGGCTGAGAGGATGATGGAGAAAGAGCTTGGAATATAGAGAGAAGTAAATGGGAGTTAAAGAGGTGTTGGAAGTTTAAATAGGCTCTTTAGGGGCTTGGGGTGGTTGGGAAGGTTCATATCACCTTTGGATGGGTCTCAGCCATGGGGCATAAGGTGCTGAGACCCATCTATTAATATAGAAACATTAATCTAATCAATAGGTACTAGCTAGTGGTATAATAAACCCATGGTATAGTGACTAGATGGCCCAGGTGTAACAAACCACCAAATAAGAAAATCAAGTTTAGCCATTTCTAAGGAAACATTCCAATCCCGATACAATATTTTGGTTCCATTTATAGCTAAACATTGGGGTAAGTGTTGTGATCAGGATGACGTAAAATGGACACGCCGACGGGTACAAATTTGGCGAAAACACTTTAGTAAGAGACCAAATTATTGCGATATACGTTGAATCACATCCTAATTTATATTATATAAGATTCTAAAAGAAATAACACGGGGAATCGAATCTTAAAAATCAAAATCTAGCCATGGAACTGTTGAGCCGTAATTTTGAAACCTTAGGGTGTTGAGAGTGTCTCATCGAAGAAGATGATATTATTCCTTCAGGCCCTCGGGTTGGGTCAAGTTAACAATCGATTTAATCTCTGCTATGGTTTCAATTCAGATTCAGATCATATGGCCCATGTTACTAACGATCCTTCAAGTAATATCCATCTTTCATTGGATTAAAATTCTAAATCTACTAGCGGAGATTAAACCCATAGCATATATTAATTCCTTATTAGCCAGGTTAATCTTTGATGTTTGATCGTGAATCTGATGATTCAAAATGCTATTAGGGTTTTTTATTATTATTACTATCAAAATGAATCTAATGACATCACAATTGAGAATTACTCCATGATTTATTAAAGAAAAATTTAAATTTAATAAATTCTCATTTTAAATAAAAAATATATAAAATTTTAAGTATGTATAATTTTTAAATGATTTTTGTAAGAGCTGTTTGGCATGAGATTAAAGTAGTTCAAAGTAAAAAAATTTCGAGGATCAACATTTTGCAAGGAAAAAAAATGGGTGAAAAGCTTTAACACTGATTTTCAATTTTGCATTAATATATATATGATGTAAATGAATTACGCCTGAACGAAATCTTTCATTCGTTCGTTCAAGGGAGAGCTTTCGTTTGAATGAACGCCCAAACCTTAAACAAACAAAATCTCATCGTTCCCCGTCCGTTGCAAAATATATTTCCTCACTTCGTCGTTGAACTGAAAAAAAAAATTGAGATAATTTTACCCAACATGTTACTTGAAATATCATTTTTAGATTACTTCTTTCCAAACAAAAAAATCGTAAGTTTTCTAAGAAATTATCAAACAACAGTAAAATAATATGATTACATTATATTTAAATTAGTTTACAACAAATTTCCAAAATTTTCTCATGCCAAACATATCATACAACCCCTTAATTTTAAATAGACTCAAATTTGAACTAAGTTCATCATAACATGCTTATTCAAATTTTTACCCCAATCATATGAAGAACATATAAAAAATTCATTAGTCAAATTATTGTTGATTGCCTACATGCTCAACTTAATAACCTTAGGTTTTTACAATATTACTTTTATTGATGCTACTAAAAATATTGCATTAGGTTATTACAATGGGACTATTACATGTATTCAATCACAAAGCTCGTCAAATGATTTTCCTATTATCATTGAATGACATCACATTTCCATTCTAACTCAAATCTCTTTAAATTCCTAATGGATAATCTTTATTAAACACATCCAAAATAAGGTTCTTAATGCAAAGTTCTATAATTGAAATGAGTGAATTGAAGTTGAGGAAAAGTTTTTATGGACAACTTCAAAGTCTGGATCTAAAATGAAATAAATATCTATCAAACAAATTTGATAATAACAGAAGCATTGATCTTGAGAAGATAACTACTAAGAACCAAGTGATGAATGGTGAGAGTTTCAAATAAATACCTTTGGTTCAAGTGTACAAAATAATGGTAAAATAGAGATGAACTAGATTTACTTATGAGACTTCTTAGAATATTGATGATACTTAAAACAACCACCCCCACTTCGTGCTGCCCCCTTGTACTAGAACTCATAGTCTGTAATTATATAGATCCAAATTAGTTGGATGAAACGAAGGAGCACTTTTAGAGCATTTTAATAAGAAAATTCAACTTAAAATTAAAGATAATTTTTTTTAAGTCATTAGAACAACAATGTTATGCAGGGCAAAAAAACTGTCTAATAAATAAACCAATCAATAAAACAAGTGTTATAAAAATGATGATACTAAGATAGACAAGTAGGAATAATCAAAATAATGGCAGTAGCAGTTGAGTTCATTCTTAGCAAGATTGGAGTAGCTCCAATAAATGATAGGATTGATCAATTTCCCATAAGTTCACCCTCCCAAGTTGTCATAAAACCTGGCCTTTTAGTACTTAAAGAACACCAGCCTAACATGATCTAAAAATCCTTGTCAGCATTCATGAGTAATACCATCCCGGGTGAAACTTTTCCACAATAAGGCCCCACAACTGAGACTTTAATCACTGAGAACAGCATACAAGCATTAGATTCTAACCATCAACATTAAGGCCCTCATTTCAAGTGAACCTCCAAGACAAAGCAGGAAACTTTGAATGTGGTCATTCAAACATAAAAATTTAATGAGGTTAAAAAAAATCAAAGAAATACGTTAATTCTATAGCGTAAAATAGCTTTCTATGCTAACAAATGCTATAAAACTGCATGCATCAACTTGGGAGTGAAGACATCTGCAAACTGTTATCTAAGGTTCCATCAGATATTTCCTGAGCATCCAGAGAGCTCCTCTTCGAGCGCTCCAAAGAAGTGGCTTCAAATATGCCTAAAATATCCAAATTTGATACTTAAAAATTATTGCTGAAATACAGTAATGATGACAGATAATTACTGTGCCTAATAAAAATATGAGATAATTGTCAAAATGATCTTTAATTCTTGCAATTTATTCATTTTATTATTTGACTCGTGTTAATATGTAAAAGTCAAAAACTAAAATGAACAAGTTATAAGAGAAATAACTATTTTGACAATTCTCATAAAAACAAATAAATCGCATGATCAAGAATTACTTTTACAGATTTTAACAGGTCAGCAGCTGTGTGATAGAGAATATATTATATTTAAGAGATGAATGATATCGCATTTTTCCAAATTGCAATAAAACCAGAAAAATATTTCTTTGTTAATCATTTATTAAATTAAAACAAATGAAAAAATATGTATATGATTATGATTTGTACCAAATGCAAGCACTGAAGAGCAAATCAGAAAACCCAGTAGAGAGAAATCCATCTTGTATATCACCTCCATAACGACGATGCAGCTTGTCGCAACTGCTAAATGTCTTGGAGAGGAGAAAACAATCTGCAATCTGAAAGTAGGTAAGAACATCAAAAACTCATTAGGGATATAAAATAAAAGTAAAATGCATATATATATATATATATATATATATACATATAAAAAGTAAAGTTCAAATAAGAAAAAATAAGAAAATCCATTTTATCTCCTGCATATATCAGTGAATATGTCCCGACATATAGCTTGACCTGATAGTAATTATACAGAACAAATTGCTCATAGAAATAATGTATGATACCAACATATAAGGCTCATGCTCATCCAGTTTGAGTAAGGCTACCAATTTAAAACAACAATAATAAAGTTCAATTTACAAATTTAATTGATTCAAGCCCTTGGAAATGATTTAAAATCAAGTCATACTTCAACTGTAAACACTCAATGGATAAGTTTGTGAGTATGAAAGCCACAATATAACATATATAATAATTCCAGACTGACTAGATCGAAATCAAGTAAGCCATCTTAAACTAAAATTGGATTGAAATAAAATTTTTAATGACCAAGAGAGAAAGACTTAATGTCATTCAAAAGTATGATGCTAAACTGATGACAGACCCTTGGCCCTTTGATGATAATCTCCCTTTTTATTTCTTTTTTTTAATTTAATCAATCCAGTAGATATAAGAGGATTGGAGAATCAAGGAGAATTAGGATTAGAAATAAGAATATTCTCTTTAAGAAGGAATAACTCCACTTTGAGGAATTTTCTCCCGTGAAATATCGTATAAGATAACACCGTAAAGAGATCGTGAGGGGCATAAAGAAAATAGGATTAGAGAGGATCGCAAACGATAGAGAAGAGGGATCTGGAGTCAACAAATTATCCGGAAAGATAGAAAAAGAATAGAGAAAATTTGAAAGAGGAAACGTTTTCAAATTCAATTTATAAATTATTATTAAAATAATAGACACCTGATTCAGAGACTACAAAGCGGAGTAAAGCTTAGGAACAAGCTAGCAACAAGTGTTGACAAAATCAGTGGTAGTCAAGTAAATAAGTACTCCATGAGAATTATTGAATCTCTTTCTTATCTCAAAAGTTTTCCATTTTGATGAAAACTATGCGTTGAGAACTGTAAGGGACCCGATCATGTAAATTCACACAATTGACTAGGAACTGCGTACTGTTTGAAGCATGTCAAACAAATGAGAAATGACTATTCATCATGGCTACCCTTTAAAATAACCAAGAAATTTATATGATATCATCAAATATGAGGATGAGGAGGGAGGTACAGCCATTGGTCGCCAAAGCAGTGTTACTAGCGTACCTGTCACCTAAGCCAAAGATGCCAGAGTGGAGGTGGCAGAGCAACTGGAAATGACGTGTCAACAATGAAAAATAAGTCATTTGTCAAGAAGGGATCCAAACTTGCCGAAACAGGAGTTACCAAAGTTAAGGTTGCCAAACCTGGCAATGCTGCATCCGGGATTGTTGGAAGCAGATGCCTAAGACAGGGATTGTGAAAGACAACAAGGTCCATAACAAGGTGGGGATGAGAGCAAGATCACAAAAGACAACGAATTTTGGAGATCATATTACAAAATGCAATCAGGATACGGAAGGATTGCCGTAGTGGAACTTTAGAAAGCTTCTTAAATTTTTTTGAGAAGCAGCTGAAAAGCTGCTCCCAAAGCAACTCGTGTGCAACAATTTAAAAAGCAATACTAATCCTCCAAGAAAGTTGCTCCCAGAGAAAAACTATTTTATTTAAGAAATACAAATTTCCCTCTCAAAAACTCTCTAATCTCCTGATGGTGGGATATAAACCCCTAACCTCTTCTGAAGAGAAACAACTTAAATTCTTCCACTATTAAATATTACACATACAACAATATTCCTCTTGCTCACTCGTTCACTTGGTTACTCGATCTTCCAGAAGATGGAGAAATAAAGTTCCACTAGGCGGTTTTGCTGCCGCTGCTTGATCATCAGCCGAAGTCGAGATCCGTCGCACGATCCGCCGTCCTCGTCGTATTTCCTGCTAGCGCGACACGTTGCATGATTTGCAACGATAAACCGTGACTTCTGAGATCGCGATTGGGTGCGGCTTGTGTCGGGATGGAGGGACTTCCATACCTCCATCTCAAGCGCCAGGCTTCCGCTTCAACGCCAATTTCATTTCTAGATGCTTTGATCAACGAACCTTCACGTCTAATTAGGATCAAACCTATAATGTATCTTTGAGATAAACTGACACTCATTCTATCTAATGAAGAAATTAAAATCCTGGTGAAACCTTTTGATTATATTGTAGGAAAATTTGTGAATGGGAAGCCACATATGATCGCCATTCACAAGTTTCTCCATGGTTCGGGGTTAGCGGGCTCATATAGTGCGGCATTAATTGATTCCCGCCATATCCTCGTCAAATTATCAAATGAAGCAGACTACAAGATTATTTGCTAGAAGATCATATTTCGTTGATAATTACTACATGAAAGTGCTGAAATGGACAAAATCTTAGGATTGAACCTCCCATTTTTACGGTTTGTATCAATTTCCCCTTAAGGTTCATTTGATGTCGCACTCTATTTTGTTTGTTTTGGGATCATACTTTGGTAAGCCCCTCAAAGTTGATTTTGCTGCTGCCAATCTTACAAAACTACCAATGGTTCATGTTCCGGTAAGGATTGACATCACTGAAAAATTTGAGCCAGAAATATAGATTGAAAATGAGAAGATTGGTTATCTTCAAAAATGTAACTTCTAAATATGCCAATGTATTGCACTTATTGTTTGAAAATTAAGCATGATTTGGGCAACGATTTGAACCTTCATCCTCATCTCAAAGTGCAAGAGATGGCAAATGAAGCTCTGTGTCTTAACTATTAAAAAAGAAGAATATGTACCAAAAAAGAATTCCAACGAGGCTTGTGCAGTTGCTGAGGTTAACATAATTGAGACAATGAAGTTAATTGATCCAATTATTAACCATTCAAATGCGGAGGCAGATCCTGAAATTGGTGCTGTTGTCGAATACCCAGCTGTGGTTAATTCCCCGGCTGGTGATGATACGCAACTAGTGGTATTTCAATCAGTTCATCAGTTGCTGGAGGTCGATGTTTGCGTAGAATAGAATGATCACAACTTAGATAGGGAGATCTTTGGGGACTGGAGTGTTATTTGAGCCACTCTCAGCATTTGTGGACTAGATGTTGTGAATCTCCCAAAGGCCATAGACACCATGGAGATGATCAAGGTGGATGATTCAGCGGAAGGAAACTCAAATGAATAGTCTGAGGCATACAGGTTGATTGAGTTCGGTGGTTAACAAAGCTATCGTTTACTAATAGATTCATTTAATGTAGATGGGTACCTTGCAGGCTATGAGAAGACGTCCTTAACAAGGGTTTAGACCGTGCTTTTGGAGGCAGCTAACATTCTGAACAAGAGGGGCAAGGGGGAGATTGATGTGATCCTTGGGGTGGATGATCCGATTGGAGCCTCTCTGAATGGCTTCAAGAGTATAATGATAAAATTCCTATTGTCTTGCACAAAGATAGAAATAAAGAAGAACCCCACTTCTCCTACCTTGAGGATAAGGAATGATAAGGATCGATTGACCCTTAATTCACATTCGGAGGAGAATCATCCAACTATGTAGTAAGTATAATAAAAATTATAAGAAGGATTCAATTGAAGAATCAGATGATATTCTTTCAGACTCAAAGAGATTTATTGATTTTCTTGCTAGAAATAATGGGAAGAAAAAAAGAAGAAAAAGGTAAATGCTCCAGAGCTAATAAAAATTCCAATTATAATCTAAGGAAAAGGCTATATCGCTAACTGAGAGATTTGCTTTCTGTAGCGCGAAGATAGACAGCGTAGGCTATGATTTCTTTTTTTGAGAGATTTCTTTGGAGTTTGGTGGCTATTATATATATACATACATGCACACACGCGCACACACATATTTATATATATATATATATATTTGTTTTTTTTCTTTGGTTTCGTATTTTGAGGTTACAAAATCTTTTTCTATTAAATGTATTTCATTATGAAGTCATAAAATCCAACCGGATTTATTATATATATATATATATATATATATTAACCTGTTGCATTTTATATATTTAGCAAAAAAACTTACGACATATAGGAAGTTTGAGACCTAAAAATCAAAAGCTAACAAAAAGAAAAAAACAAAACAAAAAGCAAAAAATGTGGAACGATCAACAAACGCCACATAATCCAAGATCCCATCAAAAGCTAAATAAAACTGCGCAAAAGGGCCCTAGTTTGCGGTTGCATCTTGCCTAAGATTAGATTTCGGTAATCGCATAGAGTTGCCATATTTTCTTTTTCTTTTTTGCTTCTTTTTCTTATCCTTTTATATCTTACAAGGAAATCGTATAATAGCTCTAAATCTAAAAGGCTGTCCTTGAATTCCTCATTTGAGTCCAACTTAGAGTCCTCATATTCCGATATAATTTCAAGCCGATGTAGCTTGAGATATCCCAGGTCAGGCGAATGAAACTCCAAAGCCAGGGGATTCAAACTTCCTTGTAAAGAATCATCCACGAATGAAGGATCAAAGCCTCTTCTACGCAAGACGATCGGAATTTCATCAATACAAATGAAGCACTTTTGAACGAATAACCATATCTTCCTCATCAAAAAACCACTTAGCCCTCCAACCAAAAATTTGGATTGATCCCAAAAGAATATCCAAAAGCTTTTGTATGGAAACACCTCATATCCCGCAAGCTTCCCACCATCACCAAAAGGATCTACTGTCAGATTATATATATATTATAACCTGTTGCATTTTATAAATAAAAAAATAGACATGTAATAGGTAAGGAGTTGGTGATCTCCAAACAAAATAAAACTACAAAAGAAAAATAGAAATATAAGAAAAAATATAAAATGGTCACCAAACTTCAAAAGAGGATTCCCAAAAAGGAACACAATCTAACACCGACTGTCATTGTTGTAGAGTAGCAAGGCTCCCAGCATGCAATCTTATCTCTTCCTTAAGTTATACCTCGAATTCTAATTAGTACCGAAACATTTACCTTTTTTCTTCTTTTTTCTTCACCTCTTATTCTGAGGAATGAAATTAAACAATATCTCAAAGTTTGAAAGGATATCATTTCATTTCTCAATAGAATCCACCTCATCGATTATATCAAACTCGGTTTCGTAATCTTGCAAAGAAGTAATCTGAAGCCCTTTGTTCACAATCGGGTGACTCATCTGCATGCAGATTAAGGTTAGAACAAGATGCGTCACACACAGGAAAATCAACCATCCTGATTGCCTCAAACTCTTCATTCGAGATTCCTCCATCTGCGTCACCCACATCGATCATCTCCATCAAGTCAATGGCCCTTGGATTTTCCAAAACATCTAAGCCACACTTTCTGAGAGTTGTCTGAATAATACTCTAGCCTACAAAGATCTTTCCAGCCGAGTTGTACAAGTGCAGCAAATATCTCCTCTTCAGCTCGATCCGTCTCCACCAAACAAAGAGCTGAACACACATCCTCATTCCCTAAGGAAATCACTACATCATCCATTTTCTCAGTATTTAACAAAGAGGAGAAAGAGGCCACAATAGCAGCCTTAGAAGAGGCACTGCTGTATTATTATCGTCCTCCTTACACAACCTATAATGTATCATATCCCTTTACCAAAGAATAAGGTGAAAGCACCATCTCCATTTCATTAGGAATCACCACTGTATTATTATCTACAACATTAAAAATATTAAAAAAAGCATCCAAAGCAATCGTTAAATTTGTTTCAGCCTCTACTTCCACCACAGGAGCATCTCTAGTAGAGTCATCCTGATTAGACTCTTAAGTTAAAGTTCTTTGTACAACATTCACTGCTTGATGTGCTAAGACTTTCTTAATAATTGGCTCAGTAGGGAGAGCAGGCAGCTCACCAAAACACCCCCATTCAAAACATCAACAACAGCAACCCTGGATAAGGATAACAGTGTCTCCACAACCTCCGAGCAGCTGAATTTCCTTTAGGAACATAAGTAAATTTGTGGTGGTTTGGATTTAAAAATAGGAGCTACCTCCAAAGATTTAACTACTCCAAATTCCTGGTTAGATTTTCCAATACCCATGCCTTTTAAAGGTTCAGGGTAAATTTTGAAATAGTTTGCTATTTCATAACAATGAGAGCACAATTCTTACAAAATTTTGGTTTGTTTCAAAAATCACATCTTGAAAATACCCATCATTCTCTTCACCTATCCAAATAACAGATTCAAAGGATTCAGTGAGATAAATGTCAACAAGCACATGGACAATAGAAGGTTGCAGTAGGTTAACAATGGCTGTATCAACTTTAGAGATTTGCCAAAAAAAGAACCCAATGAAAGCAGAGAATGTGCGCTAAGGTGAACTTTAGATGTGGAAAAGAAATCCACGCAGGGACGATTGAAGGTTTTGAGCTTGGATCGAAGCTGGTAGTCCATTTCAACAAAACAAGAACCCATCAAAAAAAGCCGAGTGTAATCAACCGTCATAGATAGTTACAAGTATGAGTCGATGATCAAATTAAACCAACATTGAAGGAGCCAAGGGTCCCAAAACACTAAAAAAATTTTGAATGACAAGCATAGCAAGTTTGCCATTTTCAAATTTTGCAATCAAAGTGAATTCAGAGGGCTTCGAAAGCAAATTAATCTCATCTCTGAATAGGATCAAAGTTGGTTTTCCTCTATTAGGAAGTAATAGGTTTGATGCCCACCAAAGAATTTGGGAGCTTTGGAGGGCAACATAGTGAAGGTTGGAGAGTCTGCCCGCTCTCCCACTTCCATCCATGATGTTTAGGCCCCAAGACAATCCCCAAAGAATGAAACCATAGCAGAAACAACAAAAATTCGACAAACCATCGGATGAAAAAATTTAGGACAACCACCAACGGGATGAACGCAGTACAGAAACACTTCAAAAATCATAATAAATTGGTGAAAGAACATTTTATATTAAATTTTTGAAGGAATTCGAAGAGCCAAGGCCTAGGAAAAGAAGCCCTAAATTTTCATGTAGTGATAACTTTCGAATTTCATCCGAAATCGTGAAAACAAAAACACCTCCCAGGTGAATCGAGAAAAACAGGTCAAGATCGTGGAAGACTGACCAAAAACAGCCAGAAATCAATCAAAAATGCCTACAGGGATGCCAAAATCGCAAAAATTGCACACAAAGTCGCAGGTACTAAGAGCGTTACGCTATATATATATATATATATATATATATAGTCACACACGCACACAACAAAAAGCTCTCATGTTTAGGATGCAAGAAATACCAAGGTTCTCTAAAAAATATGAAAAACATATAAATTGATACAATTTATAAATAAATGTATTTATGCTTATAATTTTAGAATTACCTTTAAAACATTTTCAGTTAAAAACCTTTTACCTTATAATTAATTCTAATTGTAATTAGCATGCGCATATTCCTTTCCCTCATTATTATATTTAGATCTATGATCGTGAGATTTTAAGAAACTAATATATGATAATAAAATTACAAAATACACTTGATCAAAGGTAGAAGGTAAATAATGGACGAGTAGATATACCAATGCTAATGGTTACCTATTGTAAAGACCCGATGTCGACACGGTGGGAACTATCCCAGCATTCAGGTAGTCAGATACAACAGAATCATATTCAGCAATTTGAAAGAAAAGAGCTACACATACAAAAACCAAAGATATTTTTCATTCATTATAAAATTACATATTACAAAAATCTTCATCGTACATCATGAATATTATTCAACTTTATAGAAATAAAGAAAAAATAAAAAGATAAATAAAAGTTAAAGTATCGCCATCGATCCATCGGTCAATTGATAATTTAAGTTTTAAAGTTTTTCTTCAAGCTCCCCCAAAGGTACCTGACCTGGTATTATTCAGAAAATTCAAAATCCCAGTAATTAGAGAATACTCAAGTACCACAGTAAACAAAATAATATTACATTTTTATAAAAGCAAATATAAGATTAGCAGCTATAAGGATAAAAATGCAAGAAAAGTAAAGTAAGAGCGCAAAATGAATAAAAGTTTCATGCAACAAGTATTATCATAAAATATAGATTACTGATATCAATTTTCCAGTAACCCACCACGAATATCATTGATGTCATTTTTCTAGTGATCCACGAATATTGCTGATGTCATTATTCCAGCAACCCATGAGATTTTTCCAGCAACTTACGAATGAAAAGGATGTTGGTTTCTAAAAACCAACCAAGCATTAATGTTACTGATATCATTTTCTAGTAACGTACGAATATTGCTGATATCATTTTTCCAGCAACTCACGAATGAAAATGTGTTGGTTTCTAACAACCAACTAAGTATTAATGTTAGTGATGTCATTTTCTAGTAACCCGCGAATGTTACGTTGGTTCCGAACAACCAACCAAGATTCAATATAAATTTTGGCTCAAAGCGAAGAAGTGAAGCTAAGCAACAGTAAAGTATAAAAAGTAATATATGTCATGTACTAGGTACTTTTGTTCTTTAGGATCTAAAGTTTGACAGTTCGAATTTTGGATTTGCATTTAATTTTGATATTTTAATTTAGCATTTAGCCAATAATCTTAGGAATAAAAATTATCTTCTTTTCCATTCTATTCTTCTTTTACTTTCTTATTTTTGATTAAAATCCGATTTTTAAGTTACTGCGATTATAGCGTTATTATTATGATAATAATAATGTATGAAAATGACTGAATGAGAATGACTGAATTGAAATTGACAAAATTGAAAATAATAGTCATCTTATAACATTTTCATTGTTATCCACTATGTAATTAATGAAAATAATGATAATGTGAACAATGTATTTGAGATAAGAAAACTATCATTATTTTTATCCTAATAGAATAAAAAGAATGAAAAAAAAATAAATCCTTTCCTTTTCTCCTCTTTTCCATCTCCTCATACCTTTAAGATTAGAATCACCGGAAAACGAAGGGAGGCCGAACGGTGGCTGGCTGCGGCAGCTGGGAAGTTGGCTAGCATGGGATGGGGAGCTGGCTGGCTTGAGGGAGAGGGCTGACAAGTTTGAGGGAGAGGGTTGGCTGGGAGAGGAGGGAGCTGTTCTGGGAGAGGAGGGAACTGCTGTGGGAGAGGGAACAAAAGGGGGGTATTAATAGGCGCAGGAGGGAATATTCCTGCACCAAAATTAAATATGCATGGCCTTTGCAATCTCTAGCGCGGAAGGTTCTTAGGCCAGAGGCGGAAGATCCATTACGCGATCTATTAGCAGCCTGGGGGGAAGAAGAAGGAAAGAAGGAATTTAAAAATAAATTACTTAAATTTAAAATTTTCGCATTTTTCCGTCGTTTGGCGTTCAAAAATAATGAAACTTGACACCGAGACGTGTTATGACATAACGAACACCCTCGCACCGAAAATTTATGATTCGGAGCAAAATATTATTTTTAATCAATTTCTAAAGTTTTAAACTTAAAATTAATTGAGATCAAACCGATGCTCAGAATTTGATGAAACTTTTTGAGCAGCGTTTAAATAATATACTTAACATAACAACACGAAAATCAATGAATTCGAACACATTTAATTTTCTCAATTTATTGGATTTAAATAATTCAGAAAAATAAAGCGAGAGTTTCCGTTATCTGAATTTTCCCAGACTATGGCACTTTAATCTAAAAATTATTTATATCTATTGGTATTCTTGTTTACCCTAAATCAAAATTCCCCGAAACCCGATTTCTGAGGCGGGAAATTGACCCAATTTGCATAAAGACATTGGGTCGTTACAAACTCCCTACTTAAAAATGATGTCGTCCTCGACATCATAAGAACAAAACAAAATCTATAAGGGAGTTTAGGGTTACCTTAATTAAGAAATAACTCTAGATATTTCCTCCGCATAACATCTTCCTTTTCCCATGTGGCTTCTTTTGTAGTATGGTTATGTCACTGAACTTTAACTATTGGGATCGTTCTACTTCTTAATTTGATGCGGTCTTTCTCAATGATTTGAAGAGGGTTTTTCACATAAGTCAAATCAGGCTGAATTTCGACTGTCGAATCAAAAATTGTTGAGAAGATTCCTGGAGGAATTTATGAAGTGCTAAAACGTGGAAAACGCTGTGCACGGCAAAAAATCTTTCGGGAAGTTTAAGTTTGTAAGCCGAGCTTCCGATTTTTGCAGTTACTTCGAAGGGTCCAACATATCTAGGGCTCAGCTTACTAGTAACTCCGAAGCGATGAATACCTTTCATCAGGCTAACCGTTAGATAGGCACGATCACCAACGTGAAATTATAGCATCCAATGTTTGGCATTGTGATACTTCTTTTGTCAATCCTGGGCTGCCGCAATTCGGCTCTTGATTAGCCCTATCTTTTCATTCATTTCTTTAATCAACTCAAAGCCACAAATTTGAACGTCTCCCACTTGTATCCACGCTAGTGGAGTACTGCACTTCCTCCCATATAAGGCTTCATAAAGGGCCATCCCAATACTCATTTGGTGGCTATTATTATACACAAATTCAATTAACGGTATGTGCTTTTTCAACTACCATCAAAATCTAGAATACTCAACCGTAACAGATCTTCGAGTATTTGATTAACTCTTTCAGTTTACCCGTTTGTTTGTGGATGGAAGGCGGTGCTTAGAGCTAGCATGGTTCCTAAATCGCGATATACCGCTTGCCAAAATTGGGATGTAAATCTGCTATCTCGATCCGAGACTATGATTTTTGAAATCCCGTGGAGTCTGATTATTTCTTTGATATAAATTTTGGCTAATTTCTCAACAGTGTTTGTTTTCTTGATAGAGATAAAATGGGCTGATTTAGTCAGTCGATCAACTATTACCCAAATTGCATCAGCTCCTGAATGACACCTGGGTAATCCCATGACGAAGTTCATTGAAATGTTTGACCACTTCCATTCTGGGATTTCTAGTGCATGTAATAGTCCATCTGGTTTTTGATGTTCAACTTTTACTAAACAACAAACATGGCATTTAGCAATGAATTCAGCCATGCTTCTTTTGAGTTATGGCCACCATAGTACTTCTTTTAGATCTCGATACATTTTGTTGTTTCCTGGGTGAACTATATATCCAAAGTTGTGGGCTTCGCTTAGTATTTAGTCTCGAATGGATGCATCATTAGGAACCCAAACTCTTTTTCCATGATAAATATACATTCCCTGTTGAAGTTGTAGGTATGTTCGGTGCCCATTTTCTATATCCTTCTTTAGCCTTGAATACTTTGGGTCTTGTTTTTGGGCGAAAATTATCTGCTGCAGGAGCGTAGGTTTGGCGGTACTTATCTGGAGTAAATCGTTTAACAGCTTGCTGGAAATAAGTCTTATTCCTAATTTTTGGAACTCTTCAATCAGGGGGCTGGCTAAGATCATCTGATTCAAGGATACTTTTATGCTGAGGGCGTCAGCTACAACGTTGGTCTAACCAGGGTGATATGCAATACTAAGATCGTAGTAGCAAATTTGGCTTTCTTCTTACTGCGCTTACTTCAAGCCATCTTCTTTGCCTGCTGTTTAGCTGCTTTTGGGTAAAAATATATTTTAGGCTTTGATGGTCTGAAAAGATCTCGCATCGTAACCCCATATAAGTAGTACCTCCAGATCTTTAAGGCAAAAAAAATCGATGCTAACTCCAGATGATGAACTAGGTAATTCTTTTCGTGGTTCTTTAATTGCCTTGAGGCATAGGCAATTACATTCCCTTCTTGCACTAAGACGCATCCCAAGCCAATGTTAGATGCGTCAGTGAACACTTGAAAATTAACTCCCTCTTGTGGTAAGATCAGCATTGGTGCGGCAGCTAGTACTTTCAACTTCTGGAATGCTTCTTCACAGTCTTGGCTCCAGACGAAAGGTACTGCTTTTTGAGTTAATCTAGAAATAGGTGAGATTAATAGCAAAAACCCCTTAACAAATTTTTGGTAGTAGCTGCTAGTCCCAAGAAGATTAGAATTTCGATCACAATAGAGGGTTGCGGTCAATCCTGAATGACGCTTATCTTATTCTGATCAACTTGTATCCCTTCAGCACTAATTACATAACCAAGAAAGGTAACAGATTTAAGCCAAAATTCACACTGTGTATTTTGCAAATAGTTGATGCTCCCTTAATGTGCCCAACACGAGTCTTAGGTGGATCTCATGATCTTCTTCACTTTTTGAATAAATAAGAATGTCGCTGATAAACACGATTACAAATTTATCCAGGAAGGTTCTAAGAACTCGCTGCATTAGATTCATGGAGGCTGATGGGGCATTAGTTAACTCGAAGGGCATTACCAAAAACTCGAAATGTCCATAACGAGTCCTGAATGCTGTTTTTGGAATGCCTTTTTCACAAACTCGAACTTAGTGATAACCTGAACGCAAAACTATCTTCGAGAAGACGTATGCCCCGGCAAGTTGATCGAATAGATCGTCTATTCGAGAAAGCGGATACTTATTCTTGATGGTTATTTTGTTTAGCTCACGGTAGTCGATGCACATGCGCATCGACCAATCTTTCTTCTTTACAAAAAGAACTAGAGCTCCCTAGGTGACATGCTAGACTTAATAAGGCCTTTTTTCATTAGTTCCTGCAATTGCTTTTGAAATTCTTGCAGCTCCTTTGGGGCTAGAAGGTAAGGTGCCTTTGACAAGGGCTGTGATCCAGATACCAAGTCAATAGTAAGTAGACCAGGGAGCTCATATGGGAAAATATCAAGGAATTCATTAACTATTTTAGTTTCAGATAAAGGATTGTCCTTTTCTGATTCCTTTATCATAAAGACTAGGTAAGCCTTGCACCCTTTGTGAATCAACTTTTTTGCTTTGAGTGCGTTGATTAAGGAGGCATTAATACCTAATCTGCCTATGAATATACCTAATTTTCCTTCTCTTTAAAGGGTAACCTTCTTCCGACAATCAATGACTACTTCATGCATACTCAACCAATCAAGTCCTAAAATGATGTCGAAGTTCATTATAGGGGGGATTTGTAGAGTAGCCTCATATACTAAATCATTGATTGGGATGTTGCAAATACAAAATTGCTGAGCGCACATTGTGGCACCAGAATGAAACCCAACATTAAGATTGTTGGATAGATTGCAACACGAAATATTGAGAGCCTTAACACAATCAACCGAAATAAATGAGTGGCTTGCTTTCCTATCGAACAAAACGCTAAAAGATTTACTATTAATTTATATGGCGCCTAATTAGAAAAGAAAACATTTGTTATAAAAGGTTTATGCAAGCGTGTTGATAAATTTTTAAACTGAGAAAGGTAATGTACCTGACACCACGTTGTTGTCGTCGGGTGCCAAGATAGGAGTGAAGGCGTACATCCTTGCTAGAACGGTGGCCCGAGGGGCCTAAGATATTATCCATTGGGTAGGCGCTGTCGTTGAAGCGACTTGCCTAGGAGCAGCTCCTCTTCGTTGATTGTTGGCAAGAGGGCTGCTGGTGCTGAATTCAGGTTTGGGGTAGATCTTGCCCATGGATAATATCTCTGTCTACCGTCCTTTTGGCTATACAGAAACGGTAACCGTGACCGGTGCGCTCACAAATAAAGCATCAGTTCTGCCCGTGATAGCATCTCCAGCCCGGGTGAGGTCGATCACAAGCTACGCCTTCAATGGTCCTGGGAGCTTCTACGGATATTTGGTATGCCCTGGCTAATGGAGGATAATGGGGACGCTTGTAAGTCTCCTGGTCCTCTGTGGGATGATCCTGCCTTTTTCCTTGAAAGAAAAGAGCTACACATACAAAAGCCAAATATATTTCTCATTCATTTTTTGCATATTACAAAAATCTTCATCGTACATCACGAACATTGTTCAACTTTATAAAAATAAAGAGAAAATAAAAAGATAAATAAAAGTTAAAGTAGCATCGTCGATCCATTGGCAAATTGATAATTTAAGTTTTAAAATTTTTCTTCAAGCTCCCCCAAAGGTGCCTGACTTGGTAGACTTGGAATTGTTCAAAAAATAATACTAGGATTAGAATTCCCAGTAATTAGAAAATGCTCTCAGTACCATAGTTAACAAAATAATATTACATTTTTATAAATGCAAATATGCAATTAGCAGATATAAGGATAAAAATACAGAAAAAGTAAAGTAATAGCATAAAATAAATAAAAATTTTCTACAACAAGTATTATCACAAAATGTAAATTACTGATGCCATTTTTCCAATAACCCACCACGAATGTCACTGACGTCATTTTTCCAGTGACCCACGAATGTTGCTGATATTATTTTTCCATCAACCCATGAATGAAAAGAATGTTGGTTTCTAACAACCAACCAAGCATTAATGTTATTAATATCATTTTTCAATAACCCACGAATATTATTGATGTCAGTTTTTCAGCAACCCACAAATGAAAAAGGTGTTGGTTTCAAACAACCAGCCAAATATTAATGTTATTGATATTATTTTTTAGTAACCCACGAATGTTATGTTGGTTCCGAACAACCAACCAAGCTTCAATATAAATTTTGGCTCACAGCGAAGAAGCGAAGCTAAGCAACCCTAAAGTATAAAAAGTAATATATGTCATGTACTGGGTACCTTTGTTTTTTAGTATCCAAAGTTTGACAGTTCGAATTTTGGATCTGCATTTAATTTTGATATTTTAAATTAGCATTTTGCCAATAATCTTAAGAATAAAAATTATCTTCTTTTCCATTATGTTTTTCTTTTACTTATTTTTGATTGAAATTTAATTTTTAAGTTACTGCGATTATAGCATTATTATTATGATAATAATAATGTACGAAAGAAAAAAGATAGAATGAAAATGACAGAATTGAAATTGACAAAAATGAAAATAATAATCATCTTATAACATTTTCACTGTTATCCATTATGTAATTAATGAAAATAATGATAATGTGAACGATATATTTGAGATAAGAAAACTATCATTATTTTTATCATAATAGAATAAAAAGAATGAAATAAAAAAAAATTCTTTTATTTTCTCTTCTTTTTCATCTCCTCTTGCCTTTGAGCTGGGTTGGCTTGAGGGAGAGGGCTGGCAGGTTTGAGGGAGAGGATTGGTTGGGAGAGGAGTGGTTGGGAGAGGAGGGAGCTGCTGTGGGAGAGGAGGGAATGGAAGGGGGGTATTAATAGGTGCAGGAGGGAACATTCCCGCGCCAAAATTAAATGTGCATGGCTCTGCGGTCTCTGGCGCGGAAGGTTCTTCCGCCAGAGGCAGAAGATCCTTTTCGCGATCTGTTCTCGACCATTTATTGACCCACTCCATTTATTTAAAATAGGTCAATTTCAGATTTGGCCCAACTATTTGTTTAAAATCCCATCCACATGTAATTTGATAAAAGCAACTCTGCATTTTATTGTGGTGTGGCATAGCCCAATGCTCAAGTTAACCCTAAATATCCCTTCATTTAGAAAATTAAATGCACAGAGAAATACCTAATATTTCTTTGGTTCGACTGTCTTCCATTTTAGCATGAAGAAATCCTTAATTGTTAGTCACAATTCACAATCTAAAGATGAAAAAACAATAAAACGACTAACAAATCCCTAATTGCGTGACCAATGAATAAAGGAATGAAAAAAATCCTACTTATCCATTTTCACTTCCACTTCTCTGTTACTAGCAAGGCAGCAATGGTCAACGAATAGATGAATGAGTGAAGCCGTGATCACGGCTGGTGGCCACATTTAAACACAAATTCACACTTATCCTTCCATCTCAGCATCTCGTGCTTATTAGGCATAAGTTTGACTAGATATCATTTTTTATTAAGCTTTAAACCTGGTCTCCATTAAAAGATAAATCATTTGAGTTATCATGTAGATTGTATTTTATCGCCAGAACCTTAATAAATCAACACAAGCTTAACTTAAATATCCCAATTTTAATAGAGTCACGGATGATATTCGAGTCATTCACAACCCAGTCTAAGAAATGACTTGATATGATGAACATCAGATCATTTTTGGGTTGTGCAGACCCAATCCTAAGTCAGCCCATTGACAGGCCTAGACAAGTAGAGGATGTGTTCAAATACGTGAGAGAAAATTAGATTAATTTTACTAGTATAACCCAATACATTAAGTAGATAACAATTTAAAACAAGCAGCAATTTTATACGACGGTGAATGAATATAGGAGAAACTCATTTGGCCATCAGTTAAAAAAAGAATCATTTTGTTACTAATTTCAATGGCAGTTCAGGCACATCAAAAAGAACAAACAAAAAGAAAATTAAATATTAAATAAAACAAAATTGGCAAATATAAATAAAGTACTTATAAGATTATATCACCTTTCCTCAGCTAAATTGTCAATGTAAAATATAAGCACAAGTCCAAAAAAGATTGTGCTCAGGCAAGCCCAGTTCATAAGCTGTAAGTTGGCAATGCTCATAGACTCTGACCCCTGCATTTGTTAAAAAACACTCTCAAAAATGACTTGTGACTAACAGGAGAAAATCACACAAATAATAGAGACTGAAAGTTACTTGTTTATATACAAACGTAACATACTAAGATTGTATCCCACATGGCCAAAGGAAAAAGAAAGCAAGCCGCTGAAGAAACAGTAATTGCATGGAGCCGCCTTTTAAGCTGATTCTACTTAATTCCAAGAAAAAAATTTATGAGTAATGTATTCGTAAATGCATAAGTATGGCAAACTAAAAAGCATAGAAAAAATTTTAAACTGACAAACGAATTTATACCTTGAGAAAAACACGGCGTGCCATCACCCTTCTCAAAGCTGATAATATACCAGCCATGATGGGTAATGCAATGTTCTTGAATCCTAAGAATTTCTTAGTATGATGATCCACTCGTTCTGAACCAACGATGCTATCTATATATAAATCATGTCAAGTTCATTTTATTTATTGGAAAACGAAAAGGCTCCTATGTTAAAAATATGCAATACAAAAGCAAAATAGAATTGTTTCCTTTAACAACAAGACTTCACTCTTGCAATAAGTGGTGCCGGATCAAGATTAGTATCATGACTATATTTGGATACAGAATGGCGAATACGTGTGCGTTGCCCAACCAATGGATAAGAAATAAAATGAAGCTGACATTGCAAGAAGTCCACCCACCTATATAAGTTAAAATCAGGAATCTCTTCATGGAATGAAAAGGATTTAAAGAAGCCAAAATAATAGCAAGACCATGTCATATATGTTAATATTCATCCTAAATTTTTCGTAACTTCTGATATGCAAAGACTAGGGCTATTTTCAGGAATACTTAACAAATAAGAGATGGATGCCTATTTTACTTCACCAAGAACATACTAAACAGAAACATAGATTATAGTAATAATCAAATCCTGAAAAGGTTTTCATTTTTGGAAATAAACTATAGACAATGAATCCTAAGTATGTGAAACTATATGATCTCTATTTATGCAGTTTTTAGTGATGTGCGACTCTTTAGTACTGAGTCTTAGGAAGGAAATTCATCTTACACTGCATAATAAAAGACATGGCTTGCACAAAAAACAATCAGAAGTGAAATACGCATTAGTAATCATGTCAAAAATCCCACTATACTTGACAAGGTAAGAGGATTGACTGAAAGAACATGACAAACAGACTAAGAAATCAAAATTAATGTTAAATTAACGAGTACCTTCTTCCAAATACTAACCCTCCTCCCATAAAATAATGCTGACAAAACTCCAAGGACAGCACCTGCATACTCCGCCAGGAGTGTACTATAAAAGAGTAAACTTAGTAAACAGAAAAGATGATGAAATTTTAAAGAGAGCAAAAATGGCAAGGGAGAATGGGGCTGGAGGACTGATAAGATAGTATTGTTGCTCTTGTGCTTGGCTGCAGGTATTTAATGTGTTACGATCTGTATTTTAAAAGGAAAGGGAGTACGCCAAAGGGTTTCACCTGTCATAAGGTAAGGTGTAATCCCCACAAGGCACGAGGCATAAGCATCAGAATTTTATATTTTAGCATTTCATTAAAAATGCAAGAATCCAAGTTAATATAGCCCGTGATTGAGTCACAAAATAAGTATCATAAATAGTACATGTTTCAATATGTGTGCTTATAGAAAGACACAAAAGCTGAAGGTGCAAGGGTGTTGGAACTGAGAGGAGTGGAGCTGGTGAGTGCAAGACTATAAAATTGTAGATTTAAGATTTGATTTTTATTTTAGATCTCATAAGAAAAATCATATAAATCATTTTTTGAATAGTTAAGTTGGCCTACTGGGTGTTCCATAAGCTCTTGTTGTCATCAACTTTAGGTTCACTAGAGGATTTGATTCACAGTCACCGTAAAACATTTGAATGTTTAGAGATTGTGAGACGTTATGTCCACACTTTAAATAACAACAACAATAATACCAAGCCTTAATCACACAAAGTAGGGTAAGCTACATGAATCCTTTGTTTCCATTGTGCGAGAACAATAAGAAGTCCCTCTCTAAGTTCCAAATAGAGAAGATCCTTTCTAATGGTTTCTTACCAAATAATTTTTGATCTTCCTCTTCTTTTTTTAACATGAATTTTTACTCAATTTCTCCAATAGGAGAGTTAAAAAGTTTAACACTTAATATGCCTAAGACATCTAAGATGACATTTTCTAATTTGATCAACTATTGGGCCACTTTTTACTATAAATGAACTAATTTCTCATTCTATCTTTACAAGCATACTGACTCATCTACCTTAACATCCTCAGCTCTGTAACACCTATTCTATCACTACATTCTTCTTTGTTTGTCAACATTCAGCCACATTTAGCATAGTCTGACTATATAACTACTTTATAAAAAGTTCCTTTAATTTTAAGAGAGATTTTCTGATTACACAACAACCCAGAAGCGCTCCTTCATTCCATGCTACTAGCAGGAATCCTATTAAATGCATCGTTCTCTATTTCACCATTATTTTAAATAACTGAATAAGGTATTTGAACCTTGCACTTCTTGATATCAAGATCCTCAATAGTTATGCCCTCGATATTAGGACCTCTATTACAACTAAATTTAATTTCATATAATATGTTTTAGATCTACTAAGATTAAAACCTTTCAATTTTGAAGTAGTCTTCCACAACTCAAATTTTGCTTTAACTTTATCTCTAGTCTTATCATTTTATAGGATATCATTTGCAAATAAAATGCATCAATGAACCTTCTCTTGAATGTGCTCAGTAAGAATATCCATAATTAAGAAAAAAAAATACTAATAGAAGAGCCTCAATATAATCCAATAGTAATTGAAAAATCATAAGACAAGCCGCTTTGCAATCAAACACATGTTAAAACTCCTTTATACATATTTGTAGCAACATCAATGGATGTTACACATTTTCTCTCCAAAACACTCCAAAGCTTGTCTTGGTACTATATCATAAGGATTTTAAGATCAATAAAGATTAAATTAACATCTTTTCGTTTTCAAAATTTCTCCATCAAACCACTTGGTAATTGAGTAATTTCTATAGTAAATCAAGCTGGTATAAACCAAATTAATTTTGTGAATACAAATATCCTTTACAAATTTGTATTCAATTACTTGCTCCCAAACTTTCAATGTATGACTATAATTTGTAGTCTCCTTTATACTTAAAAAAAGTATAACAATACTCTTTCTCAACTCATCTAGTATTTTTCGGTTTTTAAGAATCTCATTAAGTAACTTGATAAGCCAAGAAATTCCTTTCTCACCAACATATCAAGACATCGATAGGAATGCATTTGATTCGACCACTTTTTCACGCTTCATCATATTTAAAACATCCCAAATCCCAGATTTACAAATGCGTCAAATGAAGTGCAATTGATATTATTTTATAGACACTAAAATCATTTATATTAATTTTATTAGTGTCACATTCATTTAAAACTTAGTTAAATAATCCATTTATTTAAATTGAATATATTTATTCCTAAGAAAGTTTTTTTTATTATGAGCATCCCTTTAAATAAAATAATAAAAATACATAAGAATATATCTTGATCATTTAAAAAGTTCTATAAATATAAATAGAATGGCTCCTTGATGCAAATAACATGAACTATGATTACTCTCAATCCATATCTTTTGCTTTAATTATGGATGTTCATAATGAACACTTTTAAGAGAAAGTTCTTTGGTGCATGTTATTTGACAAGACTATGAATGAAATTAAAGCTAGACTTGAGCCATGGCAGCTACTTTAGAATTTAAAGATTTTTATTTTAGTAGATCAAAAATATAATAGATTGAGTTTAAGTTTAATTGTAATAGGCTCTATAATGACCCTAGGTTATTTTGAGAAAAAAATTAAATTCCCGCTAAACTCAAATTCCATTTATTTCCCACAAGTTTTCATTTTCAGTTAAAAATTCCCGCTTTTCGTCAAATTTATGTTACGTATTGATTAAATTGAGGAAGTTTTAGCCTTGTCATAAATTTCTGTTCGCCAAATAATGCTAAAATTGAATTAATCTCGAATTTAAATGCAAACTAGTAAAGTATTACCTCTTCGAAATCAAGACAGCAAAACATTCTCATCGGCAATTAAAGCCGACAATTATATCAGGAAAGATGGTAGGACACACTCAAGGACCGCACGATTCCTTCGACTCCAGTAATCACATGACTTCCTATTTCCCCTAATTCCCGTAACATACAAGCGTTAATCAGCCTCTCAGCACTATCTCCAGCCGAACAAAGCGGGCGTGCGTTACGCACTCACGCCCTATTTAATCCCAAGGTCGCTCGACTCTTCTCCACTCTATCGCTTCTTTTCCTTCCAACCCTGCTCGATCAGAACCGACAAAGCGTACCTAAATCGACAGCTCGGGAGTTCTGTGGCAAGGACGCAACAATCGATCAAGAAGCCGACAACCGCCCTTCCATGCACAGAACAATCGGCATCTGCACCGCACGAATTCTATTCAGCCCGATTCTTCCTTCTTGCGCTCGGTCTCGAAGGTACGAATCTTTTTGTTTAATAACTTTGATCTTTAAGGATTGAAATCGAAACCTGCTTCATATGTTTAGAGGTCATAAGTAAAATGTACTTATTTACCAAGTATATCTTGACCCTTATAGAAATATGGGATAAGGCTTACAAATCTGTATGCACTTGATATCCAAATTCCTTTGAATGAATTGTTCTAAAATCTGCGCCTAAACCCGAATTAAGTTGAACGAAAATATTTATACTTAGTCTATCTGCACTTTAGAACTCTTAAGTGAATGTACCTTCTATTATGAGATTTAAATTAATTACTTGCTAAACCTACCTTATTATACTTAGAACTTATCTGATTCACATATTGATTTATTGCATCTATTTCTATGCACAATTTAATTTCACATCTATTATCTATAATCTAATCAAATGCCATAACTTAATTGAATAAGAGATGTCTGGATAGATCTTAAGCTTCCTTCATAAGATTAATCGAGGTAGAGCCAAGTACTGAAATACTATTTAAAAGTCTTTTGTATGTGGATTTATCAACAGCATGACTATGATTGATTAATTTTTAAAATTATATACACTTCAATACTCAATTATTATGTAATAGATACTATTATGAAAGGATACTTTTGTTAAATTTGCTTGACTCATTTGACACCAGCATAGAAATAGTTTCCATCACATTTTGCAAGCAAAATGTTTAGATCCTAACAAAAGTGCTCCAAATTGTAAAAAAATGCTCTGCAATCCTGCACTAGTATTGCTGAACTTGCTAACTTGCTAATGAAAGTTAAGTGAACTAGAATTTGTGCTGTGAAGTTAATTAGTATAGAATTGAGATTTATCTCAAGAGGTTTGGGTAGGATGTGAGAGCAAAAGGCTAAGTTAGGCAATATACTAAGTAATAGGATTTATTGAAATACTAAAAGCATCATTTTCAAGGTTTAATAAAATTTCAATTATAACTTTGCAGACATACCAAGTTTGTGAGTGATTCATCATTATAAGTCAAAATACAAATGTATATTGGATATTACTTTATATACTCTTATTATTTTCATTGCTGCTTAAGCATCGTTTTGAGCATCTTTCATATTGCTACTTAATACATTATTCTTACTACTAATGATGTAAGAGAAATAAAATGATGTTTATGTATCTTGTGAATGTTGCAAAGGGTTTCTAAATGGAGCATGAACAGGTTAGGGGCGGGGCTAGTCCTCAAGAGACATAAGGGTGACATATGGAGCCTTTGAGGAGCCCAGGTGAAGGATATGTTTTTATGCTTTTATTGAACTCAGCCTCAAGGTTCTGGCTTTGCCCATCAGAACTATTACCGTCACTTCATAATATCAAGACATAAACATAAACATAAATTCTAATGCGATCATTGTTTGAAATTTGGCATGCGACAAAGAAATGTTTATTTGCAGAAGTAATAATTATCTTTTATTTGTATTATACCATATTTTTCTGCATATATTATTATATCATTTTTATCTTCCACTTTTACTTAAAAGTATATTATTTAATATCTTTTGTACTTAGAATGTGCACTAATATCTTATTTTTATAATGTCAAACCAGATCCTGCTGAAGGAGGCTGATATAGTTTAAAGGCATTAAAGAGAATCATTGCGCAGAATATATTTTAGTTTTTATTTTCTCTACGAGAGACAAATATTTATATTATGTATGATGTCAAACATGTAACAATCTAGGAGTTATTTATTTTAAATTGAATGAATGAAATTTCCTTATTCTTCTATAGCTCTGGCTGTTGTTTAACTGTTATTTTACTTAACCGCCAATATGATCCCCGGAAAGATGCAACCGATGTTAGATTGGTTATTATCAACCTAACATGGGTCATTACAGGATCAAATACCTTGGTTCAATTATTCAAAATAATAGTAAAATAAAGAGCAAGGTGATGATAAGAAGTCAAGCTAATTTAATGAAATTGTTGAATGTTTTGGAATGTTATTAAGTCAAAAAATCTCAATAAAAATCAAAAGATAATTTTATAGAACATTTATAAGATCAATATGCTATATGGGGCTGAATGTTGGTCAACAAAGAAAAAATTTATTGATAAAATACGCGTTATAGAGATGAAAATGCCATGGTAGATGAGTGGGTACGCTTAAAAGTATATAATGAGAAATAAGTACATTTGTAGCAAGGTTAAAGTAGCTCCAATTGTAGATAAGAATAGAGAATGTTATTTTAGAGGGTGCGAGCATACTAGGCATAAATTGTTCGATGCCACTATAACAAAAATTGAGATATGAATTTTGATCATGGTATATCCTTTTTCATTACATTCTAAGCAAATTCAGATATTAAAATAATCTTAATTAAAGAGTTAAAATATCTGACTTTGCGATGATGCTAATTCTTTTTTAAGAGTTTCTTGAACTTTCTATTGTAATCTTATCTCATTACCTAGGCCTTCACTACTTATAGAATCTTCTAATACCTTTTATTTATGGCAAATTTTTTTTTTTGAATTTCTTTCTTCACAACTTGTTATTATCAATTCATAAGATACAAGAAAACCTAAAAATTGGTCTAAGGAATAAATCTTATGATCTTTAGCTCCTACTATAGCTTGGATCTTATAGTCCCAACTAGATAGTAAACTCCTAAGAATTTTGTTCAACTTCTCTTTGTTAGTAAATATTTTCTTAATAAATGAAGAGTTGTAATGAATTTTCTTCTCTTCATTAGTAAGAGCTTCTACTATAGCTATAATGAATAGTTGTCCAAATATATTCTTCAAGTCTTATCTGAAAAAATTCATATTTAGCAATTAAAGTATTTATAAGTATTGTTTAATGCACTAATGCATTTATATGCTCTAATTAAGTAACAATGAAATACATAATTTTCTTGCTCCTATGTATATTGAACACAAGTGATAACTTTAGCATTTTATTTGTGCATCCCTAAATTTTGTATCCGCTCATTATTTATAAGAAAATTAACAAAATGGTATATTGACTCTTGTAAAATATTCAGAATAGTCAATAACTTTTGTAAATATTTTTTTTGCCCCCCCTTAACTTTTATTTAAGTGATTTTATTGGTCCCTACCAATATTTGACAGTAAGGTTTGGTCCGCTGCATTCAAAATTTAAGGGTTAAAGCGTAATTCTAGCGACAAGCTGCAACTTCATTAAATTTATCTCCTACAAATTCGAATTGGTGAATCAATGAAGACAAAGAAGCTTTGAATCGGAGAAGACAGCTTCAAATCGGCAAGGCTTCGATTCGGTGAAGCTTCGAAACAATGAATCGACGAAGCTTCAAATCGCAAATCGTCGAAGGCGAAGCTTCAAATAGCCAAGATGAAGCTTTGAATAGCCAAAGCTTCAATTCGGCGAAGCTTTGAATCAGCGAAGCTTCAAATCGGAAATAAGTGAAGGTGAAGCTTCAAATCACAAAAAGACGAAGCTTTGAACCGACAAAGCTTTGATTCAGTGAAGCTTCAAATCAACAGATCAATGAATCGACCAAGCTTCAAATCAGCAAAGACAAAGCTTCAAATCGGCAATGCCTCAATTTGGTGATGCATCAAATCAGCAAATTGACGAAGCTTCAAATCGGAAATTAGCGAAGGCAAAGCTTTAATTTGGCGAAGACGAAGCTTCAAATCGACAAATCTTTGGTTCGGTAAAACTTCGAATTGGCGAATCGACTAAGCTTCAAATCGGAAATCAGCGAAGGAGAAGCTTCAAATTGGCAAAGATTAGGCTTCGAATTGGCCACTCAATGTAATTGACCAATCGATGACTTCGAATCAACAAATTGGCAAATCAAAGAAGATGAAGACGTCAGCTGTGATGCATCACATGCCAAGCTTTTATGAAGCTCTGACAAAATGTGAAGGAGTCACCTACAAGCAAGAAAAAATTTAAAGAAGTCGCAACCTTTTGTTGGAATTACTCCTTTACCCTTAATTTTTGAACGGAATAGATGAATCATTACAAAAAATAACATTAAAGACCAAAAAAACCACTTAAATAAAGTTTAAGAGACAAAAAATATTTACAAAAATCATCAACTATTTTAAACATTTGACAAGAATCAAGGGACCATTTTAATAACTTTCTCCATTATTTATATAGGCCGGAAGACTTAGTATAGCCAAATTCTATCATCATCCACATTTAATCTACAAATTATAAAAAAGTTCTCATTTTCAAATTGCAAAATTAAAAAAATATTTCATAGAACATTGGTGATATGATGTAGGAAACAACATCTAATGCTTTAGCATGTCCCTTCTCCAAAGGGTGCCCTCCAAAGGGTGCCACTCAAACGAGATCTTTATTCTACAGCTCATTATATCTTATAAGGTTGCGATATGCTCCAATACCTTTGATCCAGGAGACTATTTAAAATGGGAGTGAATTAATTTTTTAACATACAAAATTGGGCTAAAAATTTTTAATAGTGTTAGTGAGAGAGAAATTTTACTTTAACCTTAAAGAAAAACTAAAGCTAAAAGCAATAAAATAAGAAAAAATAAACAAATTTCTAATAGTTCAAGTCAATCTAAAACTCTACATTCTGAAGGTTCACCGTCATTGAAACTCTACTCAAATAAATATGCTCCTTTGTTTTACCCAAGTAAACAGAGAAGCCTATATAATTTCCCTTCATTGCACACTTTGATTGCAGTGCAATCAAACTCACCCATTCTCAAAATAGTGGCTTTACAGAGTTGTTAAGATCCATCCTTTGCAAATTTTGGCAACAGAGTTGTAGAGCTTTCCCTATTTCTTAAATTTTTTTATTAAAGTGGAGCTTCATCGATCCCTCTTTAGCAGACTTTGCCTAGGGAGCTGCCAAAAGTTTTTCGCGCATAACTCGCAAGGATATAATAAGAAACAAAAAATTATAAGAAATAAAAGTGCTTAGAAAGAATAAATTAAAAAATACAAATACAAAAAATAAGAACACTTATAGACTTGAGGTGCAGTCCCCAAGATTAAATCTTTTTAACATTGAGAGAGTTTCAAACACCTTAGAGCAACTTCAGACAAGCTTAGAATTTTTGGAGATGTTCCTAGGGATGCCAGTTTATTTATAAAAGTTGAGAAGAGAGGCCAAGGTAAGTAATCATTAAATCACGTCTGGGTGAGTAACTAGATGCACCTGTGTATGCAATGTGGTGATCATGGCCTGATAAACCGTAATGGGTACATCTGGACATAGGTCAAAACCCATTTGAGTGTTGATTGGAGACAAAAATGCATGCCAACCCTCCTAATTAAGATTGACTCGCCTATAATCATGACGCTCGTGAGCGGACTCTTTTACATGTTGGGGTAGTTGTTCCTAAGCACAAGGACTCATGAGTCTGAGCATGTGAGTGAGTTAAAGAAGAAATAAGTTATGGATAGCAAGCTCTCTAAGTAGTTGTTCTCTCTCAAACTTGAATGAGTACAACTTAGGACTAACATATATAATTATTGCATTTAATACAAATAAAATAAATTAAACATAAACACATAATAGGAAAAACTTGCCAATAAAATAAATGTTAGATGTGTAGATAAATGAGAGGGTATACTCATAAGGATGGAATGAGAAATGGGTTTATTCATAGCAATGGAGTGACTCCAATAGTGGATAAGATTAGAGAATGTTGTTTTAGATGGTTCATCATATTAAGCATAGACCGTTCAATGCCCTTGTTAGAAGTATTGGGTTTATGAACTTTGCCCATATTAAAACAGGTATGGAGGTCTTCTCATGCACAATGGAAACAAATAATTCATGCAGCAAATCCACCTAGTAGAATTAAGACTTGGAGTTGTTGATGTTGTTGTGAAACAAATAAATATTCTCATCTGAAGTAAGCATCTAGCTCTCCTGAGCTAAAATTTAAGATTTAGATATGTTTTCTGATATATACATTTAGATGATTATCATTAGATTTTAAACAAAAACAAATTTACATTTTGCAATCATCAATACCAAACTAAGAGATAAAAATACAAACATTAAAGTAAACAAGAACATCCTCATCTTGTTTTACAAAAAGAAACTTGTGTATAGCGGTTGTCCCACTGAGCATGACACACTTTTCATAAACTACTTGTAATCTTCTTTGTTGTTGCATGAAACTACCGTCCCACTATGTTCCAATTTTCTCTTTGAAATAACTGAGGCTGCAGTTATTAAATTATTCACTTTGAGAGCACAAAAAGCAACAACTACTCATGTCATGGGATTTAAATTCAAAAAGCATTATCTAATAAAAAAAATCATGCTACAAAGTAATAATTAATGCATAATTAAATATTAGATTAAACATAGCATTTTACTTATAAATTACATAGTTAATTACTAAAATTTAATATTACAAAATAATCACAGTATTTGAGTGTTATAATAGCAACTAAAAAATAACTTTTAACTGAAGTCTAATTAATTTAAATAAAATACCAACAAATATTAAATCTAAGAGCCCAGCTTGTTGCATAAATTTTACCCAACAAGTTCCACTAGGAGCACTTTGAATTTTGGAGTCTATATTAAAAACTAACCTATTATTTTAAAAGTCGTATGGATATATTTAAGAGTTCAACTTAATCATACTTAAAGAGCTTTACACCAACTACCAATCATGTCATTGAAACCCCCAATATTGAACCTAAGGTTATCAATAAAGAATTTCTCAATCTTGCAATGATGGAAAAGGTTTGAATATAAAATATTGAAATTGCACCAGGGACAATTCTAAGAAGAATCTGCTGAGTTTTGCCATAATAGCATTGTGCTTGTGATTAAACAAAGTGAATTGTCAACCAACAAAAAAATCAGTCAGATTGAAGTAAATAATCATACCAGTGTAATTTTTAAAAGAAGCTTAGTGCTAGTTTCAAATCAATCAAGAGAGTTTGGTGTAATATTTAAACCATCACACATGATCAATTTGCCTACTCGCATGTTGCAAATGCCAAGAAGCTACATGACAAATCTAGTTTGTTGCTTTGTTTAGCAGGGCCAGTAGAAATTCAATGTTATCCTTGAAGTCAAACATAAGAATAGAAACACTAAAATTTTGTCTATTCTAATAATGAGCTTTGAAGATATTAAATTTTCATCTGCAAATAACAAAAATGATTTTAACTTTTTTAATGATCATTCAACATTGTAGGTGCCACCAATGCCTCTTAGAAAAAGGTAGAGATTTTATCAATTCTGATCCCTTGCATGCAAAGACTTTGAGCTTTTCTGTGAAAATGATTTTTGAAAATTAGTTTTTAGTAACAAAGTCAATCCCGCTAATGTTCAATATTCTAATTATCATGCTAAAAAAATAATAATAAGTACACTATTATTAGCTGTGAAATTCAAAGAAGTGGTTGCAGACACAATGCCGTATTAGTTTGCCCAAAGAAATTTGGAGAAAGCAAACAATGCTTGTTAGATCTTAAGATAAGAAACTGCTGATTCATTCAATCAAATTATCTCATTTTTCTTTGGGAGGGGATAATTAGAGATCTTAATCTAGAGTATTGAAGAATTTGGAAGATTTGGATAGATATTCAATCTTGAAGCTAAAAGAACCCCTCTTTCCAATTAAAAGCCTCAAGGTTTTTCCCAATAATAAGTTAATTCCAAAGAGGGTATAATTTCTCTACTTGATAATAAATAAAATATAATTTATCTGCTTTCAAAATTGTGCGCCTAGAACATGTATTCATTGAGTGTTGAGCAAGCACGGAGCTTAATTACACAGATATCTTCTACTTATTCCAACGAGAGGACCAAATTTGCAATACTTTGACAATAAATCTCACTTGCACAATTATTTTGTTTATTTAGTAAGTGGTTTGTTTGTGCTCTTAGATATTTTATTAAGGTTATAACGATGAATTACTTGGGTGTATAATTGGTTTGAATATTCAAACTATTAAAGTTTCCTAGCAATTAATTTCACAGGTGTCATAAATATTTTTTATTCCAAAATTAAATTTCACCAACCTTTGTTTAGGTCAAATAAGAAAGTTTAAATGGAAATGATATGCATCGGCATTTAAAACCAAATTCCTTTTTTTGTCAAACATACATCCCAACATCATAGTTGCTCATGGATAATCCTAGTAACATTCTCGAATCCTACCTTTGATCCATCCAACATCACTTATCCAAAGAAATCATAAACCTTGATAGGTGTGCCATTTAAGATTTGAGCAAGTTCACTTACATAAGAGGGCCACAGGACATGAGACCTTTTCCCCACAAGATCAAGAATAGCGCCATTATTGCCCCATTAATGACAGCGGGGACAACCTGAAAGAAAATAACTGCTTTAGAATTCTCGTGATTGCAAATCTATGTTGCATTAAGCAAATTAGTGGTACAAATGTGGAATGGAATACAATAAAATGTTCCAGACCTGTGAATTTGACAACGACCTCCCCTTCCAGGGCTTTTGCAACAACAAAAATATGATAGACGCTGGAACCAAACAACTGAATATAAAGAGTATAATTGAATCTTTTCTCTGTGAAATGTGGTGGTACAAAGCATACACAGACCATATTCTCATGAAGTTTCCTAACACGTGTATTACTTGCAATGGAGCCTGCCTGCAAAAGAAGATTTTGGCACATCATTTAATAGTTCATACAAAGTGTACCATTCTAGGGTTTCCCAACACAAACAATTCAAAAAATAATATAAAAACATATATTTCAGTAAAAAAATATTTCTAAAATTTCAAATGAGATTGAAAAACAATTTCATGAAAAATGAAAGCACAATTAGTCTGCAAATTATTTAAAAATAAGTTAATTAAAATATATAAATATTAGCAACTAATGAACAAGGGAAAATAAAAGAAAATAAAGGCATCCGGAAGACGTGATAAAATGCTCTAAATTAAATAGGACTAAATATAATAAGAACGAGATTGTTAAGTTCTTGAATTAAAGTCGCTCAAAATTTCATTCTAACATTCTATATATTTTGGATCGATTTTGATATCTTTTAAAAATGGATGATTTTACACCTAAAATGCTATTTTATCCCTAATGTTTCTAATTTAATTTTTCTTATGAGAATTTTGGCATAAGTTTCATACAAATCAAAGTTAGAATGAATTTTAGGCAAATTTTGAATAATCTGAATTTTTTCTAAATCCCTATATAGCCTCTAGGATTTTTTATTCAAGCAACCAACCCCCCATTATTTCCTTCAAGAAAAATTCTTACACAAACCACACGATGAAAACCATCAGCCAAACCCTTTCCACCTTCGACACGACTTCTTCAAGAGAAAACATGCCAAATTTTGGAAAAACATGTAAGGCTAACAAAATCACAAGTCTCTCCCCTCAATATCTCCCTCTTATCTCCGAATCTCTATCTCTCTTGCTCCCTTCCTCCCAACGGTCATGTAAGGACCAAACGACTTGTGCTATCACTTTTACACACATCCTAGCTGGCCACCTCTCCCTATCAACCTCCTCAAAGCAGAAAGCCCCTCTCTTCCTTTAAGCCACCAAGTCCAGCCAGCAACTCTCTTCCCTTGCTAATGCCTCGCATATCTCGTCATGTCCTCCAAAAGAACAACCCAAAGTAGCCCCTTCTCTCCAAGGGCCCACTTCTTCCTCCTCCAACCCTCTAACAAACCCACCATAAATCTCCCTTTTCTTCTTCTGTTTTTCTTATTTCTCAATTCATAAAATTAATTTAACATATATCTGTATATTATTAGAGATTTATAACCTTCCACAGATTTAGGGCCTTCCAAATCGAAGAAAACTTCATCTTCAATTTCACATTCTAAAGACAATCTCAACCCTATCAAAAAACCTGGAGCATGACAACGACCTTTACTTGCCCTTTAAGGTATTATTTTGTTAATACTAAATTTTATTGATTAAAACAAAATTAAATCCACTCAACCCAAATTAGGTGCTCTCCAAATAGGTTATAATCAATGTAAGCATGCTTTGCATCGTTCACTACACATTCCACAGAAAAAATAAAATATAATTTTCATCAAATCATTAATTATAATCATTCAAATAACCAGTAAAACCAAGGTCTAATCTTAACCTTCTGAGTTATGTTAAAATTCATTGGAGAATGATCATTCACAATACTGACATTTTGGGACACCTAGACTTCAAATTAAAGTGACAAAGTATAATGTTATTTTATAAATAAGCCTATTTATTTCCTAATTATAATGTCTTTCAATCTTATAATAAGGAAGCTCTGATTATTCAATCATCTTCTGCACGCAATGCAAAGAGCCAAGTTAATTATGAATCATGAATCATAGGGACAACGCTCGACGAATCACACGCAAAAAAGAAAAATCACAGCTTGGATGAATTGCGACTACTCTGATGAATCACAAGATGGCAATGGGTGATGCCACAAAACTGCGGCAGAATTGTGAGTTCGGCTCAATGACAGAGACAAAATTGCAACTTTGGAGAGACTGCGACGACGAAATTGAGGAGGAGGTGAATAGAGCCGAGACGGCAATAGATGATGCGACGAATTGTGAGTTTGGCACAATGATGGAGACGAAAATCGCGACTTTGACCCGACGACAAAGACGAATCGTGACTTCGGTGCGATGAAAGAGATGAAACCGCAAGATGATCGTGACAAAATTGATGTTTATGTTTATGACTTGATATTATGAAGCAATGTTAGCAGTTCTAATGGGCAAAGCCAGAACTATGAGGTTGAGTTCATAAAAATACAGTTAAGCATGACCTTCACCTGGGCCCCCTTAAAAGCTCCAGATATCACCTTCACCTGGGCCTCTTTCAAGGCTCCAGATGGCAACCTTCACCTGGGCACCCTTTAAATGCTTCAGATGACATTATATATGCATTTAAGCATAACCTTCACCTAGACCCCCTCAAAAGCTCCAGATGGCACCCTTATAACTCCTGATGGACAAACCCAATCCCTAACTTAATTCAACTTCCGTTTCGGAACCCTTTGCAATATTCACAAGATACATAAATATCATTTTGCCTCTCTTACATGATTAACAGTACGAGTAAAGCATTAAATAATAATATAAAACAGGTTCAAAATAATGCTTAAGCAGCAAAAAGATAGAAAGCATAAAATTAATATCCAAAGTACCTTTTGTGTTTGACTTAACTAGATGAATCACTCACAAACTTGATGTGTACAAAAATTATAATTGAGATTTTATTAAACTTTGCCATGATTTAATTATAAGATTATAACTTATATTCTTATTCCTAAGTCTGATTTTAATTTACAAATTTAGGATCTCCTTAAGATGATTGTCTTATGTCTTAGGGAATTTTTAGACTAAAATAGTATTTTTTCCCAAAATTCCTAATTTTGTTCTACATTTCATGCAGATTTGAATCCATCAATGAGATATATAGAATGAATCAAATACATTAAATTGATTAGAATTTCCCTCGCATGTTTCAATACTTGTCATCGATACATTATCTTTAATTTATTTTACTTTTAGGTCAAGGTTTATCATTATTCACTAGACTAAGAAATTGAAATTGACCCTATTACAGTGTACATGTGGTTTTATCATCAAGCTAAACTAGGTTACTAAAAATATAATTTTGTACCCAATATGAAATATCTTTAATCGCACCCAATTTAGCAACTAATCATCATATGAACATCAATCAGGCGTTCATAGACAAAAATATCAAAGGATACCATAGGGAATTTATAAATATATCAACCCAACAAAATTATTATTACCTCATAAGATAACGTTTCTCTCAAGCTTTATTTGCACTATATTTGTTGCTCTTAAATCAACAAATAAAATATGAGCTGTATCAGAAAGATGTTGCACCTTCCATTGATGTAAGATGAAAAATAAAATGCATATAAGATGAATTTTAAAATTTAAATGCAAGTTTTAAAGATTTATATATATAAAATCTTCTCAAATAAATTTCTATCATTCGACTCTCTCCTTCTCTCGCTCTCTCACTCGATCGGCTGAAGATAAAAGGTAGCAGCAAGAGTTCGTACCTTTCTCTCGATCGGATGCACTGGATCGGTTTCGAATCGAGCTGAAGAGGAAAGGAAGGATTAGCGCACAGACGGAGGGATCGTGCGAATGCGTTGGGGCATCGACCGTGCTCCCGTTGGCTCCTGTGTTGGTCGCGCAAGACGCTGCTACCGATGCGTCTCGCCTTCAACTCAGGTATGCTCCTACAGTCGAGCGGAAGAGAGGAAGAGGCAAGAGGAGGTAGTGAAGAATCGAGCGGCTTCTGGGCTTAACTAAGGCGTGCGTATGTAACGCACGCCTGCTGCGTTCGCGCTGAAACGTGCGAGGGATTTACAAGAGGCATTAGACAGGATTGGAAGTTGCGCAATTATTGGAGCCGAGCGGTTCTTAAAAAGCTAATAAGTGCGTGCGTTTCCAATCCTTTTCCTAATAGAACCGTCACCCTTAATTGTTGCCGTTTTTTTTTTTTGAATACTTTCCAAATTAAGGATTGTAACTGAAAACCGAATTTTAGCAGGAGTTTTAACGGGAAACTGAAATTTGCGGGATAATTTAACGAATCTGAATATTGCGGGAAAGTAACGTCCATTTTACAAATGACCTAGGGTCATTACATTTAGCCATGTTAAAAGTGGAAGATGAGTACCAAAAAGGACAAGGGAAGAAACCATCATAAATGATCTTCTTAATTTGAAACTTAGGGAGGAGTTTCAAATTGATTTCCAATGAAAACATATTCATGTACCTGACCCCATCTAATGGGACTAAAGCTTAGTGTTGTAGTTATTGTTGTGAAACTTTTATACCATCTAGAAATTGAACATTTCAAAATACTTGTTGAGGAAACTTGATGAATAAAGCAAATCAACAAAAGGTGCAACAAATACACAAGTCTTAGTGGAGGAAAATAGATGAACCAAGGAAATTTAGAAATTAGATGCAATCATATAAAGCAAATCAACAAAAGGTGCAACAAATGCACAAGTCTTAGTGGAGGAAAATAGATGAACCAAGGAAATTTAGAAATTAGATGCAATCATATAAAATATTGAGTTCAAAAAAGTCTAAGCCTTCCAACAGTTTGGAATCAACTTACCTCTTTGCCATAGATGTGGAAAGAAGCACATAGGAGAACGCTTAACAGACATGGGCTTATATAATAATATCAACAACCATGGCATCAAGCAGCTTAAGTTTTTCTAGGAGAACGCTTAACAGACATGGGCTATAATAATAATATCAACAACCATGGCATCAAGCAGCTTAAGTTTTTCTAGGAGAACGTCTAACAGACATGGGCTTATATAATAATATCAACAACCATGGCATCAAGCAGCTTAAGTTTTTCTCAAATCTTAGACTTAAAAGGCACGGCACCCATCATAATTTATAACTTACAACACTTTGTTATTTGTAAGTTATTTACATATACTTATAATGAAAATCGCACCTAATAAAGCATCGTAAGAAAAAATTAGTTAATAATTTTGTGTGGGGAATTTTTCTTTTTTTGTATGAGCCAAAAAAAAAGTATAATTGTCCTAGTCAGGAAATGGCTTGCAAACTTTAGATATAACCTTGTTCTTAAAACTTCATAGGCAATGATTATTGCTTGAGTTAGCCATGGATCAACTTAACAAACTTCATCATAACTGTCGAAGACACGCGTCCCTAAAGCTTGAAACTACAACTGCAGAGCCATGACTCATGGTTAAGATATGCATCAATCTACTCATATGCTTAAAATGTGCCCGTGCTGATAAAAGGCATGTTTACAGCTAGGGTTTTTTGCATGCCATTCATATGCAATATTGCTTATCAAAGAAAATTCAATTTGTTCTTATCTAGGGACACTCCATTTCTAGTTATCAATTTATCATGGATCCCACGGCTTTGTTGGGCTTGATATGTAAGAAAAAATTTGTAGGAACTTTTGGTTAAGAAATACATTTTTTTTTCATAATTTGCACTTAATCTTATGAATTACAAATAGGGTTCTTTATTTATATTGGTTACTGTAAATTGATATTGATGATATATTTCCTCCTCCCAAACTTATGTGTATTATGGATGTGATGTTCTTTGAGTGTGGAATATGTCAATAAAACTTAGTACAATTATTCTACTTAATTTGGCATTATGCCTAAAATGAATTGCCCTAATAATATATTTTTTTGCTCTTTTATTTCTTTTTTCAAAGAAAAATAATGTACAAAAGGTCGCACTATCATAAATCATGTGAACTTTAAGCTTTGCAATGAATTTCTAATTTTGCAAGCCTTTTTGCAGAAGACTTCACAGTCTAAGCACACAAAAACTCCAAACCAATATTAAATTATGTATTTTTATCTTAATTTAAAGAGTTTATAATACACTTTTTAAATTCGGCAATTTTACTCATTCCTCTATATTTTTTTTCTACATTAATGCATCTTTTTTTATCTTTATATTAACCATAAACATGTATGGCTTGTTCCAAAACATATAACAATCTTAATGCTACTCAAATTCATCATGCATCACATAGACACAAGTTGTAGGCACAATCCAATTGACCTTTATATTAAGCTTGGTACATAGAAAGGTTCATTAAATAAATTTGTTATATGAAATCCAAATATAAATTTTATATCAAAAAATTGGCAAATTATTGAAATATCCTGAGATGGCACTATGATAGGTTTCATGAGATATGCAGTACATCCAAGCTCTCTCAAGCCATGCCAAATTATACATAAGGTAAAACTAACGAAACTTGTAATGCAAGAAAATATGGCAGGTTTTAGGAACAACGTTAACAGCAATGACATCATTTATAGCTCTAGCAACAACTTTATGAACTCCTATTTGCTCAAATGCATCTCAAAATAAACAAGAAAAGTGAGATGCAAGGCATGGACTTTCATCTTTGTTCATTGTCTTGCTAAAAAGGTGGGAGAACAAATAATTCACAGTTAAGAAAATTAGAAATGATAGAAATCAACTATGCTTTCTGTGATTTTGTGCAAAAGTAAACAGTTTCAAAGGATTTAAGGAAACATTTTATTTACTTTTGTACTTAGAAATAGTGAAATTCCCAAATTAAAGTGGCGATTCTAGTAAGCAGTAAATTAATTTTAAGAAAATTAACAAGTTCCATTTATCTCATAATTTTTTAATTGTACAATTTTATATTTATTATGTGAATTAATCTAGTGTTTTTTAAATTTGAGGTCATAGATTTCCAATTCATACAAGTGTGAAAAAGTGATACAAAAAAACTATAAAAACTCTAGAGCCAGCACTAGCAGAGCCTACATGCAGCTGTAGCGCATTAAGTGTCTAAATTTGGTTTAAAAATAAAGGCAACCATTGGCACCAGTTTGAGGACTTTGATTTCCTCATCCCTGTCATAATCTTCCAAAATTGAAACAAACTATAAAAATTTATTAATCACGAGAATTCCCCTCTGAAAACACCAATCCAAGAAGGCGACCATGGCAAGCGATAGTTTCCCATTCACAGATATAATAGATTGCAGCTGATCACAGCTTAAATCTGGCAGCATCATAGGAAATAGCATCAGCAATAAAGTAAGACATTTAGACCTTACACTCCAGCAGGTAGAAAGCAAGTGGCCATAATATGTCCAACCTCAGCAAAATATAGTTTAAGTGAAGTATGCTAATCAATTGCAACAGCAACCCCAAATATGCATCCCAAATCCAATAATAGTCATCAAGGCAGAAGACTTAAGACCATAGCAGCTTTAGTAGAAGCAGCCCAACAATCCAACAAGGGCTTTGGAAGCCAACACCCAAGACTACAAGGAAATTAAGAGATTGTGACTATTAAATTGGCCATCAACAAATCATTTAATAGTATTAGTATGCCAGATTAATTTAAAATACTTTTCTATTGTGTTTTGTCAAAATATTATAACAAATAATACTCACTAACAGCAACAGTTGTCTTTTGTTTTCTCCAAAATTACCTTCCTAGCAATTTTCTAATAACAGCAAGGTAAGGAAGAAACAACAACCCTTTAAAATCATCAAAAAAAGTTTATTAGAGATATCAATAAATTAGATTTAAATAAAATAGGCCTTATGGCCTCTTTCTTTTCATTGAAAGGAACTTTTTTTTTGCAAGCATTTGATGCCATGCCATCTAAGTGACTACTATTTGGAGACTTCAATAGTTGGGTTAGATGCCATGAGATCATGATATATACATGTATACATTTGTATCTCAATTAAACGACATCTAAATGTTGCTCAATTTTTAGCAATGTATGTGAATCCAATGTTGACAAATGCACTGGAGAGTGAGCCGAAAAGAATGATGGTGAGTTACACAGCTTGAATATTTAATGTCGGCATCACCTTCGCCAACGTGCAAAAATGTACGAGGCAGTAATTGCTTCGTATTTTCATCATGTCCATTGTCTAGTCTCATGTCATCCAGCATCCCCATTCTATTAATGACCTTGATCTTTAAAATCTTTGGTTTCTCATCAAACTAGGTTGGGTAAAAACAGCCTTTTATTTGGGGCAGAAGGGTTATATTCACCTCGAGAGTAATATACAGTGGAATAGTAGATGCAATCAAGCATTGAATAAACATAACCACATGAATGTTGGTATCTAAAAATTATAATAAATAACACCGACAACTTAGTAACATCATAAAACCGAACAAATCTAAACTATCATGTACATAAACAGGGCGCATAAATATTTGGTTTTGGCAATCAGATAAAGAAGAATGCACCAGCCAAGCACTCGGATTTAGCAAATTCCAAGACAAACTATAAATGTCTACAAGTTAAGCCAAACAGCCAGACAGTTCTTAAGCATATATCAAACTTGGTCACATCTAGTTTGATCACTCTATGGAGCCACTATAACTTCAAAAAATATATAATGACACGCGGCTCTCTTCTTCGGTAATACACGGTACGAAAAATGGGGAAAAAGATATCAATATTGGGCCTTCGGGGTGAAAACGTAATTAATAGGTTACCTAATAGAATGAGAACGAGTGATTCGTGCATCGGAAGTGGATTCTTTAGGGGACATCATCTTCCACCTTCGCGTTGCCTCCCAAGGCTTTGGTTTTGTTCTCCACTTTCTAAGGCCGGGGGATAGCCCCGAAAGAAATGGCCACGAGTGGCTGTTGGATTCGCTGGGGTTAAATTAGGAAGAAGAGAGTTAAGAAATAACTATAAGAAAATGATCTCTTATTCTGGATGGTTTTTTTTTTTTTTTTTTGTTAGTATTTCATATATATTATTATTATTTATTATTTATTTTATTTTTTTTTATTTTTTTTTATTTTTTTTTTTGGTGATTATTGGAATTTGAAGATATGAAAAAAAAAAATATATATATATATATATATAGATGATATGTCAATCTAATATGTAAGTAGATATTGATTGAATACATATTTTTTGTGACGCTTATATACAAAAAAATAATAATAATAAAAAATAAAAAAATAATGATGCTGAATATTTTCTTATGTATATTTTTGTATAAGTATAGCATTATATATATATAGTACTATTTTTATTTTTTTTTCATAGCATTCCTTGATTTTTTATATCAAAATTCAATTTTTATCTCAATTTTTCTCAATAACTATCTTTCAATTTTATATTTTCTTGAATTTTCTTAAATATTTAAATTCAAAATAAAAAGTCAATACTACTAATTAAAACTTTAATCATGTACATTTATTTAATGCAAGGCAATATATCTCTCTCTTATTTTAATATAAGAACTTAAATGTGTAATAAATTTGTATTTATATAAAAATTATTAAAACCTAATGTGTATATACACATTTTTTAAAGTGATATAGTTTTAATATATTTTAATATAAATACTCAGATTTTAAAAGACAAGTATCCTCACACAAAAATCAGTTGGCATTAATAAAAAAGACTTGAGAATTTGGATACTTCTCAAGTTTATATCAAATATTAGTATTTAGCTTATTGGAATTGAATACGTGGAGCAGTTGAATTACAATATATTAAAATAATTAATCAATTGATTAATTATTCTATTGCTACCACAATTGAACCACCGATAATTATGCACCAACGGATTTGTAAGGCATGCGGTTCCACAATCGCATTATGTGGTTCCTCTTTCATTATAGTTTTAGCTTAAAAATATATATATATATATATATATATATATATATATATATATACTTTAAATATAGTGGTTTTGATGTAAATCTTCTGAAAATATATATTTGTAATTACTAGTTTGTCTTAGTCCTCTTTAGTTCATGTACTTCAAATATTTTATTACATAATTTTTATATTAGACGGATATTAAAGTTTATGTTATAAGTAAAAATTGGTTATAATAATATTATTATGATAATTTAATGAAAATTATCATAATAATAGTAATAATAAACAATTGAAAATCAATATAATGATAAATATACTCATATTAATAGTTATAAGAATAGTAATAATATTTATTATTATTATTGTTGTTGTAAATAAAATTAACTTAATTAAAATAGCATAAGAAAAATGATAATAAATAAAAATTATAATAATAATAAATAATTAATATAAAATAAAATAAAAAGATTTGAAAGAACAATGACAAAAAAAATTGTAGTAATTGAATGATAATAATAATTATAATATAATAAATAATTGATAGAAATTAAAATGGCTTTTGAAAGAAAATAATAGAAAAAATTTATAATAATAGAAATAATAATAATAATAAATAATTGATCGAAATACAAATGAATTCAAAGAAAATTAAATCAATAGTAAAAAAAATAAGAAGTCAGTAATTAGTAAAGTTATGAGTCAGAAATTTAATAGTTATTTATTTTTATCTTTTTATCATTTTTTATTATTAAAAAAAATGCACACCCTCTTTTTTTTTAATTATTCTTCTTGTTCATAGGGGTTCTCTTCTATTCTTCCCAATGAGATCTATTTTCTTATTCCTCATTCAAAAGGGATTTATTAATTTCTTCCCGTTTAGAGAGGATCTTTTCTATTTTCCCATGTTCAAAGAAGATCTCTTCCTTTTTTCCCGTTCAAAGGAGATCTAGCTGTCATTGGCGGCTGATGACGAAAGTCGGTGGTAACAGTTGGGGGCCGGTTTAGAAGAGTGAGGAGAGCTTTTTTATAAATAAGATAAGAATGATGCTGGAAGTCGCTGGCGAGGTGTTGGGGAGGAAAAGGCGGCGGCCAGTCTAACGGGGAGAAGATTAGGGGTTGTTGAGAGAAATTTGTTCATGGCTCCTTTTATAAATGAGAGAATGAGGAAGATGTAAAGAAAAGGAGAAGCTGACATGCTGTCAATAAGGGGCTGTGAAGATCGAGGGTGGTGACTGGAGGCTAGAGAGGCGGTTGTCGAAGGTGGGAGGAGGAGAAGAAAAATAGCTTAATGTAAGGAAGATGAAGAGAGATTTGTGTGAAGAGAAGAGGGTGAGTTTGAGATTTTATTTTATAAGAAGAAAATATATATTTCTCTTAAGGTGTAAATTATTTACTGGGGAAGCTACCGAATAAAATATAACTTAGCGAGAAAATAAAGTAACACAATACATAATATAGGTAAAAATATTATAAGCAATTTAAGTTAAGTTATTACATGGCAATTAATATAAAAAGTAAAAGAAAATATAGTCACTCTCTAAATTAAAAGTGCAATAAATTTTAAAAGTAAGCGAAAACAGTTTCATTTAATCTCTTCAAGTGCTAAGTCCACATCACCTGAATTAAAAAGCTCCTCATCTATCATATTTTGATATTTAAATATGATAAGACAAAGCTAATAAAAGAAAAAAAACAGTTAAACTAAACAGTTTAAGCACATTTTAAAGTTAGCTAATATTTAAGTTCATTTTGATATCACAAGTCAATTTACAATTTAAAAATAAACAGCGAAATATTAAAAGCATTCAAGTGGGAAAAGAAAATAAACAAAATTGTAAAGAAGAATAATTTGAAAGAAGTTGAGCAAAAGTACTCACTTGAATTATTATTATAGCCTGCAACTAAAAAAATTTAAGGAAAAACATTCTAACTAAGAATATAAATCACAAGTTCATTTGAAAATAAAATGAAATTGAAGTAAATATATGTTCAAATAAAAATTATGCAAAGTAAGCAAAATAAATCTAGTAAAACATTTAAATAAAATTAAAGCAATATACACTACATTCTATGTGAACTGTAAATAAGTAAAATACAGTACAGAAAATAAAAAGTACAAAGCATAGAAATTAAAGGAAATATCTTAGCATCTTGGTCTAAGATATACATAGCCTAGGACTATGAGAAGTAACATGTGGTGCCCCAGCCCCATCGTGGTCATGTTAACTCTTAAGTTAGCATGATTATAGTGAAGTGATCATTAAATGATAAGGTCCTTACTTATAATTATATTAGATACTCATTATAACCCATTATAATCAAAGACTTTGTTATTTCAAAGTATTTTTCACTAAATGAAAGGTACATGGAAACAGAGTGCGGAAACAAAATAATAAACATTCATTCATTATACTATAAGAATCCAGACATTCAATTCAGAATAAGTAAAGAAGCAAAAATTAAAATTTAACATGTATTATTACAATATAATTAAATAATTTAGCAGAAATCAAATATATAAATATACTCGGCCTCACACTATATGAAAGAAAGAACTAATAAGCTAAGAGTCTTCAACAATACGACCCTCCTCCAAAGGCAGGTCCCTGGATGGTTCCACAACTTCAAATAACTCTGAATCTATTATTATTGGTTTCATAATGATATGGCCCCAACCAAATAAAAGAAAATATTAGTTAAACAAAATATCTCAGTACATTTTAGGCTGAAATATTATTCAATTTATTTTAAAATATCACCATAAACTTAATAATTAAGCAATAATATATATGAGCAAGAAAGCATATGAAAGGAATAGAAAGCTATAAACAATAGGTTTGTAACTTATCAAAAGTGGAAGTAAGCACATATCTCCAAGATTTACTGCAATAAGATTTGGCATAATATAAAGAATAATTATAATAACTGAAAGGAAAACTCATTATAAATATGCTTATGATAAAATGAAACTTATGTTAATTAATGTACCCCAATTAAATCATAAAAATACAATTAAAACAATTCAAATCACATCTGGCATCCTAGATATGTATAATGAAAGTAAAACTAGTATCCTAAATTAAATAATACTAGCATCCTAAATATGCACATCAAGTAAAACTAACATCATATATATGATCAAATATATATGTCTAGCATCATACAATGAATAAGATAATCATTAAACCAAAGAAAATGACATATAAATAAGCTGAAATACTTATGAAGTAATAATCAAGGAAAAATGCCAACATATAGAAAATGATATGGAATAAGAAGTATAAAACCGAAAACTGCTATGGCTAAATAAGCAATTCAAACTAAAAAATATGCAAAATATCTCACTTAGTATATGGACTAAAATAGAAGGATCCAACTAAAGAGTAGAAGTGCACCTAAATTAGTATTGCCATAATAGGGAATTGAATATAGAGTCTAACAAATACCATCATAACCGGTTCATAGGCCTAGGCTTAGTTAGACTTGCAATAGACACACAGATACCATTCTAGCTAATCATAGGCCTAGGTTTGGTCTGTACTAAAGCAAAGACATGGAACTAAAAGGGCATACTAATTAGGCTACATTATATTTAACCAAAATCATCAAAACTAAAGCACTGATAAAAACAAATGCCAATGTTGTTTATGTAAATCAAGTTTGACATGATATACTCTTCAAATATCCCAATATATATGTGTAAGGTAATAGGCTCAATTTCAAAGAAAGCAAAACATCAATGTTCAAAATGAGTAAGAGACTCTATTAAGCACAAATGATATATATTGTTGTTTAATTATTCATTATATCTATTATAAGTTACAAGATCAGAATCATCAATTCTTATACTATATATAACTTAGATTTACGACCTTATAGATTAAAAATAGTTAGGATTAGCCAGGTCCTAATTATAAATAAATCAATATCGACTACAAATCTAAACAAATAAATCAATCGACTTATTTTGAAAATTTAAGCAACCCAAGCCCATATTTATTAAGACTAATCAAGATGGAATGATTAATAATTAAACTCCAAATGTGGGGGTCTAATTATTTAATCCAAAGATAATCCTAAAGGCTAAGGCTTAAACCCAATCTCACGAATTAAGGTTAAGACAAATCCTATTGAGTGAAGTCAAACTCAATAAGATGGATTTCTATTCTTAAATCTAAAGTTAAAAGATTAAATAATCATTAGTAAACTATGAAAATTTATAACCTATCAAAATTAAGGCTTCACCTATTGGGTAACTCAATTTACTCAATAGATGAACTATAACCTAAGATCTATTCCTAATTTCTAAGAAAAAAGTTCTTAAGCACTAAGATTAACACTTAGACACAAATTCTAACTAATGTTATTAGGACTTAAGAGAGCTGGAAATAGAAGTTTCAAGGAAATGTATGATGTGAGATGAATCTCACATATATAACTATTATTTTTGCTTAAGATTTTCTTAAGGAAGGAAAATGAAAATCTTGTATACAATTTTTTATTGAAGGCTTAAATTACTTAAATTAACTTCTAAAACATTTTACTTACTGAATTTAGTGATTAGGTTAAAAATCTAAGGCTTAAATGCACTTAACCCTAAATTTGGGTAAAATAATTATTTTGCCTCTACTTGAGATTCTAAGAATCTACTTTTTAATTTATGGCTATGATTTAAAGATTTTTAGTGGCAAATGATTACTTACTGTCTAACATAAATATAGACAGTAAGTACATCAAACTTAGATAAATATTAAACCTTATGAGATTAAATAATAGAAAATGACTCATAAGAGCAAATTGGTACTTTTCCCTAATGAAATCTAAATTTTTTATCAGTTTATTAATTATTACTATCTAAGGATTCTATAAAACTTAAAATTTTTGAATTCTGATATGTATTGGCAAAGTTATAGCTAAAATAAGATTAGGGTTCTAAAATGTAATTTAGGATTTTTTAAAAGAGGTAAAAAAACTAACTTTTCTATTTGAAGTTCAAATTTAGTAAAATCAATGGCTATAGATTTCCTATGACCCACTAAGTACTTAACTAGGAGTAGACTCAATTTGGACCTTATTTGGTCAAATTATGACCTAATTAGAATTTATGATGATTAGTGAGTGATTAGTAAAATTAATTACAGAATCACTAAACTAACCCCCACCATTATGTTATATTATACTCTAGGAGTTATTAGAAACTAAAATCATTCAATTTGGATTATTAAATTTGCTAATATTTACTAATCAAGTTTTAGGATGATTATGGTTGATTAAGAGATATAGCCATTAAATCATGAATATTTTGCAATTTATTGTTTATTAGATTTTCCTGATTAAAATGATATATTGGAAGACCTAATTTGAAGATTAATTGACCAAATTATGGTCAATTGAAGTTATATGGTTAAGTAGGGTAATTATGATTAGTCCCTAAAAGTGATTAGGCAAAATATAACCTAAACAGAGAAATTAACAATATTAAAATAATTTAGAGGTTCTGTTGATTACTTTAAGACCCATATTAGCTATGTTTGGGTGAGTGTGTGTAAAGTTATGACAATTTGAATATTTGGGATATTTAGGGCAATTTATGGGGGTCTTAAATGTCACTACGTGAAGTATACATCATACTGGAAAATAAACACTATAATAATTATCCTCTAAATTCACTGATCAAAATAACATAAAATTTTATTGTATTTGGATGACCAAAATGCATAATTACAGTATAAATCAGTGACATATTCGAATGCATTTATAGTGATATCCATCACAATTTTATTTCATTACTTTACTCAGTTTCAGACTTTTACAGATTATTTATTTCAGATCTTTATTATTTAGTTACTATTTTTATTTTACTTTCAGTTATGCACAATTTTTTTCTTCAGCTATCAATTATTTCAATATTTTTTACAATAATTATATGTTTTATTTAATGTTAGTCTCCTTAAAACTATAATGAAATATGTTGTAGCTTTTATTGTGTTAAATTTATTATCTAACATGATGTACTTTTATTTTATTTTATCTGAGAAACCAACATTTTTGGATCCAATAATTTGTCGGATTAGGAGCAGATTGAGGATCCAGCATTGGAGGATATCTAAGAGATCTAGCAGGACATAAATGAGCAATAATCAATACAGCTTTTACTTATTTGTTTAGTTACTTATTAGCTGTGAGATGAGAGATTTTCACTTTTAATTAAACTTTGGTCTGTAATAAGTAAACTAGATGTATTTTCTTTTTTTTTATGAGATAAAAGTCCTTTTATTCAGTTATGTGATGAATGCATGGATGAATGCTTATGACTTCCGCACTGAATATTATTTATACTTGTACTTAGTATTGTGATATAACTGATATGAAACTGATATGAAGTACTCAAATACATTATATACATAATCTTATCATCTTTATTAAATCCAATGTGTAGAAGTGTCTTTGTTAATACGTAAGATACAGATATTAATTGTCTTAAGGATCAACATTTAGCAGCAACAAGTCCGTTATAGGAAAGTTCAGCCTTCCTAGGTAACGCATTGTTCCCCCGCCAACTCTTCCTGTTGCGCACGATGACAAGACGGAGCGCTACATTTGCGGATCTGCTATAACCAATTATTATATTATTAGTGGATGTTGATCAATCAGAACCTCATTGCAACAATTTTCACAATAATTTATACTTCCATTCTTCCACACATCAGCAACTTCAACACTTGCTTCGAGGTCTGGACAAGCCTTGAGTCCTACTTCCAATAAACAAATTGTTAAAAATCATCATATTAAAAAATGAACTCCTCAACCTCACAATGCACGGTAAAATAATGTCTCAATATTTAATCGACATTAAAGTCAAAGCTGACCATATCTTCACCTTCAGTTTTCACACTTGATCCCGAAGACACCATATTCTACACCCTACATGGCCTACCTTCCTCATACTAGTCTATCAAATCAGCAATTAGAGCATGACCCGAAACTCCCGGTCTTGACGTTCCCACTAAAAAAATAAATCTGATACCCCTCTACATTTATAAAATTTCACAAATTCGTCTCAGCCCAATTCAAACACAAAATCAAAATTCTGCACTTCGATAACGGTCACGAATATCTTAGCACCATCTTCCATCACTTCATAATTTACCACGATATGATCCACCAAATAGCATACCCACATACTATTGAACAAAATAATTGCCAAATGTAAACATTGCCTATTAGAAACTATATGCTCACTACTTGTAACGACCCCCTTAAGTATATTAAGTGAAATTCTTAAACATCGAGCTATTTTTTTGATAACGGTGGAGTTCCTGATAAAAACTCTAAAATTAAGCGTGCTCATGTGGGAGTACTCCCAGGATGGGTGACCTACTGAGAAATTATCTTATGAGGGAAAAACTGTGAGGCTTTTCAAGCAAAAACAAATAATATCTTAGTGCTTAAGAGTTTGAGATGTTACAAATAGTATCAGAGTAAGCTATATGATGTCAAATAGGAGCTAAGAACCATACAGGGCAAAGTACCACTTCATGTGAGCAGATTCTTGAACTTATGATGATTAAGGTGCTGCATGGTTGTAGGTATCTCTTGAGCATGTATGGGCTACCTCTATCCTATCTACCCAATGGATGGTTCTTGAATCAGTGTGAATACTGATGAGGATGTCAGTTACTTAAGTTGGGGATACTGTAACGACTTCCTCAAGTAATATTAAGTAAAACTCTTAAATATCGAGACACATTTTCATATAACGGTGAAATTCCTAATAAGAACTCCTAAGTTAAGCATGCTCATGTGGGAGCACTCACAGTATGGGTGATATGCTGGGAAGTTATCTTATTATAGCAAAACCATGAGGCCTTTCAAGCTAAAGTTGACAATACCTTGCTGCTTAAAAATTTGGGCTGTTACACTACTCCATACTTCCTTAATTCCACAATTTTAATGGCCAGAAATTCTTCTTACAACAATTTACCTCATCAATCATCTCCCCTCTCCCACCACTAAAAATATGTCTCATTCCAATTACTTTATAAATACCCTCCAAACTACTCCAATATCAATACCTTCATAACTACTCCAATCTTCATACATTCGTCTGCTCTTACTATCCATTACTCTTTTCCACAACTCACTAAACTTTCTTTCAATTATATCAAATGCATTTTCGTTGGATATTATCACACTCAGAAATGCTACAAATATCTATAACCCATATGTGCACAAAATATTCATCTCCCATCTTGCACACTTCATTGAAAACAGTTTTCCCCTTAGATCTCTTCCCATAATCGAACATCGCAGCCCCATCTCCACCTCAAGTACCACACTCCGCATGCAGTTAGACACCATATCTTTGCCTCTGGCTTGACGCTTTCTTCGCTGCATTACACTCATTCAACATTCCCCACCACTATGAACTCCACTACTCTTCGATATGTCGTGTCAGACATCTTCACTGGAACATCCTTCATCAATTAGCAAAAGCAAACTCATCTATTTCAAATTTCTCCACAAGAACAATATGCAATATATGTCACGAGACTAAACCAAATCATAATCGAGCAATAAATGCTATTAGAAACTTTCCACACTAATAACCCCTCTAATTCTCACAAAAATAAGAGAGAAAGAGCTCATAAAATACACATCTTGACCAATAATGTGAATCTTGAGCTTTAAAAAACTAATTTCTGATTATTTGGAAGAAGGTTATGCAGAACTCATTAATTAATTAGCTAATAAATTAGTTAATATTTTTATTTATAAATAGCATATTAATTAAAATTATAAAAAAAAATTATTATGAATATATTATATTGTTAACTGTGTTGTATAGTCCGGTAATAAAGTTAATGATTTGTTATCTATTTGAATCATAAATTTAAGCTCATTTAAATTCAAAATAAATATTATATTCTATCACTTAAGCTCATTTAATTTCAAAATAAAAAATGCATTATATTATATAGCGCGAGGATGGAGCTGGTCAGATCACGCTGAATCGAGCGGTTCAGCACCTTCGCTTCACTTGAGTATATTTTGGTTTTCAAATCATCTATGAACAAACGAAACCGAAGCCCCGCACCTAATTTTCAGGTGCCCGCTTGAGAAACCCATTCATTCTCATCTCTTGGTCTCTATTTTGGTCTCTGGGAACCGGAGAAGAGCTCAGCTCCCGGAGGAGCTCAATTCACATCCTGATTTACCTGCTCCGCTCGCATGATTGATTCGTCACTGCTATTTTGCCATTATCGTTGTTTGCGCGATTTCCCAGGGCAAAGAAGGATTAGTTGTATGTACAATTTTCTTAAAGATTTTTTTAATCGTTTCATCCAAAATTTTTTACCTCATCACGCAATGAAATCACAGGTGCTTCTGTTCGGGCTCTCAATCACCTTGGATCACTGGCGCTTCTCCAATTGTCTCTGGAGTATTTGATCTTACAAAATAGTTTGTTGAACGACGATGGCATCGGAAAATATGGAGGGGCCGTCGACTCCGGCTGTCCGGAGAGACCCGTATGAGGTACTTAGTGTCTCGAGGGACTCGTCGGATCAGGAAATCAAGTCTGCGTACAGAAAGCTCGCTCTCAAGTAAGCCTTTATTGCTCGTGTTAATGAGGTGGATTGATTTTCTTAGACTAGAGTGTTCTTCAGAAGTCCTCGTGGTTGGATTTCGGTTGTACTTCTTATTTCGTCTCCTAGGAACGGTGTAAACGTGGGCGACTTAATGAAGATTGGTGCACTTGTGCTTTCAATTTGTAGTGTAGAGAACGTTAACAGATTAACAGTTATTGTCTATCTTCTTCTTATCATGGCTGCTATTTCATTGCAATCAAATTGAGGATTTTGGAGATCGTGAGCTCGAAGTTTCGTGCCAACGCGTAATGTTGAAGAAGATTCCGACAATGAACTAAGATGCCTGTAAGAATAACTATAATCGAGCTACATTGCCCAATATTAAAAGCGTTTGAGCTGGATTTGAATTTTCCTTGTAGTGTTTATTGGTTTGAAAAGGTCGTAGGAGGATGCTATTGCTGCTATTAAACCTCGTGGAGTGTAAAAAGGAGCTGGATCTAGCCTCGACCTGCTATGATATAATTATCTCTGAGATTTTGAAGATAACCATTTTCTGTTTATTTCATTTCTTTCTCTTGAAATTTTCTAGGTGAATGATTTGATCACCAATTTTTCCAATTGAGATTCTGTTTATAGATTCTAGGGTATAGTTGTACATGTAATTAGCTGCAGTTATTCAGATAATTGAGCCCAAGCCCAGCTGATTGATGAGTTGAACTATGTGGTTTTTGTCACTTCAAACTTGATATTCAATTTTGCTGTAGCTGATTCTGAATCAAGTAGTAAAATGATTGCTGCACAATGCCATGTTTTTGTGACTAAATGAGGTGGCTCTAGCGAAGCTAAGGAAACTGGCCTTTATGAACAAATAAATACCACAAGTATACAAATTTTGAATATACTCATCATCCCTTGACGTTTCTTAGAACTTTAGCTAAAATTGCAAGTTTAGCTCCTCTCTTCATTCCTTATTTTCTTTTTTTGGTGATGATTTTCTTAGTAATACAAAACTTATTTTGTTTATTATAGTTAGAGGGAAGATTTGATGCTATGTTTAGGTTCTTCCATCAAGACTTAATGGTTATGAGTTTGATTTGTTAATGCATCTTTTCTGTAATGCAAAACTAAGGTTACATGCACTTACCTCTCTTTGAACCTCATATTGATAGAAGCCACTTGCAGGGGATACAACTTTTTCCGTACATATAATGTCGAGATAAATTTCTAAAATTTGCTAATCATGTCAAAATAGCATAAAAACATGGTGCTATGAACTTTGATTAATAGGAAACACCTGCGCAAATTGTGGATTCATTATGTTATGATATTTATTATAGTGATTTTTTCTACATTATGAAAAATTGCTATTTAATAGTTCCAGTACTATAGTTGAGGTAAAGTGATCTGCCTAAGCATATTTTACATGAATTTCATTGGATTTTAAAACTTAGTTTACGGAAATTTACTCATAGTTTTTTGCTTTGTTCATCCAATAGAATGATGAGTAGAAAAAATTTATTTTAATGCATTGACTCTTAAACTTGGTGTGAAGGGAAAATTTCAATGTTTTGTGGGGGATGACCAATGAAAGATATCATGTAATGATTATAAGTTTTGTTGATTTAAGTTAATGCTAAGTACACAAATTATGGGTTGAACTCTCAGTTGTAACTCGACACATTTATTGAACTTGGTAATATGTGTAGGCTAAAGAAGTGATCTCCATTTGGTTGATTCAAATTTTGTTGTTTTATAACATATTTATTATTGTGAACAATTGAAGCTAGCCTTGATTTTTTTTATCAATAGATGCAAAGATTGTCTTTGATTGCTTCCACATTCATTTCTTTCTTTTCAAGGAATATTTAACTTTTCAACTTGTTAAGAATGTTGTACAAGTAGATTTGCATATTCACTAGTATTCTATGATACAAAAATGAACATTGCTCATCATCTTTTATTGGAGATAAAAAGAGTAGCCTAATGCATGAAGTGCCCCACCAATACGGTGTTTGGGGAAGGGTCAGGAACCTGGGCCAAATTGCTTGTACCATTATATTACAATAAGAGATCATTTTGCGAAGTTTTATTTACCTATAAATATTATTTTGAAATTTTCTTTAAGTTATGTAATTATCTACATGAACCACTTATTATAACAAATCTTAATCTTTTTAATTTTTTATTAAACATCTTATTTCCAGCACCAAGTAATTTAGTTAGGAGATTTTCCTTTTTATTCTTCAAATACATCTTTAGAAACCTTATTAATATAACTAGTTATTATTTGCCACATCAATTTAGTTTTGCTTTCAATGTCCCACTGTCCAAATTATAAGACTCAACTTTTGAATATATTTCCTTTTCATTTTTAAGAGTTTTACATTTAGTTTTTGGACATAATTTATATTTATAATTTTAGCCAAATTAATAGTTAAGAAAACTAAAGATTTGACTTAAAAGAGAAGTGTATCAAAGATGTTGATTAGAAAATTATTTTCAAGATGAGGATTTTCAATATAGATAGATGTTTTTAATTGAAGGCTGTAATAATAAGATCTACATGATTGAGTTCTATAGCCTTAAAAGTAATATCAATTGTTCATTCATTTGGCAAATAAATTAAATTGAGCTTTGGAATGCTTTCAAGAAAATGAACAATGACAAAGCTGTAAGATCATATGACATCACTATTGATGTGCGGAAATGTTTGAGGGAGAATGGATCCTCTTGGCTCATTAAGTTATTTAATACAATTATGAGGTCTAAGACGTTGCCAAATAAATGGAGAAATAGTATTGTACTTATTAACAAGAATAATGGCGATGTTCATGAGTGTGCAAATTGCGAAGAAATTAAGTTAATGAGCTATACTTTGAAATTTTAAGAGAGTGTTTGAACACATTGTTACAAGATACTAATATTTTTCAGAGTATTTTATGCCAAGTAGGCAATTTATGTAAGCTATGCATGTACTTATAAGGCCATTGAAGGATTCAGGAAGAGAAAGAAATATTTTCATCTGATATTTATTAATTTAGAAAAATCATATGAAGTTACTAAAGCAAAAAGAATTGTGTGACTTATATTAAAGTTATTAAAGGTATGTATAATGGAGCAGTTGTAATAGAATGCAAGGTGTTTATATATATATATATTGTTTCAATTTGATTCATCAAGTTCATTTCTTACTTCGTATTTTTTGTGCTAGTTATGGACATTTTTTCTGAGCACATTCAATCGAAGGTGCCTTGGAGCATGATATTTGCAAATGATATTATTCTTATTAATAAAATTAAAGATGTTGTTAAAGCAAAACTCAAGCTATGGATAATTGCTCTAGAAATTGAATGCTTTTATTTTGGTAGATCTAAAATGGAATATGCATTATGTTAAGTTTATTTATAATGTTTACTTTTTGTTTATTTTTGAAATGTGATGAATGTTGTAAATTTAATTCTGTCAGCTTCCGCACTCTATTTATTTATTGCACTTGCCATTTGTACTCCGAATTATAATTATCCTTATATGATAATTTGGGGCACAATCATATGTCTAAGTAGTTAATTACTTAGACATCTTAGTAATATTAGTATTAGCAAAGTAAGTGACCTTTTCAGTAGATATTGACTTTGTTAATGCTAATCCGGGGTTATTTCCGAGTGATGACCCATTCCGTTGCTATCTCACACTCCCTTTGCGCGGAGCGGCGGGGCGGGGCACCACAGTATACTAACAAGAAAGTAATAATTGAATATTATGTTATTAAAATGAGTGGAATGTTATATCTTGTACAATCATTCAAAATGATTGCATTATATAGGGTGGTATGATTAATAAGATTCAAGCTGGCTGGGTGAAATGGAGGATTGCTTATGTGATTTTGTGCTATTAAATAAATTCACTTAAACTAAAAAATAAAGTTTATACGACATGTATAAGACCAGTTATAATATATGGGGTAGATTAGTTGTTGACAAAGTAGAAGCATATTGATAAAATAAGTGTAGTGGAGATGAGGATGCTAAGTTGGATGAGAGGGTATATCAAATATGTAAAGAAATGAGTTCATTAGTAGCAAGATTGGAGTGGTTGGGCCATAGTATGCGTATACCGTCATATGACTCGGTTATGAAAGTTAATTTATGAATATTGTCCATGCTAAATAAGGAAGAGGAAGACCTCCAAATTAGGTAAATGATCCATGCAGCTGACCTTAATTAGCGGAACTAAGGCTTAGCGGTGGTGTTGTGTGTGATTATCTAAGTGTAGTTAAATAAAAAGATAGATGGTTTGCTTACATGGTGCTTGTTGGTCTAAAAAATTTATGTATGATTTATAAATGGAAAGTTTCATCACTCTGCAAATTGGGTTTCAAATTTCGGTAAAGAATCAAAGATGGGGTTATATATCAATAGGAGTGCCTTTATAAAGTTTCTATAGTTTTAACAATGACTTTTCTTTTATCCTTTTTTAAATGATGAAAAAACGCTCACTCTTGTGCTATGATTTTGGTGTTCCTATCCGGAAGTGCACCTTTCTCTTTTTATATTGATTGTTTTCTGTCCCAATGCAGATGCTGAGCCATCAACAATATGTCAGAATACTTTAATGTGATAAAAGACTATTATTCTTAATGAAAAGTAACTAGGTTGGGGTGTATCATTGTAGATATTTTTCTTTATAAAAGGTCTAATCTTCATAAGAATAAAGAAAAAATTATCAAAATTGTCCATTGACTTTTGCAAAATGTTCAAAATGGTTATGACTATTGTAAATTTTTTTTTGGTCCTTGCGGTTATTTGCCTGTAACCTCTTGTTTCTTCCGTTAAAATTTTTAGGGTATTTGCGTCTTCCGAAGGATTAACAGAAGCATTTCTTTTTCATCTACAGCTTGTGATTTCTTCTCGGTTGCGATTTCGTCTATAACAATTTTGTAACGTCTCGTCTTTATTGATTCTCGATGAACAATTCTTTCTCAACGTCTCGTCTTTCTGCGTCGATGTGAAAGAGGCTCATTCAAAGCTTCCATCCATATCAGATAACGTATCGTCTTTCTGTGTCGGCAGGCAAACAAATGGAAGATTTAGGAAATAATTGTTCGTCGACACAAATTATAGTCAAGAACTCTTTGTCGACGAAACCTTTCATTTATAGTTTACTTCCATTTGTTCGTCGACGCAAAGACAATAGGAACTGTTCGTTGACTAACAAATTCAAAATCGTTGTAATAATACTGCATATATGTTTCTCAACGAGACACATAGAGACGAAACATTGTCTGATCTGGATGGAAGCTTCGAATGAGCGTCTTTCATGTCGACACAGAGAGACGAGACATTGAGGATTAACTATTCGTCAAGATCGATGGGGATGAGACGTTACGAAATCGCTATAGAAGAAATCACATCTGAGAAGAAATCACCACCTATAGATAAGGAAGAAGCGTTTCAGTTATTCCTTTGGAAAGACGCAAATACTCTTAAATTTTTAATGGAAGGAACTGGAAGTTACAGGCAAATAATGGCAGGGACCGTTAAAACAGCTTAAATAAAAGTTAAGGCACCAAAAAAAGCATTTACAAAAGTTAAGGACCATTTTGAAAATTTTGCAAGAGTCAATGAATTATTTTAATAATTTTTTCTAAAAATAAAGAACATCAATTTTGAAAATTTTGTTATCTTAAACCTTTTACCGCTTAATAATGTATGTATAGATTGTATTGATGATCGGATGGCATGTTTACTTGTATTTGCTTTTTTCTTCATTACCAACTTTCCATAAATATTTATCCAGTTAAGCATGCCAAAATCCTCTTACTTCTGCACGTTTATGGTTTTTCTAGATATTTAATAAATTGGTAATTATGCATCATTTTCTTTTTTGGCTTATTTTTTATATTCAGGTTGTAACTGTCATGTGCCGCTGTGCACGTTGTAGCTACATAGTGTTTTGCTTTTGAAAATTTTGGTAACTATTAGTTTGATGTAAAGCAGGTATCACCCTGATAAAAATGTTAGTAACCCTGAAGCTTCAGAACTTTTCAAGGAAGTTGCATATTCGTATAGCATCTTATCTGATCCAGAGAAAAGAAAACAGTACGATACTTCCGGCTTTGAGGTGAATGGCCGTAGTATATTTATTTCCCCACTCTTCAATTAGACTTGTAAATAGCAACTCGTGCATTTTTTACACTATCAGCTTTAACTATTTGCCAAAACTTTCTTCTTTGAGTGCACACTGTAATGGTGCATGTGGCGGCTAATTTTACATCTTATTTTTGGTAACTTTGTCTTATTTTTTAAGATTTATTTGAAATTAACGCTATTCGCATATTAATTATGACACTTTTATAGTTTTGTAATATTCTCAAAATCAAATTACCCTGTGGTTGAAGGAATATTTTTTTATTGCCCCTGCTCCACTTGCTTTCTCACATACATTTTTTATTTTATTCTTGAAAAGGTTGCACTTTGGTCACCATGCTGCAAGTGATTTCTTTTTTGTTTCATTATTTCCAAATGTTCACATTGTCCCTATGACGCTTGAGGTTTCATGAATTAAATCATTTTATTAGTTGGTAGTCAAATAACAAAAGGTAGTTCATCTCTTTGCTTATCCAAAGGCCCCACCAGGGCAAAAAAAAGAAAATATCATGGCTAGTTTTATTAGATTACTGTATTATTTTGATTAATTTTTCTTTCTCTCTCTTTAGCTTTTCATGCACCCTCTTGCTTTCTCTCTGCTCCCTCTCTTTTCTCTCTCTCATTTGTGCTATAAGACGCTAACACCCTTCATGTTTTACTCATCCTTGTCATATTGTTGGGTGTCTCTGGCACAAATAATTTAGAGCTATAAGCTAATACACCTTGCCTTGATATTCTCTCTCAACGATGAGGTGGCCTTTTCAATCTAGCCCAAATTGCGGCAAAGTAGATGATAGGAATTGCTGGTCTTCACAACATGTGATTAAAAGGTCAAGCTTCTTGCATGATATGTTTGTTGGATTTATCGGGACCGACTTTGAATTTCATTGACTGCATCTTACTTTCATCATATTGACATTTTGTTCTTATGTTAAGCTGTGTTGTACCTATATTCATAGTAACAATAATTAAACTTTGAGGTAGGATTATTGCATTTATATTCTTTACATGCCATCCCCTTTATTTGGGTGAGAATATTCTTAAGCAGATTGTCAATGTTTTGTTGCATGGCGTTGACATAACCTTATCTTTAGTGCTAGAATTTTCTTGAGCAACATGAATGAATTTATTTTTCTGGGGTTATCTCATTTTCTTAAATGGTTGAACTGCATGATAAAAATGAGATTTATTTTGAGTGAATAAGCTGGTTACATGATCTACCATGAGTTTTTTGCAAGAAGAGGTTTTATAATCATCAATGCAGCATTGCCGGTTGATAACAATGATAATTACTAGTGGGACAAACAATTAGAAGATGGAAACCAGACATTTAGGAAATTAAATTGTGTTGCATCCCAAATTTTTATGCCAATAATGTTTCACTATGAGTTTAACTAAAACTAGAAAACACACCCTTGGCTCAAAAGAAAACTATGTTGCCCAACATTGTATCATAGTGAATCAAGATCACTACGGGGTGGTGCAAAGAAAAAAAAATAAAAGAAGCAAGGTAGACTTAGTAGAAAAGTTGTAGAGTAAGAATGAGTAATCAATTCATAAAACAAGGTATAGGAATATCATCTTATTCTGGATTTGTAGGGGTGTGAGAAGGAAGACTGCTTGTAATGACCCTAGGTTATTTGAACAAAGGACGTTAAAATACCCGCTATGTCTAATTTTTGTTATTTCCCGCAAGTTTCCGTTTTTCTTTAAAAGTTTCTGCTAAAATCCGTTTTTTATCAACCACTGCTTGATTTCGTTATAACTGAATAATTATTTTAGAAAATTGTAATAATTCATTGATTCATTTTGAATTTAAATACAAATGTTCCAGACAACATTCAAGCAAAATTTACGTAGCTGAACAGTTTCCAATTTCTTCTCTCCACTCCTGTAATCGACGCAAGAGTTACGGGAGACATTTAAGTCATCAATTCCAAATGTGCTGAGTACCTTCCGCTGAAATCAATGCGACAATTTCATTGAGGAAGATCGACGGAACACGCAAAACGCCCAAAATCACGCGACTTTCGATTTCCCTTATTTCCTGTAGCATACGACGTTAATCGACTTCCCAGCCGGATGAAGCGGGCGTGCGTTACGCACGCACGCTCTATTTAATCCCATGGAGGGCCGCTCGACTCTTCCCCACCCTCACTGAGCATTCAATCACTTCTTTTCTTCGATCGGAATCGCCGAAGCTTACCTAAATGCACACACACCCTATTTAATCCCATGGAAGGCCGCTCGACTCTTCCCAACCATCACTGAGCATTCGGTCGCTTCTTTTCCTCTTGATCGCCCAAGCCCTCTCGATCGGAACCGTCGAAGCTTACCTAAGCCGACGACTTGGGAGTTCTGTGGCAGGGACGCAACAGTCAATAGGAGCGATCCTTGCAGTTGGTGACAGAGGCGCAGAAGCCAATGGAAGTAGAGATGATCCTGACGTCTCAGCAAGCGGCATCACCTGCTCTGCACGATCACCTGCTCCACTCGATCCCTTTTGCACTCGGTCGATTTCTGAGGTATGACCTATTTCTAGGAGGTGGAAAACGTATTTATAAATAGAATAATAATTTCAAATTAATCAAATAACCTTACCATTATCTCCAATGCTCAATAACAAATTCTGTGTTGGAAGAGATATGATGTAAAACCAAGTTGTATAATGAGGTTAAAGATTAGAAGATTAGTACTAATCAATTTGATAGTAAGGTGATTTTGGGATTCAGCACTAGTTCAATTTTGCACCATCAACTTAGTTGATTGTTTTGATCTTCGTTCTTGAAGAAATTTAGATTTTTTTTTTGATTAAAGTATTTTCCTTCCATTATGGTGCTTTGAACCTAGTATTTATAACTTAGTTATATTTAATCACTTAACTTAAGACTAGGATATTTAAATCATATTTTTTGAGAATTTAATTGATTAAAGTAATTTAATTGCTTTATGTTGACCCTAAACTTATGTAATTGTTTTAAGAATAGGAATTTGATGTGTTCAATTCTGATTTAATCATAACTATGCTGTAGAGGGAAATTGATGTCAACATTTCAGTGTAATGTTTAGGTCTGATTAGCTAGCACTAGAAAAAGATCTAATCGGTGCAAATCAGCTGTTCGATAAATTCTTAATGAGGGCAAGAAGTTACAAGATCTATATGATGTATAATGAAGTCAGTTATAACTGCCTTTGAATGTTGTCAATATCAAATCAATAATTATGCTATCCTAACTTATGCTTTAGTGTTCACTGAACTTTTATGTTTATACCAATTTTGACCATAAATAATAGCTAAAGAAGTTTTTATATATTGCTTTAATGAAGCATGTGTGCTGCTCTAACATAATAGATGAGTTCCATGTTGATAAAGAGAGGTTTATTTAGTAAAAATATTAGCGATTCAATTAGACTCATTTTACTCCAACATTGTAATGTGATTCTTTCAGGTAAAGTTGCCTAAATTCTTCAAGTCTAATCAAGTGTGATTTTAGTTTAAATATAATACTTAGAGTTATGTAATGATCCTAAAGTATGCTCATAAATTAGGCCTTCTAGTAGTATAATTTATTGGAAGGGGAATGGGGTACTCTATATCATTTGCAATGTGAGTTATATATTAAAGTAACCAACCAAGCCAAAACTTGAGAATAAGAATACTAATTCTAACTTTGTAAATAGGTAGCTTCATGGTTTAATAAAATTTTAATTATAACTTTTGCAGACACATCAAGTTTGTGATTCGCCTTATTAAGTCAAATACAAAGGTACACTGGATATTATTTTTTATACTCTTATTTTCTTTATTACTGCATAAACATCGCTTTGAGCTTGTTTCATGTTGTTATTAAATGCGTTATTTTTGCTACCAATGATGTAAAAAAATAAAATGATGTGTATGTATCTTATGAATGTTGCAAAGTGTTCCGAAACGGTAGCTGAATATGTTAGGGACAGAGTTAGTCCATCGGGAGCCATAAGGGTGTGCCACCTAGAGCCTTTGAGGGGGCCAGATGAAGGACATGTTTTTATTGAACCCAACTTCTAGGTTATGGTTTTGCCCATCATAACTATTAATGTCGCTTCATGATATCAAGACATAAACATAAACATGAATTTTTATGCAATCATGCGATCATCGTTTGAAATTTGACTTGTGGCATAACTATGATAACAAAATGTTTATTTGCAGAAGTTATGATTTATGTTATATAAAACTATATTTTCTTGAAGTATTGTCATTTCATTTTTGTTTTCCGCTTTTGGTTAAAAGTATATTATTTAATATCCTTTGTACTTAGAATGTGCACAAAGGCATTATTTTTATAATGCCAGTTCAGATATAGCTGGAGGAGTCTGAGATAGCTTAGAGGCGTTAAAATGAATCATGACGTAGATTAGAAGAGCAAAACTTTAGTTTTTTTTTTTGAGAGACAAACATTTATTTTCGTATGATATCATTTATGTAATATTCTAGATAATGTGATGTTAAATTGAATGAATGCTATTTTTATTTCTTGCATGTCTCTGAATGTTGTTTGAATGTTATTTTGTTTAACCGCCACTATGATCCTGCGAAAAGATGCATTCATGTTAGATTGGTTGTTATTAACTTAATATGGGTCATTACACTACCTCCAATCACTTCATTCCAATTATTCTTGGCTTCAACCCTAGTATCATTGCAATAATAGGGACCTCATTTGAGACATTTGTGTACCAAAACATAGTTTAATTCTTTGATTGTCATTAATGAATCATGTATGACCAGCTATGTGGAGATCTGTAGGAATTACAATTTGTTGGAAGGAAAGTGTGGTGGATTGCATACTTTTGGAGAGCTTAAGATATGAGTGTTTATAAGTGGCTTCATTTTTGAGTCATATAGGCGATATATGTAAAATACAACTTTTTAAGAATATGAGCTATGGGGTCTTTGTAACAAGTATGCCTATGATGATAAACTTATAATGATTAGTTGAGATTATGACTATATCTTTGATAGCAAGGAGAAAGCGAGAGACAAGCAACTTAGAGCATCAACAACTCAAGTGGATTTTCTTAGTCGTATTATGAAAATATTGTACTAGATTTGTAGGGCATAATTACACACGTTGTGCAACAACAAAAAAGGGAGCCATCTCATTTGGATATGGCTGGATTGTATTTTCATGTATTCAAAGGATATGATCCTGCTGTTTGAAGTATGTGTTCCTTGTCTCCCTTGTGTAATGTCGGGGTAATGTATATTTAATTATTGGTAGATAAATTTGAGTTCATATGCGTAAGTTCAATGAACCAATTTGAGAATATTTGGCTTTCATATCCTCAAATACGGATAGGATTGTATATCTAGGAAATCTTGGGGATGTCTAGCCTTGGTCAACTTCTCGGATGTCATTCTCAAAGTGAAAAGTAAACTACAACTATGGAAATCATGCTCAGTATCACTTGCAGGCAGGATATGTCTGAAATAGGCTCAAAGCGATGCTTAAACAGTAATAAAAGCAAACAAAAGTATAAAAAGTAATATCCAATATACTTTTGTATTGACTTAATAAGATGAATCACTCATAACCTTGATGTGTCTGCAAAAACTTGTATTTTATAATTCTATTAGCCTTTGTAGATGACTATTTTGTAATAATGACATACATATTTTGAATGCTAAGTCTTAATTTAGAAAATGGTTTAGATCTAAATTGGATTATTGGATCTTATTCAGATTGCAATATCGGAGTAAAAGGAGTTTTATGAATTACTAGTGTAGCAGAATTAATCATAATTCATTAGGTCTTCATTGGTGAAATAATAGTCTACACATGTGCTGCTACAATGGATCATATTTTTTATTAAGTTCTAAAACTTCTTTATGGTAATACAGTTGTGGTTCATTTGGATTAGTTTTGGAAACCTTACCACTTGCCTTCATACTCTCGGTAATTCAAATACCTGAATTGTAGCTGTCAAACCATCTTCTTCTTACCAAACCTTCACTTTAAGGTTTATCTCCTTTTCATTCTAACATATAACCGCATAGATTTAAGGCAAGAATCAGGGACTGCTGTCGGTATGCTCGTCAATTTATTTTATAACCATAGTAAACTTCTCTAACACTAACTACTAATAATTTACTCAAGGAGTAGTTTGACTTACTTGGTTCGCACTCAGATTTTATCTAGTCTCAGATATATAATACATTCATGGCCTCTTCAAAAATTAAATCATCAATTGAAAACTATGGTCACAATTGAGATAGAAGATGAAATTCATTTATGACAATGACTTCCATATTCCGAAGTGCTTATTTACAGATTTACCAATTTGAATTTACCAATTTGAATTTATCTAAAATTTTCCACCAAGGTATGTAGGTATGCGTATTCTCCAACTTAAGTAACCTCAACTTAAGGTGCATTAAGTTTAAATGTCAAGTTTGGCTGGAACTATTTTAGGAAATGCAAAGGGTCTCATATGTAGCATCCATCATAGATAGTTTCAACCCTTGGTTTAAACTACAGATTCGCAAAAACATAATTTCATTGATTAAATAATATCCACAGATTGGGGTAAAAATACTAGTGATTTTTTCACGAGGTTAAAATCTTAAAGTAAATTCTAATTTGTATTTCAGTAATTGTGTAAATAGAATAGTGATTTCTATAGCCTCACAGTCATCAACATTGATACTTCTAATGCTACCTTATTTGGATTGACTTCAAAATTTCTTCTATTAGCCTATGACATTTACATTGTTCCCAATCTATTTCAAACACCTTGTTACCATTTCAGCCACTCTTCATAACTTCACAACAATTGGTATAATTTGGTACCCTTCAGAATTCTAGTGCTGCTTCATTACTCCTCTTGGCAAGAAATCAAATAAAATTCTTTTCTTTGAATCATAAATAAGGCTTTAACAGGAAAATAACGCTTTACATCCATCGACAAGGACTTATCGTAGCCATTAGGATTCATTTCGACTCATTTTGTTTAATAGATCAGGCTAGGACTACTCTGCTTATTGGCTATATGGCTTGAGCGAGGTCGGAACTAAACATCACGCTTAAACTAAACCATCAATGGAAGTAATATATTATCAAAAATTAAAGTATTATAAACCAAGAGATTCGTGCCTAATTAATCGGAGGACTTCATGGTTGAGCGCAGAAAGAGACCGAGTAGAAGAGAAGAGAACGTTGGCTTCTGGATCGTTCGAAAGTTGTCAGTGTCTTTATCGCAGACTTCCAAGGATGGTTGATCCCATCAGCTTAGAGGAAGAAGGAGAGCGTTGGTGGGTTGTCAAATGGGGAGAAGGATCAGAAGGTGTGTTCGGGAGCTTAGCGATTTGGTGGGGAAGAGTCGCGGCTTTTTGTGGGGTTAAATAGGACGTGCGTACGAAACACACGTCCACTTCTTGCGCTCAGGCTTTTCGTGAGGTTTGCCGATTCCTCCCTTCAAAACTATCGGCTCTATTATCGGCAACTCCTGCATAATTTATGCGTCGATTACAGGAATGTAACAGGCTATCCATACGTTCCGTCGACCCTCTCCATTGAAATCATCGGCTTATATGCCGACAGTTTCTAAAAGAAAAAGTGCTCTTTCTCTACGTTGATGGAGAATTGAGGGTTCCTCAATTACGGGCTTACAAAGCGGGAGTCGTGCTTATAATAGAAAATTAAGGCCGTTCTAAAAGAAACACCTTTTTTATTACGATAAGATAAATATCTGATAATTTATCTAATGGGCAATAAAATTTGAAATATTTTATTAATTTGCATTTAAAATTTGAGATTAATGACAAATCTAAAATTTCATTTTAGCATTAATTGGGTTTGAGAAACTTCATCAATCAATAATTTAATCAGTACGTATCAGAAACTTGACGAAAAATGGATTTTGAAATTTTTAACTGAAAACAAAAATTCGCGGGTAATTAATAGAAATTGAATATAGTGGAAAATTAGGATCTTTCTTAAAAATGACCTAAGGTTATTACAGTATTCTAATTCAAAATTTTATATGGAGAATTTAAAAAATACAATAATTAAAATACTCATAAACTTTTGAGTAATAAAAGATTTTAATGGGGAAATCATTTCTTTAGCAATTTGAAATTTAAAAACTCTTTTTAAAGCTTCTTAATTTAATTGATAACTTTCCAAAGTTAAATCTCAAATGTTTGAATTTAAAATTAAGCTAAAAAGGTACAATTTATTACTATGGCGCTATTAATATGCTTAATACAAACTTTCCCCTCAAAGATTTAAACTTTAAGTTCAGATTTTGATTTTAATTTTGGGAAATAAATTTGTGATGTATGATATTTTAAAAATGTTTATTAAGTTCACAAATTATGGTAATAATTGATAGTGTGTATGTTCGTATTGGGTACTACAAACTTGCTTTTATTGTTCTGCCTTAAATCTCTTGGAATCTCAAAATATTTGTCCTCATAGTTAGAGATTTTTATGATAATTTGGAAGCCATGTGTTTAGGCATAGGCAATTAATTTGAGAGATGGTGATGACAACTTGATAAAGAGATGATCATACACAGAGAAAAAATATTTTGTGATAGGCAAGTGTATATATGATGGCATTTTATGGAATTTAATGATAGAAATGGAGCTTTTTGATAATATGCTATGATGAAATTTTAGATTTGGCGAAAGTTATGCTGTGCTTGTTTTCTTAAATTTTTTTTAGGGAATAATATAACATCAAAATTTTTGAAATGATAGTATTTTGGAGATGTTTGTATTATTATAAGCAGGGGTAAAAGGTAATAGTAGCGATGATAATGGGTGGTGTAGGAGTTATCTTAAGTTTGGTTTTAATTGGGGAGTGGGCAAGAGAAGTGGTGGTGATGATGATGGAGTGTTGTCGTGTGATGACTGCATGATTTGTTAAGACAATTTTTTAGCAAAAGTATATTCACAGATTAACTAAACATAATTCTCACATAAGCACAACATAAGAATATGAAAAATTCACTATGAATACACAGCTATACAAACACATAAAGATCTACTACAAATATTGGCAATAATAATTAAAACAAACATAATAATAATAATATGATATTACATAGGCATGTCTCTTTCAACAACTCCAAGTCCAGCAAATAAAATTCACCAAGCAGCCGTAGGTACAAACGTATCTAGTATATATCATATGAAACATCATCATTTGAATATCTTTAGCGCGAACTATATATGTGATTCATTATAAAATATTTACTGCTATAAAAGTTAATATGCAGGGTTTAGTGAAAGACTTAAAAGTTATAGAAAAGGTTTTTCAAGTTATGGAACACGAGGTTTGCATAAACTAATAAAGTTTAAGACATTCTTTACAAGGTGACAAATGCATAAATGTATCTCAATAGTAGTGGCTAAAGTGTAAAATATTCAAAATTTTTTTTGTAACATACATAAATGTTAACTTTTGCAAGGAAAAGCACGTACGCACACTATAGTATGGAATAATTGAAATTCAAGATTTTCAATAATAACTAAATGAAAATTTAAATGCTATGTTATTATTGGAACTTTCATTTGGGAACAAATTAAAAGGAATGCAAGCTTGTTTGCTTGTCGTGGCTTGGTTTCTAAAAATGCACAATATTTTTGTATAAAATCCTGACGCTTTTTCTTTCGTTGGATCAAGCTTATTCTTGCTATAATGTTAAGTTTTAAGCTCCTTTTTACTTTTTATTTTTATAAAATACAACTATTATTTTTATAATATTTATAATATTATAAAAATATATAAATATTATAATTTATATATTATATCACTCCTTGATTTGACTATGCCCCTCATGGTAGCGGCGGATGTCGCTTTAATACTCCTTGATCGAACTACATCACTCCTTGACCGGACTAGGCCCGGTCATAAAATATATTTGCACAAATGTAAGACAAACATATTAATGCAGAACCATATGAAATCCAATCAGTTACTTAGTAATATTTTAATGAAATGTTAAGTTAAAAAATGAATTTATATAGTGATAACAAGCTGTTATTTTGAAATGATTATGTAACCTTGATTAGGGATTAAACAATAAATGATTCTGAGGCATAAAAAAGATTCATAAGCTGATCACATTCAAAGTAATTACATGAAATATTAATAAATCATTAACTTACTATTAATATCATGTAATTGAAGTCTTCTATGATAATTAGCTAAACTAATTAAGCGTTGATTAAGGAAAAATTTAACATGAAAATAAAACATATGATTTTAATAGACCTACTTAAACCAAGCTTAATACAACATTGAAATGGCATATTCATAATTGGAATACTAATACAACAGTAGAGTATATAATTAAAGCTTCTTTTAAAGTAATCAACCTAATTAAAGGTTAAACAAGACTTTAAGGGAATGATTAGCTTAAGAGGCCAAATTGTTTTCTAATAGGCCTTAGATCAAACTAACCCTATTTTTAAGGTTACTAAGATGATTAATATTAATCAGTGGAGATGAGATTTCTAAAAATGATTAATTAGCTTTGTTAGGGGAGTTAATGTTAGGTTTATATATGATTAGCTTAAGAGAGACGACTTCTAAAGGAAAACTTATGTTAAACAAAGCCTAACCTTAGGATTATTAGTGTTAGTAGGACATGCTGAGGGAATATAGAACTTAATTAGATGCTAATTACAGGAATCAGAGAGAGATAAGAAGAGATAAAAAAAAGTACCAAAGGGGGGCTCTTGAATAAGAAGAACTGCAAGTTTTAGTTTGGTGCAAGGCTGCTAGTCTTCACATGAGTCCACTGGCTTGTCTCCAACTAGCTCAGCAAGCTAAGGCTCACAATAATAGTTTTCACTAAGGGAATCAGAGAACACTAAGCTGTCAGGTATTGATAATGTGAGGCACCCCAGGCGTCGATGAAAATTTGTTTGCTCGAAGGGAGTCTTCAAGTATGATGGAGGAGTTTGGGAAGATTTCAGAGGCTGAGATGGAATCTTGAGGTCTTCACAGTGATTGAATAGGAAGGTGAAGGAGGGTTTTAGGACAAAGAGGTTCCAAGGCTCAATTGGCAGTAAGAACACAATTTAGTAGTTCCAACAAAGATAAAGGGGTCTCAAGCAGTTGTTGGAACTATCTGGGCACACCAAAAGGTAGAAGATGAACTGGGCAGTTTAGAGGTTTTAGCCTTATTGAAACAAACCTTGATACTTTACTTCAATTCAAGTATCAGCGTGATCCTTGCACCAGGGTTGAATTGGAGTTTCACGTACTTTTGTTGTCTAATGGTTGGGGTTAACCACGCTCAGCTAAGCATTAAATTAAGGACATCCAATGGGAATTAGACCGAGATTATGGCTTCATTAAGTCCCTGTACTCCTAACGGTTCGATCAATATTAGTCTCGAGTAGATTCTTCAAGGGATTCACTTTCGAGAAATTAGGGCATCATGGGTGGTTATGGACAACAACATTGCAGCAATGGGCCGACATTGAAGCTTATCGGGATTGTTTTGTTTAAAGGTTGGATTTAGATAAGGTGGATTTAACTGACGAGGTTTAATCCAAGGTGCCGGTAAATGATTTAACTATATATATATAATTCAAACATAAACAAATAGAGAAATTTATTTAGAATTCCAAATTATAAATATTTTCTAATTATAAATATTTTCTAATTCAGATAATTTTCTAATTCAAAATTATAAATAATTTCTAAACAATTAATTTATAAATTTTATTAAAATAATATTTTAATTAGAAAAATTTAGGAAAATTTAAAGCTATGTGCTTTTAATTTTAACATAATTAAAATATAAAAATACTGAATAATTTTAAAAATATATCTTTTATTTAATTTTCTCAGATTTTCTTAATATAGGTTAATTGATCAAAATCTTATAAAGTTTGGCTCTTGCTTGTCGCATGCACTTTGCATTATCAATCACCGTGTATGTCGCTAATGATTGAAGCACATATGCCTACAAGCAAGAATTGTGTGCCACTCATGTACATTAGGCTCGCTTGTTTTTTGTGTTATAGCAGGTATTAAATGCATGCGGAACTCTCGTGTGATGCTTGTTCATAGCTCACACACTCCTGCATTCGCAATCACCACTCATCAACGGTGGTCTCGAGTGACCCTAGGTTTTGAATGCACGAATGCCACCCATGTTTTGGATTCCCTTGCGCTTGCTTGCTCTAGAACACCCCACCTCTCAAACGACGTACATGAACTGCAAGATCTCACAATTGTGTCATTTGTGTGCAAAGAAGTTTTGATTTACTCAATGGGAGCCAATCATGACCTCTAATCTATACGATCCAGAGGAGTCTTACGCGCATATAGAGGATCGTAGGGTTCAATTCCTCTAACTGAATATAACTAACCACCTCCTCATGTTCCCTTTGCTATATACCCATTTTATTCTCTTCACAAAACACCACCAAGTCCTCAAAAGCCTAATAAAAAGAGGCTTTGCTCAAGCGTGAAGACCCATGGTTTAATCCTCTTTGAGTAGATCAGGAAAATTATTTGAAGATCTCTGCAGTTAGTTGCTATTCGAGTCTGCAAGAGAACACATCTCTCCATTAAACTTTGATATGGGACAAGGGAGCAATTTTTTGATGCACTTTTGAGCATTGTTGTGTGCTGAAATTGTGCCAAAATTTTAATAAACACAACGTGCTATTATTTGAATAGAAATATTATTTATTATATATATATATAATTTATTTGATTTATTATTACTATTATTTATTTACATTAGATTTGTTCTACTTCAAATTTCCTTTTACTTCAAACCATACAACTCCTAAATATCATTATAGATTGATTCATGTTGCATAAGTTAATCTTCTTTTACATCTGAAATATTTTCATTTTCTTAAAGTGAACCGACTTTGGTTATGCACACTTCAAACTTTGGTCATTCGATAGATTTTGATGAGATGCTACCAAATTTAGGAGTTGATAAAAGTGCAGCATTCTCAATAGAAATTTTGGTATTGTACCTTGATAGACAAAGCAATAAATATTGTCTAGTGAATTATAGCTCAATCCATTCCTCAATACTTGTTTAAGACCTGTAATAAAATAAATAAGATAAGAAGTAGACTACAGGCTATTTATATGTTTCAACAAACTGTGTAAGCCTTAAATAATATTTTTCCAAGCTATGTTTACCGTGTACACCATTTCTAGATAGGGTTTTCTGGCTTGCGTAAGCTATTCTATAAAATGCAATAGGCTTATACAAAAATTAAGAAAAAAAAAAGATGCATAAAATTTGACAAAAAAAGAAGAATTTATAAATTAGCTGAAAAACAAGTACTATAATTTTAAACCCCTTAGCCTCAAACTGAAAAATTGTCAAATTTAAGTTTTAAAAATAAAGAATTTCTTAAAAAATTATTTGGATTTCTGAAATCCATATTGCATATTTATAACACCCAAGTAGCTTCATAGTTGTACTGTAAATAATTATTAAGTGTCCAAATCAACCAATAACTACAACATCTAACTTTAGTCCCTCTAGGTGGGGTGTGTTACATAATATTTTATTTCTATTGTATCTTATCAAATAAAAATCCCTCTCTAAGTTCTAGATAGAGAAGATCCTCTCTGTTGATTTCTTCCCATATTTATTTTTTGGCCTTCTTACTCTTTTAACATAGGCAAAATTCATACAATCAAATTTTCTAACAAGGGCATCGAATGGTCTATGCTTAATATGCTTGAACTATGTATGGTGGCATTCTAATCTTACCCACTATTGGAGCCACTCCAACCTTGGTGCAAATGAATTTGTTTTTCATCTTATCCTTTCGAGTATGCCCACTCATCAATAGGTTTTTTCTTTGTTGGCCAACATTCAGCTCCATATAACATAGCTGGCCATACAGCGGCTCTATAAAATTTTCCTTTAATTTTAAGTGAAAATTTCCAATTACACAACACTCAAGTGCTTTTTTTCATCCAACCAACTTGGATCCTATTAATTTCACCACCCTATATTTCACCGTTGTTTTGTTTAATTGAACCACGTTATACAGTTCAGTAACCAAAGAGATTAAATGGAAACAGAGGATACATTCTTTTTAAGTTTAGCAGTTTATATCTAATGCTGGAACAAGAATGCACAATCTAAAGAACATATGAATAAAAAGCAGACGAGCTAATTTTATTTCATTCCAATGATAATCTTGACACATGTTTAGACAATACTTATAGACGCAATACTAATGATAAAAAAATTCGTTGGTGTCAAATCATCGATCCATCACTATACCTCACAGATTAGAACCAGAAAGCTGACAGATGAAGTTACACATGATGAAAAGACTAGCCAATCTGAATAGTACAGACTTTTGTAAATATTCTTAATAATTGGAGTATAATAAAACACAACATGTTCTTCAAATGCAACTTTAGCAGCAGGATATAAGCTCTGTTGATTTCTCATTAGAGCATGAGCTTATAAATTTGTTAGTAACCCTATTCAGGAAATTAATACTGGTTCATTAGGCAAAGTGAATTTCTTCCCACTAAAATGCACATGCAATATCTTTTGTCTGGATGTCGTTTTAGCCAAAGAACCATAGGATTAGAGCAATACTGGCGTATTGTATTTTGGTAAGTTGCAGTGCACATGAATAATATATAATCATTCATGCTAACTCTTATCCAAATCCTCTGTGCAATTTAATCTTAAATTAAGGCTGTCATCATGAGCATGCATATGTTCAAATACAACTGTAATATACAAATCCAAACAATAGGATTGTAGTATGCTCAAAGAAGATCTGTGCTTGTTACAATGCAAGTGAGCAAGATGATTTCTATCATTTCTACTCTATTCACCTTTCAAAACATGTTATGAGTACTACCAATATTTTCAGGGTGACAATAGTTCACCTCTGCGAACTGAACTGCTTGTAAACCAATACTGTGGTTGATATTTATAAATGTAAACGAGTAATTCTCTAAGACAGTCTCTTGACTATTTTAGGTTTGGCCAATTTTGTTCTACACTATTTTTCAGTTTGATCAATTTAATCCCTCAACTATTCGATATGCCCACTTAATCCCTCAAAATCTTATACATTTTGAGCCCTGTTTAGTTATAAATTGTCAATTGTTGGGACTAATGTTGGCTGAAAAAGCACTTGAGGGGACTAATTTGCAGAAATTGAATAGCCGGGTGGCTAAATTGGCAGCATAATTTAAGACTGAATCAGTTGATTTGAAGTATTCGAATGACTGCCTTGGCAAAATCCCAGTAGTAAATTCTAGAGAAATTTACTAAAACTGTCCTTGATTATTAGACAGCGCTTAATTCGTTACTAAATTTATTGTTGGATAATCCATTAACCCTCAAAATTCCTTGGTCATTTTGATCCAATGCCAAACTTTATTAACCGTTATATTTGTTGTTTACCAAGGGGTCGAAAAATATTTATTTTCATTTTCACATAATCCCTTATTTTTCAAACATGCTGGTATACTACAGATCAAAGTATGTTGTTGACTAATTTGCCAAAATAGATCATTTATTATTTTATTTTGTCCAATTTAGTCCCAAACTATTCATAAAAGTTCACTTTAGTTTTTCTACAATCAATATATTCAATTTAGTCCATTGCTATTCATTATAGAGAAAATTATCAAAATGGTCTATTGATTTTTGCAAATTTTTGCAATAATTTTTTTGGCCCCTTATGTTTAAGGGGCTATTTGGCATGAGAAAATTTGAGTATAAAATAATTTGTTTATGATGTAATCTAATTACAATGTAATCTGATTACTTTACTTTTGTTTAAATCTCTGTAAAAGTTATGCAAGAAGTTTTAATTTTTTTGTTTGAAATGTAATAATTTGCTGAGTATGATGCTTCAAGTAATTTAGGATGTGAGATTACTCCTAAATCATTGTTTTGCATTTTGTTAAAATTTTTGTAAAAAAAAAAATATTCTTCCTATTTCAAAATCATTAGCTATCCACTTTATGATCATACATGCAACTACAACATCTTATAGTTAATCGTTAAATAAGCCACACAAATTTTTTTCATTCCAATCCTCATAAAAAACTTCTCTTAAATTTTAGCATTGGGAGGTATGATTTCATAAAATTTTAATAAATTAAATGACAAATAGTTTACATCCTCGTGAGTTAATAAATCTGAATTTATAGCAACACTTTTAAATCCAAACTTTGCCAAACGCCCCCTCAATGCATACAAAAAAGAGGTACAGCCAAGTCAAAAGCTTTGACTTTCAATTGTTCAATAATGAAGGAGGTGCTTTTCTCAATTTCAACACACATTAATTATGTATTTTATGCAGTATTACGATAAAAAGGTAGAGAAACATCATTTAATTTCTGAAACATACCCAAGCCAATAATCACTACACAATTTTCTTCCATACTAAAGACAAACAACTAAAAAAAATCTTATAATCAAATTTTAATTACAACAAATAAATAGTCCCATTTTATTCTAAAATTTGAGAGTTTATGTCCGGAAATGGCCAATAAATTTGCTTATAACAGGAGATGTTCTCATTCCAGAATTAGCCCCAAATAGTCACCAAGCTGAGACTCAAACTATTTTTATATCTTTCCCAAAAAACTGCTAAGAACTGCTCCATAATAACTGCTAAAATAACATCAAATAATAGCCATTATGCATCCCAAACATTTTCCCATCAGCTTTGAATAGCAGCTATAAAACAATCTTTGCATGCTTCCTAACTAGCCCAAAATGTAGCACATAAACAACTTCAAAAGAGCAGTCAAAGAGCCTCTAAGACTCTTCAGTCATAGCAGCTCTTCCATTATTCTCATAATAATAGAAAATAGGAACCCTGCTCCTTTCCCTAAATCAGACCAAGGAAAAAAATGCATATCTAAATTTGCTCCTTTCCCTCACCACCGGAAGGTGCCTTGCTACCATCGCTGCTCACACCAATTTCGCCACCAACACCAACTGCTGATGCAAAGGGCGGTGAAAGAGGAGCATATGTTCTACATGGTGTTGTATATGGCAAGGCCAGAGGCGATAATGCTATTGGGAGAATTAATGTAGAGATGCCCGGGTTTGGATGGATTCTCAAATTTGAGGAAGAGAAGTTGGGCGACGATGACGGAGGCTGCGTTGTCGGTAACGGGATCATTGATGGACACGATCCTCTCCTTGAGAAGGCGGGAGAAGATGTCGTAGGCTTGCGGGAGAAGATGTTGTAGGATCGCTCGCAGCGGGAGGTATGCTCAATTACCATCGAGATCAAGTCGTGAAAGTCGGCGCAGGACTGTGAGGAGAGACGACTCCACATCATCTCCGTAAGATTTAAGGTTTTGGAGGAACCAGAATGGAGTGGAATATAAAGCTTGCAGATAGGAGCAATCCATGTCACCGTGAGGAACGAGAAATCGGAGACAAAGCTCCTCCGAGATCTCTCCTTCGAGATCGCTGCTTTGAGATCGGCTTCGAGACGAAGCTCCGCGAAAGATTCATTCGTGTAAAATTTGATTTCGGCCGATTTGGTCGAAGTCCTTTTATGCTCCCGCTTTTATAGCGTGGTAAAACTTTTATCCCAAAATTTTAATCTCATTTTTTTTTCATGCCAAACACCTGTAATTCTAAATTATCTGAAAATTTTTACTTTACACCTGCTTTTTTAGCATGCTAAACAGCACATAATTATTTTTTTGTTCTATGCCGTTAATTTAGATAAAAACCGTTAAATATGAGTAAATTTGTCCATTTAGGATTTAATTAATAAAATTTTACATATGATAAATTAAATATGAGGGTAAAGTTTAAACTATTATTTTTTCTTTTACTAGTTGGGAGCTAGTATATATGCTTTCAAATTTCCTGTTAGCTCAAGTTGATAGGATAAAAAATAAAAGAAAAACAGTAGGGATGTTCAACTTTCAATAAAAACACTTTAATCTTTTTCAATTGCACATTTAGCAATCAACTTTTAATATTTACAAAACCGACCCCGGATGCAATTTTACAGCATGCAAACTCAAAACTATCAAAATTTCCATCAGAAGCGTTGACATCTTAGATGTCGGAAGCGATGTTGACACCGTAGATGTCGGAGGCGGCGCCGACGTCGTACATATCGTAAGTGGTTTGGACGCTGTAGCTGTAGGAAGCGGCGTCGATGTTGAAGAGGTCGGAAGTGCGTCTACATTGTAAGCTGCATGGACCTTGGAAGCGATGACGACATAGTAATTAGCATCGACGTTGGAAGGGTTGATGTTGGAAGCGTCGTTGACGCAGAGAGGACTGCTCGAGCTTTCGTTGATCTCTCCATGGACGAGAGATGCAAAGGAATCAAGGGACTATTTTAACAATTTTCTCATTCATTAAGACCAGTTCTGCTTTTTTCCATTTCTTAGGACTGATTTGGGCTCAAATTGAATAGGTGAGGCACTAAAATTTAGATAAATTGAAAAGTTGAGGGACTGAATTCAACAGACGGCTTAATCTGGAACTAAATTGGCCAAAGTAACATAGTCAAGGAACTATTTTGGTAGTAGCAATTCTATGTTATTCCATGTTTGATCATGTATTCTATTTTTGATTTTAATATAGTTCTGGTTTGCTTTAGGTAATTTGAATAATTGCCATTTTCACATATTTCCTAAACTTGTTCTTTGGTTTCAGGCCATAGAGCACGATGCCATGGATATGGAGATTGATCTATCAAATTTAGGCACTGTCAATACAGTGTTTGCGGCATTATTCAGGTTAGTGCAGACGTGTTAATGTTATTTTGCCATGATTTTTAATTTTATGCTATTTTGTAAACAGTTTACATACATAAATTATTTTCCTTTTATTTATTGTACTCTAATGCTGGGATAGGAAATCTTATCTAATTATTCAAATGTATAGCAAACTTGGAGTTCCTATAAAAACATCAGTTTCTGCTACTATACTAGAAGAAGCTCTCAATGGAACTGTCACAGTTAGACCTCTGCCACTGGGAACGTCTTATAGTGGAAAGGTGTTCTGAAATTCCTGAACTTTCTTTTGTAATATTTGCATCCTTATGCTTTGCTCTTTTTAAACAGTTTTACTTTCTTTCAACAGGTTGACAAACAATCTGCGCATTTTTTTGGTGTTACAATCAATGAACAGCAAGCTCTGTTAGGGATAGTTATTAGAGCATCTTCTCCCGCGCAAAGTAAATTTAAAGTATGGTAGTTATCATAATTTATTTTATTCACTTATTTTATTATTATTCTTAGTATTTTTAATATTATTGTTATTTGGGGCAATAATAGACGTAACGCTCAAAGCTTCATATTTACAGAATGAACACCCTAGTGTATCCCATTTCAACAAAAATGCATTCATTTTGAAGAGCGCAAAAAACACCCAGTATTTTTCTATTTTATAAAATACACAACGGTTTGATGGTGACACGTAAATACACGAGTTGTTAGTTTTTAGCATGGGTGTTCATTTTATATTTATGTATGCTTTAAGTGTTATGCCTGTAATTAGCTGATCTTTTCTTTTGCAACAGCTGCCCACTCCTTTTTGTTGTTTCATCTTTAATTATCCTTTCTAATCTGGCCCATAATTAATTCTGTTTTTTTAAATTGAAAAGCTTCTGTACTTTGAGCACGAGGCAAGTGGAGGCTATGGCTTAGCACTGCAGGTGATTCTTAACGATTCTACGCCGTGTTTTCATTAACTTTTTCTCATTTTTTTAGTGGCTGAATGAAGGTAAAAAGGTACTATTGTATGGTTTTCTTTTCATCCTGATTTTTATTAAGTTTTAAGAGTCTTAAACTATTCTATTTTTTTCTTCTGAGAATTTTTATTTCTATCTAGTTAATATAATGACGGGTATTATTATGAGTTTAAATGAGCCATTCCCATATATATTCATAGTGATAAGAATTACAGGAACAATAATGCCATTTAAATAGATGCTCAATTTCTGTTATTATTTTCAGAATACTAAATGAAATTATTTCTGTTTATGTATGTCTTGAACTTTGCACAAGCTACGCAACTGGTCTCAGGAAGCTATGTCCTCTACCGTGGGTCGATCAAATTTATTGCAATGGGAATATACGCAATTTCTTTTGTTATTGAATGTCCTATTTCACACACGCGCACACGCGCGCGCGCGCGCACACACATATATATATATATATAATACGCTGGTATATTATTCACTTCTAGTTTCTGTTAGGCAGCAGTTTATTTTCATCTCCCGTGTTTTTTCCCATCGTTCTCTACATAAAATCTTGCTTTTTCTAACAATATATCTATCGACTATTGTAGGAAGATAGCGAGAAGGCCGGCAAGGTCACATCTGCTGGGATGTATTTCTTGCATTTTCAGGTGTATCGTATGGACTCAGCATTGAATGCGGTGAGTGTTCCTATCAAATTTTCAAGGATTTATTTTATGTTTTTGTATTAGAGAGGTTCCTATGACTGAAGTACATATCGAGGGATGCAGTTAGCCATGGCAAAAGACCCCGATGCCGCCTTCTTCAAGAGGTTGGAAGGCCTCCAGCCTTGCGAGCTGTCTGAGCTAAAACCCGGCACCCATATTTTTGCAGTATACGGTCAGCACGCTCATAATAATAATAATTATATTGATTGATGCATTTTAAGCTTCTCTTCTACAAGCTATGATTGTTGCCCGGTTTCTTTCAGGTGACAATTTTTTTAAGCCCGCCACGTATACGATCGAAGCCCTGTGTGCCAAGACATACGAAGATACAACTCAGAAGCTCATGGAGATCGAGGCGCAGATCTTGGCAAAGAGAAATGATTTGCGCCAGTTTGAAACAGAATATAGAAAAGTGTGAATCTTGACTCTGGATTGACCTCTTTCGTCCCTTCTTATTTTGACGAGAAACAAATGCTATAATGCCTAACAAGTGCCCAAAATCTACAAAATAAGAGAGATGTGATGTTTATTCAACGAAAAAAATAATAAATGGGGTTATGTGCAAAAGTGCATGCACACTTAGCCTTATCAGTTATCACCTGGCTTTTGAAAGTTTTTGAAAAAAATTTAAGCTAGTATAGCTGTATTAATCTACTAAAAAATTTCTCTTTACTAATCTGACAAATTTCTTTTGCAGGCGCTGGCACAATTTCAGGAAGTGACAAACAGATATAGCCTTGAAAAACAAGCTGTAAGTTTTACCTCCCGGATGTGGGAAGCATCAAAATCTTGTAATATTATATGGGTTCTTCTAATTTCTCAGACAATAATTTTTAAAAAATATAAGATGTTTTTTTCTCAAAAAATCAGCATTAAATTCACTTGCGTATAAGACTCACTAAAAATTTAAATTTTAAATGCAAATCCTAATCATTCAATCTTTTGGAGAACTATTTGGTAGCCAAATAATATTTTTTATATCACATATCCAACACCAAAGCTTTTATTATTACAAAACAAATGCTCACATCATCATTTTTAAAGTGCACATCCCATGCTTAAACTTATAAAGTAGGGATAATTACTTGTATTACGCATAAAATCTGTGATTAAATTTTGATATTTACAGAACTATCACTTAAGCATTCTCTTTGCACATCTCATGCTCTATTTGTAACAAAATTTGAGTACTGAAAATGCAGTAAATTTTGATCCTGCTTCTCTCTTTCATCTAACTGCTCACCTTTTATTTTTATTTTTTTTTCGCACACGTTTTGAGTTATGTTTTGGGCACATTAGCAGGGCTTTATGTATATATACAAGTATAAGAGGGATTGCCGCCTAAATTATGAATTTTGAAACACAGCTTCTATATCTCTTAAACTGTTTTCAAAAATACAAAATACTTTTTTCTCAAAAATAAACAGCATCAAGTTCTTTTGCGGATGCAATCTACACAAAAATATATATCTTAAATACAAATTCTAATTACCCAAACTTTTGTAGAGGTTTTTGAGAGCAAATAACATTTTTCATATATTAAACAGGTTGAGGAGCTGCTGAAAGAAAGAGATCAAATCCACTCCTCATTTACAACAGCCCGCGCTCTTGCGAACTTCAGCGGCAACAGCAAAACAGCTCTGTACGACGATAGCCAATCCGAGGATGGGAGTTTGGATGGGAAGGACAGATCCTATAACAAGAAAAAGTGGTTCAACCTTAATCTCAATCGCTCTGATAAAAAATCTTAAATTTAATGAAGGAAAAAAAAAAACCCTCTTCCTCTACAGCATCTCACAGAGACAAAAAATGAAATAAAAAAACATAAAAGAAAAAAAATAGAGTTAATCGGTCGGCTTTTACTCTGAGCAGTAATGTGTTTGCCAAGATCCTGAAGCTTTTTATTCATAGTAGTGTTTTGATCTTATTCTTTTCTATGACCCTCTCTATTGAATTTTGTTTACAGGATTATTTGCTGATTGATTTAATAGGGTTGTAAAGCTTATTTGATGATTACGAATAAAGTTTTACTTTATTTTAGATTTTTTTTGTTTGTATCTATATGAATAGAATATTTAGTGGAATGTCGGTTCAAGTGTTCAAGTTTATTTTGTTCTATTTTTGCTTCTTTATGGTATGCGCTAATCGGGATTAATTTGCTGTTAGCTAGGTAGTCTAAGAGACAGTACGATGACCAAAAGTGTTAGTTGTGAGATCCATAATTGTTGGAAGAATTAGGAGAACTTGTACAATTAGTATTGCTAGCGTAAGAGAGAGGTTGCCCACTAAGTAGGAGCGAAAGCTCTATTATGTTAGAACTCACCTATAATTTATACTTGAGAACAATTACCAAAGGGTATTTGTCTAACTTAGAATATGCTTGTGATTTGATTTTTTTAGTGAGGCAGTGGGTGACAACTATCATTTGGTTGAGCATTTAGCCATTTCTTTTTATTTTTTGTTAATATATATTTTTTAATTTTATATGAATTTTTATTTTTTGCTTGGCTGGGTATAAATTCTCAAAATTTAATTAAAATTGGGAGATCTACAAGTTTTTATAGAATTTCCGTTCAATTATTTTTTTTCAAGACTTTTATAGCTCATTGATTTAATTTTTAAAGTTGTACAAATTAGAAGTGTTCTATTTTATTTTTCAAATATTAGGCAGCTCAAATTTTTTTCAAATATTATGCATAGCTCAATTTTTGTTTGTTTGTTATACACATCAAGATGTAGAGAATTTAGATAAAGAGAGAAAAAGGGTAGAGAGGGGGTTGATCATGGAAGAGACATGGGATGTCGACAAATTAGGGTGGTTCGTTGGCTTGCCGCGACGGGAGTGAGTCGAATCGGCACTTCTTGCACGGGGAAAGAGATATACTAGGGATTTAAAGGTTTGAAATATTTTAATTGCTGTTTAAATTGAGCAATTGCACCAACTCTTTAACAAATTGAAGAAGCAAGTACCTCACAAAATATTTATCGAAGTGATTGTTCATGCATTAACTTCATTGTATTGTTATCATTCTTGTTGCGAAAGTTTGAAAGTTTGATACCAACATAATGTGGAGTGGCTATCTTAACTTTGAATACTTCACTTAATCGATCAATATCTTGAAGACTATACTTTTTAATCATGCATTCTCATATTCTTATAACAATTAAAAGTTATAAGAATATGAGATTTGTTTTTTTGTTACATTTTTTAGAAGGAAAATAACGCGAAACTTCCTTAAATATAATTAAGAAGAGCTATTACACATTCAGGCAACTTTAAAAAAAACGTTAGTTTTTATAAGAATGTTGAATTGCGAGTACTCTTGGGATAGGTTAGCTACTGAAAAGTTATATTCTGATTATAAAATCGTGAAGCTATTAATGTCAAAATAAGTAATATATTAGAGTTTAAGAGTTCGGATCATCATAAATGATAACAGAGATGGAAATTAAGATCCCTAATAGAGTTTGGATTATCATTATATTGATAACAGAGTTTGGATTATCTAAGAACCCTAACCAACCAATAGGCTACAATACTATTTGTACAATTTAAGATCCCTAACATCTTCAAATATTCATTTTATCCCCCAAATTTGATATTAATAAAACAAATGCACACAAAAAAATCAAAGAGCACTACCCATTAAAATTATTTTTTCCCCTTAGATCTCAATCTCAATGCAAGAAAGTAGTAATGGCAATAATCATAAAAATAAAAAGACTCTTTCACTCACCATGCACTTGCTAGTGAAGATCTCATACAACAGCATTCTATTTCACTTACACCACAATGTATCTATTTAAATATAAAATAAAAATCAGAGAAATAGATATTTTTATTTGGCTAAGTACTCTCCAATTTATACAGCTTCTAATCTTAGCACCATTAAAAAAATTTAATTGATAATTAGAAAGCTTATTTTTTCATGTCTTATTATTGAACAAAACTTTCATAATATAGCCAAATTAATATAGTTACTAAATTTACATATTGTTCTAAGACAAAAGCTGTTCATATAAAAATATTTAAACATTTCCTTATACAATGAAGAGCAAAACTGAAATTAATGACTGCATAAGCATTGAACACGTGTGCGTATGTATATATATATTATAAATAATTAATTAATAAATGACAATCCTTACATTAGGCAGGATTCAATTTGAGTTTAAGTCAAATTTGAGCTCAAAATTTTCGAGTTGAGTTCGACTTCTCAAGGAATCAATTTTGACTCTTAAGACAATTCAAGCTGATTCGAATTTGACTCAAAATATATAAAATAAAACACATTATACCATTTGCTGAACATTTTATGACCCACTGGTATTGCTGTTTTTGTTTCAACTAAACAACCGGAGTTCGATTCTTAAGATGAACAAATTTGTGCTTTTTGAATAAAAAAGATTTTTTTAATAAAATAAGGCTCATTTGCATTTAGTGGGTATTGAACTCAAGACCGTTATCACAACCTGCATTGTTAATGTTCTCTGCTTTTTATATTGATACTACATATCTTTATTTATAAATTTATATCTATTTTATATATTTCGAATGGCTAGAACCCAAGTCAAGTTGAGCCGAGTAACAAGAACTCGAATCAAATCGGATTTGAGTCAATCCGTTCAACCCGAGAATCAACTCAAAGATTTTAAATTAAATTCGACTCGGACCTAAAATTTGAGCGATTTTCGAATTTCGGGTTAAATTGACAGACCTGTCTCTACATTTCAAAACAAAATTTTAAGAGTAATTTAATACATATTCACTAATATCTATTGAGATAACAAGTGGTGGTACATAGAAAAGATCTGCTTTATTCACAAAAATTGGGCAAGACATTATCCATGAACTTATCTTTATACGAATAAAATTCATATCGCTCGAATCATATGTAAAGCACTCAAATTTTTAAATGCTACATATTTAATCCCTATTTTTTTTTTTACAAAATAAATATTTTCATCTCACAAATTCTAAAGTACATCACACCTCTTATCTACTTTTAAAATAAAGAGATCTTAAGCTTAAAGAAGTGATGATACTTGATGATAATAGCAAGTGCTAAAAGAAAGTGTGAGAATAAATGCAAGATTTTAAACCGAGTAGAAAAAAATGCAGGCTTTGGACGTTTTAGCATATGCTGGAAGATGAATTTAGATTGTTCAAATCATCAAGAACTTACAGCTATTGTGGAGATGAAAAGTCCCAATGTACCAACTGCAAATGTAGAAAACATTAGATGTGCCAGAAGTGCTGCAAACAGATTAAAGCTTAAGATTGTAAGGGAAAACATAATTCGATCAATAATACATCAAAAATATTAGAAAATATCATTCGAACTGATCAAAAAACAGCAAAAATTTAAATATATGATGGCAATTAACTATTAAACAACCTGCCGCAGATATGTGTATATAATGTATATACAAGTAGCCGGAATGGGCACTGCTTTTTACAAAAGGAAATCTTGAACAACTTGTGTTTGCGGAGCTATGTCCAAAGAAGAATCCCCTGAATCTTCTTTCTTATTAACCCTGCGTTTTCCATGATGATGGCTGTTCCTTGCAGTACTCTTATGACCTTTTTCTTCATCAGCCTCAGTATTCTTAGTATTTTTGTTTCTTTCTTTACCATGACTATGATGCTTTTTTTTCTAGAGCTGGAGCTTCCAATTTCTGTATTCACTTTTGATATTAAATCTGCATTGCTAATATTTGAAGCATCTTTCGCCAGTCTATGTTCATGGTTCTCAGAAAGTATCTTCTTAACGGTTGATGGCATTTCCTCACTTGCAAAAAGGCCATCCCTTACTGCACCAGAAAGGAGATCTTCTTTTGGCTCCTTTCTATGATTTGAAAAAGTTGGTAAATCATCATCTACATCCAGCTTAACAACTGTAGGCCGAGCTCTTGAAGGCTTTCTCGATCCACTAAAAATCAAAGACTGGTCTGTGAGCTTTAAGAGATCTTCGGTAGTCTCATGCAATGTAGATTCATCTGCCCTTGGGTACTCATTTGACTCATTATCATCCTTCTCTGTAGAAAGATAATACAATCCATGCCGTTTTCTGTGTTCGGCAAGCAAAGAAGTAGACTCAGTTGCCAGTTTCGATTCCTCTATATCTTCATTATGACTCTTTACTCGTGTAGAAAAGGATATTGAAAGTGATGAAGGAACATCATTGTTCCCCAGAATAACAGCAAGATCACTAAGATTTTCCTTGAGCTCCAGACCTTCAGGCACAAGGACTCTCTCTTGAGCATGTTTTGATACTGGACCTAGCTCTTCAGAAAAGGCAGCATTCAAAACTCTGACAATTTCCATAATTTTCCTGTCTTTCCTCCAGTCACCATCCTCAGTTTTCCATTCCTCAATTCCATTCAACATATGAACCAAACCTAGCACATTACGTGCCCTCTCTTGAACTTCGACCTCATCACACTCTGATAGTGGTGCAAGCGCTGTTATAATCAAGTTCAGCATGTGGATAATAGATTTACTTGTTAATAGTTCCTTCATCCCCGATGATTCCAGCTTGAACATGTCAAAACTATCCTTGCTTTCAACATCAGCATTCTCATCAGCATTACTATTATAATCAGAGACCGCTCCAACATTTGCAAACAAACAGAAGCAAAAGATGACAGCTTTAAGCACTGCCTGAATGTAAACAGCTTTCACCAGGGATGGCAGGAGACTAGTTCTTGGCTGCAGAAGAGCTTCCACTATCTCCAACGGGTTCTTTGAAAACTGGATGTATTCCCCCGAAATCCAAGCGGCAGCAGAGAGAACTCTGTGCAAGAATTCATTCCCTAGCAAAGCTGGATCAATCAAAAGATCACGAGCAACACGAACAAGCTCAAACCTGGCATCCTTCACCCTCAATCCAATATCAACAAGCTGTCTCTCAACCTCCTCTCCCTTCACAAAATGTGAATTCCTCACAATGCTAGCAAGCAGCAACACATACCAATCGAAATCCATCACCAGCTCATAAAAATTCCTACTGCACGTTACGAGAATAGCTTCAAAGATCTCGTTACTGAATTCAGGGTCAGACCTAGAAGCATAGTCGATGAGAAGAGCTGAGATTTGGACAACATTGTTCTCAAAAACCATGTTCATGATAAGCCGGAGGGCCTCTCGGCAGATATTCGGATCAGGGTCTGCAAGGGACTTCACAACGGCTTCACGGTTCTCCTCCACCACCCAGGACTGCCCCGGTCCAAGCATGCCCAGAGCGTGAAGTCCGAGTATACGAAGATTGGGATCGTCATTCGCGGAAACTAACTCTTTCACCTTCTCCGCTGCGAGCCGCAAGGCCTCTTCTTCGTCCGGGAAGACGGAGAAAACCATTCGGACGCACTCAAACACCAGCGACTTCGCGGGCGACTGGCGCATCAACTCGCAGATCGGATCGACGAGCTTACGAACAAGACGAGGTTCCAATGCGGCAAGGCGGGAGAAGATCTTGAGAATCTTGATGAGAATCCAGTTATTGCGGCACTCGAGAAGAACGCGGTGGAAATCAGGGGCGAGGGGGAGATAGGGGCGGGCGTCTCCATATGAAACCAGCTCGCATAAAAGCCCGGAAGCGGCGGAGAGGAGAGGGGAGGAAGGAGAGAGGGATTCGACAAGTTTTGGGAGGAAAGCGCGGGCGGATTCGGGGCTGAGACGGAGGACGGAGAGGGAAGCGGCGACCGCGCGGCAGCGCGCGTGAACAGCAGCTCGCGGGGAAGAGAGAAGAAAGAGGAGGTCGTTGGAAAGATGAAGGGAGAGATCGGGAGAGGAGGAGAGGGCGAGGAGGTGGAGCGCAGGGGAGGATAGGAAAGGGTTAGGGCACTGAAAATCTTTGCGAAGCTGATGGATGGAGAGGGGTAGGAGGTCCGTGGAAGAGGGGTGGAAGGAGAGGGAGGCACAGAGGTAAGCGGATCGCTTGATTGAGGGAAGAGGGGAAGGGAGCAGCTCGAGAGCGTGGAAGGCGGCCCAGGACATGTCGATGGAGTGGACGGAGGAGAGGTATGTGAGCTTTTGGAGGGCGAGGGATTTGGTATCAGCATCGGTGGAGCGGATCTCTCGACGGATCTCGGCGAGGAGGCGATGGATGAGGGAGGATTCGCCGCCGGAGGCCGAGCGGAGGGCTTTGATCATGTCGTCGAGGGAGCGCTGGAAGAGCGAGTTCGAAAGGAAGGGAACGAAGCCGCCGGAGGATGACGATAAGGTTGTGACTGCGGAATCTGCCATAGATGGAGAATATGAAAGCTGGGAATGAGAAGGGGTTTGAAGGACTGACGATCCAACCTTTGGGAAATTTGGATGATCAAAGGAGCGGCTGAATGTTCGAGGGTTTTCTTTCTCTTTTTCATTTTGGTGCTGAAGAGTTGAGGGTCAAATATTGAATAAGTGTTACACTCACATTAGGGTTAGGGTTGGCCCTACTTCCGTTTGAGTTTTAGTTATATTCAATGAGTTTAGCTTCTCTTGAAATTTACACAAGTTAAGCTTCAATAATGCAAATATATATATGATCGATGAAATTTAAATTATTTGTATGTCAACTATTCAAATTCTAGGGCTCAAATCTCTAAATCACAATACTATTCACAATTATTTTGAGTTAAACCGACTTTGAGCCAACTTTGAACCAATTTTGAGTCAGTCTGACTTTAAGCCATCTTATAATTAGATTTGAGCTAATCTGAAAAAAAAGAAGGTTAAATATCAATTTGACTTGTGCTTTGAGCCTAGTTATAAAAACCTAAGGCACATATTAAAACTCACAAATGTTTGAATAAAAAATGTAACAATAAATATATCAATAATAATTATAATATCATTATAATTAAGAGTAGCATTATAGAAAAGATAGCCATGCTTCTATCATTAAACTTTAAAACTAAACTTACAAAGAAAAAACATAGATCACTTTTGAGAGCTAGTTACACCATAATATAAAGATTATTATTAAGCAGTACATGTGAACAAAGGGTGCAGCTAAAAGAAAATAGCTTATAGATGTTATCCTTAGTCATCTGATTAAGTTGAAAAATCATCCATAGTAATAGTAAACAAAAACCAGTAAAGATTGAATTGACCATTAGCCTGACCTAACCGAAAAGACCAAATGAACAATATTATCTTTTCAAATAAGGCACCCCTCGATGCCCTAGGTTTCCAAAATTAGAGCTTCTTGATCTTGTGGCCAAATTAAATCATTTCCCTCCATAAAGAAAATTAGAGCTCAAAAATAAGATTTATGGTATAAATCATTGGGGATTCAACAATTTGGCCCCATTCAAATTCATATTTTTACCAAATTTCTCCATGCCGACATGTCCATTATGTGGTATTCTTATAGAAATGCCACCCCCCTAGTCTTAGGTATATTTATGTAAAATATCAGATTTTTCTTTCAAATTTATTTATTAATATTCAAATAATTTGACCTCAAATTAAAAGTTTGACTTCGTCATTACACTCATCACCACTGAATTAGCTAGGAGTGATATTTTGGAAATTTTTGGAGGTCGTCAAATTTTCTCGAATATTTTAATATATTTTAATACAAAAAAAAGGATAATTAAATTGATCTCGAAACCAAATCCGACATTGCCGTTGCATTCCTCACCCCAAAATTAGCTAAGGATGCAAATTTGGAATTTTTTTAGAAACTCATTTAAATAACATAATCATAATTATTAAAATAATTAAGTATTAAAGTAAATAGTGGGGCCTACCACCAAATTAAATTAACATCATCTTCTCGTCCAAGCCCATACTCTCTCATTCTTTATCTAAACTCATAACATAATTCAAATTATTAAAATAATTAAGTATTAAAGTAAATGGTGGGGCTTACCACCTAATTAAATCAACCTCATCTTCTCATCCAAGCCCATACCCTCTCCTTCTTTATCTACATTCAAATGGCAGCAATTATTTTTTTGTATGCTATTAGAAAACTTCAAAGAGCAAATCCATTCCAACCTTAAGAGATCTCCATTTTCAAAGCTTCTTCTTCTTTTTCTTCCTCCCATCACACCATCAAAGATACCTTAATATCATTCGGTTGTCCTTCAATCTGTGATTATTGCTCTTCTTTTGTCTATTAATCAATATTGCATGCAATTTTGAATCACCATCGGGCTCAATCAAGCCCAATCGAAGGTTCCATTTCCGTAAATACACTTTAAATTTCATGATTTCCCCATATACCCGTTGCTAGAGCATCATTTTTTGAAAATTTATTATGCTCCAATCATGTTGATTCAAAAACCGATGGAAAGGTCTCGTAGAGAGCTTTCCATCGGTATATGGCACGCCGCGTGAAGTGCCATATTTTGGGAGTTATTGTGTGCCCTAGGTGACCCTATTCGTCTTTCCAACCATCCAGCTACGGGTCAGGCCCGTCTGGCCCGCGTACGGCCCATGAACAGTAAATTACTGTTCATATAGTAATTTCAGAATAAAAATTTATTTAATTAAATTAAAATTTTGTAAAACTTTAAACCCTCATAACTTTACAATCACAAATCCAAATATAGCAAAATTATATCTCATTTTGCTCAGAAAAATGCAAAGAATATTATGGCAAGGTTAATTTTTCTATTTGATGCTTAATTTAACTAATTATTTTTTTAGGCTAATTAATTACTCCATTAAACCCTATAATTTTATTTAGCCATAATTTGATTATTTTGAATCCAAATTAGGTCATCCAATATGTCATTTTGATCAAGAGAAAACAAATATTACTAATATGCAATAAAATTTTAGTTTTTGTGATTAAATTGCTTAATTATCCCTAATTACTCAAAAAAATGGATTTATGAACATTAGGCTCATTAATTATCCAAAATTAAAAATTTAAGTTTTTGATAACACAAAATAAAGGAGAATATATTAAGATAGTCAAAATAATTTTTATATAATTAGTTTTTCTAATCACTCATTAATCATTCATTAATGAACTTAAATCATAATTTTATGTTCATTACCCTTAAAACTTATCCAAATGAAGTCCAATTTGAGCAAAATCAGTTTCATTATGATCAGTGTGTTACAAGGAAGTTATAACCCCTGACTTTGCTCAAATTGGATACCAAATGAAAACATTAGCTTTTTGGCTATATTCCTAAATCTCATAAATTACACTTTTAACCATAAACTTTATTTTGGTCATAACTTAGTCAAAAGACCTCAAAATTTAGAAATTTTAGATTCTATGAAATCTTTAGGCAGTAAGTAACATAAGTATAGCAAAAATTCCATATTTCCCTAAGTATGATTATTCATCAACTCTTAATGAGCCTAAATATTAATTTAAGCTCATTAGCCTTAATCCTTGGCCAAATTGTGTGTTCTTAGTGTCTATCTTCATATTATATAGTAAGAAGACATTTGCATTAACAAAATTTAATTTGGAATCCTAATTCTTAAAATCACTTTTTGGGCACCTATAAGAGGAGCTTTTTGGTCATTTTGGCCAAATATTAAATTAAATAAATTATAATAATCTGAATCTGTTCCTTATATCTTAAATTAGTAACTTAATGATTCAAAAATCAATTTAAAAGTATTTAGATCATTTTCATATTTTAAACTTAAATTACAAAATTTAGTGTTTATAAACCTAACATTGCATTAATAAATAATAAAATCATGTTAAATTATAAAATATTAAATTAATAAATTAAATCATTATTTGGCAGATCAAAAGAATTGATTTGGTTGTATTTTTATCAAAACACTCAGGTACGTAAATCTACTTATAAGTTTTATTTTAGTATTCTTATTTTGAGCCATTTTCATTTGAGTATTATTTATATTCCAAAACTGCTTATCGCTTATAAATCTGCAAAAGAATATTATCAAGAAGCATGTAACAAAGAGATGAAATATATTATATTTGTGGTGTTTGTCTTTAGAGGGTGGAACGTAACACTGAGAATCTGTACAGATTGAGTTTGCTAGCAGTCCTTGGGAGTCATATGGAGGGATTTAGCCTTTATTAAGAAGTGGGAAAATCTAGAGGAAAGACACTCCATCATTTACAAACTTGAGTAAGCTACCGATGGGTAGCGAGAAGGCTTCCTAAAAGGATATGCCTATGAGTTTACCCATTTGGGCTTAGGAGTCTACAGATTCGACTTTATGTTATAATTGCTTTTAATAAAAAATTTTTATTTCATGCTTTTCATATATATTAAATTTCAAAGTTAACATGCAGGGCAATATTTGAATTTGTAAATTTGCTTATCTTTTATATATGTTATGCAAATATTCCATTCATTTTCATATTTAACTTATGCCTATTATAGGATACTAGAATATTCTTATAAGAATAGTTTGTGTACTCATATCTGACTAGTAACTATTTTTTCAGGTTTTGAAAATTAAACTTTGAAGATCTGCCTGAGTATTAAAAGAGAAGAAATTGAGATGTGAGATAAAGAGGATGTTTAATCTATATTGTAAATATTAAAACTGTTGTAAATTCATATATGTATGACTCTCTCTCTCTACTTGTATAATTAGACTTTAGACATTATATATATTATTTCTTTTATTTAAAAAGTTTATGTTTCCAAATTTTATGGATTATTCTCTTGAAATTCTCAAACTTCGATCCCTAGTCATCACAATTTAGGACATAGATTCGAGTTATGGTTCGAAGATTCCTTTGAAAAGCCATTTCTATTTTTGGCCACCAACTGCGCGATGAACCTGAGGCACCTAGTGTGGCGCCCCGCACCCTTAATCCGCCAAAGGATTAGGTTAAGGGTGGGGTGTCACTCTGGCTAACCCCTCACTTATCATTGGATTAGGATAGACTCCACAATCCACCTGATTAGGGAAGGATTAACACAGAATTAATCTAACAGTCACTATATAAGTAAACGTATAGAGTACGGAAGCGATTTAAGGAAATATAACTCATCCAAGCATCACAGTATAAATATCAAGAATAGAACTCAGAATATAAGCATACAATCCAAATACACAGTCAATGTACCTGCATTATTACATCACTTTAAAGTTTCAAATAACAAAAGAAAGTGCAAATACACTTATCCTCACATATAAAAGCTAAACAACGGCTTCTTTCACGGGCTCCTCCTCTGGGTATGGCTCCACTCCTAACTCTTGCTCATCTAACTGAAGAGGGTCTGCCATTATTGGTTTCACAATGTAGGGCCACAGCTAAAAAAAGAAAAATCTGGTTAGACAATTATCTAAGTACATTTTAAGCTACTTATTATAAAGGTTATGTAATATCACCATTTTACTACTTCTAAGTAATAATGTGTGTAAGGGAGCAGTAAGCAATACAAAAGAAAAAGAGAAAGCTATAAACCATCATCTATAGCTTAAGCTAAGGAAAGGAAAGAGGCTGAGACATGCCTCGCATACAAACTAAACAAAGAATGACATATAAATATACATAACTAAACAAGTGCTGTAAGAAAAGTTCTACATCCTAAACATGCTGGTGATTAACAGAAAATATGCCAATTAAAATAAACAACTCAGCAGTGGTACATATAAATAGCAGCAAGATTCTAACATCCTAAATATATATAAAAATAGTACAAGGAAATAGCTGACTGAATAAAAATACTGAAAAGTAAATAACATCAACTGCATATAAAACCATACCTGTATAATCTACCATACAGAAGAGAGCTACTTAGCTCACCAAAAAGGCTGAAGATCTTAGCACCAGTACGGCTAGGACGGTTCCTAGCACGATACGGATAAGGCAACAACAGTCAACATAGAAGGCCCTAACACAGTACGGCTAGGACAGTTCCTAGCACGATACGGTTAGGTCACCAACAGTCATACCTGAAAGATCCTAGCACCAGTACGGCTAGGACGATTCCTAGCATGATATGGCTAGGGCAATAATCAGTATGATCAAAAGAACACTGAGAAACAGCTCAACCATATCAAATCATTATCTTCTCATTAATTATTTTTTTATTTTCACAAGGAATCTAAGGAGTCTCCATATTTTCATAATATTTTATTTATGCATCAAAAATCTTGTATGATATACTCAAGGAAATATGGCATAAAAATCAAGGAATACATAAGCGATAATCATCAAAGTAAGCAAAGGACTCTATTAAATATGGTGATATCATTTGTTTTCTACTTAACCATTCTAACTATTCCAAGTTACACAAGTTCAAGATCACTATTTTTCTACTATCGAGTGTAACTCAGAAACTCGTCCTTATAAGTTAAAAAGGATTAGAACTGATCAGGTTCTAATCTAGTTCAATCAGATAGACGACTACGAGTTAAATTAAATAATCATACATCCTAGTTTTGTGAATTTAGACGTTCTAACTAAGATCTGATCAAGATCTTCTAAACCTGCAGATTATGGATTAAATACTATGAGATTTAGGTTTAATCATATAATCCAAAGAGGTTAAGACCTAAGTTCTAGGTTTTATTTTATTAGTGATCTACTAGTTATAACAAATCCTATTAAGTAATCAAACTTAATATGATGAATCTCCTGCCTTAAATTTAAGGTTAAAAGACAAAATAATCAGAACGAGTTGTAAAATAAAAGAAAATCTAAAAACTAATAAAACCAAAATTTCACCCATTGGGTAACCTAATTTACCCAATGAATGAACTCTAACCTATGATCTAGTCCTAGTATCAGGAATGATTCTTAAGGTGTAGTGCTTAAGACTTAGAGAGACTACTGGAATCTGACTTAAGGGTTGATTTCACTTGCTTAATTGTTACTAAGATGATTATAATATTAGTTTTAGTGTTTTGGAGTGTAATCCAAAGGGTAAAGGTACTTAATCCAATCTTAGGGCAAAATGACCATTTTGCCCCTACTTTAAGGGTCAAAAAGTCAACTTTTGACTTGAGGGTTGGAATTGGATTCTCTTAGTTCCATTTGATTCCTTACTGTCTAACTTGAAGATAGACAATAAGTACGTCTAAATTGGGCGAGAAACGGTCAAGTTATGACTAAAAAAAGGTTAGAAGTAGTTTGATCATTTATCTAAATTTCTAGGGTTCCAATCCTAAATATTATTTCAATATATTGATGAAATTGGAATTCTAGGTTAGACAGCTTCTTGAATTTTTGAATTTGGAGTTGATTTGACCAAGTTATGACTGTTTGAAGTCTAGGGGCATTTTGGTCTTTTTTCACTGAGAATTCTAGGGTTGACTTTTTGTCCTGATGTCCGAATGGGAAAACTAATACTACTACAGTGATGGGCCGCTCTCCTGAGCATTTAAAAACCCATATTGACTATATTTCGATAACTGAGTAAAAAGTTATGAGCTTTAAAGAGGTCCTAAAATGCTACCTCGTTATACGTACCCCGAAATAAATTTTTACATTACGTTATTTGATTCCTTACATTTTTTTGAGTATTTTGAGACCTATATTGGCTATGTTTGAATTATCCTATAAAATATTATTAAACTTTTAAGATTTACTATTCAAAAATATAATTTATATTAATCTACTATTTATTTATTTAATTTGAATTATTTTACTGTTCATTCCTAAAGTTACATATGTATATTTCTGAAATTATTAATCTATTAACCTGTAATTAATTAATATCTAATTATTAATTGAGTATTAATTAACCTATTATTTAATTAATATTATTAATTTAATCATTCTTAATATATGTTTAATTATTATTAATCAATTTCTGATTAGACGAATATTTAGTTATATATATATATTATATTTACTAATTGAGTAATCTACTATTTGACTTAATTAATGATTAGGTTAATTCATTAATTGTGCTATTTAAAAACATCTAATTATTATTAAATTTTATTTCTATTAATCATATCATTTTTAATTAAGTTAATTCATTAGTTATCCTAAAGTTTATTAATTATATATATATATATATATATATATTTTTTTTTTTTTTTTTATATAGAGGCATACTCTAAAGTTTTTATTTGTCTAAATATTTATATGCATATAATTTTATTCTAAGTTTCTGATTATGTATATAACTATACACATGCATATAACTATAGTTTAAGATGTGATTATGTGTATATATATATAACTGATATTATTATTAATATTATAAATATATATATTTTATATTTATTTTCTGCAGGATCATAATGGAGGTGGGACCCGTCACTGCCACGTGGCAAGCGGGGATAGGCGCAGGACAGAGCGGCGGGGTCCACGGTCGCCATGCGGCGCTCCCGCATTTGCCCGGTTGCGCCGGGCGGGACCCACCTGACGCGGTTGATGCCTCGCTGGCCAGAGGCGATGCGGGGTCGACACGTGTCGACCCGCCCGGGACGTGCGCGCGGGTCGGGCTCGACCCGCTTGACCCAGCGACGCTTCGCCGTCTTCCCCAAGCGTCCGAAGAGGGCGGGCGGCTAGGGTTGGGGGTTCTCGGCGTCTCCGGCGATGGCTGGACCAAGTCCGCGCAGCTCCGGGTAGGGCTCGGTCTTGCCCTCCTGGCCGAGGTCGGGCCAGCGGCTAAGACGAGGTGGGTCAGCGGCGAAGTTAAAACCTAAACGTTAGGCCCTCGGCTGACGTCTCGACTCTAACCCTACCGCTAATTTGACCGAATGGATCCCGGTATGATCGATCGAGCGATCGATTGACATACAATAATTGAAGCAAATGCCTGATTGAAAATAGGGAGGTGGGGCAGGGTGGTACCTCTTTGATCGGTTCGCCGAACTGCAGGCAGATGGGATGACGGCGGATCCTCCTCCGAGAGCCGAGGGCTTCTCTACATCTACCCGGACCTAAAGGGAGGTCAGGACGGAGGTTGTGAGGTGGAGGGATTGCGGATTGGAGCTCCGTAGCGGCGGACTGCCGCGCGTCACCCGGCGGTTCGAGAGCTATCCTCGTGAGGGAGACGGCTTGAGAGCCGTCTGATCCTCGATCAAATGGCTCAGATCGGCCGTCTGATCAGATGGCTCAGATCGGCCGCCTAATCAGACGGCCGATCTAACGGCGCGGAGCGGCAAAACAGGGAACGACGTCATGTGCTAACGGCGGGAATATTTTATTTAAATACTTAATGAATTTAAATATTAATTTCCTTAATAATAAATAAAATAATTTCAGAAAAATTCCAAAATTCTCACCCCTAGCTAATTGAGAGGTGAGGAACGCAACGGCGAGGTCGAATTTTCGATCAGATGAGTATTTTGATTCCTCGATTTTCAGGGTATTTTTATTATTAAAATATTCATCGAAATTTCGACGAGTCCCGATTGACACGAAAATTTCACCCCAAGCTAATTTGGGGTTAATGAGCGCAATGGCGAAGTCCGTTTTTTGATTGGAGGTCAATTTAAATAGGTCAAATTTTAGGGTTTCTAGATTTTTCAGAAATCAGGATTTGATCCATTTGACTCCTGATTTGGACTAGGTCTTTGAGGTTGACTCCAATTGACCTAATTAGCACTTATGATTAGTCTTAAGACTAAGATTAGTCATAATCAACTAAGGTAACAACCTGGGTTGTTATACCTAGTTACTATCCAACTGTCTACTTTCACCAAAATGGCATTATTATACATCTTAAACTCTTAGGAACCCTCTTATGGAGCACTCCCATTTAATTTAAATAGTTGAACTCATCACCCTTCTTTCCATGGTTGAGATCTTGTCCATATTGGATTAAGCCATATTGGTCATTCTTGACCTCCACACAGTGACTATTTAACTTCACCAATCCCTTATAAGCTTCTTTTTATTGACTTAAGAAGTATTAATTCCCTATAAGGCTTTAATATAATTCTTTTTATCTGTAAAGACCTATTTAAATAGTTATAAGTGAAACTTTTAAATATCAAGATGCCTTTTTAGATAATAGTAGAGTTCCTGATGAGAACTCTAAAGTTAAGTGTGCTCAGGTGGGAGCACTCCCAAGATGGGTGACCTATTGGGAAGCCCTTCTTCTGAAGGTAAAACTGTGAGGCATTTCAAATAAAAGTTAATAATACTTTGGTGCTTAAGAGTTTTTACTGTTACAAATGGTATCAGAGCAGACCACAGGGCATCAGATAGGAGTTAAGTGTCATATTGGGTAAATTATCACATCATATGAGCAGCCTCTTGAACCTATGATATTTAAGGTGCTATGTGATTGTGGGTACCTCTTTAACATGTAGGTCACCTCTAGTCCCATATGAAGGTAAACCTATGAGGCATTTCAGGCCAAAGCAAACAATACCTTGGTGCTTAAGAGTTTTTGCTGTTATAAATGGTATCAAAGCAGGCCATAGGGCATCAGATAGGAGTTAAGTGTCATACAGGGTAAAGTACCACTTCATGTGAGCAGCCACTTGAACCCATGATGTTTAAGGTGCTACATGGTTATGGATACCTCTTGAACATGTAAATCACCTCTAGTCCTATCAGAAGGTAAGACCATGAGGCATTTCAAGCCAAAGTGGATAATACTTTGGTGCTTAAGAGTTTTTGCTATTACAAATGGTATCAGAGCAGGCCATAGGGCATCGGATAGGAGTTAAGTATCATATAAGGCAAAGTATCACTTCATGTGAGCAGTCTCTTGAACTCATAATATTTAAGATGCTACATGGTTGTGGGTACCTCTTGAACATGTAGGTCACCTCTAGTCCTATCTACCAAATGAATGATTCTTGGATCTGTGTGTTGTTACTGATGAGGACATCAATTACTTAAGTTTGGGAGATTGACTTAAGTAGTGATAAATGAAACACTTAAATATGGAAGCACCTTTTCAGATAACGGTAGAGTTTTAGATAAGAATTCCAAAGTTAAGCGTACTTAGGTGGTAGCAATCCCAGGATGGGTGACATGCTGGGAAGTTGTAACAACCCTAGGTTGTTACCCTACTAACCTATAGTCTAAGTAACCATTTATTTTAATTCAATTGCTTTTAGAATAGTAAATGAAACTTATCCTGAAAGTTTGAACTTCATTGGATTTCTCTAGATCCAAAATAATATTTTGATCAATCTAGCTACCCTAGTTTAGACCCAAAATATTTTGGTCTTAAAACAAAATTCTGATTGCATTTTTGAATTTCTCACCCCCAAATTAGCTAGGGGTGAAAGTTTGGTACAATTTGGAAATCATTTGGACCATAAATCAATTTAAATTAAAATGGTCTAATTGCATTTAAGGGTTTCTAACATTTCATATTTGCATAAATATCCTTTAAACTAAATTAATAGTCGGGATCCGCTATGTGGACCGCGGGCGATCTGCGGTGGAGCCCGGGTCACGCGACAACGGGGTCCTGCTGATCTCACCATCGAACCCTTAGATTCCACGGTCTGGATCTGGTTCCACAGAACTGTAGATCTGCCGTAAGATGCGTCCCATTAATCCTACAGCTCGGATTCAATCCGATCCAACCATTAGGATATGGCGGATCTAGACAGTAGCGCGTTCCCTTCGATCCATCGGACGACATCTGAAGGCTCCACCACTGTGGACCTTCATTCCGAACGCGCCCGTCCCCGACAGAAGAAATCTCCCGTACTGCCAGCTGCCCAGCTTGTCCCCCCACTCCCGTGTCCATCTCAGCAAGGTCATTAGGACCTCCCCCATCCTGGCAAGGATCCCCGATCAGGCCTCGTGGCTTGGCCGAGATCAATGTAGAAAATTGAGAGCTCAGCCATGGCCCGGTCAATCCGACCCTCCTCAGCCCAATGAAGCTTTCCAGAAGCTTCCTTGAGCTCGTCTGAGGCTATAAATAGCCTCAGCAATCCTCCCTCTATCCCTTTGCTGCTCGATTGTCCCCAATTATCCTCTGCCTTCTCTCCGCTATTGCCGTCTGTCCGAGCTCCCTCTAGGCGATCCCAGAAGCTTCGAACCATTGATGGTTGGAATTGTATTTATGTGCTAATCCTTTTAGATTGGATTAAGGTTTGATTAACACTAAGTACTCTCTGTTTTCTAAAATTTGTCTATCAATTTGATTCATAACAGTAAGCTAGATGTATTGAAATCATGTATGCAAACTTATGATGTGTAAATTGAATAAATAAAAAATGGAGAACTTAAACCTTATAATTAATTTTAAGAAATCTTAAGACTTTGATCAAGCTTTTAAAGACTTGATCTAGGTCTGAGATTGCCACCAATAATACACTCTTAACTCACTAATTTGACATTAATCTATAAATAAACACTTGATCTTAATTGGATATGAGTAGGGGTCAACCCTAATCTACTTAATTAAGACCCAAACTCTTACACCTTAAGTTAATTGACTTGATTATAAGATAATGAACTTGATATTTTCTAATAATACATCTAATTTGATATTGATCTTAAGTATTGAATTAAACATATTAAAGCTATTAACAAACCTATGTGATTGCTTAATATAAATCCAAACTTTAGATCCTTGATTTTCTCCTAAATAAGACCATTAGCATAAGAAGATTAATAAAATCATATTGATTGAACAATTGATCTAAAACTTTAGCAATATCCTTGATTTAAATCTCATAATCTTAGATTAAGTTGTGATCAGATGACTTAATCATCTGATCTGATCATTTTAAACCTAACTATGAAACCGAACATAAGATGTTATTATTAGAATTTAGAATGAAAGATCTTAAGTATCTCATCACAAGATCATCTCTGAAATATTTAAAAGACCTAATTTAAATATACTTTGAGGTAGGAGAATTTTGTATGACTCATTGAGGTAGAAGCTTAGATGATCCCTTGACTTTAGAAGTTGATCTTAACCCCTCATGGTAGAAAGCACTTAAGAACCTATGTTGAGTGATCCTTGATCATATTTTCTTGGAGCTTTGTATAGGACTTACCTATTTAGCATAGGCTTATGTAGTCTTGATAATTCCTTGAGTCATTAAATAAACTTGTTTGAACTCCAATTGTGCTGAATATGTGTATACAATCATCCCATCTATTAATCCTTAAGTAAATCTGCAACTTTAACCAATTGTCGCTCTAGAAGCTAGGAGTCAGAATCATTTTAGAAGGATTCTGCACAGTAAAGACCTAGAATTCATTATTGGCATTCCAAGTTTTCATGGATTTCTAGATTTTACTCATATATAATAGAAGCATGGGCATAAGCATGAACATGAGCTTGAAGCATCATTTCAGCAGTGACGCATGAGTATCAGTGATAAAGTATAGGTTACGGAATATTGCATACACAAACTGGGGAATTTTAGGGTGCATCTATGTCATCGTACTATTTTCCCAACTGGGTGTATGTATATATTGGACTGTACTACTCATAGTCTTTTAATGATAGTTCTATTACATATCCGTGGCATATCGTGATGTAGCATATTTGACTGTATCATTCCAGTGACATATAGCACAGCATATGACTTTCCTTTCACATAGATTTTTGAACATTTGATATTTTCATCCACTTTTAGTATTCAGTTTTGATGCAGTTTTACTTTGTTTAGTCTTTACAATTTCAATTACTTAGCAGTTTTCTCAATTTTTCTTTAATTTCCTTACTTTACTGTCTACTGCATTTACTTTAGTATTGCATAACTAGTTGCGATGTGTTAGACTTCTTGTCTAACACGAGATACTTTTAGGATCCGGCAATTTGCTAGATCCTGAGCAGCTTGTGGAGACAGGGTAGGACGATGTTCAGGAGATCCAGGAGGAGTACGTGGAGCTTTAGAGGATCAGTCTGCCACCCTTTACTTTTTACTTTATTTCAGTATATTAGATAGACTTTGTATTTTATATTTTAAAACAGTTTATAATAACTCTGAATATATATTTTTTTCTTTTCTGGGACGTATGTTTACATACTGCTCTGTGATGAATGTATTCTGGATGTTTTGCTTTAGCTTCCGCAATCTATTATACTATTATACTTAGTATTGTGATGTGATTAGTATACTGGAAATGCTGATATATTGATAACGTATATTAGATTCTTATTTATTTCTTTAAATCTAATGTACGTACTAGTCTAATACTTAAGATAAGTATTATACTCTTATCTTAGGTATTGACTCTCGATCCCACTTATAGGTTTGAATCAGCAGCCTTCAGTGTGGCTCAGTCTTTTAGCCTATTCGGGAAGATGAGTTTTGCTTGTTCTCGTTATCCCGAGTAGCGCACCGCTCCGCCGCTGAATTTACTACTTGTCTTTTGCGCTCGGTGATGGGGTGGGTCGTTACAGAAGTTGTCTTCTAAGGGCAAAATTGTGAGACCTTTCAGGCCAAAATAGATAATATATTTGTACTTAAGAGTTTGGGCTATTATATTCTCTCTTTCGCTATATATTCTCTTTGCAATTGTGGTGCCCCACCCCCTGATCAGCAGGATTAGACCCAAGGGGTGGTGTGCCACTCTGGCAAATCCATTACTTATTATTGAATTATGTAAGATTCACAATCCAGTAATAAAGGAAGAACGTGCACAGAATAACTAAGAAGATCAGTCACAAAATCTGACATACATATAGAGTGCGGAAGCAAAATGAAATAATCATTACATCCATTCACCATACATCAAGTAAAAAACAAAATATAGCTCAATAAATAATAAAATGCGGAAAAGGAATCACAATCACATATCTGTATTATTACAACATTTAATGAATAGTTTAAAAGACTAAAAGTAAATATAAGAATCTCTCATTCTCATAATAAACAAAAAGGGAACTAGGCATCGTGTGTCTCTCATAGCTGATGGTCCTCCTCTAAATAAGACTCCTCTCATTTCGTACCCAGCTCCTCAAACCTATCTGAATATGACATTATAGGTTTTATAATGTCAGGGCCCGAGCCAATAAAAGAAAATCTTATTAGATAATTGTCTAAGTACATTTTAGGCTGAATATTTTATATGAATTATTAATGTCACTATTTTATACTTAAACACAACAAAAGTGAACTAAAAGTATTTGTGCAGTAACCGTACAATGAACATAATAAGTTATAAATATAGCATTTATAACTAAACAGAAAATGAGTCAAAAAGTACATCTCAAGCAAACTAAGTAAGGAATGGGCATATACATATACATAGTGCAGCAAGTAAGAGTACTGAAGGTAAAGTCTAATCCTAAATATGCTCATGATCATATGATATATACTAATTAAAAATAAAAATCTAAAAATGGTACATATAGTAAATAGTAAAGTTTAACATCCTATAAATATATACAAGTAAGCAGGTAAGTAAAGAAACACAGCTGACTGAGCATGCATCAATAATATAATACACAGTAAGCTAAAATTGACACAGGTATGTAAAGACTTCCTGTAACAATCTAAGGTTGTTATCCAGCTTAATTTTAGCCTAATTATATTATAATCATCATTCCATTAAGTTCATCTAGTCATTAGAATCAAACCCTGAAGGTTTGGAGCAATTCGGAGCTCAATCGATTATTTTGGAATATTTTAATATTTAATTAATTAGAAAATTGAGGTATTTATTTTAACCTCAAAATTGAAATCTAACTTTGCTGTTGCGATCGTCACCCCCCAAATTAGCTAGGGGTGATGTTTTGAACGTGTTTGGAAGTCGTCAAAATTTCGTGAATATTTTAATATAATTAAATGCGCCAAAAAATGGAATAATTAAATAGTCGTCAGAATCAAAATCCGACTTCACCATTGAATTCATCATCCCCAAATTAGCTAGGGGTGAACTTTTAGGTATTTTTAGAATGTGTTTCAAAAATCTGAATTTTTAAATAATCAAAAAAAATAAATAATGGATTATATAGTCATAAATTTGTAACTTCCCTATTTTTTATTCTAATTCTCCTGACAACTGCCCATATTCGGCGCCCCTTCCTCCATGGCACGCAAGAGATGGCTGAGCCTCACTCCTAGCTTCTATAGGCCATACCCCCATTTCCCCTTTCTCCTTCCTTTAAGAAGAGATCCCAGCTCCTCCTTCCTCTTCTTGCTGAATCCTTCACTTCTTCTTCCATTGCTCCCCTCGTGCTGAAGGAGAAGGCTCATCCCAAGGTCTTGAAGAGAACATAGTTTTCTTTCTCCTCTCCTTCCAAGGACTAAAGGTACCCTTTTGTTTACTCTCATTGTCTCCTTCATGTTGCTATTATACTTGAATGTGTCTTTAAAAGTTTATAAGCATGTATGGAAGCCATTAAGGCTCTTAAAAGCATCACAGAAAATTGCTTTATTTTTATTGTATTCTGTATGCCCCTATAATCATCATCATTTTTCATATAGTTAGAATGCTCTGTTTGTGCCAATTTTGGCATCAATAGAAAGATATCAGAAAGACCTTTCCATTGATATATGGCACAGCTCATGGAATGCTCTAGATGAGAGTAGTTGTGCTTGAAAGTAGGCATTTGCGATTTCGCTCTGGCAAAAAATGTCGTCTAGATCGCTGCAGTGGCATTTCAGAAAAATAATATTAAAATCTGTTAATTACCTAATTAAATAGCAAATCACAAATTTGACCGCTGCAGCGCGCCACAGCGGGCTGTAGCGGTATTTCAAGAAAACTTAAGAAAATCAAAAAAATAAATTAATTGAACAGTATTTTCGCGAGTTGAACCGCTGCAGCGCGCCATAGAGCGCCACAGCGGGCCGCAGCGCCACAACGCGCTACAGCGCCAGAAATTGCAAAACTGCCCAGAATTTTCAGAACTTGCCTAGAATTGGTTGAAATGGCCAGAACTTCACTATTTTTTCATTTTAAAATTGAGCATTGCATAAAATTATATGTTGAAATTAAGTTTGAAACTTTGTCATCTTTATCAAGTGCTCAAAATCTATTATATATCTTAAATGTATTGTGCCAATTGCTAGATAATAGAATCTTTAAAAACTTATATTGAATATGTATAATCTTAACAACCAAATGGCATAAAACCAAGTCTTTTAGATTTATAATTAAGTGTTAATCCCTTTATTTTGATTTAGAATTTGATTAACCTTAATTACCTTTTATCTTATGTCATCTTTACATTTATATACTTTCATGATATTATGATGTATGTTAGAAAACTCTAAGCATTTATTTGGACACCTAATTATGTGTAATTGATATTAAACTACAATTGAACATAAGAATCTTGATAACTTGATTAAGTAGATGATACTTATTATAAACCTAAAATTGCCATCAATAATGCATTATAAATACATTGATTTATCTTTGACCTTTAAATTAACTTTTGGTCTTAATGGTAGAAGGGTTAGGGGTTAAACTCTAACTTGTCTTGATTAAGATCTAAACCTTAATCACATAATCAATTAACTTGATTGTAAGATAATTTAATTGATATTATTCCAATATTGCATCTAATTTAGTATTGATCTTAAATTATTGAATTAGAAGTCCTAAGGTTAAAATTAAATATGTGTGATTGAACCATCTAAATCTAAACTTTAGATCTTTGATTTTCTCTTATATAAGACTATTAGCATTAAATGGATAATAAAATTGTAATGAATTATGAAGTGATCTAAATCTAATAAGATTTTTGATTTTCTCCCATAATTGTAGAATAGAAAAGAATCGAATAAATTTTGATCATCTGATCTAATCACTTGAATGTTAACCTAAGAAGTAGAAAAGTGAGATCGTAAGGGTTTTGCTTTAGGATCATTCTTGAAATGTTTAAAGACCTTAATTATTGATACCTTGAGGTAGGAAGACCTTTTGTAACTTTTTGAGGTAGGAACTTAGATGATCCTTCATAACTTTAGAAGCCGAACTTGATACATTATGGTAGGGATCACCTAAAGTATTTAAAATGGGACTTATTCCTTGTGGTAGCAACCTACATTGAGTGATCTTTTGATCATACCCTTGGAGCTTTGTGTAGGACTCACCCATTTAGAGAAAGGATTAATAGCTTTGATAAATCATTGTTGATTAAATAGAGTTGTCTGAACCAAGATTATTGGTTGGTGTAGTATGGTATACCCATAGTACTGGATTATTTCAGTAATATCCAGGATTGGTTGATTCACTCCAATATGGACTTATGATCAGGTGCTATCCTGAGGGATTAGATGAATATAGTCCCGTTAGAGTAAATCTTTTTAGACTAAGAGTGTTATAAATAGGGACTCATTTCTTAGTTTGATTAAAATACAAATCGCTATCGGGTGATGTCTCCTAGCGAAGATCGCATCAATAGGTGTGGCTTAAACAAACTAAGTAATTTGAGTCACCTTCTTTAGGACACTAAGTGTGATTATGAGTTGGGCATCTTAATGACTTAGCTTGAGATATAAATCGCCATCGGGTGATGCCTCCTATTGAAGATCACTTCGTTAGGGTGGCTTAATCAAACTAAGTGTTAAGAACCACCTTTCTTGCAAATGTGCTAAATATGTGTATACAATCATCCCATCTAATAATTTTTAAGTAAACTCTCAACTTTAACCAAGTATCGAACTAGAATGTAGGAGTCAGAATCCTTTTAGCAGGATTTTGCACAATGGAGACCTTGAATTTATTATAAGATTTTAAAGCATTTTTTTAGATTTCTGAATTCATCTCATATAGCTTAGAAGCATGAGCATGACCAGAAGCATAATATTGAGTATCAGTAATAATGTATAAGTATTAGTGATGATTTATGGGTTACGGAATGTTGCATACATTGACTGGGGAATTTCAAGATGTATCAGCATCGCAGTTCCCAACTAGGTGTATGTAAACATTGGACCGTACAACTCATTGCAGTTCAGTGATAATTTAGTTGCATATTAGTAGCATATAATATTGTGGCATATTCAAATGTACATTTTTAGTGGCATACAACATAGTTTTACATGATATTACTCAGTTTCATATCCAATACTTTTTTTGGTTTACCTTCAGTATTCTGTTTACAGTTCAGTTTTATATTATTTTACTTCAATTTCATACAGTTTTATTTAGTTTTATACTTTCAATTACCTTTATAGTTTTTTTACAAATTTACTTATATTATGCAAATATTAAATGAACAACTAGAACTGTTTAGATTAGTTTCGATGTGTTAGACTTATTGTCTAACACGAGGTACTTTTGGGATCCGGCAATTCGCTAGATCTTGAGCAGTATATTGAGCCAGGTCAGGAGGACACTCAAGAGATTCAGGAGGAGCCTGTGGAGCACTGGTGGACTCTCCTCTAGTTTTACTACCTTTTTGCTTAGTTTATTTCAGTTCAGTACTTAGTTCTATGCCTTTCATTCAATAAATATTTGTAATAATTCTGGATGTATTTTCTTTTCTTTTCTGAGACGAATGTTTTCATACAGCTTCTGTGATAAATGTTTCTAGATGTTTGCTTTAAGCTTTCACACTCTATTATATACTACTTATACTTAATATTATGATGTGATCAGCATACTAGAAATACTGATATCTTATGCATATATTGGATTCTCCTTATTGTATTCTAAATTTAATGTATGTATTTTCCTAATACTTAGGATAATGATATCACTCTTATATTAAGTATTAGCTCTCAACCATCCTTGAGGTTGAGTCAGCAGCCCTTCAGATGGGTTCTATTTTCAGCTATTCGGGGAGACGGGTTATTCCTCCCTGAGTGGCGTACCGTTCTGTCGCTGAACTTAATTACGACTATTTCATTTGCGCACGATGACGGGGCGGGGAGCTACACCGCCATATCAGAAAATTTGGCAAATTGGGCCCAGACAGAAATTCCCATAGCCTTTCTAGGCTATGGCAGACATAATAACAGAGCAGAACTGAGAATGCCGTAAATATAAATACAGAATCTTTTAGTTATTTTAATTTTATTTCTGTGGACATGTCCAGAAACACCTGATGAGTCAAGCACATCTGGAAGACTATACAGGTTCCAAGCTTAACACACACTCCTCAATAAGTAATGTTAAGCATTCTTATTACTCCTTACCCATATCAATTAGGATAAATATGCATCAGAACATACTAGAACATAACTGAACCCAAGGCAACTATTATCCTAATTATTTTATGTTTTCATTTTATGCACAAAGTTCTTTTATATGATATATTCAAGAAATTAAGCACAAAATACAAGAAATGCGTATCACAAATAAATCAAGTAAGCAAGGGACTCTTCTATACATTGTGACACTATTATTGTCTAATTAAATCATTCCAATTATTCTAAGTTACACAAGTTTAGGATCTCTAATTCCTACTATCGAGTATAACTTAGAAGCATGGCCTTAAAAGTTAAAATGATTAGAACTGATCAGATTCTAATCTAATTCAATCAAGTACGACTATAGGTCTAATCGATAAATCATAATATCATAATCTGATGAATTTAGACGTTCTATCTAGGATCTTATAAAAATCTACTAAACTATAAGTTATAGATTAAACACCACGAGATTGGGCGCAACTGCATAATCCAAAAGGATAAGACACAAGATCTATGTTCCAGTCTAAAAGTGATCTATTGATTAAGGTAAATCCTATTAAACAAATCAAACTTAATAGGATGAATATCTTATCCTGAATCTAAAGTTAAAAGACAAAATAATTAAAATAAGTTATAAAATCTAGAATTAATAAAACCAAGAATTCATTCATTGAATAACCCACTTATCTAATGAATAAAATCTAACCTATAAGCTAGTCTTAATCTTAAGAATAGTCATAATATGAGGTGTAAAATTCTAAGAAAATACTTATAGAGTTAATTTAGGAAATTTAACTATCTTGACCTAATAACTGATTTTTGCACTTAGAGTGCTTCTATTACAGTTCTAGTATTAGTTTTAGTGACTTAGAAGATAATTTAGAATTTAAAGATGCTTAACCTAAATTTTAGGCAAAATGATTATTTTGCCCCTACTTTAGGGCCCAAAAAGCTACTTTTTTGAAGTAGGGCTCCAGATTAAAATTTCTTATTGCCAAATGATTTCTTACTATCTAACATGAAGATAGACAGTGAGTACACTCAATTTGGACAAGAAACAGATCCTATAGGTTCAAACTAAGATTTTTGACCTAAGAGGCAATCTTGTAATTTATACTTAATGGAATCTAAATTTTTGTGCAGTTTACTATTAGTTACTTATTAAGGATTTTATAGAGTCCAAGAACACTACATTCTGAGGTCAAATGACTAAGTTATAGCTATTTCAATTTCTAAGGGCAATTTAGTAATTTTGTCGCTCAACGGGGGACAAAAACTGAACTTTTTCGTTTGATGTCTAATTTTAGCAAACTTAGTTTCAATAGCTTTCCTATAATATACTTAGTGTGTTGACAAGGAGTAAACCAGTTCGGACTTCAAATGGTAAAGTTGTGACCTAACTGGGGTTAGGGGTATTTTGGTAATTTCTAATTTTCTAAATTTCAGATCCTAAATATTGTATTAGTTTATTGATGACACTAAAATTTTAGGCTAGTTAGCACTTTGAATTTCTAAATTTGGAGTTGAATTAATCAAGTTATGGTCAATTGAAGACTAAGGGCATTTTGGTAATTTTTTGGGTAGGTCCTAAAAGTCATTAAGCAAACTAATTACCTAATGGCAAAACCAATACTATCAAGGTGTTCCTAATATTCTACTGATCACTTTAAGACCCATATAGCTATGTTTGGGTCACTAGGTACAAAGTTATGAGGGTTCAAAGTTTTGGTTTAAGTAAGATGATGTCCTAAAATGTCACCATATTATCTAGGCATCCTATGAGAAAATTAACACTACCATTAAATTTCTCTCATTTTTTTTATTAAAATGAGATATAACTTGAATATAATTAAATTTATGGTTTAGGAGTTATGAGAGATTTAAGTTTCTATATTAATTAATTTAACATTTATAAAATTCAAATATTATTGTTTAATTTGAATCAAACAAATTAATTCAATCTATTTGATTTACTGCGGTGGGAGCCACTCTAGCCGACAGACACGGAGCGACGGGATGATGCACGGGCCCCACATATGAGCAGCGGCAGAGTGGATCACACGTGTCAGCCCTAGAGGCCGACAGCGGAAGAAGCGGGTCCCGCACCCTCGATTGCTACGCGAACCCGGTGCAGAGGAGCGGGTCGGGCCCGCCCTAACTCGGTCCAGGTTCCTTTCGCCTTCTGCAGGCTGTCCGAAGGAGGAGGGCTAGGGCACAAGGTTTACCGGCCCTCCCAACGGCGAAATGGCTCGGCCCGCATGGCGCCGAGATCTCAAAGAGACCTTCAAGATGGTGGTTGAATCAAAACCCCAAGTGACCTAGTTTGTGAGAATTTCTAAGACCTAGCCAATTATGTCGCGGACGGCCCGCTGTCGAACTATGCGAAATAGTGAATTGATCGCAAGAACTTCCAGCCTCCACTACTTATACTTCGATTAATTGTTAGGGCTTAACTATCATGAGGAAAAGACATTGAATTTTAGAGTAATTGCATACTATTGAATAGGATTGAGAGTACCTAAATCGAGAGCTCGCCGAGATCTTCATGTGATCAGGAAGCGCTTGCCCGATGTTGCTAACTTTGATTCCACTTTTCCATCCTTGTGAGGCCTTGGAGGTTTAGAAGAGGCAACAACGGAGGATCCTAAGGCCGGGATGACGCGCGTCGCGCGACGGCTCGTCGCGCGTGACACGCGATCGCTCACGAGGGAGAGAGTGCCGCAGCCATCTGATCTGGGCCATCTGATCAGACGATGCCATTCGGTCTAGTGGACGGCAAGGCAATGACGTTAGATAATTTAATTCTTTTATTATTTAATTCAATTTACACTACTTTTATTATTTAAAATTAATTAATTAAACTTATTCCAAAAATTTCTAGATACTCATCTCTAGCTAATTGAGGGGTGAGGAACGCAACAGCGAGGTCATATTTTTTTATCCGATGAGTATTTTAATTTCCTAATTTTCGGGGTATTTAAATATTAATAAAATATTCGGTAAAAATTTCGACGACTTCCGATTGACACGAAAACATTATCTCTAGCTAATTTGGGGGACAATGAGCACAATGACAAAATCCGTTTTTCGATTTGAGGTCAATTTAGACAGGTCAATTTCCAGGGTTTCTCGATTTCCCATAAATTAGGATTTGATCGATTTGACTCTTGATTTGGACTAGGTCTTAGAGTTTGACTCCTAATGACTTGATTAATACTTAGGATCAAGATTAAGACTAAGATTAATTATAATTGACTAGGATAAAAACTTGAGTTGTTACATCAACCCTCTATTATTTATTCTCTCGGGCTGATGGAGCTCACCTCAAGGGTTCAAGCTTGGCTTGATGTTTCCCGACACTGTATGCAGCAGAACATCATCAATTTCATATATATTAATACTATGATCTTCCTAAAATATCAAATAATTTAATTTAAATTTCCCTCATCTTAAAAAAGTGAACAAACAATTTATTAACATAATTTATTTCTTCTCCTAACGTATATTAATTTAATATAATTATCTCAATAAGTATTAATATAAAAGAATCAAAAATAGTTGTTAGATCATCAATCAATATATTATAGGCATTATATCTTAAATTCATTATTAAGATAATCATAATTCAAATACCAAATCAAAAATTGATCACTTTATATGTGCATTATACTAATTAATGGAGGTTTTATCAAGGCATCATAAATGATTATTAAATCTTCAAATTAATTTGTAAGAGATATTCATTAATCCATCATCAAAGTATTAGTTTATTATTCTTCTTAGAGTGAATTAAAAAAAAAATAGTCCACTCATCCATTGGCATGCCAATTTTCTTGCCTCCAAAATTATTATTTTTGGATTAATTATTCAAAATTAGCACTATTAATAATCCAATCAAATTCAAACTTATAATTTATCCAAAATAATATCATTTTCATATTCATTGAAGATTAAGATCTTTAACAAAATCTATTCCCTAAAATTTTCAAGATAGTACCTTAATCAAGATTTATAATAAAATCATTCATCTAATATCTTTGATTATATAAAAATAAACATAATAAATCTCAATAATATTTGATTATCCTTATGGAGCTATAGAGGAGAGAGAGAAAATCAGCATAGCCTTAACTTTGATTAAAAATTATTTCATTCAAATACTCAGAGTAAGCTTAAATATTAAGCTTCATTAAAATTATACTTATGCAACAATTAAATTTAATATTTTAATTAAAATGACATTCTATATTTGTGTAAAAGGTACAAAAGAAAAGCATGGGTATTACCTTGCAAATTCATTGCAATATCTTTCCATAGCAAGATAAGAGGTCCAATCTTCATAACCTTCACATGAATTATGAGATTCTCCTAAACTAGCCAAATTGACTTGATTTGGCTTTGACACATATTTGGCTACACCATGACTCTTCTCAACTAAATAGAAACTCTTGAACTAGTTTTCTCTTCATCAAAGATTTCCAATTGATTCATATATAACTCAAGGAGTTCTCATGGAGAGAAATGAAGGCAAGACGGTACATGGAAGGTAGGGCTTTAAAGGTTTTCTCCAAATTAATGAACAGTTGTTTTTTATTGATTATAATTTAATTAGCTATCAAAACTAACTATTTATTATTATATCATACAATTCTCATTCTAAAGTTTCTAACAATACCAAATTTGCCTAATTTGGCAAAGAATTTGAGGAGTTAGGAGAAAAATAAAATATAAGATTTCGATGGCTATTATAGCAACGGATCAGGGTGAATCTGAAAAAATGACCTGAATCATAACCATTGGATTGTTGTGTTTTAGATATAATGGTGATTTAATCATGGGTTGGATCAAGTTTCAAAATGATGTGCTGAATCATGGCAATTGAATTCATTATGTATAAAAATGACATTTAAAGTTTCATTAGATTATCACTATTTAAATTCTAAATTTATGATCAATTTTATGATATTAGAGTAATGTGAACTGTTCAGATCATATCTGATGGTTGGATCCGATCCACACGATTTTTATTACATACAAATGATTATCAAGCCATTGGATGCGCCACATGTCACGTGATGGATTCAATAGTACAAATTAATTTGGTGATTTTTATTTTTGATTTTTTGAAAAATAAGATTAAATAAATTTTAAAAAAAATTCAAATATTTCTTTTATTTTAACTCCAAATTTAATGAAGTTCTAGGTATATACTAATAGAAATATGATGAATCCAATAAAACCAAAATTAATCAATTTGGATGAATAATTTCTTAAGAAAATTTTAAAAGTACAAAATTTAATATATTATTAAAAATAACTTATAAAAATTACAGAAATTTTAATAAAAACATATTTAATATGTAAGAAATACGTCATTTTTTAAAAATATTTGTATTGTTTAGTGTTTTTTCTAAATTTTAAATTAGGAGAGATTACATGAGGCGTGAGAAGAAATTTAAATGATATCTTTAAGAAATTTGATCTATATGAAAAAAATAAATATTGATCGAATTAACATAAAATGAAAAATTTGGCTTAAAATTTATTTTTTCACTAATTGATCTTCTCATGAAAATATGTACCTCATTACTCATCATAAATTAGATAATAAGGAACTCAAATATCTAATCAAATCTTTTTATTGTGATTCAATGTGAACAGCTACAGATGACATACAAACCCTGATAATAAGATCTTCAGGCAAATCAACAAAGCCCTCAAATCGCAAGGCTTTCACAACAGAATCGTAGATGAAGAAGAGAATCACAAATGCTCTTATCTAAGTCTTGTTCGAAAAATAGGATTCCGCAAAGTAAAGATATGGTTTTTCTAACTCCCTTTTCAAAGAAAAAAAAAAACATAAAATCTCTTTAATTGTCTCAGTCGTCCATATTACTGTATTGCACATTTGGCTCAAATATTTTAACAGTGTGGTTTAGAAATTACCTAAAGCTGACAATAGTACATCAGACCAATTCACGGCGCCTCCCACAAAAACAAAAAAATTGGAATCGCAAGTTGAGGCAATACCAACAGGAAACTCTCCCGCTGTGTAGCTAATTGCTTTGATAAGGACTAACATATATATAAAATATCCAGCCAACTTGATTCATTATTCAATTGAGTTAAGGATAACTCAGACTCAACACATATCAAACCGAACGTCTTTCAACATGTAACTGGACTTGAATTTTTCCAAGTCATTCGAATTCGCTCAAAACCTGAGCGATTTTCAAGCTAATTGCGAGTCTCAGTATAAATTGTCAGGCCTATTTAAGAAACCTTAAGTTATCGATATGATGAACTCAACTCTTTTTTTTTACAATTGAATTATTACGAGATTGTGATTTTGTATAAAATAGGTTCAAATAAATGGTGAATCTATTAAAAACTTATGTTTATTTGATGTTATTCTAAAAAATATATATTTTGATAAACTAGCTTAAAAGTTAACAAATACAGATTTATGTTGTCCACAACACAACTTTCTTGAGATAAATAGTAAAAGGTTATTTCCAAGTGACTTAAAGTATATTATTGATAACTCAATACACCCCCAATCACCACTAAATGTGTACTTTTTCAAATGTACATGCTTTTTTTATGTCTGAATTATTCAAAATATTAACATTTGAGAAGACACCCACCCTATAGGATTAATAGCACCCTATAAGATTAATAGTACCTCTCTTCATGTAGAGCTTGATACGAAGCTTGACATCCATAATACATAAGCTATCTTTCATATTTACATGACATAATATCATTTGTAAGAGAGTTAAACATTACAAAACTTCATTAATTGTACCTGATATTCTGCAATAGTGATAATATATACCCTCTTCAAAAACAAGCTTAAATTTTTAATCACCTTAAGTTTGAATCATTAGCATTTGCTTTATTAATTAGTGCTTTAAATAAGACATGTTAGTTCCTACCCCCATGACATGATGATACAACTGTACAAATTCTTTCCCACCCTCATTCCTAGCATATCCATGCAAGCTTATCATCATAATACGTTGCACTCGCACACTCATTCCCTTTGCCATTTATTCAGCATGCTGCAAATGATAGCTTTGCATACATCCACATGCTGCATAACATCAATTAGCATATTGTAAAACTTATGATACAAATTCTAGATACTCGTGCTACTCTCTCCATCCAATAGCTCACATTAAATTTTTTCACATATTTTTGTATATTTGTTAAGCAACTTTAGAAATATTAAAAAGCAAAGGTTAAATAATAAGAAAGAATTGTCCCAGAAAACATACCAATAATTATATGATGTCAAAATACTTTATACATAGAGAGAGAGAGAGAGAGAGAGAGAGAGAGAGAGAGAGAGAGAGAGATCCATGGCGCACAAAATTCACATCAAACCCTGAGAAAATAAACTAAAAACTGGCATTCCGAACAAATCTATATTATAGATCAAACCATAATGCTGCTTGTAAACTGTACAAAGAAATCCACATAAAATGTATAAAACTGACCGCAACAATCTGCGCTCTGTACTGCTGACTAATTAATGGGAGCAGCTAATAAGCAGCAGAAAACGATTGCTAGCAATGTACACAAACAACACAATGAATATTTAAACCAAACTCTTCCCAAAATGAGCAGAATTTCAAGGCGACATTCCATCATCACCAAGCTGAGTTCCTTTTTGCCGGCTTCTTGCTCAAAAATTAATGAAAAAGTTCAGGAAAATGGGGAAGACGATGGGGTAAAAAAAGAAACTTTTGTTGGTTCTTTACATACATCGCACCTAAAATTTAAAATAATACATATCCAACATCCAAAGTTAAATATTTACAATAAAAGCATTATCATTTTGACAATCCTTAGATACTTCTAATGAGTAGATAGGATGCCACATGCTTTAGAAATATTGAGATGAAAGTGCATTGTATTGTAAAAGTTGAGCTTTGGGTGCTGAATATGTAATACTAAATGTTTTGGGTGCTAAAGTACGCAAACATCCCATTTTGGTTTCTTAATCTGGAAAAAGAATCGAGAATGAATGAAAAAACTATGGAACTTTGACGCCGCTTGGGCGCTTGCCTTCCATGGCATCCATCTTGTTCCCGCAGCCAGTGCAGAGGAAGGGGCCCTCCCACGGCCTCGAAGTAGCAGAGAAGATGGAGCTGGCATGAACAGATATGCCCTCACAAGGGGCAAGTTCCGCCTGGCAGATGGCGCATCTGAAGAGATTCGAGTATATTTGGGATGATTGATGCCCTAACCTGAGCAAAACAAATCCAATGTGACATTAACTTATGTTGCTTTGGTTTAAAATTTAAAATGTGTATAATTTAATTAGGAATAAAAAACTTTAAATATACTTTGTTTAAAAAACGTTCTTGCATGCTGTCCAATTATTTTTGCCTACTAAAATTGCCAATTCAATAATTTTGGGTAAAGCATAGAAAAAATTGGCTTAACAAAAAATTTTATCAAAATTTGGCTTAAACAAAAATTTTATCATTATTTTTATTGATAAATGATGAGGTTCATAAATAATGCGACCTAAGATAAAGTGGAATCTAATATGGTTTGTCAAATGAATAGGTAAAGTCGTTGGCCCAATGCAAGTTAACTCTGGGGTCTTGGCTTTTGCTAATCTGCCTCAACAATTAGAATAATGTGATTGGCATCTAAAAGCTATATTCTGAAAATAACACAGATTAAAATATACATTCTTTTTGCAATAGACAAGCCATAAGAAAATCACTACTATCATCAGTACACAGATTAATAAATAAGCAGAGTTGTAATTAAAGAAGAATTAAATTGGAAAGAAATAAGCATAGGCATATAATTCTCCATCCCACCAATAAACAAGCAATACCATTCGATACCTTGAAAATTCTTAAAAAGTGCACTTTTGTAAAATTAATGCGGAAAAAATCACAAAATATGCCAAATATACTTATTTCAATACAATTATGAATCACTCGCTCTGAAACTAAGGAATCAAAACTTCCTGCACCCGAAATGTACAAATTGCACTTCTCTAATTAATCCACAAGACTTGGATTTCTATCTGCATGATTTTACTTGCATAAATGATCAATTGTACTAGTCTTTATATAATTTTACATTCATAAATGAATTTATTGGATAACATCATGGCAGCCCTCACAGCTCATATTTTTTTTTGCTTTAATTATGAATATTTTTATTGAGCACATTAAAAAAGTTTTTAGTAGCATTCTATTAATTGATGACTAAAGATGGAATTAAAAAAACATTTCAGTTATAGAGAACTACTTTAGAATTTTTTTTTTTTATTAGTAATCTAAAACTAAATACATAGAGTATAAGCTTAATTATATCATAGGCGCTAATCTCGAGGACATAACTATTCATAATTATCTGATCAAGAAGAGCGAGAGGTTCAAGTAACTGGGTTCAGTTATTCAAAATAATAACAAAATAGAGAGTGATATGATTAATAGAATTCACGCTTGTTGGATGAAATTGAGGAACGCTTCAGAAACATTATGTGATCTGAGAAGTCCACTAAAAATTAAAGGAAAACTTTATAAAGCAGTTATACAACAAACTATGTTATATGAGGTTGAATATTGGCAAAAAAAAAAAAACACTGACAAAACAAAGATGAGGATGCTTAGATGGATGACAAGACATACTCTTAAGGATAGAATGAAAAATGAGTTTATCCATAGCAAGGCTAGAGTGGCCCCGATAGTGGACAAGGTTCGAGAAAGGCTCCTTAGATGGTTCAGACATATTAAGTATAGACCCTGCAATGCCTTGATAGAAAAATTAGGTTTATGAATTTTTCCTATATTAAAAGAGGTAAAGGAAGACCCAAAAAGATATTAGAAGAACCTATTAGGAAGAATATTCTCGATTTAGTACTTAGAGAGGGCTTCAATTTGATCATGCACAATGGAAACAAATGATTCATGTAGCCGACCCCACCTAGTGGAATTAAAGTTTGGTGTTGTTGTAGTTGTATATGAAGTTATTAATAGGAATATAAATGCATATCTCAATGTTATGAGTGGACATGCGAAACCGCTCCCAATAAGAACCCTCTCTACCATCATTACGCACTCTTTCAATTGTAAATTAAATTGATTATAATTAACAAAGTTCTGTGTTCCTTCATAATAAAAAAACATATACGTAACTCTAAGAAGCCTCTGCAGGAATATAAATCAAACAAGTATTTTTTACAAAACTCGGTGATATTTTACAAATTATATTGACCCTACTATGTTTTGAACAAGTTTAGACAACAGAGGTAGAAAGATAAGCTAATCAGCATTTAAGCAGCACAACAGGCTATGAAGAAAAACTAGAAAAAGAGAATAGATAAACTTTAACAAATTCTGGTTTCAGAGTAGAAAATTACATGTTAAATCTAACAAAGCTTTTAACATTCAATTTGCTAAAACTTGTGCAGAATTTGACATCCTTTCACAGCTACAATCCTGTGGGTACTCCAAAAAGCATACAAAGATTACAATAAAACTGTCGTAATCATAATGTGATGATTATAATAAATGTATTCGAGCTCCATGGAAATAAACTGAATAAATTTTGACCAAACCATCATAATATAAAAAAGATATGATCGGTGAGTTTTGTAAGTTGTCTCAATCATTAAATAGAGCTATAACATCAGCTATCCGCTTGGCACCCAGATGAATCCAGAAATATTCATCGTAAAAAATGTGATCATGGAAATCTTAACTAAATAACGCTAAAAATTTCATTAAAAATATAGCTAAATGATGGGAGAAGAGTACTACTACAAAATGGGCATGATAGAGGTGTCATGTATTTTCTGTATTACAAAAAGAACTTCCACACAATATTATCAACGTAAATGGTTTATAACTCACTGAGGCATTAATTTCATATCATCATGACAACTAAGACAAGTTGAAAAATCAACACACCACCAGATGCCAATCCCAAAGAATTCATTTTAAGAAACTCAAACTCCAAGGAAACCATTATTTGCATTATTACTAAAGATATTGGCATATTAATAATTCCTCCATAAAAGAAAAAAGAAGCTCAGGTATAATCTAACACCATCTGTTCAAGGCATTTGTCAACTAGTTTAGCACGCAGTGATAAATTTATCAGTTAATATTAAGTTCTCATGTCGGCCCCAATGTCCTCTGCCATGTTTTACAATGCTGTAATTTGTTTTCAATAGGGGTCTGTTTGGTTGGCTAAATTTTGGATGTAAGCTTACCCAAATGTTATTTTTTGAGTGTTTATTTTTAAAAGGCTATTTGGTTAGATGTAATTAGAGTGAAAAGTAATTTAATTACATGTAAAGTGAAAATATATGTGCTTGATTTGAAATAAATGCAAAGTAAAATTTTAAGAAAATTGTATTCACCGAAAACCACATGTTGGTGGACTTCAATTTCACTTAAATCAGGTGGTATTCAAATCCTCCGCTCCACAGCAAAAAAAAAAAAAATTGAAAAAAAAAACCACTATGCACCACAGCTCCTTTTCCACACCGGACAGCCATCCCTCAATCTAACAGCTTTACCTCACCAGGTATTCTCAAGCTCCCATGGCACTTGCTGGACCCTTGATCCATGCCATATTACATGTTTGTAATACAGTCCCACAACTTAACAGCCCTCGCCGGCAGCAAACCACTGCCCGCCGACCCTCACCAACCGAGGTACATCTTCATTGGCCATTTTAAAGCTTTTTCTATTTTATAGAGGAATAACTTATCACCCAAATAAATATCAAATATTAATTAATATAAATTATAAACATCAGATGCAAATTACACTAAAATTGAATTACACTATAATTCATTTACTTCAAACCAAATTGTTCCTAAATTAACTTTTATAGGTATTTGGAATACCTTCAAATTGGTAGGTATTTGAATCCCACCCATAAATAAATCGGTACATCTTCAGGCAAGACTAAGGTAGTCATCGTCTACCCGACAAATTTAGCTAGCACATGCATAGCGTCGGTTCCTCTCATTGACTAGGTCAGCATTGTCCTGGCCCTCCACGAGCCAAAGTAAGGCCAGGCCAAATCTTGGTCAACCTCACTAGAACTATGGAATTACAGACAAGACCTCAGTCGAGCTCACTGAAACTCTAAAACTGCATGTAAAGCCTCAATCAAGCCATAGCTCAAGGGAAAATATTTCTTTCCCAAAATGGTTATACTATAAAAGTTCCAAACACTAAACAAAAGCTTATACTACATTCATTTTTCTGACAAAAAACTTTACACTGCATCTTTTCTACCCTAGTATTTCTTTTACTTCAAACAAATTAATCGCTAAATTTTGAGATCTGCAATATGATCTTATTTTTCTATTGTTAAATGATTTTAGTTATTATAACAGTTTGATCTATATAAAAGAAACATATATTTAATGTTGCACTGAATCATCAACATGTCGAGCACATTTGTCAGAACCATGGCTATATAATAAATTTGAAAGTATTCCTTTTTATATTTTTTGTCGAATTAAAGGATTGCTATATACCCCACTACTCTACCATATAAAATATGATTTTAGAGAATATGATTTTGTAAACGCATTTTTTGCTAATATACAGAAGATGTCCATGTTTTTATTAGTAATAAAAGCATCATCAAAAACTCGTTCAATAAATTATTACCAACATTGACAGTTAATACCCTATGGAAAACCATCGGCATTAGACAGTTTTGTACTTTAGTAGTTACAACTTTTTATTAATAAACATATAATTACAATTCAAATTGTAAGCATCAGTATTGCGAGTCATTTTATATGATGCATATAATAAAATAAAATAAAATAACAATTAAAATAGAATTTTTCATTTTGGTTTATCCAATCCAACATATAGATGTAAGGCAAGAAAATATCAGAAAATGTGATTTCAATAAAATCAAATTGGTAGAAACTTGCCTCTCGGAGAGCATAGCTGAACCTTCTTCGAATAATTCCTCAACTACACCAACAGCAGACAGTTTTTTTGTCAGCTTACTACTAGAATCCCGTGATTTTTTCCTGAAAGCAAGGCATTTCATTTTGTTCAAGTCTTTAGGCGGTGATGGAGGTTCTTCTATGAATTCATTTGGTGGAATCACGTCAACAACAATGCATGTGGTGTCATCTTTCAGACCCCTTGACCTCAATGCTTCCTAAAATATCATTAATCAAAGTTGATAAGGGAATAGTTTAAAGAATCAGAACGATTTGAACAAATCAATCAAAAAACATTTCTTCCATTAAAATAGTAAGGCCAGAGAAAAATTAAACAGGGACAAACTAATTAAGGGCAACCTTAACAACTTGTCTAGCAGCAATTTCTGCAGTCAACCCACGGCAACATTTTGCAGCTATGTCTGACGGTAATGCATCCCAAATTCCATCAGAAGCAATAATTAGCCTTCCCCCAGTTTTGGATAACTAATGCAAAAAGAGAAATATACTTTATGATGGCCGTATTAGTAAACAACAAAACAAGCAATACATATCCAGCCACAAAATTCCTGTTAAGTTGGGTTGATGCCACTCATTGCTAAAAAACAAAGTGGCGGATGCCTATTTATAATTTACACATCAAGCTAAACATTAATAATTTTGATGACAAATATCTTCTCAGCCTGCATCTTAAAATTTCAAGAGTACAGCTAAGAAAGACACCTTTCATAGAAAAGTATACCTTTACTTGCTTAACATGAGGAATGGGAACTATAAACTCTCCAACATCCATATCTCCAATTGACCTAGAAAGGCACAACCCACCAGGCCAGCATCGAAGGGGGCCAATCTGTGAAAAGAAATAGCATGCAGTTAACACACAATTTAAGATAAAAACAATCTCACGAAATCACTTCAGATGTAGATGTTAACGTCCAATAAACTTCAATTCCAAGAACCCACCTCAGTACCACCCACAATACTAAGCCTCCCTACCTCACCACCACTAGCAGTCACTCGCTCTCTCCTGCCATTAAGTATCAAGAGATAAAGTCAGTAAAATAAGTGCAAACTGATATGATAATGATCTAAACCAATCAATGCTTACTCCTCAGCATTTTCTTCTAGCCTATGATCAACAGTAAGGAGAGAAACATCTCCTCCCTGAGCATCCAAAATGCAACGAGAGTCGCCCACTGAAGCAACAGTAATAGTCCACCCATCAATTATCACAAACGTTGCAGTAGTCCCAGAAGTTTGTCCTGAAAACCATAACCCCACTAATAAAATTCAACCAGAGCTTCAAAATAAAAGCATAAAATTCCCAATTTCGTAGATTAACAAAAGAACTCCAAGAAGAGAGTAACGGAAGAAAACTAGCCTTTGCTCTGGAACTCTTTATCAGTCTTCACAAACCCAGCAACCAAAGCTCGAGGAAGAGCCTGAAGCCATTCCTCCCTCCCAAGTCCTCGAGGAATAGCGCCAATTATGTGATTCAGTAAATTATCTCTCGCAAAAATTGCGGCAGCATTTCCATTGTGCCCGTCAAATATCTATCAAAATCGTCATAAATATTTTAATTTTCTTTCTTTCTAAACAGAAGAATTGGAAAGTCTGAAAATCTTTCAAAGACAAACATTCCCCTTTCCAAATCTGAAAGGCGCTCGAATTAATTTTATAGAAAACAAAAAGAATTTAGCACGAAACGGAAGAGACGTTTCGTGAAGAAACCCAAGATTTGAATCGGAAAGAAAACAGAAAAATTATCAAAAAATTCTAACCGCGAAGACGCAAAAGGAAGAGGAAGAATTCCCAGGCACTCTCAAGCAGTCGGTTTTCACTAAGAAATAGTCTTCCCCTTTCTTAGACTGCGCAGCGCAACCAAATCGCACCAATGTCTTCTCAGGCTTCTCGCTCTTCAACTCCCGTCGGATTAGGGCCGCAAGGGGAACCATGTCGCGATCGCGTCGCCTGCCCAAGTCGCCTCCCCCAGCAACAGTCGCCATCCCTGCGCCTTCTTCGCCGAGATCTACGCCCTCCGATCGTCCAACTCCACGATACTTGGGCGCCGCCTTGCCATCCTCCGACGTGCGGCAGCAGAAGAGAGATGGAGAAACAGAAGGAGAATTCTAGGTGAAGATATCAACCAGATCTGGAAGGAGAACAGCAGAGATCGGAAAGAAGAAAAGGAGGGGAATGGACAACGCAGAGACGCGGCTTTTAGCGAGACGCAGATTGAACTGTTCCGAGTTCCGACACAGCAAATTACTAATTTTTTATTGAGGATGAAGATCGGAACTGTTCCTGTTGAGATCAAAATTTAAGTTGATCGATCCTTTTTTTTAAACCATTCAAGTCAAAATTGTGTTATATTATTTAGTTTTATAGTTAATATCTAAACATTCTTCCTAAATGCATGTGAGGATTCATTAAGGAATTATCTTGCAAAATATTAAAATACATAATAAAAAATTTACGATAGAACAAAAGTTTATATATTTAGTTATTTATGATTAATAAAAAATTTTATATTTTAAGTAAAAGTGCATATCATTATTTTCTTAGGTAAGAAATAATAGAATGTATTAGTTCTATGATTTCTAGCATTATTAGTCATTCGTTTATGATACATGATAAGCTTAATATTTAATTTTATTCTTGCTCTTATTATTTGTACACATACTCGAGTCGAGTCGAGTTTGTACTCGAATTTGTTCGATTTCAAGTTTGAGTCGAATCGAATTCAGATCATTTCGACTCATTTTAGATGGAGTTACGTATTAATTCTTATGAATTTTTTATTGATTTGCTTGATACCTAACATTTCCCTTCCTTAAATATTAGATAATTTGGCTAATAATTAATTAAATGAGAAAAGCCAAAACTGCTGCAAGGATAGCTACATATAGCTATTTATGATTATTAGAATTTATTTTTTAATAAATTTGTCAAAATAAAGGTGTATTGCACTGGGTTTTTTTTCACATAAGAAAATGAAATATTATAATAAAAAAGTTATAATTATGATTATATGACAAAAAATAATGCCTACAAAATAGCTAGAAAATAGATAGTAGAATAGTTTATTAGTGAGTTGATTCATAATAGTGTGCCTCACTTGAACATTGTCTACAAGTTCACGGACTGTGGTTGCTTATGGATGCCCCATTATGCCCATTTATTCAATGAAGAAATTCACACGAATGGGGCAAACTGTTATGAGTGGAGCATGATTGGATTGCTGGACAAATTGACAGAACCTAGATGAGGCTATATAGCAGGATGTGCATCCAGGCGCGCCCGACCACTTGAATTTATGCAATTAGGTTGCATCTTCTTCAGAAGACAAAGGGCTAGGCGCCCATGTGCGCCCAGACGTCTGTATAAGGAAGCCTTTGCCTAAAGGTTGAGCACCCCGGTGGGCCCATGTGCCTGTGGCGTTTTGTAATAACTTGAGATTGTTACTTAAGCTAAATCTAATCTCATCAATATTAAACATTTGCCATTAGTCTCTAATCATCATTAGGAGTGAACCTCGAAGTTTTGATCCGATTTGAAAATCAATCGAATCATCAAATATTTCTAACTAATTATTTAATTAAGAAAAATAAAATTATTGTTTTAACCTCCAAAGCAAAATCGGAGTTCACTATTGAACTCCCCACCCCCAAATTAATAAGTAAAATTTTGGAATTTTAATAGCCTAATTTATAATTATTAAAATATAATTCAAATTAAATAAATATTTATTTATTTTTCAGTGGGCCCGTCCCACTTAATGAGCTGGGCCTGTCAGATCGAACGGCTAGATCTAGGCCGTTCGATCCGGCCCGCCCCAATCCTACAGCTCGAAGGCTGTCTCCCCCGTGCAGCGCTGCGTGCGCTTTGCGTGGCAGCTACGGTAGCTGCCACGTCGCAACCTCGGAGGCTCCACCAAGCCTCCATTAATCTTCATTCGAAGGCCCTAGCTCGGTTGCTTGGATGAGGATCGAATTTGAATTTCAGTCTCCTTCCCGAGTTCGCATTTTCAGCTCGAAAATCAAACGAAGGTACCTCCTTTCCATGTCAATTAATCATGCAATTTCTCCTTTGGCATTTCGTTTGCCTATTGCACATCGTTGCGAACTGATTCGATGATTGAGAGCTCGATTCGATCGCAAAAATTGCGACTTTGCTACAATACTGCACAGTGAATACTCCCGTATATCGAAGCTAGGGCATCAATGTTTGCGATATCAGAGTGGTAAAATTGTGTCGATTTTGGTACCAATTGAAAGATCTCATCTCTTTCGATCGGTATATGACACACCCCATGAGGAGCTCTGTTGTAGGGCCCCACCCCATCATCGCGCACAAATAGGTAAAATCACAATTCAGCGGTAGAGCGGCGCGCCACTCAGGGAGGAATATCCTGTCTCCCCGAACGGCTGAAAACTCAAACCCATCTGAAGGGCTGCTGACTCAATCTCAAGGAGGGTTGAGAGCTAATACTTAAGATAATAGTAGTATCATTATCCAAAGTATCATATCAATACATACATTAGAAGTAAAACACATGAGAAATCCAATATATGTATAAGATATCAGTATTTCTAATATACTGATCACATCACAATACTAAGTATAAGTAGTATATAAATAGAGTGCAAAAGCTAAAATAAATATCCAGAAACATTCATCACAGAAGCTGTATAAAAATATTCATCTCAGAAAAAACAAATACATCCAGAATTATTATAACTATTTTACTAAAACACAGAAATAAAGTTAAGTACTGAACTAAAATAAATTAAGCAGAATGATAATGTTGGGGAAGAGTCCACTAATGCTATACGGGCTCCTCCTGGATCTCCTAGGTGTCCTCCTGACCTAGCTCAATACAGTGCTCAAAATCTAGCAAATTATCGGATCCCAAAAGTACCCCGTATTAGACAATAAGTCTGACATATCGAAACTAATTTAAACAATTCTAATTGTTCATTTAATATTTGCATAATATAAGTAAATCTATAGAAAAACTGTAAAAGTAACTGAATGTATAAAATTGAATAAAACTATAAGAAATTGAATAATATAAAATTGAACTGTAAACAGAATACTGAAGGTAAACCAAAATAGTAATGGATATAAAATTGAGTAATAGCATATAAAACTATGTTGTATGCCACTAAAAATGTATATCTGAATATACCACAATACTGTATGCTACTGATATGCAACAAAAATATCACTGAACTGCTATGAGTTGTACGATCCAATATCTACATACATCCAGTTGGGAACTACGATGTCGATACATCCTGAAATTCCCCAATCAATGTATGCAATATTCTGTAACCCATAAATCATCACTGATACTCATACATCATTATTGATACTTAATATTATACTTATGCTCATGCTCATGCTTCTAAGCTATATGAGATGAATTCAAAATTCCAAAAAAATGCTTTAAAATCCGATAATAAATTCAAGGTCTCCATTGTGCAAAATTCTACTGAAAAGATTCTAACTCATTAATTCTACTTTGATAATTGGTTAAAGTTGAAAGTTTACTTAAAGATCATTATATGGGATGATTGTATACACATATTTAGCATGTTTGCAAGAAAGGTGGTTCTTAATACTTAGTTTGATTAAACCACCCTAACGAAGCGATATTCGATAGAAGGCATCACCCGATGACAATTTGTATCTCAAGCTAAGTCATTAAGATGCCCAACTCACAAAGAAGGTGACTTGAATTACTTACTTTGTTTAAACCACACCTATTGAAGCGATTTTCACTAGGAGACATCACTCGATGGCGATTTGTATTTTAATAAAACTAAAGAATGAGTCCATGTTTATAATACTCATAGTCTTAGAAGATTTATTATAACGGGATTGTATTCATCTAATCCCTCAGGATAACACTTGGTCATAAGTCCACATTGGAGTGAATCAACTAATCTAAAATACTATTGAAATAATCCAGTATTATGGGTATACCCTACTATACCCAGCTAATAATTTGGGTTCAAAAGATTTTATTTAATCAACAAGGATTTATCAAAGCTATTAATCCTTACTTTAAATGGGTGAGTCCTACACAAGGCTCCAAAGATATGATCAAAGGATCACTCAATATTGATTTCTACCGCAAGGGAGAAGTTCTATTCTAACTGCTTTAAGTGATACTTACCACAAGGTATCAAGTTCAACTTCTAAGGTTATGAAGGATCATCTAAGGCTTTAAGTGATACCTACTTCATTACAATTTTATTATTCATCTTATGCTAATAGTCTTATATAAGAGAAAATCAAAGATCTAAAGTTTAGATTCAGAGGGTTCAATCACACAGATTTAATATTAACCTTAGCACTTCTAATTCAATGCTTTAAGATCAGTGTCAAATCATATGCATTATTGGAATCATGTTAATTGAATTATTTTTCAATCAAAGTTACTTAATTTAGGTGTTTAAAGTTTAGATCTTAATCAAGACAAGTTATGATTTAGCCCCTAATCTTTCTACCATTAAGACCAAAGATTAATTTAAAGGTCAATGACAAATCAATGTATTATTAGTATATTATTGATGATAATTTCAGGTTATATTAAGTATTATCTACTTAATTAAGTTATTAAGAACCTGATATTCAAGTTTAGTTTAATATCAATTTGAGCATATCTAAGTGTCCAATTAAATATTAGAGTTCTCTAGCATACATCCTAAAATCATGAAAGCATAGGAATGTAAGATGACATAAAATAGAATATAATTAAGGCTAACTAAATTCAAAATCAAACTAATAGAGTTAGCACTTGATTACAAATTCTAAAAATCTTAGGTTTCATGCCATTTAATTATTGAGATATACTTTGGTTAATATAAGCAATCAATGATCATATTCTTTGATATTTGGCACAAGACAATTAAGATACAAAATAGGTTTTGAGCACTTGTTAGGAATGATAAAGTTTCAAATTTAATTTCAATATAAAATTGTATGTAATGCTCAATTTGATATAACTTGATCCCACTAGGGTCCTAGGGACCTTAAAATACAAAAATGGTGAAGTTTCAGCCATTTCAGCCATTTCTGGGCAATCCTGGAATTTTCTGGTCGCTATGGCGCGCTATAGCGCGCTGTAGTGCTTATGGGCGCTGCAGCGCACTCCAACTAGTTTCAGCGCTGTGGCGCGCTGCAGCGCTTTTGACGCTACGGTGCGCAGCAGCGGAAAATGGTGCTGTGGCACGCTGCAGCGCTTTTGATGCTGCGACGTGCTACGACGAGACCCATCCGAAAGCTGGATGCTACTGCGCGCTGCAGCGCCTGAAAGTGCTGCGGTGTGCTGTGGCGTACTAAGTAGCAGAAACACTGTTCAATTAATTTATTTTCTGATTTTATATAGTCTTCCAGGAATGACGCTACAGCCCGTTGTGGCGTGCTATGGTGCGCTGCAGTGGTCCAACTTGCGGGTTACTGTTTAATTAGTTTATTTATTAATTTCATATGATTTTTCCTGAAATAATGCTACAACCTTGTGTTACCTCATACTTTCCCACGATTACGCTAATATTGATATTAGCATAACTGCGGGGAGTACGGTGCTCCACTCCGGTGGCAAATCTCCAACTCAAGTAGAGTCAGGTAGGACCCAACTCGCCTTAAGCCAAGGACTTGCACCCTGTAGAAGAAACTGTGAACATACATCAATACATCTCAAAGTAGCGGAAGCAAAAAATAGAATGCAACATCCACATTTATAGTATAAAAGAAGAAAATAAAGTAGTAACTCAAATCAAATGTAGAAAAGTAAATACATCCAGAATTTAATTATTATAAACTGAATTTAATAGAAATAAAGATCTCTCAATCTCATTACAAAAAGAGAAAATCTATCTAAGCAGCAGTAGGAAGATCCTCCTCCTGCACCGGCTCCGATCCTGCAGCACTGCCAACGAACAACTCTGAATTTGATATTTGTCGGTATCACAAATGTCAGGGCCCCAGCCAACAAAAGAAAAATGTTACAGTTAGATAATTGTCTAAGTACATTTTAAGCTATTTAAGTGAACTGAATATTTAAGATATCACACTTAAAGGTTTTAAACGTGCAAGTATGAAAAAGGTGCAACAAGCTACAAGAATGGGGTAGATATAAATTAATCATTTATAGCTAATCAACAGGTAAGTAAAATAACATACCAAAATATCAATTAAACATGGTGAGGCTAAAAGTAAAAGTAACTGCAACTACTAAAATAAATCTGATCCTAACATGCTTATGATCACATGGAGACATGCTGAATATAATAAGAACACAAGTGCTGAAATAGACATACAATTCTAGCATCCTAAACATGCCAATATTTTAGTACTAATCAATGAGAGCATATATACAAGCATGCATATTGACTTGTAAAAAGCCACTGAGACATGTGGCAAAAGTATACTAAGTACATGCATGAGCAAAAGTAAAGCCACTAAGACATATGGCACAGCAAGTCAAGCACTAAAAGAAAGGCTACTAAAGTCTGTGGCAAAGTAAAACAAACACTGACAAGTGAACTAAAGTAGCAGTAAGCCTAAGATATAGCGTTGTCATAACAAAACAGGCCATACAGAGCCTCTGAACTGAAAGTTCAACATGTATCCATCCTAGACATTCGCAGAGCTAGGTCCGAGTTAAACTTATAGAATAAGACATGTATCCATTCTAGGCATCCGTCGAGCTAGGTCCGAGTTTATTCCATAACAAAGCTAGAATTGAAGAGGCAAACTAAGCTAGGACATACTCTTCTAACTAAAAGCACAGAAAGAATTGAATGAATGCTATGCTTTTCAAATACTAACTTAGGATGTATCTTCCATATCATAAGTTTACCTATTATGCTCAAGGAACAATGCTCAATATTCAAGATGTGTAAAGCAATCGAAGTCAAAGTAAGCAAGATACTCAATCTAGACTTATGTGATATCCATTGTTGTCTACTTTATCCAAATCTAACTATTCTAAGAAGATATAAGTTTAGGATTTTCAATATTCAGCTATCGAGTAAGATCTCAGATTTACGACCTTAATAAGTTCTAAATCATAATCATATGATGACTATAAGGATTAAAGTAAATAAATTAATAACTTAATTATTATTATTTTCCTCTCTTAACCTAAATCTTGATTAAGGGAATCAAGATTAAGGATTCTGGATCTAAACTTCATTTTGGAGTTCAAATCATGAACCCAAGGTAATATCCTAAAAAGGAACTAGGGTTCACACTTAAAACTTAAATTTAAGATAAGAAATCTTATAAACTGAAGGATTTAGAAACTAAGATCTTAATTAAAAGGCCACTATACTAGTTATAAGATAAAATAATTAGTTAAGAATTAAGAATCTAAGATCTATATCCAATCTTTAGGATAATCATATTATCCCATATATTAAATCAACCTACACCAACATGGAAGATTTCAAAAGATTTAATCAATAAATCAAGTAAGGGAATTCAAAAGGAGGATAGTTCAGTTCAATTAGAAGATCTAAAGTCTAAGATCTAAGATCTGATATTTGATCACTTTTGACTTAAGTTAAGATTTAGACTTAGGATTTTTACAAGAGTATTTATTTTAAGATTCAAACTCAGGGATCAACTTAATTAAGCTATTAACTAAGGATATAGTACTTCGGTATAATTAAACTTAGCTCTTAAGACAAGGTGATTTTAGGAACACTTAAAGTCTTAAGATCTAAGTAAGAGCTAATTTAAGATTCTTTACTTAACTCAGTATTATTAACATAGGATTTCAAAAAGGTGTTAAACATATTAATTATGGATATTTTGCTGAATTTTCAAGGCTTAAGGGGTGCTTAAATATATTTTGGTCAAAATGACCAAAATACCATTCTTAAGGTTAAAAATAAGATTTTAGGATTTAATCATCTAAATTAATTCAAATCTATTTTAATGAGTTACATATTGGTTAAATGAAGTATGTTACACACTTATCTTAGGTTTTGATAACCTAATTAGCTTAATTAACATTAATCACCAATTAAGGCCAATTAAGATGATTAAGGAAACTAGGGCATCCTAGAGTGATCCAATCTCATTCATAGACTAATAAACTTAAGAAGGCATTAGGAACTTAGTTTACCAAAATCAGAGGATTAATCATGATATAATTCACTAATTCTTAATTAAGATAATTAAGAGATGATTAATAAAATTAAGGTTCCTAAATTACTTTTAATGATCTACTAGGTTCCCTATGGTCTCATGAGTAAACAGAGACCTTAATCAACACTTTTGGATAAGTAATAAATTTAATATAATTTAAATAAAAATAGAAAAGGATTAAGCAATAATTTAAAATTCTAACTATTGGATTTTTGATTTTTTTATATTAATATTCATTGCATTTTTCTGATTAAAATGATATATTGGATCATACTATTTGGATAAGTATTAATTAAATCATTTCATTAATATATTCTGAATATTTATTTAAATTGAAATCATAAGGAATTAATTAAATTCATTTATTAATTATTTATTAGAAGGAAAATAATTCCAAAATCCTTTAATTAACCTGACCCGGATATCAGACCGTGCGGGTCAGAGAGGAGCCCGGCTGGGCACTGTCGCACCACGCGGGCCTAGGCTGGCCCGGCCCGAGGCGACAATGTCGTCGTCCCCGCATTCCTTTCGCGATGGGCAGACCTAAGGGATCTTCAGCGCCGAAATTCTCGGTGCTCGGGCAATGTCGACGGCTCAATTTAATCCCTACACGTTCCTGAAATCAAGACGCATCGATCCCACCATTAAACCCTCTCCGGGACGCACTGGTTTGTCGAATGGCTAATCGATAGGCTCTGTCCTAATCACAGCATCTAGGGTTTACTGTGAGGAGTAAATTCTCCTCACAGAGATGATCATTTGGCCATAGCTCGATCCCTACACCATCCTGGTGGTGAGGTGGATCGAATCCCTCTGGTCACGAGCCTTGGGGTGCCCTGGATCGTTGGGTCCTTACTCGAGCTCGGCTACGAGCTCATGGCGCAAACCAGACCATTGATCAATCGCGATAGGCTAGGCCAGACCCAATGGGCAATCACAGTGGGTCTGGTTAACTTGCCTTATCGATCCACGATTGCTTTGAGAGGAAATGGGGGCTCAGATCTTCAGAGGAATGTCGGCATTCCGTCTGGATGGAGCTCGATCCCGATAGTGGACTCCCACTGTCAGCATTGAGCTAGACACAATACCACCCATTCATAAGCATTCTAAGTCTTAGAGATCAGTATTTGGAGCATCACAGATCTATCCTAGCATTCAAATTGAAGGACGAAGCTTACACAGCTCAGTCGGGTAGAGGCAGTACCTGAAGTCGAGGTTGCAGGCACTGCCAAAGGGAACTGGGAGTAGCTGGAGCTTCCAGAGGATCGCAGCGATCTAGCAGGGGGTCTGAACACCAGACATGCGCCCTCTATCAGTAGTTCGCAGCTCCTGAAGGGTCAGAATTTGCCAAGAAGATGGGGAGCTCCAGAGGAACACAACTAAGTAATTAGAGGATCACAGTGAGCAAAGGGACTCACTATGATAATCCAGAGGTATTTATATGTGAAGGGAAGGTCTGGGGTAGCTGCCGAGGTCGGGAACCATGGCATAGGCTCTGCCCGAGGGTCCTCCCTCAGTTTCCAAAATTGGAATGGACCGGGCCTCGACCTTGGCTGGGAGTGCTAGGGAGACGAGGGCAAGATTGCAAGGGCCTCCCTGACGTGGCAAGGGAGTGGCAGACCGGCTTGAGGATGTGGCTGTACAAAGGGATTCAACTGTCGGGCGCGAACTGAGGAGGAAGACGATCCACAGTCGTGGTGAACTCCAAAGCCGTCTGATGGATTATCAGTTGACACGGAATGACCTTGATCTCCCGATATCTAACGGCCGAGCGAGGAGGCTGGATCAGCTGCCGGATCAGATCAAATGATCGAACGGGTGATCGAAGATACTTACGACGGATGGCTAGATGGCGTTGGATGGAAATCTCGGAACCGCGGAACGTTCGAGATGAGATGGATCTGATCGAAGGTGCGGGCCATTGGATCCGATCCACAGAATGGATGGCCCAGATAGAGCCTGTGGTTTGGGGTCAGCCGACTGTTGGAGGGAGGGTAGAAATACAATTAGGAATTGTTTAAAATCTTAATTTGCAATTGAACCAATTTAAATTAAATCCAAAATAGGCCTAAATAACCTCTAAAATTCTCAAAATTTGACCCTTAGCTAATTTGGGAGTGGGGAATTCAAAAATGAACTCAGATTTTGATTTGAAGATCAAATTAATTTAAGTATTTTTTAGAATCCAAAAATAGCCAAAAATATGAGAATTCTCAATTTAGCTCCGATTAATTTCCAATTTCTTGTGTTAGGTTTAAAAGACCCATTGAGTCTAATGAAATCAAAATTAAGAATTGGTTTAGCTTAATTAATCTGATTTTAGCTAGGATAACAACTATGGTTATTACAGACTCCCCCACTTGAGAACGATATCGTCCCTGACATCACTTAGTGAAGAAAGTACTACAAGGACTTAAATGTTTAAGGAAACATATACAAAGAAAAGAACAGTACCTAAATTTGCAAAGAGCTGTGGACATTTATTATGCATATCCACTTTTTTTCCCAAGTAGATTCTTCTAAGGATCGATTCTTCCACTGAATCTTGACCATGAGAATTAAACGATTTCTTAGCTGCTTCTGATCACAAGCTAAGACTCTGATTGGTTCTTCAGCATAAGAAAGATCAAGTTAAATCTCCACTACTAGAAGCTGAACGAGATGAGAAAAGCCTCTGAGACATCTTCTTAATGACGATACATGAAACACATTATAGACAGCTGCAAAGTCATCAAGAAGATTTAACCGGTAGGCAGATGATCCTACTTTGGCCAAGATCTCAAAGGGTCCAATATAGCGGGGATTGAGTTTCCCTGCTACACCAAATCTGTAGACACCCTTCATTGGACTGACTTTCAAATAAGCAGAATCTCCCACATTGAATTCTAAGAGACGATGATGCGCATTGTGATACTTGCTCTGACGATCTTGAGCTGAACAAATTCTCTGCTGAATTAATTGGACCTTCTTGTAAATTTCTTTAACTAATTCTGAACCAAAAAGTTGAATGCTTCCTATCTCTGACCAAGCTAGTGGAGTACTGCATTTTCTACCATACAATACCTCATAAGGAGCCATTTTAATATTGTATTGGTATTGTAGGCAAACTCCACTAACGAAATATGATCTTGTCAAGAACCGAAAAAATCAAGAACACACAGCCTAAGCAAATCTTTCAAAACTTAATTCACTCTTTCAGTCTGGCCATCCGTTTGAGGATGAAACGCTGTACTCATGGTTAGAGTAGTACCCAAATCTTGATGCACAGCTTGCCAAAACTTAGAAGTAAATCTACTATCTCTATCAGATACGATTAATTTCGGAATCCCATGCAGCCTGACAATTTCTTTGATATAGAGTTGTGCTAGCTTCTTTACTAAGTCAGTATGACTGATAGGAAGGAAGTGCGCTGATTTGGTTAAGCGGTCTACTATAATCCATATTACATTGGCACCAGATTTAGCACGAGGCAATTCCATAATAAAATTCATACATATATCAAACCATTTATATTCAGGAATTTCTAATGGATGCAGAAGACCACTAGGTCTTTAGTGCTCGACCTTTACTAGATTGCAGGCATGACACTTAGCGAAAAAATCGGCTACATCATTCTTCATACAGGGCCACTAAAATGATTGCTTTAGGTCCTAGTACATCTTAGTACTGCCTGGGTGAATATGATACCCAGAATTATGACCTTTAACCAACACTTCACGATGAATGGATTTAGGAATCTACAAATGATTATTCAGATAAATTATCTTGCGCATTTGCAACTCATGACAATGACCACCTTCAATATCTGCTTTGAATTTTAAATAATTGTCATCTTTAGTTTGCGAGATAGAGATATCTCTGTGGAATGTTGGTTCTACATTAATATTTACTAGAACAGAACTTAGCATATCACCACTGATTGGAGAAATTTCAAGCTTACGAAATTCTTGTTCTAACGAACTGGAGGCGAATAAGGAAGATAAGGTAGCACGACGGCTAAGAGCATCAGCCACAACATTCGCTTTTCCTGGATGATACTGGATACTAAGATCATAATCATTGATGAGTTATAACCATCTTCTTTGACGACATTTCGGTTCTCTTTGAGTGAAGATATACTTCAGGCTTTGATGATCAGTGAAGATCGAACATTGAAGTCCATATAAATAGTGATACCAAATCTTTAAGGCAAAGACCACAGCGGCAAGTTCAAGATCATGAACTGGAGAATTTCTTTCGTGGGGTTTTAACTGTCGAGAGGCGTAAGCGATTACCTTACCCTCTTACATTAACACACAACCTAGACCAATTCCAGAGGCATCGATGTATACTTGATAGTCCAAGCCTTCTTTGGGTAGGACGAAAACTGGAGCGGTGGATAATGCGTCCTTCAAGGTTTGGAATGCTTTCTCGCATTCCGGGCTCCAAATAAATGGAACGACTTTTTGGGTCAACTTAGTCAAAGGTGAAGCGATCTGGGAAAATCCCTTAACGAACTTTCTGTAATATCCAACTAATCCCAAGAAACTCCTAATATCTATGACCATTTTAGGTTGAACCCAATCATGAATAGCAGTTACTTTGTTTTGATCTACACAAATACCCTAGGCATCGACTGCATGACCCAAAAATGAAACGGATTTAAACCAGAACTCACACTTGGAGAACTTGACATATAGCTGATGTTCACGCAGAGCTTCTAATACTAATCTCAGATGTTCTTCATGTTCTTTTAAGGTTCGATAATAAATGAGGATATCGTCAATAAAGACGATTACAAATTTTTCCAAATATGATTTGAGAGCTCGCTGCATCAAATCCATGAAGATTGATGGTGCATTAGTGAGTTCGAACGACATCACTAGAAATTCAAAATGACCATAACGAGTACGGAAAGCGGTCTTTCTTACATCATCTTCTCTTACTCATAATTGATGATATCTAGACTTGAGGTCGATCTAAGAGAATATGATAGCTCCAAATAACTGGTCAAATAAATCATCAATTCTAGGTAATGGGTACTTATTCTTTATGGTGAATTTATTTAGTTCACGATAATTTATGCACATTCGCATAAATCCATCATTTTTCTTTACAAACAAAACGGGTGCTCCCCAAGGAGACATACTCGGCCTAATTAAACCTTTATTCAAGAGCTTCTACAGCTGTTTGTTGAGTTCTTGCAATTATTTAGGTGTCATTCTATATGGTGCTTTAGATATAGGCTGGGTACCCAGAGCTAGTTCAATAGAGAACTCGATTTCTCTTGAAGGAGGTACACCAGGCAGATCTTCTGGGAACACATCGGTGAATTCCTTAACTGCTTTACAATTAGAGATAGGTGTACTTTCCTTTTCTTCGCCCATCATGGTGACCAGAAAAGCATCACAACCTTTACCGATCAATTTCTCAGCTTTGATAGCATTTATTAATGATAATTGTGTACTAGTTCTTCCTATAAAAGTCTCAGACTTGCCTTGGGAATGAAGAGTGACTTTCTTTTTCAAATAATTTATCACGGCATTATTATCACCGAGCCAGTTCATTCCAAGGATGATATCAAAGTTTGCTAATGGCAGGATGATCAATTCGAAGTTATACTCCTGACCATTTAATGGAATTTTGATATTATAAAATTTATTGACACTTAGTTGGGCTCCAGATGAAAGTCCAATGCTTAAGGGTTTGCTAAGTTGTACAGTTGTGGTTTAAGGATGTTGGCAAATTGTTCAAAAATAAATGAATGACTAGCACCAGTGTCAAATAATACATTGCAGGGTTGGTCCTTAAAGTAAAGTGTGCCTAATTTATTTATACAAATTGCATTAACGAATTGCGAAAATTAGGGTACATGAATATAATTAATAAAGGAGAAGTTTAGAAATGCGTACCTGAAACTACATTGTTGTCCTCTGCGACTTCGAGAGGTGTTAAAGCATAAACTCGTGCATGACCAGTAGGACGGTTGTTTGTCTGCCTCTTGGGGTTATTTTAGGACTTAGGAGTAGATGGCTGCGCTGGAGCAGCTTCCAATGCGGGGGTTGGCATTATGGCCAAATTTGGCTCTCTCCTGTTTAGTGGAGTGGCTCTGAACACCTAGTTCTTCTGATATGATTTCATTGGAACTCCATCCACTATTTCTGTATAGGTACAGTGGTAGAACCTCTGGCCTGTTTGTCCATAATTGTAGCACTTATGGCCGAAGTGATAACACTTGCCATATGGATGAGGCCTATTACAGCCTTGAATGGGCTCAGCAGTTGGTGCAGCTTCCAATTGATAGACTTTTGCAGAATTAGGCATGTTCCTCTTGAAGGCTTCATGCTGGTTAGACATTGATTGTGCCTTTCGCTTGAGATCCTTTTCAGATTGATGGTGCTCAATCACCTTAGCTTTCTCCACTAGCTCAAAGAAGCTATATAGGCGGAGTGGAACAATCTGATCCTTCAGTGAATCTCGGAGGCCACAGAGAAAGCGGTGGCACTTAGTCGGTTCAGAATGAGTAACTTCTGGAGCAAAGAGAATCAACCTACAAAATTCCCTTTTGTAGTCAGCAATGGAACGATTCTCTTGAGTCAACCTTATAATAGTGTCTGCAATGATGTTTTGTGAAGACAGGGGAATGAATTCAGTTTTGAATGCTTCAACGAACTCATCCCAAGGGATGTCCTCCAACTCATAGTCAACGAACTTGGTATTCCTGACCTCCTCTCACCAATATTTTGCTTTTGCATGAAATAGGTGTGTAGTGAGACAGACGACTTCAGAGTTTGGGATCTTTAGACTAATAAGATTCTTTTCTACTACATAATCCAACATCAGATTCATCACAATGTCCACGTAGAGTGACTCGGAACACTCTATATGTCTCAAGATTGACTCCACTCGGCCCAACCACTCCTTGGCATATTTATGAAAGTCAAGCCCTCGGTACACTGCATGATATAAAAGTCTGTCCAAGACTAAGGTCCCTCTTGTTGAAACTCCTTCAATTTGCTAGTTACTCTCTTGTCTCCATTTGAAACTATAGTTCTAAGCCAACTTGAAGGTATGCAAATAGTAGTCCATGTTAGACTCTCCAGAATCCATTTGACTCTAAGAGGATAAATTACCAAGTCTTGTTAAACTAGAGATAGCTAGATTTTTAAGATATGAGTATTTTCATGCTATAATTTCTTCATAGAGTTACTGATAATACTATGTTATGGATGTTATATATTGATGTTTGCACCTCAAAAGAATGGTCCATTAGGAAGAAAGAAATCATAGATTCCATTTTGACACCTTATAGTATTCTCTGATACTAACTGTGGGACCTTGTACTTTCTCGCGATTACGCTAATACTGATATTAGCATAACTGCGGGGAGTACGGTGCTCCACTCCGGTGGCAAATCTCCAACTCAAGTAGAGTTAGGTAGGACCCAACTCGCCTTAAGCCAAGGACTTGTCACCCTGTAGAAGAAACTGTGAATATATATCAATACATATCAAAGTAGCGGAAGCAGAAAATAGAAGGTAACATCCACAGGCATAGTATAAAAGAAGAAAAGAAAGTAGTAACTCAGATCAAATGCAGAAAAGTAAATATATCCAAAATTTAATTATTACAAACTAAATTTAATAGAAATTAAGATCTCTCAATCTCACTGTAAAAATAGAAAATCTATCTAAGCAGCAGTATGAAGATCCTCCTCCTGCACCGGCTCCAATACTACAGCACTACCGATGAACAACTCTGAATCTGACATTTGTCGGTATCACAAATGCCAGAGCCCCAGCCAATAAAAAAAAATGTTACAGTTAGACAATTATCTAAGTACATTTTAAGCTATTTAAGTGAACTGAATATTTAAGATATCACATTTAAATATTTTAAATGTGCAAGCATTAAAAAGGTGTAGCAAGCTAAAAGATTATGTATTTGTATTTACTGCCTCCTCAGTTCCGCCGCTGGATTCTGTCTGCCCTAACCCAGAAAGGCTATGGGAGTTTCTATCTGCCAAAGCCCAGAAAGGCTTTGGGGATTTCACCAGCCCGATGGCCAACTTTCTGATATGGCAGTCTTTACATACCTGTTTCAATTTTAGCTTACTGTGTACTGTATTTTGTTGCATATTTCAGTCAGCTATATTTTTTTACTTACCTGCTCACTTGTACATATTTATATGATGCTAGACTTTGCTGCTTACTATATGTACCATGTTCAAATTTCTGTCATTTAATTTGCATATGTCATATAAACATCAGCATGTTTAGGGTTAGAATTTACTTCCAATACTTTTACTTACTGTACTATATGTGTATATGTCATTCCTTGCTTAGTTGTTGGGGTGTACTTTTGCCTCATTTGTTGTTTAATTATAAATATTATATTTATAACTGTCCTTATTTCTTATTATGCTTACTGCTCCTACTGCTTAGTTACTTTTATTGTGTTTAAGTATAAAAATGGTGATACTAAATAACACATGTAAAATATTCAGTCTAAAATATATTCAGTCTAAAATGTACTTAGACAATTGTCTAACAATATTTTTCTTTTATTGGCTGGGGCCCTGGCATTATGAAACTGATAATGTCAGATTCAGATAGGTTTGAGGAGTTATGTGTTGAAGCAGAGGTGCCTCACTTAGAGGAGGAGCTTCATCTAGGAGAGCCAAATATTGCTTAGTGCCTCTTAGCCGCTTGTGAGGATGAGTGATTTATCTTTCAGTCTTTTAAACTATTTAAATGTTATAATAATACAGGTACTATGATTGTGGTTTACTTTATGCACTTTATTATTTTCTGAGCTATCTTATTACTGTTTCTTATGTGATGCATGGTGAATGGATGTACTATTTACTTCATTTAGCTTTTGCACTCTGCTTGTATGTCAGATTTAGTGACTAATCCTCTTATTTATCCTGTGCACGTCCTCCCCTTATTAGTGGATTGTGGATCTTACCTAATCCAATGATAAGAGAAGGATTTGCACATGTGACCTCCGCTTCTTAGCCTAATAATTGTGGGCTTAGGGAGTGGGGCGCCACACCTAGCCTTACCAAAATTAAGACCAATGGTTGATTTAAAAATTAATGACAAGTCAATGTATTATTGGTGTATTATTGATGTCAATTTTTAGATTTATATTTAGTATCATTTACTTAATTAAGTTCCTAAGATTTTTATGTTCAAATATAGTTTAATGTCAATTAAAGCACATTTAAGTATCCAAATAAATATTAAAATTCTCTAATATACATCCTAATATCATGAAAACATAGGAATGTAAATATAACATAAAATAGAAGGTAATTAAGGTTAACTAAATTCTAAATTAAACCAAAAGGATTAGCACTTGATTAAAATTCTAAAGACATAAGTTTCATGCAATTTGGTTATTAAGATATACCTAATCAATATAAGCATTCAAAGATTCTATTATGTAATATTTGACACAAAATACTTAAGGCACATAAGAGGTCTTTGCACATGCCATAAAATGGCAAATTTTCAAAGTTGATTATTACACAAAATTTTATGCAATGCTCAAATTTGATACAATTTAGTCTCACTATGGTCCTATGGATCTTAAAATGTAAAAAATGAGAAGTTTTGGCCAATTCAGCCAAGCGGCAGAAAATAATGCTGTGGCGCGCTGCATCGCTTTTAGGCGCTGCAACGTGCTACGGCAGAAAATAGTGTTGTGGCACGCTACGGCACCTGATGTCCAGAGAGTTGGATGCACTATGCGCTGCAGCGCATTCAGGCGCTCCGGCGCGCTGTAGCGGTCTAACTTTCGTAATCACTGTTCAATTAATTTATTTTTTAGTTTCATATGGTTTTTTAGAAATGACGCTGCAGCCCGCTGTGACGCACTGCAGCGGTCTAACTTGTGTGCGACTGTTCAATTAATTCTTCTCTTGATTTCATAGAGTTTTTCCCGAAATAAAGCTGCAGCCCGCTGTGGCGCGCTGCAGCACGCAACAGCGGTTTGCTTCCAAACCCTTATTTTAGCTCTAGAAGCGTTGTAGCGTGCTATGGCGCGCTACGGTGGATTCAGTTCTAAACTCAGGTGCTACGGCGCGCTGTAGCGCCCGACGATGATTTCGCCCGTGCGAAAACCGTGATGTGAAAACCCATTTAAGGAGTAATAAGTGAAACTCTTAAAATATCGAGGCGCCTTCTCAGATAACGGTGGAGTTCTTGATAAGAACTCCAAAGTTAAGCGTGCTCAGGTGGGGCACTCCTAGGATGGGTGACCTGCTGGGAAGTTATCTTCTAATGGCAAAATCGTGAGGCCTTTCAGGCTAAAGCGGACAATACATTGGTGCTTAAGAGTTTGAGTTGTTACACGTGAAGGGTCTCATTTTCGAGCTCAAATACTCTCAATCCAGAGCATTCCATGAGCGGTGCCATATATCAATGAAAAGTTCTTTCCGATACCTTTCAATTGATACCAAAATCGGCACAAATGGATTATCTTAACTATACGAAACATGGACTTAATGATTTGGGTATATAGAATGGATGAAAAATAGAGCTTGAGATTTTCAAAGTAATATGATGCCTTAATGAACCTTAATGGCTTTCATACACAATCATAGATTTCTAAAGATACAAACAAGCATAATAGTAACATGAAGAAGACAATAAAGAGTAGCAAGTGGGTACCTTAGCCTTAAAAGAGGGAGAAGGAACCTTTGTTTTCTTCAAGACTTAGCGAGAAGCTGCTTCTTCAAAGTACAGCAATAGAGGAAGGAGGGTTTCTTCTTCAACACCAGCTCAACAATGGGGAAAGATAAGAAACTTTAGATGGACAGCAAGCAAAAGAAGGAGGGCTAAGGCTTCTCTTTAAAGAAGGAGGAGGTGAAGGCGTGGCTAAGAGGGCTAGTGATGTGAGGGGAGAATGAGAGGCATGGGAGACCCCTGCCTTGCTGCTTGCGTGAAAGGGAGATGGGAGCGCCGAATGAAGGGAGCCAGCAAAGCAAATTAAGAAAATAAATTTTCTTAATTAAAAAATTCCTTTAATTAATTAAAAATTTAGATTTTGGAAACGCGCTCCGAAAATTTCCAAAAATTCACCCCTAGCTAATTTGGGGGTGAGAAATCTAACGGCGAAGCCGGATTTTGATTCCGATGATTATTTAATTATTCTATTTTTTGGGGTATTTAATTATATTAAAATATTAGCAAAAATCCGATGACTTCCAAACGTGTCCAAAATATCACCCCTAGCTAATTTGGGGGTGATGATCGTAACCGCAGTCGGATTTCAATTTTGATGTCAAATTAAAAACCTCAATTTTTTAATTAATTAAATATTAAAATAATTCAAAATAATTGATGAAGCTCCGAATTGCACCAAATCTTCATGGATTGATTCAAATGATTAAATAAACTTAACAGAATGACAATTAAGATACGATTAAGCTAAAAATAAGCTGAGTAACAATATTGGGTTGTTACACATTCATAGCATACTGTTGTTAATTAGGTGGCCACGTATGCATAATTTTTGAAATCAGTGTGTTGGGCACAACTCATATATATATATATATATATATATATATATATATATATATATATATATATATATATATATATATATATATATATAAGCGGTGAGTTGGGCATAACTATGGACAGTTATCGGTGCGTTGGGTTACAAACAAAGGACTATTATCTTAGTGTTTTGTTTGGGCACACTATATTGATTTTGTGTGTTGGGCACAATTTGCTTCTGTAGGTACCATTTGTAAGAATATATAATAATAATAGTAAAAATAATAATAATATTGACAAAATTAAAAATGCATAATTAAAATGACAAAAATATAACTAGGAATAATAATAATAATAATATTGATAGAACTGAACTAAAATGGCAAAACTAAAAATTACAAAAATTAATAATAATAACAATAATAATAATAATAATGATAGAAAGAAATAATTGAATTAAAATGACAGAAATAAAAATTACAAAAATCAATAAAAAAAAATAATAGTAATAATAATAATAGTAAAATTAACATAATTTAAAATGATTAGAATTAAAATTACAGAAATTAATAATAATAGTAATTATAATAGTAATATTTGCATAACTAAATAATATGAATATTATTAATATCAAAAATAAAATTTAATAATAATAATAACAAAATTATAATAATAATAATAACTTTATTATTATTATTATTATTAAATAAAAAAATAATTATATTATTATCATAAGAATAATAATAACTATAATAATAATAATAATTCTTATTATTATTATAATTATTATTTAATAATAATAGAAATAACAAAAAAGAAAAATTCATCTCTCTCCCACCTCTTAGGGAGGAGATGGTGGCGCCCGGAGGAGGTCTGAGGAGGTGAGGCATTGGCCGGAGGGGCTAAGGTAAGCGACGGCCGGAGATAGGAGGAGGAAGTGGAGATTAAAGGTAGGGGAGGGGCGGCAAGCTAGGGTCGGCTGCGTCGACCGGACATCGTGGGGGCTTTGTGTCTCTCACGACGCAACCCGGGCGACCTACGGGTCGTCGGCGGGCGTGGGGAGTGGGGAGGGGGAGGAGAGAGAAGGAAATTTGTAAATAATTAATTTCAAATAAAATTTTCACATATTTTCGTCATTTGAAACTCAAATTAACTAAACTTGATTCTGATGTGTATTTCGACAACATGAACACACTCATACCAACATTTCTTAATTTTGAGCCATATTTTATTTCATATCAATTCATAAATTTTAAAAACTTTAAAAATTAATTACAATTAATCCGAAGCCACAAATTTGACAAAACTTTTTGTGTAGCATTTTTCTAATATTCTTAATCAAACAATAGTAAAATTGGTAAATTTGAACTTGTATTTAATTTTTTTATTTTCCTAAAATTTAAATATTCAGAATTCAGAAACCTCGTTGTTCACAAAAATATACATACATAATTGTATTTTTAGTTTGACCTAATTTTGAAGTTTGCTCGGAATCCTAATTTTTGAGTCGAGTTATGGCCCATTTATAAATCATTTTGGGTGCCATTTGAGGATGTGTTGTAAGTTTGTGGAAATATAGTAAACAATGAGAGAAATTGAGTTGTGAAAAGATAGTAAACAAAGATGAAGTTAGCAACAAACTTTAAATATGAAATAAATATATGACTCATGACTTGAATAAAATATCAATGAACAATTTATGAGCAGACAATATCATTTACGTAATATCATATTTCTTATATATAAAAATAAAATTGATAAGATGCCATTTCCCTGTATATTTAATTCAAATAAAAAGAAATTATTTATTTTTAATTAATCAAATTAGCTATTTTATAGCTCAACTCAACATTTTTGAATGAGGATAAGATAATAGCTGACGTACGACGTAACTCTTACACTGAAATGGTGATACGTTAGCAAGCAATAATTTTATTTATTTTGATCAATTTTTTAATTCGAATATAAAATAATATAATTATATGCATCTTCAAGATCCATCAGAGTTTAAATATTTAATTTTTTTTAATTAATTAAAACAGCTTTACTTGAAATAAGGGCCGGTTAGATGGCAACACTGATACAATACACACAAGCGTTTCTCTCTATATTTATTATTATTCATTTTTATTCTTTCTATACTTTAAAGCTAATTATGATATAATTTGATTTCTTTTATTTTGGTTTTGATTTTTGTCTATAGAATGACAACATAAAAAGTCAAATGAGGAAATATGTGTGTGACAAAATTGCCCTCACATTTACATTGCATCCATCATTCAAATCATCTAATTTATAATTTAGTTCAACATTATGGATCAATCTCAGCCCTTTGATCACAATCACATGGCTGCAGGGCATTTATCTTATCAGAATTTAATCCTCAAGAACAAATAAGAATTAAGTAGCCACATAAATCCCCATTTGGAAAAATCACAACTCACAGCACAAAGCAACAGCCCAGACTCCCAACACTACTACAATCAGCAGCAACTTCAAGTTTGAGATCGAAACCCTATCACACAAAAAATGCTTACCTATTTTTCAGTAAGGTTGATGCCTGCTTTTGCCACGAGCAAAATGGGATTTTTCAACCAAAGTGCTCGAAATCCATGATTTTTTATTCGCCACGTTTTCGCCCGACAACCAGCAACAGAGGCGGCCGTCCTCACCGCCGCTCCATCCAAATAGTCTTTTTTTGTTTGAAAGGATCCCATGGCGAGAAATTGATACCGGAAGGACGGTCCTTACAACCCCAGAATGACCTCCTTCCAATATAGCCTCTGGGGAGCCAATCTCGCCAGGGGTGGCACAACTAACTGGGAAGTAGCCCAGTGTGCCGGCGCACGTGCCTCCAATCACCCACAAGCGATCTTCGGCCTCAGCATGATGGCAATCGACGAAGTAGTCTATCTGGAGTTACAAGGCTAAAAGATAAAAGATGGCATAGGCGCTTAATAATTTACCAAAATAATCAACTATTTCAATAAGAACAAATTTCATCCCAAACTAAACTATTAGGTCAATTTAATCCTCAAATTATTTAATGTCTAATTTAGACCATTAATAGTTCATTTTAAGGCACTAATTTTTCATCTCATGGGACTAAATTAGGCTCAAACGAATAGTCGAGGGACTTGATTGGGCAGATGGCCAAATAGATTAGTCTGGGAATAAATCGGCTAAACTGAAACGCTTGAGAGACTATTTTGACACGTCACTCACAGCATGTGATGACTGATGATGAATGAATACATGTATTACAAAGTGAAATACAAAAAAAACCTTCGGAATAGTCAGATGGATGCATGTAGTGGCATTCATCCGACTTCCCTGAAGACCTTTTGAGCTAAGATTAATTATTTCCATGCTCACAATAAAAGAAATAATGCATTGAAACTCACATGATCAAGATTCCATTTATCTGATGCTAATGAACGGGCATCTTCGAAGTTCATTTCTCTTTTACCATCCCTCCAGTCCCAAATACTGTTAAGCATGCAGATATTTAAAGCGAAAGAAAAGCTTGGCATAGTTTAAACTTAAACTTGAAAGCGCGCATAAATTTAACCTTAAAGTTTCAATATGTGTTAAACACCAGAGCTTATTATTGTTTTCACCGAAGAAGCCAAATTTCCCAATAGATGTTCCAACATTCATTACCTGCAAGAAAAAAAAGACAAAAATGTCATGAGAGCACGATGCTTACACAGATTATTGGGGTAATTACCTCGAAGACACAAAACCTGTATATTTACAATATCTAACACCTACCTTATGATATTTACAAAGCAAAGTGAAATTATAATTTTGATGTAATAATAGAGATTTTGGTAATAATTTTGTAATATTTAAGATTTAAATTACATATGTAAATAAAAAAAAATTGTGGTATATATGAAATTCCTTTAAGGAAAAGAGAAGTTTGGCATTAATAAGTGGCAGGCTTTAATAAAGACTTTAATATTTGTAAGTGGCAGGTTTTAATAAAGTCTGAAATAGAGTTAACCCAATGGAAGAAGCATTCAGAAAATAAGGTTTTCAAAGTCAGTACAACAAAATTAGGATATTTAACTAACAATTCTACTGTATATGCAATTGGAAAAATGACAATATTTTATGGATCGTATGGAATGCTTAGACTAATGTGTAATTATCTTGAACTAAGAATCATATAAATGAAGTGCGACAATAGTGTAATTTTCATAGTTACAGCCAATGTGGTTAAACTAGACAAATTTGCAAACGATATTAACTCATTAAATGCCATTTTATCAGTTATATGCTACATGGATTATCACTTAAAAGTCATTTGAGTAACTAGTAAAATTGAAAATTTATGGACAAACAAAGTTGCAAGAGATTAGTTGAATTAGTCTTCTAACTATTTAATAATGCTTAGTTTTGCCCCAATATTTTGATACTTTAAATAACAAAAAAAATTATCAAAATGATTACTTGACTTTTGCAAAATATTTAAAATATAGTCCATGAGTTTTGTAATATCATTTTTTGTCCTTTGACTTTTATTTAAGTGTTTTTTTTGGGGTGTCTACCATTAGTTGTCCGTAACTTTCTGTCTTTTCCCTTCAAAAATTAAGGGTAGCAGCGGCATCTTTAAATTTGTTCTCATGCAGCTTCGAATCAACTAATAAATGAACACAGAAGCTTCGAATCGACGAAGACAGAGCTATGAATAGACGTAGACGAAGCTTTGAACCGACAAAGCTTCGAACAGGAAAATCGACGTAGCTTCAATTCAGAAATCAGCTAAGGCAAAGCTTCAAATCGGTGAAGACGAAGCTTCAAATTAGCCAATCTGTGTAATTGGCGAATCGACGAAGTTGAAGGTGTCACATGCGATGCATCACATGACAAGCTTTTGTGAAGCTGTTACAAAATGGTGAAGGGGTCACCTAGAAATTGGCGGAAGGCATTACCTGCAAAATTTCTTCAAAACTCAGCGAAGAGTGAGAAAATTTAAAGCTGAAACCCGCCGCTGGAATTATGGCTTTACCCTTACATTTTGGACTAAAAAATGGAACGTGATGGATAAATAGCAGTAGAGATTAAGAGATCATTTAAATAATAGTTAGGGACCAAAAAAAATATTTACAAAAGTCAAGAATTATTTTGAATTTGCAAAAATCAAGGGACTATTTTGTGATTTGGTCTTTTAAAAAGTATACCAAAAAGACAACCCAAAAAGCTTTAAAAGTATTTACTTATAACTAATAAATTTCCTGCTTTTGGAATCAAATGGAACAAGTAGAAATAGTTGAAGATTATAGTTGACATAAAATGACAATTAGAACCAAAATAAACTTTTTCAGAAAGCCGATCTTAATTCAACTATTTATTCATGAGATTGCACCATGCTATCAAGAGCGCAAACAGTGAGTACCTCCTTTACAAGTAGTGGCGCAAAAAAAATGTAAATTACTTACAGATTCCAAATCATTTTCATCATCAATTTGTCCATCTGTATCAAAAAGACATAGCAATCCATCAACAGAAGAGGAAATGAGCTTGTTTTGTTGATTAGGGATAAAACATACCTGCAAGAATATGGAAATATATGTAAATTTCATGTGCTACTTTGATAAATGCACAAGGCAAATAAATGATATAAAGCAGAAGTTTAACCCAAACAATTAATAATAAAGATTTTAAAATTGGGAATAAATTAGACAGCCTATTGAAAATCTTTAATGGTGTAATTAAAAGAAAAGATAAGAAGAGATTTATACCACCCTAAGAAAATATTTTTTAAATAAAAAGTTATTATTAACAATTTTTCGTTGATCATAATCTAACACACGCAAACTAGAATTTTTCAAAAAGAGCAATGCATGACATACTTCCCCAAATATTAATAAAAAAAATGTCAATGCAATACATATAAATACTACAATTCCTAAATGTATCAAAATTGAACAAAAAATGAACTAAAAATAAAATTTTACAAAAAAAAAACTTAAGGATAATATAAAAAAAGGTAAGCAATTGAAGGATATTTACAAAATAAAATCAAGATTGAAATGCGCTCCAAAGATAGCCAGTTAGTCATTAGATATACACCACATTTAAATAAAGTAGATAGACAACTAACTGTTGGCCTGAAACTAAAAGATTTCCATCAGAATTTCCCAAAACACTGGATACAAGCTTGTCATCATTATTATTAGCGTACCCAATTATTTGGGGTCAGTGTTGTGTATTCTTTTCTAGTAGTAAATGTTAAGACTATGAAACAGTGTTGCAAAAGCAATGAAAAAGATCTGAGAGCTCTTCAGTTTTTTGGTGATCATGCAGGATATAAAGAAAGGCTGTGGGAAGAAACAGTCGGAATATTGGGATAAAGAGGAAGAGGAGTCCAAGAAAAGACACATTGTGAGAACTTTCAAGTGTTGCAAAAGAAACTGCCAACAAGAATTGAATCGTGATTGATGAAGAATCCAACACAAACAACAAGATTGATACGTCAGAGTTGCGAATGAAGATGGCTCTCCATGGCATTGAGATGTAGAAAATTCATGATAAATAAATAAGCACAAATTGGCATTGTCAAGATGAGAATGACTCATGCTTAAAGTCGAGTTAGATATTAAAGAGAAAATGCATTTAGAGGTATAACAATAGAGAAAATTGTAAACGTATCTAAGAGTTGAGCAAAACAGAAATATGGCGGAAGAAAGTTATCTTTTAGAGACTGTTTGGCATGAAATAAAAACAGTAATAAAATTATTACGATAAAATTGAGATAACTGGGGTATAACATGAAATAAAACGGGTGAAAAACTTTTACACTGAATTTTGATTTTGCGTTAATATACATAAGAAGGGAGTTAAAGAGTTACGGCCGAATCGAGTGAATTCTGAAAATGCACGAAGTAAAGCATGTAGCGAAGGAGATTCACTTGCGAATGAAACTGTTCGTTCGAACAAATGAAAGCCTTGTTCAATCGTTTTTCGTTCGTTCGCTTAAACGAAAGCTACCGTTCGAACGAACGAACGCCTAAACCCTAATCGAATGAAATCTACTCATTCGAGTCCATCTTCTCTATCCACGGCGTAATCTATCTCCTCGTTTCATCATTCGTCGTTGCTATGAACAAAATCGATTTCGTATTTGAATGAAACCGATTTCTGACTTCGAACGAAATTGATTTCGATTTCGTTCATTTCGTTCTGAACAACCCTTAAAAAATTGAAAAAAAAATATGGGGGTGACTTTACCCCATATTACTTGAAATACATCACTCAAATTACTTCATTCCAAAAAGAACAATCATAAGTTTCCTAAAAAACTACCAAATAATAGTAACACTCAAATTTCTCAGATTTCTTCATTCCAAACAGCCCCTTGGATTCATAATAAAATATCTTAAAACATGAAAAACCAATCAAACATGTTCTAAACATTTTCTAAAAAAAAACCATAATATATTGAGTTCATAGACAAAATGATCCCTTGACACTTTAGAATTGTCCAATTTCCTAGACTTTAAAAAGTGCTCCAAAGTCACTCAAATTCTATGATTTTCATCAAAGTTCCAATATTATTTTTGGCTAAAACAATACCCAAATACCTAGTAGCTATGCTGTTTATGTAATAATTTTATAGATATTTTGGTAAGTTAAAGCTATATGCGAGAGCTGTTTCAGAGCTAAACAGAGAAGATGGGATTGTTTAAGGGCTAGGAAAATGTTAGACTTAAGGAATAACTCCACAGAAACGGTATACTATTTTTGGCAAGAAAATCCCAATTTCTTAATATATATATATATATATATATATATATTTACATATAAAATAATGATCTAGATTTGTTAGACCTTCCTTAAAGCCTAATAATAAAATTTAATAATCACTTTCTATTTTTGGGACATGTTCTGTTCCTATTTAGTTCATGTGATGGTTTTTCTTCCTCTTTTGGTTTTCAGTGCCGAATGATAAATATTAGTCAAACCTGGAAGACGTTTCTCATCTAGGCACATGATGAATGATGTTTGAGTATATGACGCCTCTCATTGCATTTTGTGATGTGATGTTTGTATCAACAGTAGCAATATTACCACTACTTATATCCACAGGCCAAAAGTTCTCAAAACCACTCTGGTTATAGCTAAAGGATACGAACTTAATCAAATATCTCCACGATTTAAATGTTGGTTCTGCTGACTACAAGAAGAAGAGTTGTATGATTTAAATGTTATTTATAGCTTAAAACTTAAATTTAATCTCTTTATATAGGATATTTGAGCCAGCTTGATGTTACATTGTTTGCGCTAACTTACTTTTAGTTCCTTAAAGTTGCTAGGAAAGATTATAGCTTTTGATAGAGTTTGTAGTATACACATCTTTAATTAAACACAACACAAGAACAACACCAAGCCTTAGTCTTGTTAGGTGGGGGCAGCTAAATGAATCCTATTACCATTGTGAAGGGTCAAATAGAAGCCCCTTCTTAAGTTCCAAATAGAGAACATCCTTTCTAATAATTTTCTCATCTTTTTTTATCTCTTTCATATTTTAATATGGGTAAAATTCATTCACCCACCTTAGCACCCTCATCTCTAACACTTAATTTATCACCATTTTTTTTTTTTTTTGCCGACATTTAACCCCATATAACATAGCTACTCGTATAGTTGTTCTATAAAATTTTCATTAAATTTTGAGGGGGACTTTACGATTGCAAAACACTCCAAAAATGCACCTACATATCATCCAACCGGTTTGGATCCAATTAATCATATCGCTCTATTTCACCATTATTTGGAATGATTGAACCAAAGTATGTGAACAACTCACTAATATTGATCACATGGCCCTCAATAGTTATGTTCTCAAGATTATGATTCTATTGTAATTAACCTGATACTCCATACATTATATTTTATATTTATAAAATGAAACCCTATATATTTTGAAGTGGTCCTCCATAATGAGTTTGGCTTTAACTTCATCACTAGTCTTATAAAGTAAGAGAATATCATGCACCAAAAAACTTCATCTTAAATGTGTTTCAATAAGAACATCCATGAATAAAGCAAAAAAAGGCGAGCAGAGAGCAGACCCATGATGTAACCAATAGTAACAAAAAAAAAAATCATTAATAAAGGCACATGATCAAAGACATGTTACAACCTATTATGCATATCTTTAATAACATCAATATATGCTATATAATTTCATTTTCTCCAAAAAACTTCAAAGAACATCTCTTTATAATCTATCACAAGCCTATTCAAGATAAGAAAATATTAAATACAAATATTTTCTTTCTATAAATATTTTCATCAAACTTCGTAGTAAATATATGGTTTTTATGATGGATCAACTTAGCATAAAAACAAATTAATATTATGAAATATGAGTATCCTTACATAATCTATAATTAATCACTATCTTTCAAAGTCTTAACATATGGCTAATTAACTTAATCCTCAAATAATTTGCACAATCTTGAGCATTGCTTTTACTTTTATAAATAGGTACAACAATACTCTCACGATCTGACCTCTTTTTAGTCTTCTAAATGATATTGAATAACTTTACAAGCCAAGAAATTCCACACATCAATAGAATGCCATCCAATCCTACAACTTTTCCATTCTTTATTCTCATTAGAGCATTTCAAATCTCAATTTTACTAACTTGCTGAATAAGTGTAATTGATATTAAATTAATTATTAAACTCATTAATCGTATTAGTACAACTCAGCAAAATAATTAATTTATCTATATTGAATATCTTTATCACTAAAAATAGTTTTAATCACCATCTTTAATATATTTTACTTGAGGACCTGTTTAGTAAGCATGATTTCTGGAAAAAAGTAATGTAAATCTAAGAATTACAAATTCAGGATGTTTGATATGCAGGATTTATGAGATAAAGTAATATAACAAAGTAATGATTTTACAGGAGTATAAATATAAGTGTTGAGAAAATTTTGCAACTGAATCGAGCAAATTCCATTTATGTGGAGGTCTCTACCAGTGTCATCGTTTCGTCATGCCACCCACTAGGCTTTGCTGTCAGCGCGCTTTTGTCATCCTGATCAAATCGTCGCCTGCAATGGTTTGTCGTTGCAAAGCGAAGAGGAAACGGAGACGACTCAAATCGACTCCAATGGAGATGACAAAAATTGGCTCTGATGATAAGCTCAAACTGGGGACAAGAAATCGACTCCGACGGAGAAGATGTAGACAAGAATTCTTCACAAATTCATCGTGTCGGAGACGACTCCAATGACGGAGATGGAGACGAGATGGCAGCCCCAATAGAGACATGGAAACTCCGACAAAGGCGAGATGGCAGCTCTAAGAACGACGACAGAATTGGCTCCAATGAAATTGGCTACAAAGAAATCTACAGAATGACAAAATCAGCTCCGACGAAGATGAGATTCAGCTTCAATGAAATCTGCAACGCATTTTTTTCACCAATCAATTTTACAATAATCTTACCTTTCTATTTACACTAGGTACTATACTCTGCAAATTACAACCAACAACTATAAGTAATCAGTTTATAGTGTAATCAAATTATAGTATAATTATATTACACTATAATCGAATTACACAGCATATCCAGCATACTAAACAGCCCCTAAGTCAAGTTCTCGGTTCTTCTAATTATTAATTTGGCTAATTTAAAGTCTCTCTCCCTCAACAATTTTTAATATTCATGTAAATTCTTGAATATTATAATTTTAACATCGCAAACTATATTTTTCATTCATAGAAATCTAGTTTATAATTCTTATAATTATTAGAGCATTATATTTAAGCTATTATTTATAACTAATAATTTTCTTTAATCTTTCCTTGAACATCTTATTTTCAATATAAACATTGTTACTATAAGGTACTCTTCATTTTGATTACCAAGTATACATTTAACTATCTTGTGAGCACAACTAGCAATTGAAATCCACAAAAAGTTAGTTTTATCCTCAAAATCTCATTGTTCAAATTTTATACTTTACTATATTATCCTTTTATAAAATTCTACCATCTAGTTTTAAGATAATTTTTAGATTTAGTAATCAATGTTAATCATTAAACAATCACCTAGAATAACTTGCAATGCTTATAATATAAATGAATTTATTATTTTTTAGAGAAAACAATAAACCTAAATTTTAGAAGCATTGTTATATAAGAGATAACAAGTTCCCCTCTTTTTTAAAGTAGCAATCATATAATCATAAGCTAAAGTAAAATTTAAATCAATTCTTTTTTATAAATCTCTTTAAAATTAAAATTACTATGAATACTATTAAATTCTTTAGTCACCTCTCTAGCATATCCATTTAAATTTTCCCCTATGAATAATATCTTCTATTAAGGTATTCCTTCAATCAACTACTTCAAATCATAGTTTTTTTAGAAATATCTACTCCTCTTTGAAAAGCATAAACACTTGCAATGAAAATAGTTATTCCATTAATTTTTATCTTTAAAAATATAATTATATCTCTAAATTTCCTCAAGTATATTATTTTTTATATTCTTATCCAGAATGATACGCATGTCATTTCTACGATAATTTTTACGCGAGCACAGGAGTTTAATGCATAAACTATCAAAAAAATTTCTCTCTCACCTACTTCATTTCTTGAAAACATAAAATATTTTTCCTCTTCTTAATCATAAAATGCACCAACTCAAGAAGCTTGTCAATAAGAGTGTAAATGTTCTAACTATTTAATATTAATTTAAAATTATATACTACCTTCTTTACCCACATTCATCGATAATGTGAGAACCTCGATTATGTAACACTACACCCATGCAATAATGTAATAGCCCTTGCATACATTTTCACTACATTTAGGCAAGGCAGTGCATCGCTTCTATGCCCTAGTTTTAGCAAAATTCCATAAAGAATTAAGTCCATAAAAAGATTTGACATAGTTTTGTGTTGGCTGTCCATTACCTAACGTGATTTTCCTCCTTTCTCATTCGGAACTTTAGACCTAACAACAACGAAGTTGATGATTTTAATTATTAAATGTTTAAAAAACTAATGTTAATTCATCTCTAATTGTAATTATGTCACTACTTATGATTTAAAAAACAGCTTTGTCAATGTAACTCAATGTTGTCTTATCGTTCTCAACAACAAAACAACTAAGTGGCTTAGCTTAAGCTCGTCCGAAAATGTCCCGACCAAATTAGAGTCTAGATTTCTACGCTTCTGTAGGATAGAATCATGATTGTAATTAACATATTTAATTCTGGCATTCAGTAAAGTTCGAGCAAGTAAACTTAATTCAAATTCAAGTTTATTGAATTTGAATCAACTCATATTAAAACTTAATTCATGTCAACCAAGCTCAAATTGAATTAGTTCGATTTCAACTTGAGTTCAAAATTGAGTCGAGTCAACTCAAAAATTAAATATAATAAAAATTTTATAAAATTAAAATTAAATAATACTATTAAAGCACATAGATTTTAATGGACCCAATCAATAACTCAAACTCAACCCAAATTGGCTACAAATTCAGCTACATTGGAGAATTAAATAGGTACCCTACAAGTCATACCCCGACCGAATCAAGCCTTTTTTGCTTTTAACAAAAATATTATATATTTATTATTATTTTCAAGTCAACTTGGTTCATAGATCAAGCAAGTCAATCCAGACTCAAAATTTACCTAAATAAATTTTGAGTTTAAAATTAGGCTCGTGACTCAATTTGAATTCCTAAATAAACTGTGAGTTTAAAATTAGGCTCATGACTCAATTTGAATTTTTTCAAATCAATTTTGAGTCAAATAAAAATTCAAACAGGTTTCAAGTTTCGAGTAAAGTTTCAATCCTAAGCATATCCAATAAAATTGCAAATTGTAATTTAAATAGCTCTTTGGTAGCAATATTTCATGAAAAACCTCCATAAAGTCACTAACCCCTAAAACACAAAAAGAGCATGAATCCATATATTCATAAACTCATCAATTTATAGGGTTTGCAAATTTACTATTTAAAAGCAGCGTTGAATAGTCACCAAAGTGTACAACACCTTCTTCATCAACTGTCATCTTAGATGCAGTTTGGTATTTGTCATCATCACTGCAGGCATATAGTACCTTTGTCACTTGTCATCAAAGGTGGAGAGGATAAGGAGGTGAAGAGAGTTGCAAAGCTCTCGAAGAGAGAATTGAACATTATATTTAAATATTCACAAAGAAAAAAGACGCAGCACAAGAGATTACAATATTTAAGAAAAAATAAAGCCGAAGAAAGGGTGAAGCTGTGAGAGAGGTGATGCATTTGTTTTGATTAAAATTCAATACATTAGTGTTAAATTAAACATAGATAATATATAAAACTAAATAATTATTATGTTTAAAATATTAATAAACAAATTAAATAATGCTTACATATTATAAAAATATATTAATCACTCATTCTAATTAGATTTAGATTATGACTAATTGATAACTTAATGTTACATTAAATTATATTAATCATATATTTAATAAGAGTGCTAATAATAAATTTTGTTGCTAATAACCAATATTCTTAGGAACAATTTTGTAAATCAAAATATTCCAAGTATGTTAATAAGAAAATTATATTAATAATTAAGGTTCAACTTTACAATAAATAGCTACATATTTTTAGATACAATTACTCTATTGATTATTTACGTAAATTTTTATATTGTGAAAAATTTGCAACCAAACATTACCTTCAACTTTACAAATAGTCATGCCAAAATAATTTCAAGATTGAAGAATTTTAGAATTTATTAAATCATGGTTTAAAGATTTACTAATCCTTAAATCTTGAAAGCCTTTGTTCTATTAACTCTAAAACTATTGTCAAAAATTTGTATTCCATCATATGATGTTTTTTACATATTTTAGCTAATGTTTCACCAGTTTGAATTATGTCAACTACAAAAGTACAAATCAAGGCACCTCATTCAAATATTATATAAGCATCCTTAACAATACAAAAAGAACTCCATGTTGATCATAGATATAAACCTACAGCAAATGAAAATTCTTGAGCTACTCTAAACTTCTCAAAGAAAAGAAAGAAAAAAAAAAGAAAAAGAAAAAAAAAAGATTCAACTCAAAGAAGTCATGCTACAACAAAAGTGGTCGTTGACTTCTTAGTTTGGAGATCTCTAGCTTCCTCTCATTTTATGTTGTCATTTATTGAGACCTCATTTTGATAAGTTCTCTTATGAGAGTTTTGATGACCGTTTGATTTTTTTCTTATATTTTTCTTTCTTATTTTGGTTTGTTTGAGAGCACCAAATTCCATACATGTATCATGAACAATATTTAAATATATAATCTAACATGTTTTATTAAATATATATATATATATATAATTTGTTTTCCTTTTATAATCATATAAAACTATTTATATAGATGCTCATATAGAGTGTCAAAATACATTTAAAGCGTACGATTTTATCTTAATGCATGCCAAAGCAAGTCTTAAAGCACTCAGTATAGGCCTTTTTCAAATTCAATAGAAACCATCCATCCTCCCCCTTACAGAAGTTACACAGACAGCCAATTTTTATCTCAATCCAATCTTCCCATTAATCCCTCTCTATGATCTCATCATATGATCACCACTACCTCGCACAACAACAACCAATCACAATTATATGCAGCAATCTTTTCTGGCGAAGTTAAGACAGCCTGGACTGTTAGATATAGTTTCCCAGGATCCCATTATCAACAAGATTGAGAAACGCACCATATGCTAAAATCCACGTTTTGAATGAAATCAAAGCAGAACCTAACCTAAGCAAATGTGGCTTAAGCCACAACACAAACATCACCATATATGATTTTAAAGTTTACACCACCTGAATATGTATAATTTAGTAGCATTTTCGGAAGATAGCTATAAGTATATAAACAATAGCAAGAACTCTAACAACGGGTATTCATCCTTAGAAACTAGATTCTCATGTCCAGGGTGCGTCCAATCAACAAGTACAAACCCCATTAATCATGGTCACGCATAAAGCATAATGCAGTTAGAAAAACTTGCTTCTCCACAGCATAATTCAATTATGTAGAAAAAATTCCTCTACAATAGGCAGTTACAGTCTAGAAAAAGATGTTGCAAACAAGATGGGTTTAAATCCCCTTAAGAGTAAAAATTCTTAAACTTCATCTTCTCCATATTCACCATACCCACAAATATTATAAAAAACACCCAATTTTCAATAAGTTACCAAAACCTTCAATCCTAACGAGTCAAGGAGATACAAAGACCAACTTTAAAATGACAAAATGACTCAAGAAAAGAAATTGCAGGACTAATTCCCGCCCCGTAAATTAATTAATAGACAGATGTAGTTTTATGCAGAGATTTTAAGCATGCATGCAGAACATTTAAACTCCAAAGGTGCTGCAAAGAGTTGAGACTTCTGCATTACTGAAAAAAATATGATACACTAATGTAACAAGAAAAACTCAAGGGAATAATTTCTTACATGCCCTACCTGCCTAACACCAAATTTATTAATTTACATGCACATCGCCCAAATCTCATCATAGCATCAAAAATACCACCTCTATTAATTCATTTGAAATCCTTATAATTGGGTGCAATTCCAAAAATAGATAATGTTGAGCATAAGATTTGCGAGCATTAAAAAATAGGGTAGTAGATCTGCAAACTTTTCCGTCATTCACAAATCCACATAGCAATGGATAATTTCATTTGGTCAGCATTATCTTTCAATCTTATTTCTGCATGCACATTTTTACTTGCCAAAAAAAGAAACAAATAAACTATATTGAGAATAAAAAATTGTATCAATTCACATGAAATATCTGACATAAAATGTCTAATATCAAACAAATATAGCAATTCATACATATCAACACAACTTAAGAATTTAATGTTTGAAAAATTCAGCTACATTTAACAAAAAAACATTTTTAGTGGCATTAAGAAAATCTTAAATTATTTAAATTTTAAATTAAAATAAGTGTTCAGCTAAACGTCAACTAAGAAATCATCAAATAGTAATGGTAATATAAGTAAGGAAAATCCAAAATGAATATTCTGAAATAGGTTAAGGATGTACTTGAGTTACATCATCCATGTGAGATTCTTCCAAGCAGGCTACTTGCTTACAATTTCTCCAATCCCAGAACAGAATCTGCGGACATCACATCAATCATGTAGCACATAGTTTCGAATAGCTTAGTCTCATAAAAGCAAGAAAATAAATGAATAGATGTGTATCTGAATTCCAAAGAACCAAAAGAAGAATGGTATGGCAAAAACAATAAAAAAGGAATTTACAATTGATATATATATATGGACATGAAGATTTACTTGTTAAGCTTTATTTAAAAATTTACTTGATAATAAAAATGAGTTCCGCTTTACCACATTGTTTCAAGTTTGTGAAGCATAGGCTTTGCATACAGGTGTATAAGGAAAAAAAATTAGTAGAATGCAACCATTGGAAATTGTCCAGGTTCACTATTAATTAAGTGCAGAATTCTGTATTGTTGCAAAATATTTAACGAGTAACAACCACATCAGCAATCCAATAGTGTGTAAGCTTAATGAAAATCACAGATTCTCCCTGTGAATCACCTAGTATGCAAGTTGACAGATGTGCCACATTTCCTAGTATACAAGAAGCATGTAAGAGATGAAAACAATAATTAAAAAAAACAAAGAAAAGGTTCATTAGTATAGCATCAATGTTACATGTACATGTAGATAGCATGGCATGAACATTATTTACCAACAACCAACAATATCAAGACAACTATTTAATACAATCTTTGCAACCCACGTAGAAGTATCACTTTATCCAAATCAATGCCAAAAGAAAACATATTTTGAAAATCAAGTAAGATTATGATTAAAATACCTGAGATTTACTTCCACCAGCAACAAGATTACCGCTTGATCCTCCAATACAAAAGCTAAATATTTCTTGGTAGGATGCGGCTTTTATTAAAGAAGCCTGCACCATCATGCAAAAGGCATTTATCTTTAACAATGTGAAAAAATGAAGGTACACACCATCCACCCACTAGATTAATAAATTCTTAATTATACAAACAAACGAGTAAGAAGAATCCTAAGATAAGAAACACGAAATTTCAGGGTAAATTATCAATCGTTAAGCAAGATAAGACTGCATTGAAGACATGCTCATAGTGATAAAAAGAACAATTATTTTCATTATCATTAAACACATTCATAACATTAGGGTTTGCTTTATGAATGGTTATTCTTAAATGTGCTCAAAACAGCAAAAGGCCATGGGCAAATAAAATAGGCTTTGAACAATTTTTTTTTGCAAAACTTTTGTCTGTGCTATCTCCTTTGGTCTCTCCCTTCCCTTGAGTTCTTCTAGACTACCTTAAATGCAATAATTTATCAGGATAAAAGCTTTAAAGAAAGTACCAAACGAGCCTCCTTCTACAGATATATCAGTAGAAAAAAAATGATTTCTTAATTGGAAAAAAATCATTTATTGAATACTCAATAAAATAATTGTCAACTACACAAAGCCAACGTTGCCCATAGTCATATGGTTAAGATTTTTTTAAGAAAATAGCTGACCATGTTCTTGTCTCCTTTGACACAATTGAAAAAAAAAACATCATAAGCCAGTTTTGGTTGAAGGAAAAGTATCTTACTAAAATTAAGAAGCCAACGCATTCCTTATATTTCCATACAAGACTTCTTATTTGAAAAATTCAGTACGGTGATTTGTTGTTGCAAGTCACTCAGCATGTTCTATGGCCTTCACTTAAAACACAATACTGGATGAATGATACAGAGTTGCCATTATCAAGTTGTTGAGACCTAAAAGATCAACACTAGGTCCGGCAATTTGTTAATGGAACACTTCCCGAAGATGTTTTTTCCCATATAAACAAGTCAAGTATCAACACACAGCTATGAAATGTGGCTAAGAGAATGTTTAAAATAAAGAAAGAAATATTCAAGTTCCGAAAAATGTAAATCTCAATCACAGTTCATGTTTACATAGCCATCTCTTGAGCAATTTTAAGGAAATTTTACTGATCAGTTCCAAGGTCATGATTTATATTTGAACATGTTGCAAACTGAAATGCAATAAGAACATTAGTTTGGTTAAGTTAAAGTGATGCCAAAATCCAAACATGCTTGCATCAATTAAAGATGAAAATTAAGTAGTTGAGCCCTATGCCATAACATTGCAACATAGATTGCAAAAAGAACTACGCATCGATGATGCTCAAGCTAACGGTGACTCTAATGATAATTGTCATTGTTTTTAATTAAGTTGTCATGATAAGCTTTATAAAAGTTGATCATTGTGGGGATATATTTGTGTGTTCACAACAATTTTGCTATATACTAGGTTATCTTTAATAAATAGAAGTTCATGGAATAAATAATCTAATATTCTCATGAACTAATTAATTGAGAGAGACAAATACATGTAATTTGTAGAGAGTAACCATGCTATTCAGTTAAATATTTAAATCCTTATATATCACAACCAAATAGTATATCGAGATTTAGTAGGATTTAACAAATTGCACAACAAGCATTGATCACCCAAAAGTAGCAACAGCAGAAGCAGCAGTGAAGCACATCTGCATTTTGGCCCATAGGCCTAAGAATAAGTAATGGCACCTGCTTAAAAGTTCTCGTGTCCCATGCTATAACAGTGGCGTCAGAAGAACAGGAACATAAAAGATGCTGCGATGATGGCGCCGAAAAGGAGATCTCGTGTATGGTGCCGCGATGGCCTTTGCATTCACCTAGAAACTGCCCGGTGCATGGAGAGTACAATTTGATGGTTTTTGTTGACAAGGAAACTGCCAGAGTGGAAAGCTCAGGGCTAAGACCCCGCATCAGAAAATAAGTATCAATGTGTGTCCCCAATACGATCCAAAAAATCATGAAAACTGTTCAGAATTTCAATTTAAAGATCTGAAAATAGGGTATTAAAGTAGATGTAAATGAGAAATGAGTACCTCGAAGCTATCTGGAAGACATAATCCTCGCCGAAATTAGTCTGGATAGTGTTCCTGACTGCAAGGCGTTTGGAGGGTCTTACGGTTTCAGCGAAGCTGGAAGATGACGAGGCCTCGACCATGTCCGTCGCCTCTTCAGCTTCGATCTCCATCTCCATGTCGTCTGCGTCCATTTACACGAACGGAGTGGAAGCTCCGGCTGGTTGATCAGCCAATTATAAGAAAAAGTGCCGATACAGTGCGGCGAGCCTTACACAATACACAGTTGAAATAAATTTATGCTTGGCTTATGTACGAGTAAGAGAAAACAAAAAGAATAAAAAGTGAAAAAATTTGTAACTGCTAATAATTTTTTGGGAAATGCAATAGTGCTCCGTTCATTTCCCTGAATTTTTGCTGATGACCTGATAATAGCTGTCACGTCATCAGCAATTGTAACCTAAAGCCCCGATTATGTGGCCGCTTCTCCCTTTCGCGCTGACTCGTGACCTAAATCTCTCAAATCCCCGATTCTGTGAGCGCTTCTCCCTTTCGAGCCGACCCGTAACCTAAATCTCTCAAGCGCTTCTCTCTTTCGACCGCGAGCCGACCCCGTAGCCTTGCATCTTCAACGCATTCGCCATTACCGTTCTCGGCTGCTTCTTCTGACAGCGGTGACCGAGCGAGCATTGCTCGTCTTTCCTCCTCTTCTTCTGCTTCGCTTTTTGTTTGTAGTTCTTGTAAGTATTATTGTTGTTTTATATTTTTGATGAAGAGATGCCTAAACTATTATGATCTGATCGATCGTTGTTCCTTCCGCTCGGTACCCCTTCCAGTAACCTAATAATACTATTTCTTTAGGGTTTATGGTTACTGCGGTGACTGATTGTTAGGTTTAGATAATACTTTGCATTTTCAGTTTTCCTTCCACTAACCTAATATGCATTACTGCGGTGACCGATTCGTGTATGATGAAGAAAAGCTTAACAGATTTGTGGGTACCGAGCGGGGCACCGTAGCATTTCCCTAACTGAAAACTGATCATTTCGATGTTTTCTTTTGAAATGCTTGATGCGTTTGAATATGTAACTGAAAAGTGCAAGAAAATAAATGCTTGATACGTTTCCTTTTAAATATGTATTTCCCTTATTTCTGCAAGAAAACTGAAATACGTGATGCGTTTGAAAACAAATGCTTGATGCGTTTCTTTTTGAATATATATTTCCCTTCTTTCTACAAAAAAATTGAAATGCCTGCAGATTTCTCAGTTATTATTTGAGCTAAATTTCATAGATTTTGGGGTTGGAGCAAGGAAACTTAAATATATATTTTTCGGCAATATGTAATTCTACGTATTATATAATTTGCTATAATGAAAATCCTTGTCTTTTATCAAATCAGATAACTGAAAACTGAAATGCTTGATGTGTTTGAATATGTAACTGAAAAGTGCAAGAAAACAAATGCTTGATGCGTAATGCGTTTGAAAACAAATGCTTGATGTGTTTCCTTTTGAATATGTATTTCCCTTCTTTCTGCAAGAAAACTGAAATACGTGATGCGTTTGAATCTATTCAATATACAAGTGGTTGATTTAGGGTTCCAAACTTCGATACTATATGGCAATATGTACGTTGGACACGAAAACTGATTATATTTTGAGCAAATATTTTTTTTGGATTATGTAAAAAATCTTACAAAATTTTTGGTCCATTTAGAGCAACTGTATCAAAATTTATCCTTTATTTTCAATTTTGTTACCTGATTTCTATAGCTTAACTGAAGTTATGTTCTTTTGTGAAAATCTATTTTCATTCAAGGCTTTATTTCATGCTTGGTTTGATTATAATGCTGCAAGCTTTAAATTTTAGTATAGCTAGGAGGCAATCTTAACAAAAATTTGATTAATCTATTGAAATAAAATAACACTTTTGTAGAGACACTTCACTTGTGATGGTACTTTTGGTAAATTATCATATGAAGTGATGGGAGCTTTTGTTTTCAATTATGTTTGGGGAGGTAAATGTTGGCATATTTTTTATTTGAGACAAGGATGGATTGTGATGCTATTTTAGACCCCATTCGACGGTTTAGTGACTTCCTTTGGACCCATTGAATAGATTCTACACTTGAACAGATTCTACACTTGAATAGATTCTACACTTGAATAGGATTGATGCCCCACCGGGTCTTTGGTCTTCTGCGGGCCTCATTTGGAGGAGCTGAATCCTAGTCTTCTATTTTTTTATATATAATATCTGCAGTTTTATCATTGATTTATAAGCGTATATGTTATTTTATATTTAAATTTATTATGTTTAATTTGTCTAATTTTTATCTTAGTTCGCAAATATATACACATGGATGCTACAAACAGCAGGCCCCATTTAATTGATGATGTTAGCAATTTTGAAGACCAAATATTGCCAATGATGACTGAATTGGACTTGGAAGATTGCTCTCAATCAGAAAAAGAAATGCTAGTAGATAATAACTCATGTTAATTATTGTGCAGTCTAATTATTTTGTTATACCAAAATATTATATGATTATATTTTTATAGCATTAAATAGTGTTAATTATTTTAATGCAGACTTAGAGATTTTAAATAAATGTGCGAATGAAAATGATCTTCTATCTGAAACTAATGAAATTATTCTTAAGGTCCCTGAGATTGGAATGACCTTTGGTTCTATTCAAGAAGCATTTATGTTTTACAAAACTTATGGGTACTACAGCGGTTTTAGAGTTAGAAAACGTTCAAATCATAATTTTTATGGGCAAAAAACTCGATCTGTGTTTACTTATTGTAAAGAGGGGAAGTCACATGCAACAACAAAAGCAACAAAACTACGCAGGAAACCAAAATAAGAACATGTTGCAAGGCAAAATTTATTATTGTAGATCGTTATTTAAACTCTAATTGGGTAGTTGATGATATTTTCTTAGAGCATAATCATGACTTGGAGCCTCAAATGGTTCTATTTATGCGATGCTATCGTGAGCTACCTTTGACTGTCCAAAGACAGTTGATAGTTAATGATAAGACTGGAATTCCACTAAATAAATATATTAATGCAATGTTTACAGAAGGCGAGGGATTTGATAATTGTTTGTTTACTGAAAAGGATTGTAGAAATTTTGTGGCAAAGCATAGAGCTTTGGATTTAGTTGCTGGGGATGCAGCTGCTTTAGTTAAATATTTTGAAAGATTGTAAAATGAGGACTCCAAATTTTTTTACAGTGTTGATGTGACAGATGATAATCGACTGAAGAATGTTTTTTGGGCTGATTCGCGGTGCCAAATGACATATGATCATTTTGGCGATGTTGTCGTGTTTGATACCACGTATCTCACAAATCGATATTTCATGCCCTTTGCACATTTTGTAGGTGTTAATCATCATGAAAACTCTATTCTTTTCGGTTGTGCATTATTATGTGATGAAACAAGTGAAATATTTTCGTAGTTGTTTAAGTGGATGTTAGCCTGCATGCATGGTAAACATCCAAATGGAATAATAACTGATCAATGTCGAGCTATGGAATCTGCAATTTTGGAGGTGTTTGCATCTACAAAGCACCGTCTTTGTTTGTGGCATATCATGCGAAAATTGTCAGAAAAAGTAGGCGGTAGACAAGATAAACAAGCGTTAATGTCTGAGTTTTCATCAGTAGTTTATGACTCTTTGTCTGTGTATGAGTTTGAACACGGTTGGTTGGCTGTGATGATCAAATACCAGCTTATTGAGAATGACTGGTTCACGTCTCTTTATGAGAAAAGGGCGAACTGGGTACCCATTTTCTTGAAAGATTTTTTTTGGGCTGGAATATCAACTACTCAACGAAGTGAAGGCGTAAATACTTTTTTTGATGGGTATGTGAATTCAAAGACGAGTCTACGTTTATTTATTGAGCAATATGAAAATGCTCTTAGAGACAAGTTGGAAAAGCAATCACAAGCTGATTTTAGATCATATATTTCCCAACCGTAACTTATTTCAGATATAGTATATGAAGAACAGTTATCTAAAATATATACTCTAAATATATTTTACAAATTCCAGTAAGAAGTAAAAAAATTGATGAATTGTATTATCTCAGATGCACAGCTTAATGGGTCATTTAAAATATATATGGTAACTATGTGGGATAGAATGAGAAGACTTGATTTTAGAGTTGTTTATAATCTCATCGAAGAGGATATGTGGTGCATTTGTGGCTCTTTTCAATTTATGGGGATTGTTTGTTCACACATACTCTGTGTTTTGCGTCAAGAATGGAATGCTAGAATTCTTGAAAAATTAGTGAGTTCACGATGGAGAAAGGATAATAGACAATTAACTCATTTATTAGATTCTTCAACTCAGACTACCAATATCAGAAAAAGATTTGACGACTATTATGTTGAAAGCATACAATATGCCAATGAGATTATTAACGTTGGGGGAGTAAATGATGAGGCTAGTGCATATACATTAACTGCCTACAGGAACTTAAAGATTTTTGTGATCATGCAGTGCCAAATGTAATAAAAGATCTTGCTCGTGCACACCCAAAGAGACGCCCGCCAACCAAGAGACTTACAAGTCATCATAACAGAAAAGGGAAGAAAAAGCTCAAGACCTAAACACTTTATACTTATTTTTCATGTAAGCATTTGATTAGTCAGCTCGAATTTGCTTTCTCATGGAACAAAAATATGTTGTTAAATTGATGCTGCTGTTTCATTCACTTAAAACTACTATTTCATTAATTTAAAATTACTGTTTCGTAAAATTTCATAAGTTACCAAACTGAAATCATTGTTTGATATTATTTTTTGTTTTTTTATTTGCTTAAGTTTTGGAAAATTTTAGTGAGAGCCAGCAAAATGGAAACTTTGGCTTGACATCAGCACTAATTTATTTTTCTCAAGTGGAAACTTTGGAAGTGGCAATTTTGGAAGCGGAAATTTTCTGGAAGTGGCAATTGGCAGCACTGATTTATTTTTCTCAAATTTCAAAAGATTCACTGCTAATGATACTATTAAACACTCCTCAGATTTTTTGTTTTTTTTTCCTTAATTGAAGAGCTCCAATAAGTATTATTACTTTTATTTGAAAATATTGGTAGGAGATGTAATACGAGAGAAAAATAATATGCTCAACTGCTTTGCCTTTTTGAAAATATTTTGTTCCACCAGCCAACATTATCCCCAATAGTAGTTGATAATCAAATATAGTCTGAACTGCCGTAAGAATGTATAATAAAATTATTCATATTTATAAAAACATCAGTGTACCTTACACCTGAGCTAAAGTCCTCATTTCTAAGTTTGGCATCAATCATGAGCTGAAGAAAAGCTACCAAAAGCATTTGTTGCATAACACCAATACAAAACTAATCTAGAGTATATATTGACTCATCTTAATAGAAAGCACTCTCTTTATTAAGAAGATATTATAACCATGTGAGCTCTTAAACAAAATTCTCACAACATTACATATTGATAATTCAAAAATGGCTTGGCAAATGGCTGAAAAAAACATCACCCTTTTGAAACTTATAATATTTTGTTCCAGCAACCAAAATCATCCTCAACTCATCATGACCCAGCTTAGAATTTTTAAGGCATATAAAAAAAGCTACAGCGGAAGTGGCAATTGGCAGCACTGATTTATTTTTCTCAAGTTTCAAAAGATTCACTACTGATGATACTATTAAATACTCCTCAGATTTTTGGTTTTTTTTTACTTAATTGAAGAGCTCCAATAAGTATTATTACTGTTTTTTGAAAACATTGGTGGGAGATGTAATACGAGAAAAAAACAATATGCTCAGCTGCTTTGCCTTTTTAAAAATATTTTGTTCCACCAGCCAACATTACCCCCAATAGTAGTTGATAATCAAATATAGTCTGAACTGCCGTAAGAATGCATAATAAAATTATTCAGATTTATAAAAACATCAGTTTACCTTACAGCTGAGCTGAAGTCATCTTTTCTAAGTTTGGCATCAATCATGAGTTGAAGAGAAGCTACCAAAAGCATTTGTTGCATAACAGCAATACAAAACTAATCTAGATTATATGTTGACTCATCTCTTTTGAACCTTATAATATTTTGTTCCAGCAGCCAAAATCATCCTCAACTCATCTTAATAGAAAACACTCTCTAGTTTGCATTTATTTTTGATGAATTTCACTAAGTCTTCTTTACAGTTGTTACAAAGTTGTTAGTTTGAATTAAATCAAATTTGCTTTGTTATTTTTTGGGTGCCTACTGAATTGAATCATCTCCTCATTGAATTTATTGGGATTTTTTATTTGAGACAAGGATGGATTGTGATGCTATTTTAGACCCCATTCGATGGTGTGGTGACTTCCTTTGGCCATATCCATTGAACAGATTCTACACTTAAACAGATTATACACTGATTATAAGGATTGATGCCTCATCAGGTCTTTGGTCTTCTGCGGGCCTCATTCGGAAGAGCTGAATCTTAGTCTTCTATTTTTTTCTATATAATATCTTCAGGTCTTTATCATTTTGGATGTTTTTTGCTGAACGCATTTTCTTACAGTTTTAATTTTCATGATTACTGTATTTTGCTCTGATGGCTGACTAAAGTATTGATTTTCTTACAGTTTTAATTATCATTATTGGCGAACGCATTTTCTTACAGTATTTTGCTCATGGGTCTCTTCATTTTCTTACAGTTGGTTTTGTAGGATTGCTTAAATTGCTTAATTAAAAGATTTGCAAAGAGAATTTTCATGATTACTATATTTTGTTTTGTTGCTTTTGACGGATGATGCTAACCTTTTGAGGAAAAATTTGCTTGTTCTTCAAGAAGTATATTACTTTACAAAATAGAAGTTTACTATAAAATCTGTGCTGTAGTAAAAAAAAAAATGCACAGCTCTATTAAGGATGGTTTTGTTTACTCGAATTTTTGGGAGGATTCATGTTCATGTAGCCAACTGCATGTTGTGGGACTAGGCTTGAGGAACAACATGATGCCAACTGCATATTTGACCTTGCTAGCAACTTGAAGATATAGTGTGACGACCCATGTCGTCATTAAATAGTATTGTCCGCAATTAAATACTACTGCACCGGATCCCATCAGAACTCCGCAGTTAAGTATTCTTGGGCGAGAGCAGTACTAGGATGGGTGACCTAAAAAAAAAGAAAAAAAAATGCCAAGTGGCGACACGTGGACGTGCTCAGAGCTTTGAGCGCCACGTGGCAGCGTGCATGAGCTTTGGGCTCCACGTGAAAACGCGTGGAGCCTCGAATTGCCATGTGGCAGCCTGCATGAGCTTCGGGCGCCACGTGGCAGCACCTCATTGCACCGCGTCACCAGGCGCCACGTGGCAGCACCTCGTTGGACCGCATCACCATGCGCCACGTGGCAACAATTTTACAAAAATTTGAAAATGGCACGCTTTACGAGACAAAAATAACTTTTAAAAATTTTGAGATCAAATAAAAACCATGATAATATTTTCAAAATCCTTGAAATTTTCTGATCATTTTGATATATAATATCACTATATTTAAACTCATATTTTGAAAGATATGATTTTTTTGAAATTTTAGGAATTTTCTAAATTCTTACTATTTTTAGAATATTCCATTACCGTTAACGTTAACCGTAAGGGAATATTCTAAGAATATTCTCTTTCTATTAACGGAATCCGTTAACTGTGGATGGCGGGTGCCACGTGGCGACCATGTGGCTGCCACGTGGCGACCACGTGGCTGAGCGTACACAGAAATCTGCCACCACGTGTACAGACAGAGACCGCTCAGCTGCTACGTGTCTGCCACGTGGCAATTACTGTTCATCTTCTCCGGCGTACCTGATGCGAACCTCCGCCTCCGACGAACTTCGGGAGCTTTTTCCAGCGAACTCCGGCTATCTTCCGACGATCTGAAGGTGCCCTCCCCTCGGCATCACTGAGGCCTTTAAATAGGCAGGGGAGCCCCCCCTCGTATGCTCCGTCGCCGCCCCGCCGCCGCCACCGCCAAATCCCGGCGTGGCACGTGGCAGCCACCTGTGCGTCGACGCTGCGGTGCTGCCCCGTGTCGCCACATAGCATCCGCGATTGCGTGGCGCAACAGTGCTGCCACATGGCGCATGGTGACGCAGTCCAACGAGGTGTTGCCACGTGGCGCCCGAAGCTCATGTAGGCTGCCACGTGGCAATCCGAGGATCCACGCGCTGCCACGTGGCGCCCGAAGCTCATGCACGCTGCCACGAGGCGCCCGAAGCTCTGAGCACGTCCACGTGTCGCCACGTGGCAATTTTTTTTTTTTTTTTTTTAATTCCGAAAAATACAAATTTAATTAAAAACTTTAGGAAAAATTTAATTTCAAATGTATTATGCGCATTTGTTGTCCGTTTGAGCTCCGAAAAATCTGAAATTTTCCCTCCTAGCTAATTTTGACGTTCCGGACCTAAATTTTTTGTCAAAATTTAATTTTGAGGTGTTAAAATAATTTTTAATTTTTCGGGAATGATAATATTATATTTAATTAATTAATTTATTTATTTATTTGTTTACTTAAACTTTAGGATATCATAACTTTGAATATATTGATCCAAATATATCGAATATAGGTTTCATTTTACTCAGAAAAATAAATGGAGTCAAATGGCGTAATTCAAAAATTTGATTCGGGGATTATTTAACCTAGTGATATTTTAGGCCCTAAACAAACACCCATAACTTTTTACATATTTAACCAAACATAGGCAATATGGGTCTTAAAATACTCAGGAGAATAGCCCCAATATTGTGGTAGTATTAGTTTTCCCATTTGGATATCAGGACAAAAAGTCAACTCTATAATTCTCAGCTAACTTTAGGGAAAATTGACCAAAATGCCCCTAGAATTCAAATGGTCATAACTTGGTAAAATCAACTCCAAATTCAAAAATTCAAGATGCTAATTAGTTCAGAATTTCAATGTCATCAATAAACTGAAATAATATTCAGGATATGAATCCTAGAAATTTAGATAAAAACCAAAATACCCCTAATCTCATTTTGGTCATAACTTGACCAAATTAAGTTCAAATTGGGTCAACTCCCAGTTAAAGTGCTCAATGTGATATAGGAAACTATAGTTGCTGAGTTTTTTTTTTTTAACAGTAATACTATTTAATGACGACACGGGTCGTCACAGCCTTCCCTCCTTAAAAGGGATGTCGTCCTTGACATCAGCTATTTGTAAATTTTTTGTAAGCTAATTGATGAGGCATAGTAGTAATATGCTAATTCAACTCACCTTGCGAGTCAAATAGTTGAGGGTACTTATGGCGTATTGCTTCCTCGATTTTCCAAGTAGCTTCCTCTTCCGTATGATTTCTCCACTGAACTTTAATCATGGGGATTGAGCGGTTGCGCAATCGTTTTAAATCTCTCCCCAAGATCTTGATTGGTTCTTCGATGATTGTGAGGTTCGACCGTATCCCTTCTGCGGGGACGGAGATACACTGGGATGGTTTTTGGATGCATTTCCTCAAAGATGACACATGAAAAACATCATGCATCAATGAGTATTCTTCTGGAAGCTTTAGCTTATAGGCTGATGATCCTACCCTTGCCATTATTTCAAAAGGTCCTACATACCTAGGGCTGAGCTTGCCGGTTATTCCAAACCTTTGAACTCCTTTTAATGGATTGATCTTCAAATAAACAAATTGCCTAACTTGGAATTCTAACGGGCGATGCCTCGCATCGTAATACTTTATTTGCCTGTCTTGAGCAGTTAAGATCCTCTGTTAGATAATACTTATTTTCTTATTTGCTTCCTCTACTAACTCAGACCCATAAAGCTGGGAATCGCCGACCTCCGTCCAGGCTAAAGGAGTACTACATTTTCTCCCATACAGCACCTCGTAAGGTGCCATACCGATGCTAGCCTGAAAACTATTATTATAGGTTAATTCGACTAGTGCCAGATGATCCTCCCAACTCCCGCCAAAGTCAAGAATGCATAGCCATAGGAGATCCTCTAATGTCTGGTTTACCAACTCCGTCTGACCATCAGTCTGAGGGTGAAAAGCAGTAATCATAGCGAGATTGGTCCCCAAGTCCTGATGTACGGTTTGCCAGAATCGAGATGTGAACTTGGTATCGCGATCTGATACTATTGTTGGCAGAATTCCGTGCAATCGAACAATCTCTTTTACATAAATCCTGGCAAGCTTTTTTGTCGTGTCTGTCTGTCGAACTGGGATGAAATGAGCTGATTTGGTTAATCTATCCACCACCGCCCAAATAGAGTCAGCTCCAGATTTAGTCCTTGGTAAACTGACAATAAAATCCATGGATATGTCCGACCATTTCCATTCTGGGATTTCAAGGGGGTGTAGAAGTCCACCATGGCGTTGGTGCTCCGCCTTAATTACACAACAAGTATGACATCTGGCCACAAATTCTGAAATGTCTTTCTTCATCCTAGGTCACCAAAATGATTTCTTCATATCTTGGTACATTTTATTATTACCTGGATGTATGGTATATCCAGAGTTGTGTGCCTCGGCTAATACCCTTGCTTGCATATCCTTGGGCACCCAGATTCTATTACCTTGGTAGATATACTGCCCTTGCTGAAGATGGAGGTCTGTTCTCTGTCCTTGCTCTATATCCACTTTCAACTTTGGGTATTCTTCGCTCTTTATTTGAGATATCTTTATGCATGAGGGCAAAGTAGGTTCAGAAGTACTTTCTTTGAGAATTACGTTCAGGATCTCTCCTTGGGTTGGCATTATGCACATCTTTTGGAGTTCTACTAATAATGGACTGAGAGAAAGGATGATGTTTAAAGTTATTTTTCTGCTAAGAGCATCAGCGACTACGTTGGCCTTACCGGGATGGTACTGAATATCAAGATCGTAGTCGCTTATTAATTCTAGCCACCTCCTTTGTCTACAGTTTAACTCCTTCTGAGTAAATATATATTTTAAGCTCTAGTGGTCGGTAAAGATTTCGCATTTGAGTCCATATAGATAATGCCTCCATATCTTTAGAGCGAATACTACTGCAGCAAGCTCTAAATCATGAGCGGGGTAGTTCTTCTCATGATCCTTCAGCTGTCTTGATGCGTAGGCCACCACCCTACCTTCTTGCATGAGCACGCAACCCAAGCCTATTTTGGATGCGTCAGTGCAGACCTGGAAGTCTTTCTCTTCTTGCGGCATGGTCAAAACAGGTGCAGTGGTTAGAGCTTTTTTTAGCTTAAGGAAGGAGGATTCGCACTCTGAGTCCCATACGAATGGCATTCCCTTCCAAGTTAACTTTGTAAGCGGTGCAGCTATCTGCGAGAAATTCTTCACAAACCTTCGATAGTACCCGGCGAGGCCTAGAAAGCTGCAGATTTTTGTTACCGTGGTTGGCTGGGACCACTCCTGGATTGCACTTATCTTGTTCTGATCTACCCTTTTGCCTTCGGCATCAATAACATGGCCAAAAAATGCTACCGAGCTTAACCAAAATTTGCATTTGGAATATTTGGCATAAAGATGGTTAGCTCTTAACACTTCCAACACAGCACTCAGATGATTCTCATGGTCATCTTCGGATTTGGAGTATATTAAAATGTCATCTATAAAGACGATCACAAATTTATCTAGAAAGGGCTTAAGGATTCTTTGCATCAAATCCATGAAGACTGAAGGTGCATTTGTTAAATTGAAGGACATTACCAAGAACTCGTAATGTCCGTAGCAAGTCCTGAAGGCAGTCTTTGGAATGTCCTCCTCCTTTACACGCACTTGATGATACCCTGATCGTAAGTCTACTTTCGAGAAGACTTTAGCTCAAGTCAACTGATCGAATAGGTCATCGATGCGAGGGAGTGGATACTTATTTTTGACTGTTACCTTGTTTAGCTCCCGGTAATCAATACACATCCTCATCGATTCATCCTTTTTCTTTACAAATAGCACTGGTGCTCCCCATGGCGACATGCTTGTTCGGATAAGGCCCTTAGCTAGTAATTCCTGCAATTGTGTGTGAGTTCTTGTAGCTCCTTCGGTGCTAAACGATACGGTGCCTTGGACAGTGGTTGAGTGCCATCGATTACTTGAATAACAAAATCCACCTCGCGTATCGGGGGTAATCTAGGCAAATTTTTGGGAAATACGTCGACAAATTCCTTGACCACGCGAGTTTCCAGCAGTCCAACTTCTGACTCGGATTCACCCGCCATGGTGATCAAATAGGCTTGACATCCCTTCTTTATCAACTTTCTAGCTTTAATAACATTAATTAGTGATGCGGCAGTCCCAAGTTTCCCCATAAATGTCACCAGCTTCCCTTTACTTTTTATAGTGATTTTCTTCCTTTGGCAGTCGATGGTGGCTTCACGCCTACTTAACCAATCTATCCCTAATATAATATCAAAGTTTTCAATTGGGAGAACTTGCAGTACGGCTTCGCACACCTTGCCATCAAGAGGGATATCACAACAGCATGTTCCTTGGGTGGTCATATGAGCCCCAGAAGGTAGCCCCACGCTTAGCTTGTTAGCCAAATATTGACAAGGCAACCCTAATCTTTTCATAAATTTTTTTAATATGAAGGAATGGCTAGCTCCTGTGTCAAACAAAATATTGCATGGTAGACTATCAAAGTAAATTATACCTGATACTACTTCGTTATCTTCAGGTGCCAGGACTGGTGTAAGCATATACACCCTTGCGGGGGCCGCTGGGCGTGAGGAAGATGGCCCTACTGGAGTTGAAGGAGTTGCAATGCTGCGGGTGGAAGTTGGCGCTCTTGCTGGCACCACCTACCGTGGCTGGGGGGCAGCGTTATTAGATGGCACTGAGACTGTGTTTTGAGTTGGAGTAACATCGGTCCTTCCCTTAGGAATGACGTCTCCATCTACAGTCTTGTATGCTCGACAACATCGATAGCTATGGCCCGGACGGCCACATTGGTAGCATTGATTCCCACCGTGGTAGCAGCGGCCTAGCGGGTGTGGTCGAGAGCACTCCCCTTCCACATGGTTCTTGGGGACATCGGTGGATAACTGGAACACTCGAGCTGGAGGATTAGGTCTGGACCTCTTGAAGTTGCCTTGATTTGCTTCGGCGTGAAAGGGTCTTCTCCCTTGCCTTTCGGCGATCCTCTGCTCATTGTGCTCTAGCATGGTCGCAGATTCGAGAAGATCGACGAATCGTGTGTGCCTTATTGGAATTAGGCTGGTGCGGATGGAGTCTTTTAGCCCTTCCAAGAATCTGCTACATCGGGCTTCTTCAGTGTCCACGAGCTTGGGAGCGTACTTGGATAGTCTTGTAAAATCAGCTTCGTAGGCAGCCACCGTCTTCCCTCCTTGGATTAGCCTTATGAATTGATTTTCTAATATCTTTCGAGCCGAGTGAGGGATGTAGCGACTCCGAAACTCACTGGCAAATTCCTCCCACAGAATGTCTTCTAGGTCTGATCCAGCAAACTTGGTGTCTTGTGACACCTTCCACCATCGTTTCGCTTCTCCCTCTAATAAGTATTGAATTAACCTCACCAATTCAGAAGCTGGGCACTTCATACTTTTGAGCTTTTCTTCTATGAGTTGCAACTAGTCTTCTGCTTCCATCGGGCCGGCTGTACCGTTGAAAGTTGGCGGGCGAAGTTTGAGGAAGTTTTGGAGAGCATCGTCGATCTTAGGTCTTGGTTCCGACTTAGGCATAGCTTCAGAAGCGAAATGTTGGTTTTGGTTGGTGATTATAATTGCCATCATCTCCAGCAATTGCTCAGTTCTGCTTCTAACGTTCTCATTTGGTCGAGCTGCGTCTCCAACGGGTATGTTTATGAAGCCCTCCTCAGTACTCATCTGTTCATTTGAAAACTATGTTAATATCTTATTTACTATGCCTAATTTATGCATTTTTTTATTTGTTCATTTGTAGGCTATGCCTATACTTGGCATGTTCGGTTACCTAAGTCTATCGAAAATGGATGCAGACGTGTTACTTGCCATCCTACTTAGACATGCTCAATTCAGCTCTGATACCATTAACTTTGGAGTTCTTATCAGGAAATCCACCGTTATCTGAAAAGGCGCCTCGATGTTTAAGAGTTTCACTTATTACTATTTAAGTGGGTCTTCACAATCTCCCCAACTTAAGTAACTGACGTCCTCGTCAGTATCCACACACAGATCCAAGAACCATCCATTGGGTAGATAGGACTATAGGTGACCCCTACAGGCGCAAGAGTTATCCACAACCATGTAGCACCTTAACCATCATGGGTTCAAGAGGCTGCTAACATGAAGTGGTACTTTGCCCTGTATGGCACATAGCTCATATCTGACACCCTATGGTTTGCTCTGATACCATTTGTAATAGCCCAAACTCTTAAGCACCAAGATATTGTCCGCTTTGGCCAGAAAGGCCTCACGGTTTTGCCCTCATAAGATAACTTCTCAGTAGGTCACCTATCCTGGGAGTGCCCCCACCTGAGCACGCTTAACTTTGGAGTTCTTATCAGGAAATTCACCGTTATCTGAAAAGGCGCCTCGATGTTTAAGAGTTTCACTTTATTACTACTTAAGTGGGTCTTCACATATAGGTATGGTCCAATCAACTTTTCTCTTATGTTCTAAGCCCTTCACCACGAACTTGAAGAAAAGAAATGGTATTGGTTATATCTCCATTCTCTTTTTTGTTGCATCTTTCTCCCTGTTATTACTTGTGGGTCTCAAACTATTTTTATTTCATGCATACAAGTCTTGATTAATAAAGCATTATATTGCTGAAATGAATGTTGGATTTCATTTACAAAGAACATATGAGGGATTAATTTTCATTGATGCGAAATGTTGGATTTAGCACACTTGTAAGGTACAAAAATACTTCTTTTTTGTTTGATTATTTATTCTGCATTTTATTGTTGATGTATTATGATTGCATCTTCATTGATTTTACAGCATCGATATCGTGCCTAGGCTTGAGGAACAACATGATGGGGTCAACCCGGATTGCGACGTCGTCGTTCGTGGTATGCTGCGCGCTGCTGGCCTTCACGAGTACCATATCGGACGAGAAGCAGCTCCTATTTTTTATTAGAAACTTGATGGGTTTTACTCTTTTTTATTATAAAACTGCTATTGTGTCTTGTGAAGTAAAAATAATTAGTGTATTGCTATCGTTAATGCAGTTTTCTAATTCAACTTATATTTTGTGGCTGTTGTATTTTAGAATTCTCAAGGAAAAAATTATATTGATTGGAAATTAGATTGGCAACATCTGTTATTAAGTATTTAAGTGATGTTGTGTTGTTCAGCATCCGCTTGATTATAAAACTGCTAGTGTCTTGTTAATGTAGTTTTCAGTCTAGCAATTTTTCTGGATTCGCCAATTTTTGTTTGAAGTTTCTTGGTATGTTTATGATCTGTTAATTATGAAGATTAGATTACACCATATAGATTTTATTATCCTATTTTGTATTACTTGTTGCAATGTGAAATTGTGAAATAGTACAATTTTTTCATCATCTCATTGGATATCATTTATGGTCCCCATCAAGTTATAGCCCAAAGGCAATAAGGAACTACATCTCTATGTTGGTTTTTGTTTTTGTTTTTGTTTTTGTAGTTACATAATTAGTAATAATCTGTCTCCACATTCATGTGCTTAGATTGAGCTAAAGAGCCTTGCAATCTATCTTTAATTTTAATTTTGAACATTTCATTCATTTGATAATTTTAAGACATAATATGGCTCTTTAACAAACCTTTTTATTGATGTATTGAAACTTTTAATTATATAAATCTATAACAATATATATATATATATATATATATATATATATATATATATATATAGGCCGATTAAGTTCAACAAACAAAACAATTATATATAAATTAAAATTTTTTAACCAAATAATACACACACAATGATATTAATAATCATTGAGAACATTCAAAACTTATACTAATTTCTTAATTATATTGTCTTTTATATTATACAAAATGATTAGAATATAAATGCCAATAGACTCACTCTCAGCTCATAAGAAATCACAATTGGCACAGAAACTCTCACTCAACACATTTACTCTCAAGAATAAAGACAATGTCTTCTTGAAATATACAATTCAGCACTGGCCAAAACATTTTTGTTAGAGCCAAAAAAAAAAAAAAAACCACAATCCCTCCCCAAAACTGTTGGACAGTAGCACAATAACCAGCAACAGGTTGATGAATATCAGTAGCACGTTGATGGTCGGCAACAGATGCAACATGGGGATGAATAGCAGGATGATGGCCAGCAGCAACATCGCAGTTTGATGAACAATCAATAGTAAACTGTTGAAATAAGGAAAGTATTAAAAATAATAAGTTAAATCCAGTTAATAAAAGAAATGCTTAAGTAACAAAAAAACCAATTTCTGAAGAGAATAAGGCTCATCTCATATCGCCTGCAAATGACAGATTTAGATATGAACATATCTAAATGAAGCATCACATATATTTAATCCTTTAATAAAATTTACTCACATTGGCGTTAATCCATCTTACCGAATTGCAATTACTGAAGTCATACAAATGACAAATTTTCTGGAAGTGACAATTGACAGCACTGATTTATTTTTCTCAAGTTTCAAAAGATTCACTGCTAATAATACTATTAAATACTCCTCAGATTTTTGGTTTTTTTTTTCCTTAATTGAAGAGCTCCAATAAGTATTATTACTATTTTTTGAAAATATTGGTGGGAGATGTAATACGAGAGAAAAACAATATGCTCAGCTGCTTTACCTTTTTAAAAATATTTTGTTCCACCAGCCAACATTATTCCCAATAGTAGTTGATAATCAAATATAGTCTGAACTGCCGTAAGAATGCATAAAAAAATTATTCATATTTATAAAAACATCAGTGTACCTTACAGCTGAGCTGAAGTCATCTTTTCTGAGTTTGGCATCAATCATGAGCTGAAGAGAAGCTACTAAAAGCATTTGTTGCATAACACCAATACAAAACTAATCTAGAGTATATGTTGACTCATCTTAATAGAAAGCACTCTCTTCATTAAGAAGATATTATAATTATGTGAGCTCTTAAACAAAATTCTCACAACATTACATATTAATAATTCATAAACGGCTTGGCAAATGGCTGAAAAAAACATCACCCTTTTGAAACTTATAATATTTTGTTCCAGCAGCCAAAATCATCCTCAACTCATCATGACCCAGCTTAGAATTTTCAAAGCATATAAAAAAAGCTGTTGCGGACATTGCCAACTTAATGATATACGAGCTTCAACGTTCACCAAATGAAACAGTAGGTAAAATAAGGTGCATTGCCAGCTTAATGAAACAGTAGCCATAATTATCATCAAATGAAATAACAGCCAAAATTATCTAAAAACTAGCATGCCCAATAAAATAATTAACATTATTAGAAGGCATTGTACGCAAGCAATTTTTATTTTATCCATAAGCTTATAAATCAATGCTAATGCTTTAGATATTATATGGAAAAAAGATATTATATTAAAAAAACTAGAAGACTATGACTCAGCTCCTCCAAATGAGGCCCGCAAAAGACCAAAGACTAGACAATGCAATTAATCAATAGATAAAATACACAAAATGATATCAATATAACTATATCCAATCTATCAACATTCAACACTACAATAATCCAGCAAATAGGCACATCTGCATGATGCATCTCATTGATACCCATTCGTATGGCTAAAGCAAGTAACTACAATAATTCAACAAAATTCATATAGGACTATAAATAGCAAACAACTACAGTAATCCAGCAAGTAGGCACATCTGCATGATGCATCTTATTGATACCCAAAGCTACAAGACGACATCTCATACCCAATTCCAAATGCAAATAAATATATAATCACGACATGATACTTGATTTTATAAGAAAATTTTGAATTCAGAAACTTTTTCATTAATAAGAAAAAAAGGCTGTTTGACAACCCGTAATTGAAAAAATTTGAAACAACAGGAAAAAGTAATTGAAAAAACATCACATAATGAAACAACCCGTAAACATATATAAATCATGAATGATTAACCGCATTTCTCCAAAATTTGAAAAGCAAAAAATATCATTGAGAATAACCCCAAACTAAAGGATAGTCACCCTCCTTTGCCATTTTCCCAATGTAAGAACAGTTCTCAAAATTTGAAATATGGAAGGAGACATTAAAAATATTCCAGCATTATGCTGAGAGATACAACCATCAAAAAACATGGCAATACACGTTGATCCCATAGAGACAGCAAAGAGATAATAAATAAAATTCAACCAATAAAAAGTCATTCATTCATTAGTTAACGTTAATTTCTCCAAATGATAGAGACTAAAAAGCATTTGCATGTACACAATTAAATATGTAAAATGCTGATTTGCAGCTGATCCCGACCCAAATCTTCACACGACTTAATATAGAAAATGAACTTTAAAAGGGGATCAAAGCTCCACTAACCCCAACTAAAAATAAAATCATACGCGAAAATACTCATGAGATAATATTGGAATAAAGTTAAAGGCAGCAGAATATGGTAAAGGACACAGCAGTTCAACACGTTCTCCTTATGTCGGTCTCCTTAGGAACATAAATTTATCTCCTTGTTCTGATTACTTATCTATTAAAATGTTGAAATTATGGAACAGATTCTCAAAAAAAAATAGTGCAATAATTGAAACCAAATTTGTATAAGAAAGTTTATAATAGATCAGAACTCAGTTAAACATTAATGAGTTAAAAAAATGTAAAATGCATTACTTAAACTAATACAATAGCAGAGTAATCCTGAATATTAAGCCCCAACGATTAACTAACACATTAGCAACAAATAATTAAGTGCCTTACATGGCAATATGTACGTTGGACACGAAAAATGAAATGCTTGATGTTTCTTTTTGGAGCAAAAAAACTTAAATGTTTTTTTGGGCAATATGTGATTCTACAGATTATATAATTTGCTATACTGAAAATCCTTATCTTTTATCAAATCAGATAACTGAAAACTGGAATGATTGATGTTTCCTTTTAAAATGCTTGATGCGTTTGAATATGTAACTGAAAAGTGCAAGAAAACATATGCTTGATATGTTTCCTTTTGAATATGTATTTCCCTTATTTCTGCAAGAAAACTGAAATGCGTAATGCGTTTAAAAACAAATGCTTGATGTGTTTCCTTTTGAATATGTATTTCCATTCTTTTCTGCAAGAAAACTGAAATGCTTGATGCGTTTGAATTTATTCAATGTGCAAATGGTTGATTTAGCGTTTCTCAAATAATAACCCACAAATCTGTTAAGCTTTTCTTCATCATACACGAATCGGTCACCACAGTAATGCATATTAGGTTCGCGGAAGAAAAACCGAAAACACAAAGTATTATCTAAACCTAACAATCGGTCACTGCAGTAACCCTAAACCCTAAAGAAATAGTATTATTAGGTTACCGGAAGGGATACCGAGCGGAAGGAACAACGATCGATCAGATCATAATACTTTATGCATCTCTTCATCAAAAATATAAAACAACAATAATACTTACAAGAACCACAAACAAAAAGCGAAGCAGAAGAAGATGAGGAAAGATGAGCAACGCTCGCTCGGTCACCGCTGTCAGAAGAAGCAGCCGAGAACGGTAATGGCGAATGCGTTGAAGATGCAAGGCTACGGGGTCGGCTCGCGGTCGAAAGAGAGAAGCGCTCGAGAGATTTAGGTTACGGGTCGGCTCGAAAGGGAGAAGCGCTCACAGAATCAGGGATTTGAGAGATTTAGGTCACGGGTCGGCGCGTAAGGGAGAAGCGGCCACAGAACCGGGGCTTTAGGTTACAATTGCTGATGACGTGGCAGCTAATACCACGTCATCAGCAAAAATTCGGGGAACCGAGCGAGGCACTGTAGCATTTCCCTAATTTTTTTAGCTACTATTTTGAAAGCTTAGGTTTAACTTTTTTCCTATAAAACAATGTGTATGGTTTTGGCCAGTGTTCGTTTTTGAGGGTTTAATGCATAGCCAAAATAAACGATGATCTAGGCTTGGTTTTTACTTCATAATTATTATAAATAAATATATATATATATATATATATATATATATATATATATATATATATATATATATATATATATATAAGAGGGATTGTTAATACATTTAAATTTTGTGCTTTTACTTAATACTTTTTAATTTTTTTATATTCAACATTAAATTTAAAATATTACAAATAAATGTTATGAACTTTTATTGTATACTTATTTAATTATTTTCTATTTATTTATTAATTTTTAAAAAATTATATATATATATATATATATTATAATCCATATAAGAATCCAAAATTAATACTGTTAGATCTATAAAGCAAATTATTTCTTTTTTCTCATATTTAATCAAAATATATGCAAAGATTCAACTTGAACTCAAACTATAGTAAACGTTCAGATACAAAATATTTTTTTTAGCATTTCCTAAATAATATAAAGTACTTTTGTATCTTATAAAATCAGAATTAAATGCATAACCCATTAAAGATTACTTAAATAAAAATCATAATTATTCATTATATTTTAGAACTATTTATTTAAAAGTTAATCGCATTTTAATAGCTAACTAAAATTTGAGCAAGTATATTGTACCTATTTATATTGATAAATTGTTTTATTTGAAGCTGGTTTAATGTATTTTTCTTATATTTATATTAGAGAAAAGTAAAATAAGATAAAAAATAAATAAATCAAAAGGCACCCTTGTATCTAAGGCTGACATTGAGTCGAGTTTGTCGAATCAGCCCATACTCAAACAAGTTCGAGTTCGAGTCCTTAAAACTCATTTTAAATAAGATTCAAATCAAGACATATAACTCGAACTCGACTCAAATCAAGACATGTCAAAAAATTAAAGCATAAGAAAAATATCAAATATATATGAAAAACAAAAACAGGAAAAGAAATTTGCAAAAGACTAGATCTCACTTTTCCCCTCTTGAAAGAAAATGATAGTCAAAGAAATCACACATTGAACCCTAAATTTAACATAATGCATAACACATATGGCAACAACACAAAATATGAAGAGGATGAAATCAATTACAAATTATAAATTCTGAGTTGATCCAATCAGATTCCACAAAATAACATATATCTTATTGAAAAGGCCAAAGGCGAAATTAAATTGAAAATCATAGCATACATATTTTTTATCATTGAATGTGAATAGTATATGATCATAATTTTAGCCAGCATAGCATTCTACTTTAAAATTTTTGCCTAAGCTTTTATTAAATTTTTTTATTAATAATTAACATCTATTCAAGTAACAAATAGCTTGACCACCCTAAAAATTAAACTCTAGTAATAAAATATTGTATGATTCCTCATGCTCTTTTCTTTAACTATTATCACTGAATCTGATTTTGTTCTTTTGTGGGGGAAGTAAAAAGGCATACAAGATACAACCAACCAAAAATTGCCAGCATCATACATTTATTTAATTAAACACAAAATGCAAGAAATCACAAAAAAGAATGTAAATTGGAAGGTAACTGGAATTATTGCAGGAGAGAATTTGGAGAGTACGGATTTGAGAGGACTATTTTGGAACAGAAGAGGGATCATCGGGGAGGCCGCCCCTGGCTTTGCCGGCTCGGAGCATCTCGCCAAAGCCGCCCCGCATGATTCGGCGGAACCTCGTGTCGTCGTGGAGCGGCTGCGGGGTGTAGTGCTGCAGAGGGGACGCCGGATCGCTCGCATCCGCCGTGGCTTCCTTCCTGCCTCGGAGGCCGCCGCCGTCTCCGAAGAAACTGCTGACAGACGATGCGATCCCGAGGTGCGCGCCCATGACCTTGCCGATGCTCTCCAGCGCTCCACCAGACCTTTCCTTCATTATCATCTCCAATGCCTCCTTGTGCGCCGGGTCCAGGCTCTCCTGCTCCTTCAGCAGGTTCTGTATGCTCGCCATCAGATAGTCCCTCACACCCGCCGCCGGAACATCTTGTGTATGCACATAGTGTGTATTTATTAATGGAAATGCTAAAGCTCTAAAAAATTAGCCAAAAAGTATCAAGAATAATAGAATTTTTTTTTTTTTGTTACATCAATTATGTGTTTAAGCATAAAATTATCAGATCATCTGTAATTTATTTTAATTATTTTTGACACTGTAAAACATTATTATCAAACAAATCATAAAATATATTAGCTATAATTATAAATAGCTAATGAGATTGAGAAATGCAAAATGTACAAACAAATATATCAGAAATTTAATAAAATTTGAAGTCTTTAATAAAATGTAAGAGAAATTTATTCATAATTCACAAACAAAAATATATCACATCAATTTGATTCTTATAAATAAGAAATATCATATAATTAATTGTAACTTCTATCTTAATTATGCTCTATATAGCAAAACTTAATGAGATAAATACATTTTTAAAATAATAAAATTTGGGTGTGGATGACTGCATTTTATCAAATTGAGAGCGTAACAGATAAAAATTGATATGTACTATGGGACGGTTATCTGAATGCCTGTAACTTATACAAAATTTAAGCACAAAAATCTTTAGCTTCAAGGAATGTAATAGTTAATATTTGTATAGCAAAGCAAAAATTTTCTGAGCATCTTAATGTGATCCAAGAATTATCAAGATATGGCTTAGCACTTGAATGATCCGGAATCTTTGAAATTAACCGTTAATTATGAATGCTCTCATGGTGTATAATTTGTGGGGTGCGCGAAAAGTAAGAAGAATTCATGATGCTGACACGGCTCCTAGTATAAATTTAGATTTGCTACATTAAATACTAGTTGTAATATAGCATTTTATTGAAAGCGCAAGTTTGATTGGGTTATATTAAAAGGCCCCTGTTTTTGACATTTAACTCATTCGATATTTTAGATTAAAGACTTTTCAATCTTAAATATACTATTACCTTGTTCCAATATTAATTTTCATGTTTTTAATATATTGATGGAAAGTCAAACTCGAACTACCTAAGCATCTTCTCTTACAGTTAATGCGTGCATCGGAAGAAATGATTAAACAAATACATAGGATCAAAACTTGACTAGTAACTCAATCAATATTTACAAGTTCGCAACAATCATCTCAAATGAATATGTTCTTGTAAACCTATTGACAGATAGGTATACTCTAGATTCTTGGGTTGCCAAACAAATATCTTAGTGCATTGGGTCAAACTTATTAGATCAAGCAGATCGATAGGCTTCTTAGGTTGATAACAAGCGATTATCTCAACAACCTCATACAAGAAAACCTTGTGTAAACTTGTGAAATCAAATCTCACATATTAGCATGATCTTTCATTATAAATATGAAATAGCTTTTAAGCCCCTATTGTCTCTTTTATTTGCCTATCAGTAATTGATAAATCTGCACACACGAATTTAACTTATTCCCATTTTTTAAAAATTTAACAGTTTTATATTGGGCAACACTATCATTGCAATGTTTCTCTTAACATCTTAAAAATTGCCATCTATATACAACCATCAATATTTACTTTAGTCTGTCAATGTAAGCCTAACATTTCCCAAAAAATCACTAAGAGACGACTCAAATATACAAAATCAAATATACTTCTGAACACCTCCATATCTAAAAGCATATTCTTTATAAGGTAGAGTTACATTAATCATTCAAATCATGATATAATTTCCCAAAAAATTTACATGTAGCATATTTAAATATAATGTGGTCATATTATGTCACCCTAATAATAAAGAGACTATACTAAGGACACTAGGCATTATCATCAACTCTGGCAAAATATTTTAATGCATAAGACATTGCTGAAAAAGCTCTACACAAATTGTGAATTGAAATCGCATTTTCTCCAAGAAAAAATAAAATAAAGTAGAGACCGATGAACTTAGCACAACACAAATTTCCTTGATTTACAAACAATGCCTCCAATACTTAAAAAAAAAAACGCATTACCAAAGAACTCCCTATTATAATTTGAAAATTTACACAATCTCATTTAATATCTCACTAAATTACTTGGTGGCTATATGAATCAAGAATGACATCTCATGCAGTCACCAAAATTTTGCTAAATCAAATAATCATAATGCCAGTGCCCTAGTCAACTTCTCCTCAATATGCCTAAATGCCTTCACAACACCTTTAGTCTAACTAAACTGACCTTTCTTGCAACAATTTAAATTTGGTGTTATGATGACATTGAACTTTCAAATAAATCTACTATAAAATAAGGCCTTTCTATGAAAACGCAAACGTCACGAATTGTGGTGGGTGTATGTCACACGCTCAAATTATTTTAGCTTCATCAATGTTAACAATAAACCTAAAAAAATTGGGGCCAAAATATTGCATTTCATAAAATCCAAACAAAGCTTTTTTGGTTTTCAGTATTTCAAATGTTTCTAAAATACTCCAAATTATCTTTTCTAATCTTTATTTTGTTTAAAAACAACTCTTTTTGAAATAAATGAATGGTATGTAGGAAGACCATAAAAAAGACCAAGTGCCACTCAAGATATTGATCGAGATGGATGTACAATTTTGAGGACACCACCCAAACACGTTTGATTCAGGTTTCCTTGCCGGGATCAAAATCAGTGTCCATTTAAGAAGCCATATAGAATTCTTCCACTAAAATGGATGCCTTAGAAAAAATATCGCAAGCAGTCTGTTGCATTGATAAGCTTTAAAAAACATACCTGGGATCAAAAAGCCCCACGCACTAAGATCCAAAAAATTTAAACTCCTGCAAATACTTCTTGATAAAAACCATCGATGGGTGACCATACGAGAACTTCCCAATAATATATTGTCTTGAACTTGAGCATTTGAAATATGGGGAAGTAGGGACCACTTTGAAACTAGGCATTACTCTTAAAACTACTTGAACCAAAGTACGGCTGCTATAGCAGGAACGGAGGAATGTGGTACCAACAAATGGAACAATAGGGACCACTTCCAAAATAGACACTGCTCTTAAGACTACTTGAGCGAAAGTATGACCACCAAGGCAGGATGCACAAAATGGCCATCAGCTAATAAACCCTCAACAAAGAAAGGTTGACCCGCCAAAACCGACTAGGCAGGCGCCAAGCAAGCTGTGGGTAATCACATCCAAATTTCTGGGATCCAATAAATGAAAAGTGGTGGAAGAGAGGTTCCCCTGAATTCACAAACACACGTGTGTGTAACCACTAAAAATATCCAAAATATACAATTGCAAAATATAATATACATATTGGGTGCGTTAATATACAAAGGAAATCACTAACAACTCCCACAATAAATCCTTGATTCTAAACAAATATACCTAATAGTGACCACTCAAACTTATCTTTAAAAACATCACTGTTCCCACCATCATATTTAACTTGATATCCAATATCAGGATTGAGAACTTATAGTTCACATTAATTTAAATAAATGCTCGAATATCCGCATATATTCTCAAACTATCGTCCATTTAGACATCAGTAAACTGGGTGCTGCGCAAGGATGCATGCTCACTCTATCAAATTATTTCCTAATGAAGTCATATATTTGTCTATTCAACCCAACATATTCACTTGTGTTCATCCTATAAGTTGAAAGATTAGATAAATATGATTCTAAAATAAAGTCAATATCATTTGGAATTAAATTGTATGTTCCTAAACCTCAATGAAGTTTTTTACACTAGAGTAAAATCAATTCATTTGTTCTAACCTGCTTTAACGATAGCAATTGATGATCAATTTCCCATTGCCAGCACTCTTTTTCATAACAGATGTGTAAGAGCTGAGCTTGAAAAGCGACTTAGAATTCTGTTGGCTTAAAAGGTTTTAAGACTACTCTTATAAATGAAATGGACATTACTGTTTTCATGGCCAGTTTGTTCAATTGTATTATCATATAATAAAGTTCATCCTAAGAATATGTGGTCTACATTCATGGTGAAACATTACACAATTTCTTCATAATAAGCAAATAGCTAAATGAACACAATACACACTTAAGATACATGAATGGCAGCCTTTTTTCGACCCATGCTACTTTATATGATTGAGAGTATGGGTCAGACAAAAAGTTCAATCTATCTATAGCAGCCTTCAAAATCAAGTTCATACTTACATTATTAACAATCAGCCTGCACATTACTCATGCTTAAAAATGTTTGAAAGATCGAGCTCTTCCAATTAATCTGAGAGATACAATGAGTATAAATGAATGCTCTAATTCTTTTCCAACATCCCTTCTACTTCATATATGTCACCTATCAAAAGGTTCATGTCTTCCTCCTCAACTGTTATATGCAAACTTCTCATGGAATATTCATTGTATGATGACAACCTGAGATGTAAATAATCGGAAATCTTACAAATTATCTTTTAGACCCTAAGAAAGTTACTATAGATTTTACCATAACCACCCTAGTAATAGTAATATTGCTACTCATAAATATGATAGATGTTGAGATAAAATGGGTTTGGGTGACCCTAAATATCGTGATACTACATATAATGAACATCACTAATAAGCTAATAAGGAAAGCTAATAAGTTCCTCTACCAAATCAACTTGGTGAATGAACATCACTTTTGACTTGTCTAAAGATCAGTTCTAAGCCTAGAAAGAGTGACCTTAGAATAAACTGATCTCAGAACCCAAAAGTAGTAAGGAAAATCAATTCATATATTTAGTTTCAAGTTGGGATCACAGTCTTAGTACAGTCATCTTAGAGATTTTCCAAAAAGACGCAAGTAATTGGCTTCCCGGTTATCTTGCATTTCTGCTCAAGTGATGCATGGAGCTCTCCTTGGACTCACATTGTTGTTTATCAACATATAACCAAATGAAGTTTAGCTTTACCATTCGACTTATGATTAGCGAACCTAATTTGAATATCTCCTAACATTAAAAAAAAAGGGAAAACATCTTTTTTAGTCCTATAGTTTCAGTTAAGTTTTAAATAAGTCCTTGAAGTTATAATTGTATCAAACAAGTCCTATCTAAGTTCTATTTTAATCCCTAAATTTTCATAGAGAGAGAAAGGAGGGAGGCGCCAAAGGCAGTGCACTGCTGAGGTGGACGATGCACTGCGTCACTCCATCTGGGACTCAAACAGAAATCATCAGTCTCCCCATGATCAAATAGGTCCTTGTATGAGAAGGCTTGGAGCAAGGAAAAATAACCAAGGAAGCTTTGTCACCTCTGGGTACGCACCCATTTCGATAAAAAACAGAAGTGCTATGCCATTTACCTATTCACAGCACCTCAGCTGTCGTTAAGAGAGAGACATGGAGAGAGAAGGAGAAGATCACCTCATCCTCACGCAAGAAATGTCGACCACATGCCCCAAATTCACGAAAGCTTACACCAACCGCAATAACCGGCTCTAACAAAAGAGCCGCAACCTGTTGAGGTCAACGCCGAGGAACAAGGCGACGGTCGGCCTCGTGCTAGAATTCTCCGCATGTAGTGCAGTACTACAAGCGCCGAATGTGGAGCCTGTGCTGAACAATTGCGACTAAGAGAATAGGGAGCTTCGATGATCACGCCGCAATTGATCTGTCGCCTATAAACACTGGATGCTTTCTCCTTGCACCAAACGAAAACCCTAAAGAACGCGGACCTAAGCAGAGAAACCGATGCCATTGTAGCATCCCTTCAATGCAATTTTAATTTAATAATATATATTCTAAATCTGTACTAAGGAGCATCTCTTCCTCTTGCTTGGTTCTTGCTATATAGAGCATGCTTCTGAGGTGGACGATGCACTAAGGACTTTTTTTTTCCGCATTTGTGTTTTTAGGAATAATATTTTAGAAATTGGATAAGAATCTTTTGAGGGTAAAGAAAATTTTATGTGGAAATCGATTGTGAGTTCTACTTGTAAGATAACTTAAAGTATACTTGATGAATAAAAAATGAGAGTACCAAATATAAAGATGTTTAGTGATTAAAACAAATATCTTAAAGTAAAAATAAAGAAAAATATATGTTATAAAGGATTCATGTCATAAAAATGGGATTCGATAAAATTTTACACTGGTTGTCAACTACCTAACTCAACCCTCATTTCTCATCCAGGACTTGGGACTCGATAACGTCGGAATTAAGAAAATGTCCTATAAATAACTGCTTAAATATAAACTAAGTTGTGAATTCAAAATAATAGTTTACAGCAGCAACAACAACAAGTGGGGTGGGGGCAGCCTTTGACATTTTATGAAAGCGATAGCACCAAACTCAACTGATTCAATGGCAGCAGTCGACTCTCCTAGCCTTCCCTTGCATTTCTTGTATTGTAATGGCTTCAACCACTCCTTAATCGGCGTAAGAAGTCATCGATCGGACGGCCTTAAATGCAACTCATCTCGGCTGATGGGGCTACCAAGCCTTAATCCCACTAAGTGGGGTCGACTACATGAATCCTTTGTTTCCATGGTGCACGACCAAATAGAAGCCCCTTCTCCCTAAGTTCCAAATAGAGAAGGTCCTTCATAAACAAAAATGACAGCTTGTGATGCAAAAATTGCAGCATTTAGAATTTATATAATAAATTAGAAACTATTGAAAAGAGAGACGAATATAAGCTAGTGATGTTAAAGGATAGAAGAACCAAGGACTCGACTCAAATAAAATATATCAAAAATAATAATACAAAATTATTTTTAAAGATAAAGATATTCAATATATATATATATATATATTACTTTACTAAGCTTTTAAATGAAAGTTGTACTTGTACAATTAATATTATCGAGTTTAACGATTATAAGAAAATTATTTATTGCACTGTTTTTCAGCGAGCTATTGAATACTTTAAAGAGAATGAAGAGTGCAAAAGCGGTAGGATCTAATGACAGTCTTATTAAAGTATCAAATTGTTTGGGTGAGAAGGAAATTTCTTGGCTCACAAAATTATTTAATTTTATTTTGAAAATTAAAATGTTTCTAAATGAATGGAGAACTGTTATGCCTATTTGAAAGAATACATACAATTCTAAAGACTGCAAATTATAGAGAAATTCTTGTTAATCAGCCGTATTGAAACTTTGAAAGAGAGTAGTTGAATACAGATTATGAAGTAAAGCTCGTAACATAAGCGTTTAGTCTTTGTTTATCAAAAATAAAATATAGGGAGTGTACGCTCCTTTAGGGAATAACTATTGAGGACCATCTGATCAAGAAGAGCGAGAGTTTCAAATTATCTTGGTTCAATTATTTCAAATAATGGTGAAATATAGAATAATTTAATTAATAGAATATAAGCTAGTTGAATAATTGGAGTGTTTCTGAAGTGTTGAGCAATCAGAAAATTCTACTCAAAATTATAAGAAATTTTTATAAAATAATTATACGACCAGCTATGCTATGTGGGGCTGAATATTGGCCAACAAAAAAAACATATCAATAAAATAAAGATGAATGAGTGGGAATGCTCAAAAGAATATAGTGAGAAATGAATTCATATATACTAAGGTTGGAATGGCTCTAATACTGAATAAGATTAAAGAATGTTGTCTTAGATGGTTTGAAGATATTATGGGTAAAGTGTTTGATGCCCTCATTAGAAAATTTGAGTATATGAATTTGTTTCATATTAAAAGAGAAAGTGAAGGACCGACAAAAACATGGGAAAAAACCATTAGCAAGGATCTTCTCTATTTTGAACTTTGGAAGTAACTACTATTTAATTGTGCACAACGAATTAATGTAGCTGATCGCACCTAGTAGGACTAAAACTTGGTCTTGTAGTGATCCAAGGGTTATAATATGAGGATCAAAGATGATACTCCCAAGGGTTTTAATTTGAAGAGTGGATGTGGTCCTTTGGCTTAAATCTAATTGTTATAGGTGATGATTTATGAGCTTGAAGATGATGGCAGTAAAATAATGATTCATAAATTTTAATGCAGAAATTCATGTGAAACAATTCATCACTGTTTTCTTTTAAACATTCTCACTAGATCACTACATTCATCATTGTTTTCTTTTAAACATTCTCAATAGATCACTACTGAAAATAAGGAAAATCAAATTATCTCTTGAATATTTTTTCAATTAACACTTACAAAAGTACTTATGTCAGCAACAAACACAATTTCCATCACAAATTAAAATAGGCAATAAATAATATGATAGGAAAACAAAAAAAGTTTAAGGTCACTGCAACGAAAAATGGTGATAGAGTGATTTGAGGGGTAACCTGTTGCGTCCAAAGCCCGAATTGCTTCACAAAATGCATTAGCTCTATCTCGATTACGAACAACATCATTACCATGAGATGGGATGGATGTCAAATGGAAGATTTTGGACAAAAGATGTATTGACTAGTTAAAGAAACATACACTGCAATCAAAATGGGCATTATCTGATTAAATGAACAAATCTATTTAAAAAGCACATTAATCTATGCAGAGGATATATTCACGCAATTTGTCTGTGGTATGTGGTACTGCCGTAGTTAAAGCTCTAACCACAGCTATGATAGCCTCATGTGATCCATCTTCCAGAAAGGCATCCATCTGTATGCGGATTTTGTCAACAATCTGAAAAAAATAAAATTATTAAATCACATAAATATATCATTCTAGGTATTTAACAAGAATAAGTATTAAAAAAGATGTTTGATACCACATCATTTTTGAAATGCTGAGCTACAATACCGAACGCATCTATACTTGCATATCTAACATTATAATTCTGATCAGAACCAAGTGTAACAAGTGCTGGTAATACATGTGTGGTTGCAAGCTTCACATCAATATAAGGTACCTGCACATTTGACGTGTTGAACAAAACAAGTTTCTGAATACTGAACAAGTCTGAACTATTGTAAATAGTTAATAAATTTGTAAATAGAACCTTCATGTTAGCCATAAAGTATGCATGCTCAACCAATATTTTCAAATCAGTAAATTTGGTTATTTAGCTATTATAGAAAAAAATTGCTTCACTCATTGATTAGATATAGGCCAGTTAAAAACAATTTTAGTTCAGCAACATGGCTCATTAAAGAAGATGTTTCAGTGGGAGAAGAGATATAAGGATAGGGGAGAGGGTAGGGATTGCCCCATACTCTTATGAAAATACTCTCTTCTCAGATGGTATCAACCAGTTCAGAGCAGTAGCTCTACAAACATGGCTCCTTTAAGAGAGAAAGAAAAAAACAATGGCCTACTTTTCATTTAACATGTTAAATTGGTAAATGCACAGCCTAGTTCTTTGCCTCTTAAAACATAAGGATCAACAAGGTTGAACATGACAACGTTTGCCTAAAATAAACACCTAGAACTCATATGTAATCTAACAAAAGAGACGTATTCTGTGATGAGAAACATACTAGAACTTTCAACAAATTTGCCGCATTTGTCTTTGAGTTCTCCTCGGAGCATGCCACTAATTCCCATACAATATGAAAAATAGTTCCATGATGCTCCTCAAAAGTGCTGCAATCAAGCATTTACAGTCCAAACAAAAACAAAAACAAAATTTAAAGCCAGTTAACAACATGTTTAAACCAATGAGTTATTATAAAACCCACCAAACAAAACGAACAGCTTCAATGACCTCAACACTGTTATTGGCAGGCCACGATATCTCTTTTGTTGTTTTAAGTACAAATAGCTTCCGCAAATAATCCAGCAGTATTTCACGATTGCTGAAAGCACCCAAAATACCAGCCAACAAGAGAGGAAGGACACATGCAGTGGCAATTTTCTCCGCCATAGCACCTTTAGGTTGCAAACCTACAAACAAACAGCACAATCCAAATAACTGAATGATCGTAGAGGCTCCCAACAAAAGAAAACTAGGTTCATGCCTTTGATTCCTGAGAGAAAAGATACTGGAAAATATGTCAAATCAGCACTTCTGCAGTCCCCTACTGATATAAGGAAAAGAGGTACCATTATAAAAGAAAGAAATTCATCTCCAAATATCTTTGATACAGACAATAAAATCTGCAGGTAGTGCCAACAAATAATTGATAAAACCAGTAAGAATGTGATGAATCATGATTAATGACAAAACTGAGATAGAAATATGTTGGTAGTTGCAAATGCCTTCGTTAGTCGGTTTCTGAGATTATCTTCTTTGTGAGGCAAGAAGCAGGCAAGTTGAATTAAATCAGGGAAGAAATCAGTGTACATCCAATCAAACGCAGGCCACGCCACATTGCTCCTATAAAATGACAAATAAGCAATATTAATATAACTCAAAAATTAGCAATATAATTTCTTTCAATACTTAAACCAGCAGTGGTCAAGTTAAATGACTAGAAGAAAAATCAGGGGAGTAAGGTACTTGCTTTGCATATGAATGAAGCAGGGAGGAAGAGAAAAAAAAATTGTTTTGTTCTGATCTGAGGGCAGAGTCGGCAACAAAAGCTATAGGGCAAGTGTCAACGCATTGTTGATAGATAAATGAAAGCAACTCCATAATCATACGCAGCAAAACATCAATGGTCCAACGTTCATGTTCACCTAGTACACGTAAATGAGAATTTACAGAGCCTTCAACCCCAGAAAGAGGTGGGCACCTCTGAGATTTTGAAGGGGTGCATCAGTAAAACCACACCATTACCATGCAAAAATTACAAAAGTAGTAGTAGTTAAAATAGAAGCAAGAAAACCTTTGCAGCTCCCAAAACGTGAGAGAGCAGAACACGTAGAACATGGTTCATCTTGCCTCCCCAGCTTATAACTGCAGGAAGGAGATCTTTAAGCGTAGCATCCACCACCACACCTAAAGGATCACACACCAACCGGAACAGTAACTCTTCAACCTATTACCAAAAAAATTTAAGAAAACAAAACAATTAGATAAACATTCTTAATCAGCGTCCCATTGTCTTTTATTAGGTTTAAGTTGCCAAGCCATTCCTGAAGCCATATGTTTCTGCCTTTTCTATAGCTTACATTGCAGCACCTGAAGACAATTTTCGGCTCCATGATTGCCTCTGAGCGTTAGTGAGGCTGACCTTAAAATATTTGTCCATGTTTGGGAAGAGTGGGAGCAGTATAGCCAAATTTCGAGCAGCAGCCTCGCGCACAACAGTAGCAGAATCTTCAACTAGCTGGTGCACAATTGACAAAATAAGAGAATCACGAATCTCAGGACGCACAAACTCTGCAAGCTCTCCACATGACTGTGCCACCAGTAGTCTCCTCTCTTCATAGATGTGGTTAATCTGAATCAAGTAATGAAACAATTTGCCAAAACTAGTCATAAGCACTGTGAATAGCAAAACGAAAGAAAAGCATTGTATCCACCTGTTCCCAGCACTGCGGAAGCAACTCTGTTTCAGTTCTCATCTGTCCTATACTCTTGGCCAGGTTAACACATGCCTATCAAATAGTTTTATAGTTCATAAACTCTCATTAATCAAACACAGGAAAAAATCAAGAGCTATATACTATTTGAATGTTGAAGTTCCATAGTGACTTACATCCATTATAATTTGTCTTTGCTTATCATCAGGCCGCTTAATAAGATTAAATAATGTGTGTGTTAAAGAATCTCTTACATTGCCAACTGGATGTCGTTCAATCGCACACATAATCAATGGAAGAAGTTCCTGTAAATACAATACTCAACAATGGGACGAGTCCTCCGATAGGATGATATCAGTGTTGAAAAATCATAGAGAAGCACCTCACGATGGTTAATTAGCACATAGGGAACAATCTTAGGCAGAGCATCTGAAACAATCTGGATTGTCTCCAATGCCTACATTTTTAAATAGAATATCATTATGTTGCTCTTCAGAGAGACAAATAGCTCAAATCTATGCATACAGTAAGTCCCGAGCTTACCATTTTGTCAGTCGGGGTTGCTCTCCTTGGACTGTCTATTCTATGCATTAAGCAACTACCTTCTGGTGCAGGCGTTTCAACAATTTGATCAACCTTTGACTCTTTCTTTTGAGCATCATTTCCATTGCATGCCACCACCGACCTATCAGCAGTTGGTTTTAGCAAGGATTTGTCACTTCCAGTACTAGCATCTCTGATATTCTCCACAAAACAAGAACTAGAACTTGACATCACAACTGATTCATTCATCACAAGAACCTTTTCCACTGGATGTGTATCCTCACCCTGGAATGCCATGAGCTTGGCACAGCAATTTGAAGCCTCCATCACTTTTGTGCTTTCAGTTTCCATATGCTGGGATCTAGTTTCTTCCTCTTTATCAATAAATGGTGGTTGCATCCCATCAATTTCTCCAACATTCCAACCCCTACTAGCATGTGAACCTTCAATGTGCATCTTCAGAGAAGTGATTTCCGCTCTGCACTCATTTAGTTCCTTCCTCTGAAGTTCCAGTGATTGTTTCAGAACTAGAACCTATAATAAAAACCAAGAGATTCCTTTAAATATAACATAAAGCTTAAAGCCAATAAAACATAAATCTAAAGATACAGAGTACCTGCATATCCTTTTCTTTGAGGTTCTTTTTTGCACCTTCCAAACACTTTGATAAACTGACCATTTGGCCATCAAGTAATTCTTTATTTTTCACCAACGAGTCCCTTTCTGCTTTGAGATTCATATTTTCCTTCACTAGTGATTCATTATCTCTAAGAATGGAAATCTTCTCCTGCAGCAACAAAAAACATTCAATAATTCAATAAAGCTGCTTCATGAGTTTGTATAGTACCAGAACACTTCATCAAAACTAGGGCAGATGCTTGCACTGACAAAAGTGATTACAAGGCTAGGATAAAATATTATTTTTAATGAGGACCTGTACTTGAACTTACAAAAATAAGTGAAATTACCATAGCCAATACATTCTTAGGCAATCTCAATATAATTTAGGACTGAAAGCAAATGTGTTTTTATTTCAGGTTAAAATTACCTCGTACTGTTAAAATTATTATATTTGCCAACTCAAATTTAAAAATTAAGGAAACTGCTTGGGATATTCAGATAGAAACAATGTCATCACTTAGGTTATGATCACTCTGAAAAATGCAAAAACCTCCACCGCTTAGATTAGGTCGTAGGACTAGACTTTTCATAGGGTCAATTTGAATGTATTAACCAGGCTTCCCCCGATTGATATGTTAGAATTTGCTTAGAACCGAAGCCAATAATTTTCTATATACACAAGCTCCTATGATCCATTATCCCTCCTAGTTGTATAAGAGAACTCTTAGTTAAAGAGTGTTAATATGTAGGCAGACATTTTGATTGGGGATAGATGAAAGTAGACCCAATAAAGATCTCATGATTCTATCAACCCAAACATCTCATTATCATATCACTTTACTCAATAGTAACATTTAGAATGCATGACCATTATGATTTAAAAATTCTAAATACGATCGCTAAAAATTCAGATGTGCATAACTAAAAGGGTCATTTAAAGTGGTAGTAGCATTTCCAAACAAAAGCCCAAAACATTGGGTTTTAAGTTGAGTTTGGTGGTTTTGGTGTGAATTTGAAAGCTTGTAAGTAATTGAGCTAGCTCAACTTTAGTTTACAATAGAGGGTGTGATAGCAGTAGTGATTACTCGAATTTATGCTAGGTAAGGTCTAGTTTGGCTTTAAGATGGGATTTACAATCTTTAGAAAGCCCAACATAGTGGGTCTTACAGCCTAAATCTTTTACACAAGGTGACAGCATTTAGATTGACTTTGGGAATGCCCAAGCATAGTGACTCTTATGCTCATAACCATTTAGACCAGGTAGTCGGTGTTGAATGATATTTGATATGGAGCTTACATCCTTTTGAATGCTTGTGACAGGGGTCTTGAGATCATAGCCATTTAAACTAAGGTAGCACGTTATATATGTGTTTTAAATCTTTAAGAATTTTGTAGAGATTAGGTCATACAACTTAGCATTGTTTCAACTATGATCAATCAGATCATCAGGTCGAGTTTCTATGACAAGGATCTATTAGATTTCTTAGGAATCAATTGATCTAGCTTAACATGACTCAATTAGGACTATTTAGATTAATTAAGAATCATGTATTTAGACCTATGATACTTTAATTAGATCTATTTAGATTATTTAGGAACCAGGTTATTTAGCATATGTTAGTTCACTTAGATCAATAAAACTGACTACAGGTTACATTGGTTAAAGTTAAGTCAAGTAGGATTAGTTAACTCCACGAGTTAAATTATATAGCATAGGTGAAAACATTCAAAATTAGACAGATTAACAAAGAGTTAAATTTATTTGGTATAAATGATCTCAATTAGACCAACTAAGAGTTAGGCTTACTTAATATAATTGAACTCAACTAGAATCAATTATATCATCTAGAAGTTAAACATGACTAAGATTCAACTAAAACATACAAAATAGAATTCACGTTTCTTAACCTAAATTGCTTCAACTAAACCCAATTAGATATACTATAAATTAGACAATCTATGTTCTTTAAGTATTATTGTAACATACTTGATTGTTGTTAACTTTATTAACTACTTTAAATTTGTGTATTTCTTTTACACATACATTTTTATTATATATTATGTCATTCATTTATTGTTTTATGTGCGGATAGTAAGTTGTGGGCAAAAGGCAAGCTGGCTTTGTTACATTGAAAACCACATCACATTCTTTAGATGAAAGTGCATGGAGACATGTGTGATTTGAAGGTAGCAGCTTGGGAGCAACAGATATGGGACCATTATTGCACATTCTTGGAGGCCAATGCTACTAAAAACATTCAAGCTCAAACATATAGACACAAAGAGTAGCATTTCATAGTCAAAATGATGTGAGGGCTGAGTGATGCATATTTTTGTATCTTGAATATGAAAATCATGTACATTTTTATAATATTGAGAACACTCTAGGTTCCTCCTTTCTATTTGTTTAAGAGGTAAATGCCCTGATAATTAATGTTAGTTTAATGATCAAAGTTCAGCATAACATATATATCCAAATGTAATATTTGTGCACTCAAAACAAAGTGATAAGTTTAAGTTTAAACACAATAGTCATTGGCTTGCTACATACTTGATTTAACAAATTAATCAATCCATGATATGACCAATCCTCTAAATTTTAACATCAGCATTTCTTTTGTCATTGTCTTACTTAATTTAATGAATTAATGATAATAATTAATACATACAATGAAATTTAAAATTTTAAACTAAATTAATTAGTTAGCTAATTTAATTCTATAATTTACACAAAAAATTTGGAAACATGATAGTATATTTTTTAAGTTTTTTCAAAATTTTCAGCATAATTTTGGTAGCAAAATGGCTCTAACTTGTGTCGAAATGTACTCCTTGGGTGTGAATATAAAATCAGTGAAAAAATATTGTTCTTCCCAATCAGCTCTAAGAGCAACAGATTGTGGAGATTTCAAGAATTTGTTAGATTGACTCTAAGAGCAATGGAACATAGACCTTTGCCTATAAATCGAGTAGCCTTCTCTGTGGCCTAAAAGGTTTTTTTAACGTCTTTAGAGACAAATTCCTCAAGCTTTATAGAGGCAAAAGAAGAAGGCGGTTGTTGAGTGGATACAAGGAGTAGCAGATCAGTTTGTAGAAGAATGGTGGAGGGCATTTAGTCCACTAAATGAAATAGATGAGATAGTCTACTAGATAGGCGCCGGAATAATAAGAGCTTCCCCTCTAACACACGCAGTCATTAGTCCTTTAGAATTGATGGCGTTATCGCAGAAAAGAACTTCAAGCACAACAAAAAATGTCTCCATGTCCTTTAGCATTGGCTTTGATTAAGGCTTGCATTCTTGGCAAGTAGATTTAGCCATGTAGACATCAAGTGTAGCAAGCAATTAATTGTGTACATGTGGTCCAATACTTGGAGGCAATCCCACTTTGTGAAATTTACATGAAAGCTACTCCTGAACGCGTAGCTACTCCTGAACGCATCCTGATTGAGTCAGTGGAATAGGCTTTGATCGAATTACAACTTGCGTTTCTTGCACACTTGAGGGATTGCAGCCATTTGATTACTTTTTGAATTTTAATTATTTGATTTTTAATACTATTGCTTGTGATCGAGATCGTGACACCTCTTTGTCTCTAGACACAATTTTTTTTCCCTATTGTTTTACACATATGACATATAAATTCTTTAATAATTATCTGATTGTGATAATGTTAGTTTTGCTAACATGAATATGTGAGTTTTTTTTAGAGATGTTAAAGTGGCGTCTACCTCGCAAGTTGCCTCAAACTAGGAACTCCGAGGAGAAGATATGGGAGGCGATTGACAGTTACAATTCCTCTGAGTTAGATCGAGTGAGAGACTGTTTTAATTAACATCAAGAGATGCTAATCAATAGGGATACTTGTGATGGGAAATTTACTCCTTCCCCTCATCTGAAGAGCCTCAATCATAGAAATTACCATTGAATATGATTACACCAATTGAGTAATTGCACAAAATTGCCTACATATTGGAGAGAATTGTTAATAGCATGAGCTAGGGATTCGAAGCATTCTTCAGCCAACTGTTGACACTACAGATGGTACATATGTTATCCAGCTTCTTAGCTATTGACTACATCACAAAAAGGATGAGTGGAGCTATTACTTGCTTCTAGGGAGCCCTCTCAAAACAATCAACAACTACACAAACTGGGCTAGTAATGTCATGTGAGTTCATGTCACTCGTAGAAAGGCTAGGGTTCACTACAATCTCTGTGTTTTTATTCAACCTATTTACTCCCTTCTTAGATCAAAATTGTAGCTCAAACAAATGTTTGATTGGTCCCCACGAGATGGTGATCACCCTACGAAACATCAGATAAATTTTTTGCCTACCTGTCCATGATCTTCAATATGAGTGGGTTCCCCTAGATGAGATGTTATTTCAGTGTTAAGTGACTGGGTTCAAAGGTAGGAGAGTTTGCCTTTTCAAAGGGTTGTTGGATGTTGTGTTTTTGCAAAGAAATATGCACATGGCCCAATTTGCATTGCTTGAAAACCCTTTTATCATTGGGTCTTATTCCATCATGGGCTCTCTTGAGAGCTTATTTGAACCTAAGTCTAATGTTGAGATGCCTTCAACAATGACATGAGGTATATACGTCGAGATGACTCCGGTTGGTTTTATTATTACTTGGTTATGTTATGTTGTCCATCCTAAGCAAAAGAGAGTTCTCCATCCATGCCCAATTTGATAGCAAGTGGCAAGAGGATATCCTCAGCATCACTTATTTTAGCTCACATGTATAGAGGGCTCAATCAAGCCAACACCATATCTAGTTTGCATCGCTAAAATCTCGAGTTCCATGGCATTACCTGTAGGGATGGGCCTAAATTCATGGTTGTTTCGCTAACATGGGCATTCCTTGCATTTAAGGATGAGCTCCTTCTTTCATATCGCTCCGACGATTACCTCTACATATATCAAAAACTTATGTCTGTCTTGAACCAGGCACATGTTTTCTTCCTTCAAGATGGATACTTGGATCCACAAAAAGAGGTTTGGTTTATCGAGGCCCGTTCAACTTCCATTGCATTTTTCAATCCATCCACGATATGCATATGAACATGATCTTCATTGCACGAAGCAAAATTTTGTAGTCTACTTCTTCTAATGATACTAGTATGCACTTTAGTTGTTTTAGCTTCATTAATATTTTGATTAATTATTTTGATAATTATATTATTCAAAGTTTCCATGCCCTTCTAGACATTGACTCTACTTCAAACTTTGAGCAATGTTAGCCAACTTCCCCTTCTTTCACCAAGGGTCTCCGTAGAGTAGAACTTTTTTAAAGTCGCCCTTTAACTAATCTTCTCATGTCCTAGCATTAGGATGGTATGGATTCCTTATATTATACCTATTTTGAGATGGCCTTATATTTGCTCAGGCATTATTTGAGTTCCTCCATGATAGAGAAGGTACTCTTTTATGTTCATTATTAATATGATTATTTTTTTAATATTAACAATCTGATCACATTGTCGTATTATAGTAACAAGTGGTGTTTTTAGTAATATCCCATCTTCTAGAAAGGGTACTATACTTTCCTATAGGGGAGATGTTCAAGGTGTGGATTTGACACAATTCATAGAGTAGCCTTAACCTATGCCCATGGTATGGCCCTTTTAGTTTCCAGTCATTTAGGTGAGACCCAGATTGTTCGTTCCTTGACTATCATGAAAGTTGAGCCAGAGACTTCTTTAGGGGCTCTTATAAAGTTAATTATTGTTGAAAACTTCTAATAATCTTTATTCACAACTTCTAATTTTCATAATCTCGCACTATTTTTAGGTTTGAAGTTGATGTACTTTCAATCATATATATATTACACGAGATTATAGAAAATGTGTTCTTCGTAATCTTCCTCTTTTTTCATTGCTAGTTCAGCGAGCATGGGAAGGAGGTTCCGCAGTGTTTTCTTTAACTCACGCACCTCTCTCTCAAGGTTGGTGATTCTCTCATAAGCAACATTCATAAATCTTGTGATCGTCTCAAATCAGTCTTCCTCTTTATTCTCCAGAACTCGCATTAGATCTTCAAAGGTGGGAGGATCGTAGTTGGGCTCAGGAGTCTCCAATTGCCAAGACTCCTCTTGGCTGGAGTTAGCCTCAGAGTGACTCATCGAGTGATTGGAGAATACATCTATAAAACACACTCTCTCAGTTTGAACGATTTCTATGGTATCACTAAATCTAAATATAATAGATGTTCCGTTCTAAAATTTTTCTAAGTTCTATAACTATGGTTCTTATATTTTGATAATTCTAAATTAAATTGAATAAATTTTCTTTTGGCCCTATTTTTATACAATATTTTACTTAAACACATCCAATCATGCTCTGATATCAACTGTGATATCCCATGTTAGTAGGTTAATAAAATTAACTTAACATTAGGTACATCTCTGCAAGATCATATTAGTGATTAAGTAAAATAGTATTTAAATAACATTCAGAGCCATACAAAATATATAAGAAATATCATTCATTTAATTTAAAGATAATATTATCCAGAATATTACATATTTGATAGCATACAAAAATAAAAGTTTCTCTTGAAAAAGTAAAAGATAAAGTTCTATCCTTCTAATATGCACCATAATTTCTTACAACACTCTTAAACTATCTCAACCTCTTCCAGTTGTACCTAGTTTGGCATTATAAAAATAATGTCTTAGTGCACATTCTAAGTATAAAGGATATTGAATATTATACTTTAAATGAAAGCAGAAAACGAAAATGTGAAAGTAAAAATTGTAAGAAAATATGATTTAATGCAACTAAAAAAAACAAAATTTCCTGCAAACATTATATAATATGTCAAACTCACAAGATAATCATATAAAAATTCATATTTATATTTATGTCTTGATATCATGAAGCAACATTAGCAGTTCTGATAAGCAAATCCAGAACCTCGAGACTGGATTCAATAAAAGCATGTTCATCACTTGGGCCCCCTCAAAGGCTCCAGATGACACCCTTATAACTCCCAATGAACTAGCCCGTCACTAACCTAATTCAACCACCGTTTCAGAACCCTTGCAAACATTCACAAGATACATAAACATCATTTTGTTTCTTTACATCATTGGTAATAAAAATAATGCATTTAATATCAACATGAAACAGGCTCAAAGCGATGCTTAAGCAGCAATAAAAGCAAATAAAAGTATAAAAAGTAATATTCAGTGTACCTTGGTGTTCAGTTATGCTGAGAAAGTACTCACAAATTTGAGGTGTCTACAAAAGTTATATTCGAAATTTTATTAGCTTTTGAAGATGATTGTTTGTAACATTTATTCTAAAATTTTGAGCTTTTGTTGATTTATCTAATTTATGGCCTTTAAATTTTTCTTCCTTCCAAAGGAAAGTTGAATTTGTTCTAAAATCAATATTAATTTTCCAACCTCAGAATTTTGACCTTTAGTCATATAAGAATTAGGTCTAAAATCTATAAGGCATTCAAAAAAGTTTGACCTAAGACTTTTGCTATAAAAATCTAACTTAAGATTATATCTAATACTGATTAATAGTAATTAGTCAGATGAATTCAGAACAATTCTGTCGACCCTTCATTACTGTGAAACAATATTATGCATTACCCTACAATTGTTGATATAGAGTATTCACACTCTAACAAAGTTTTAAATACTATGAAAGTTAAGTTTATATGATCCATACAAGAATGTCCAAAACTTCTTGCTGCATTGCTTAGTCCCTCTAAAATTTTCCTATTACAACCTTAGATATTTTATATTGGTCATAGTTTATTTATAACAATTGATTTCAATTCTTTATAAATTTGAAATCAGAAAGCCCCGTTAGTGTATGTGGCTTACTTTCGGTGCCAACTGATCTTTTGTGTTATAACAGACTGCAGCTCCCCATTAATCAAAACTTCCCAAACCAGCCTATTCTAACTCCAGATTAGTATTAATACTACATTGCATACAGTTCCTGTTTTCTTTCTATAGTTTCACTGCAAGAGACTAATAGATTCTACTAGACTACCTCTCGATGTGACCAGATCAATCCTAATTCAATAAACATGCACCCTAATGTTTTCCTTGTTCAAAACATTTCAAAGGAGAACTGAATTCTAATCAAATTTAATTAACCAGATTTGCTAAATAATTCACTTTTGAACCTTTCCTAGATTTGCAAATTTCAGTGTTTCTATGCTGCTCCCTACTTCTTAGATCCCACAAAGTATCTCTTAAGTATCATATGGTGTCTTTACTTGATCAAATTCTAATTCGTATGTTTTAGTTGAAATTCTAACAGATCTTTCTACCCTCCATCCTAAACTAAATATGTTATCTAAACTTGTTTCCAAATCAGCCCTAGTTGCGGTAATAGTTAGCTCTTAGTGTCTGGCTCTGGTTCAACCATATCACACTGACATGGAGTTAATTGAATAGAAGATTTACATCAGAAATTCTAATTTGTTCTGAATACAGCAATAAATTAAATCCTTAAGATCTATACAGTGATCAATAACACAGTGGAATAGTAATTTAGAGAGTGCAATTATTGAAATTTTGAATCTTGGCCAATTCCAGCCTTCAATTTAATAATTAAATATCTTACATTGCTAACATTTACAATTCCATTATCATTGTATCAACTTTAGCATTTTTTTTGTCTATACCCTTGGCCAATCTCATTCAATTTGACTTAAATCGGAAATAATTACAGAATAAACTTCATACCTTGGATATTGGGATTCCTTGAGACCGAGCGCAGAAGAGATTAAGCGGAAGAGAAAAGAACGTCGGCTTCTGAATCATTCGTCTGCGTCTCTATCGCAGACTTCCAAGGTTGTTCCTGTCGGCTTAGAGGAAGAAGGCAAGCATCGGTGGGTTGGATCGAGAGAATCGGAAGGAGCGTCGAGAAGTCAAGGTTCTCCCTATCTGGAGCTATCGCGGCTTGAAGTGGGAAAGAGCGAGGAATCGAGAGAGAGCTTGCTGTGAGGGTGTCGTAGGTTCTGCAGGGGGTTAAATAGGATGTGCATACATAATGCACATCCGCTTCTTGCGCTCAGGATGCAGATTAAGGTGCGTAAGTTAGGGCCTTTCTGTGTTGTTCGTCGATTTCTCCCTTCGAAACCATCAGCAACTCCTGCGTAAGTTGCGTCAATTACGGGTTATACGTGCGTTCCGTCGAAATCATCGGCTTAATTGCAAATAAAAGAGTGATTTTCTTCGTCGATGGAAGGAGAACGAAAACTGTGCGTGTTTATAATGGAGAATTAGTGCTCACAACTTTCCTAAAAGAAATGCCCTTTTTATTATGGAAATTTGAATAAATGAGGCAAAATAATATGAAATCCTTAATTAATTACACTAATAGTAATTATGAAGAGTAACAAAACTTCCATCTCAGCGATATTGGGGTAGGATGAAATCCCAAAACTACCTAAGACAATAAATTAATCAATTTTTATAGTACATAACAGATAAAAGCGGGAATTTGACGAAAACAGATTTTAGCGAGAATTTTTAATCGAAAAATGGAAATCCGCAGGCAATCAACAAAAATTGAACCTAACGGGGAAATTATAATTTTTCTTTAAAATGACCTAGGGTCATTACAAGTATTGAGGCATGAGCAGCAAGCCCTTCAAAGAAGAGAACTATTATGTTAGAAGATGTCCTAAAGAGTATTCCAGCAGCATAATGTCCATTAAAACCATAAAGGCACTACTGTAAATGCTAAAATTAATGCCAATTCTTTAGCTTCCTGAAGGCAATGTTTAAGGAGAACCTGAGTTCCATCCTTAGGCAATTAGGGGTTCACCAGCAAGAGTTACAAAGACACAATGTGAGCTCCTAAAGAAATCAAGTGAGCTTCAGCAGCTACAATGGAGGCATACTTTGGCTGCTACAAGATAGAGCGGGTGCAATAAAGGCCAGCTTTGTTGTAGTTTCTTCTCAAGTCCAAGATCTCAATGTGGCACTTGCCAACAGCCAAGAGTTTACTAATTGTTTCATCAGCATTTGAAAGCTAGTAATGTTAGACAGGATGTCTTATTGCATGTTATGTGGACGACTGGATAAGTTTCACACTCAATTTCTTTATGAGTGTTTTGCCATTTACTTTCATTCTTTGTTGTTTTTATCATTATTTTTACTTGTGTTTAGGTTATTCGCCTACTAATATAGAATTCATGTCCAAAACAATCCTTGAATTTTCTTTGAACATGTCATCTCCTATAATTTTATGCATAAACTTTCTCATGCAATGGAAAATCAGACTGTGAACCTGCACAACAAATAATACTCCTATACTAGTGCCAAAAGTTCACTACAAGATTCCATGTTTTTAAAATTTCTCCAGAAGTGAAATAAATACAACATATAATTTAAGAGCATTTAACCATGTAACAACACAATACGACAATAGAGAAATCGATCATTCCAACTGCGCTAACATTGCTAAGTAAATAAACTGCATTTCTTGTGGTCAATAGACTTTTTTTAGAATTATGTTGCTAAGAACCGCAACACATTGCAAGTGAATTAGAAATCAAAACTAGTGTGGAATTCAAATCCTCAAACCCTCAATCAGATTGTTTTCAAATACATAGAAAATGTCCTACTAAAAGCAATTCAAATCCCAAAAAAAACACATATACTCAAATTCCTCACTCCATACAGTCCCTGAATGAGTTATGAAGAAGCTCTCGGCTTTTTTAAGGCACTGGGATCAAAAGAAGAAATAGTAATAAGGGCCAGTGTAATCAGGCAGAAAGCTTATCTAAATTAGAAACTTGCATACAAGTTGAAGCCGTCCATGTCCCGAAAGTAACAGTTTAAGAACATGATCAAGAGGAGATAATAACTATTGTCTTAAGCATATAATGTTCAAAAAGACATGACAGTCAATGACTCATTAGAATGATATGATCAATAAACAACCTAGTACGTAGACATAAAAATTAAATTTATCTTATCAGTAAAATGGATATTTCAAAGTATTTTTTTAACTAATATACCAGCTTTAAATACAACAGCAATACACAAGAAAATGGAAGACAAGCATTGCCCGCAGCTTTTTAACTACTTTCTCTGTTCAAAAGAGCCTGCATCTACTACAGATGCATAATCTAGAATTCATGAATACCTCAGCAGCTTCAGTAGTAGATGAGAGATACTGGAAATAATAACGACGCAGAGCCCCCGTGACACAAGCTGAGCTTTTGGGCCAAACATCAAGATTCTGGTCAGTAACCTGGAGCAAAATATGGAAGACCGAATGGAGCTTTATAAAATGCATAAAAATTGCTAAAAAGATAAGATGCATAATAGAAACAATTAGATCGCTGTTTGCTATATCTAAATGAGATTCTTGTAAGAAATGACTTTGCAAGGATCAAAACTACAGATGATGATATAAAGCAGAAAACAAGTAATTATCTTTATGAAATTAATAGTTGATCATTATTAAATAGACAGATGGTGTACGTTGCAGAAATATCATAAACATGAACCATTGGTACTAGAAAGCATGAAACGGTTATATTCTGCTGTGGTAACATTTTTCAAAGTTAAAGTATTGCTCTCTGATAGAAACCTAATTGCAAGTTTGAAAATGAGGTTCCCATAAAAAGGCAAAGCATTCAAATATACTCAGATATTCGTCCAAATCTAACTCATTTGTGTGTTTGGAATAAGGTATGAAATGTCATACGAAACTAAGACTAGCTAGTTAGCATGTGCTAAACAAAACTACATAGAATAAAAGGTACGAGCATGTGTTACATCATCAAATAAGTGTAAACAATAATTAATTTCAAGATATCTAAGAGAAATAAAAAATTGATTAATCTAGTTTAATTGTTTTGATTAATCTAGAAATAAAAAACATGTCCAATTGTTTTGATTTGATTAATCTAGTTCCAAACTATTAAATCTATCCAACTTAGTCCAACAGCATTTTAATTTGAACCAAGTCCAGTCCCAATAAATAAAAAATTAATCTCAAAATGAGTACTTGACGAGCTAAAATAAACGTATTTAAATATTTAATGACTAAATTGGACAGATAAATCAGTTAAAGAATAAATTGGCCAACCAAATATAATAAAGAGACTATTTTGGAAAATTTCTCAAAAAAATAAATAACTAAATAAATAACTCGATAGGCAAACATTGTACTTCTTTGTGTAAACTGAGCTATCATGTATATTATTCAAATGACCTATTAACCTGCTCTGCATCACTATCCGATTTCCAATGATTCCTTAAATTGCCTTACAAAATTAATTGCAAAAGTTAACCCCACAACAATACAAATTAGAATTTATAGATCTTGAGACATTCAATATCAGTCAATTTTTAAATACCGATAATTTAACTTTATATCATTTTATATCATAACAACCAATTAGTAATTGGACCTTTTTAAGCAATACCTCCCTTTAACTTAACCACCAAAGTAACATCATACATTTTATAAATAGTCATATTGACTGTCCTAATGATTAAATAGTGTTAGCGATTGATGATAGGCACATTTAAATATAAATATTCATAAAATTCTATTCAAATTACCTTTTATGTAGTCCTTTAGAGATGGGAAAATCATTTAACAAACTATCTTGTTTTAATACATATAATTATTCCATTATAGGCATATTTAAAAACTACAAACATGCAATACTATCCACTTTTTCCTTTCTAATACTCTCCAAAATTCTTTTCATGGAGCATCATATGAATTTTATAAATAAAAACAAATAAATGAATACCGTATTTTCTATCTGTAAATTTCTCTATCAAACTAAGTGAATAATACAATATTCTGAAGTGACGGACTTTACAAGAAAAAATTAGTCTTTGAAAACTAATCATCTCATCATGAACTATATTCAATCAATTTCTTAAGCTTATAACTATATCACATTAGCTTAAGTCCTCTATAGTCTGCATAATCATTATATTGTAAATAGATATCATAATACTCTATCAATTCATACGGCATCATTTTAGCAATATAAATTATACAAAATGATTCAGTGAACCAGAAAACTCCAATAATAATCCCACAACAATTTCTCCACTCTTCATTTTCCTTAAAGCATTCCAAACCTTTGTCCTACTTATAAAATGAAAGAATGATTAATGTTGTCATAAGATTACTAAACTCAGACATGTTAATCACAATATTACAATGTTCATTAAAATGCTTATGAATATAATTATTGATTGATATTAATTATCTTCATCCAAAATATATTTTTAACCAGCATTCAAAATATGCCACTTATATCAAATCTTTAATTTTTTATATACTGATTTGCTTAGCTTATATGTATCTCTCTCCATCATCAATGCTCAAATTCTTGTACAAGCATTCACAAGTTATATAATATTAGAATTACGAGCTACTTTTTGAACTCACAAGTAAGATTATATATCATCCAGTTATCATTATTCTTACATTTAAACTAATCTTTACAATAAATCATTTTCTCTTAAACTTTTATTAGATATCATGTTTAACCATCAAAGAATTTTACTATTAAGTATTCTCCCTTGAAAATTTTAAAGCATATATTAAGCAACCTTACATATACAACTAACAATTATTTATCACATATCTGCCCAGCTCTAAAACTATAATCCAATAAATATAAGCGTGTGTGCACGTACAAGCATGTATTTGCAAGCATGCATATTCATTCAAATTTTCATCATCTAGTCCTAGCAGATACCTTACATTAATTATTATTTCTCAAATACATTATATTTAAATACATATGCATTAAGTGTAATATATTTATGCATAGTCAAGTTTTATGAAATAACATGGCAATCTTTGTAATAAAATTGATGAAAATTAATTAATTAGAGTTTTATAAGACTCGTTCAAAAAGTGATAACATATTCTTCTCTTTTCTTAAACAATATATTGCAATCATAAGCTAATTAAATACAAAACCATTTTTCCTATATTAGTCTCACCAAAATCAAAACCCCATAATATTATATACTCCAAAAGCAAATTTAAATCTTCCAATAAATAATCTTTCTTTTCAGAGGCTATTAGGTTTACAGAATAGAATCACTAAGAAAATTAAATTAAAATATAATTCAATTTCAATATAATGATTCTATTTTTCTAAGGTTTGGACAATAGTAAAATATTTTAAGAAATTAAAATTTCAATGTTTGTTTGGATGAAAGTGGCATGCAATTTAATCTATAAAACCTTGAGATAAAAATAAAAATTGGTGGTTGTAGCTGGGGAAGGTTGTGTCAGCAAGCAGGACAACCAATCAGTTTCCCAACAAGGCCATGCAATAGCCGACCAAGACCGGCAAAGGTGGGGATCAGCCGGCCAAGCCTGCAACTTCCCAACGCGAGCAAAGGTCTGTCGCTATTGAAGATAGAGATGGCAGTCAAGCTACTGACAAAGATCAGGAGTTTTAATGGCCGGCCAGAGACTTGGAATAATCGGTGAAGGGTTGCAGTTGCCCTATTCAAGCAAGGATATGCAACCGTTGAAGAAGATTGAGCCGGCTGGCTAGTGGTTAGTGAAGGCTGAGTTGGCAAAATTTGAGGTCAGCCACCCAGTGACCATCCAATGGCTCATTGGTGGAGTTGACTAATGATTTGTCCCCATCTGACATAACTGAATACCCCATATTTGAGTGATAATCAATCCTTTTTTACATTTGGAGGATATCAAATCCCCCAAACATTTACATTGTAACTCAAACCCCACAAACCAAGCACTTAAAATTTCATGATTTTGGGATACTAATTACTTAACACCTCAATTACAGCAAAACAAATAGCCCCTTAAGGTACTTCTTATTATCTAGAATAGATCATGTCATTTCAATGTTGATCCTTACTCTATTACCAAAGCTAAGAACCAAAACTATTGATTCTTTGCTGTTGCACCTATTTATTGTGTATCCAAAAGATATTAATTTTTTTTCTTATTAATAATGATATACACAAGTTCCACTATTTATCAAATACCTAAATTTTAACTTCATATTTTCATCCTAATGCCTTATTTTAACTTTGCCCTCATTTATCCAAGAAGTGAGAACTTTTGTTCACTTGACATCATACCCAAATATCAATATAAAGGCATTTGCACTTTTTTTACTGTATTCAAAAAATACATTGTGCCACAAGCAGAAGACATCCTAACCCTAGCATGATTTCTCAAGAGAATCATATCATGTCAGATTGGCAAGTTTTATGTGGTTTTTCAATTAAAAAAAAAACTTCAACCTTTCGCATTCCAGTCTTGAAGCCTAGCAATGGCAATGCTATTAAATAACCACACTACAACAATATCTTGCTGAGAGGATGATCTTAAAATGCTGCATGTCCTCACATCCTAATAATACGCAATGGGTCCAATTAAATTAAAACACCGTGATACCATGATTACCTATAAGTAAACAAGCACTAACGGTTCTCTCTTTATTTGAATTGCATTGTTAGAAAATGATGCCTACATTAAATAATTGAGGTCAATTTTATAAATTGCCATTTTCATTCTTATATTTTGCAAATTATTTTGAACTTCTATCCATTGAACACTGCTTATCCCAATTCTTTCTAATACCCTGGAATATATTTTCATCAGACTAATTGAAGCATTTCTGTCCAACATTTTACAAATTCAAATCACATAAACCTATTTAAAATGCCTTACTTTCAATTAATTTTACTGTATACATTCTACTAATATAAATATTTCTGAATTTATCTTTGAGGTTATGTCAAACATGCATATGCATATGCGCACACACATAATGAAACCCCACACAAAAGTGCAGAACAAAAGAGCACACAAAAGGGCAGAACAAATGAACACACAAAAGCGCAGAACAAAAGAGCACATAACCATCTTCTGGAATTGTTTCATTCTAAAATAATAATTTTAAAAATATTTAACTTAAAAAAGTATATTATATAAAAAGGTATTATATTTTGTATAATATTATATATTATTTTAATACATAAGTTTATATTATAAATTTTATCATCACATTATTGCATCATTATGTATTATATTTATTCCATCATTATATAATCACATCAGCCAATTAGTATATTATATAAATTAATTTCATATATCTTGATTTCATTAATTCAAAATTTCTAAGAAAATAACATTTCAAAAACCTAAACTTAAAGAACTTTAAGCTCTCACATTCTCAGTCTTAGAATTAGTATATATATAAATATATATAAATAAATATATATATATATATATTAATTTTATAACCATCTTCTATAATCATTCTGTTCTAAATAAAAAATTTTAAATTAAAAATTAAAAGATATATTATTTTATATAATAAATTTTACCATATCATCATTACATCTTAAAATATTATAATATAGTGTACTTAATCCATCATTATATTATCATGTCAATATATCATTAAATACGATGACCAAATATCTTGTTTTCATCAATTTAAAAATTCAAAAAAAAAATGTGTGTGTATGTGTGTATAGCTATTTGAGAACTTAAAAGTCAAGATAATGCATTTAAAATACTAGTTATATAAAACTAAATTAGCTCTACAAAAAGCTCACATAGTAAGCATATCTCTTCCAAAATGTGTTTTCCCAAAAAGCAGCCAACTCTAATTAGGAGTTGTCTCATTCCTTTCAGCATTCCCAAACTAAATGATTTGATGACATCACAATTGAAACTTTAATGATGACTATGAAATTTAAAACCAATATAAATACATAAGTATGATTGCTAATACATTTACTATATGCTATCTTATTTGTAGAGAGAAGATTGAGTAAGAAAGAGAATAATAGATGCTTTGATAGTGAAACTAAATTTCAACCCAAAAGCCTTATGAGTGGGCCAATTTCTGAAACTTCACAATACTAGTCAATTACATGATGTGAGACTCGACTCACTCTCACGTATCTCAATGAATTGAAGTCCCATAGCCACAAAGCTCTAAGGAGTCATTCAAAATGAAAATAGCAATGTTAGTAAACAGTCAAAGCATATTGAAAAAGAATATCTGCTTCAAGCTTTATGAGCAGTAACACCAGACTTAGCAGAATTTGTGAGGTTGGTTGGAGCATTTTATGACAATTGAAAAAAGCCATCCAGTATTTTAGATAATAATCCCAAAAAGCTTAACAGCATGCATTGCTTCCCAGCATACTATATCATGAAAAATCTTACTCGTAATCTGATTATACCTATAAATATTAATTTATGGATGCCAATAAAATGGAGGCAACCACCGACCTCCTCAATAAATGTCATGGCAGTCAGCCGGTAACCAGCAAAAAGCAAGTATTCTTTTACAGCACAGTTAAGATCTCTACGTTCAACATCCCTCAGTGGGCCTAAAGAAGAAAAGTTGCTCTCTTTCTTTTCTTGCTGATTTGTTTGGTCATTGGCTATAGAAACATCAGAATCTGCAACCACGAATGGAGCATTACTTCAATCAACAAATATTACAACAAGAAATTAATATCCATTTAAAAAAAAAAAAATTAAACACAAGGAAATCTCAAATTAAACTAGATTTAGCAACAGCATTCATGACCATGTTAAGCAAGCAGTGCAGAAATATCAAATGTTTTTGTAACTAAAAATTATTAAAATGCATAAACTAATGACTACCCTGTCACGGAGCAAAATATAAAGAACCTGAATCGAGCTTCATAAAGAAGAGGATTGATAGCCCTAAAGCCAAAAAACTAAAGCAAATGGATAGCAGCAGCAACCGGTTCATTAGAAATATTTTCAATCCTAATTAAGAAATATTATAATCTTCACAATCATGTGCATCTTAGCAATCTTCTCACATGCAAATCATCCACATACCCCATATTCTCACAATATGAAAACTTTTCAACCCCAACATCAGTTATACACTGAATTAATCATGAAGAACCAACATACAAGTCACATGGAACACTCTGTTTCAGCCAAACCAGAAGAATGCAGGAGTATAATTTTTTGTGCAATAAAATAGTTGGATAGTTGTCCATTAAATAATTATAACTTAATAAATAGTAAATCTTTATTATTAATGTATCTAACTGAATTTGCAAGGATGTTTAGATTATATCATTTATTTGCTGTACTGTGTAACAAACCACAGCTATATATCGCAGGTTGTTATCTTTTATCAGCAAGCATGCGGCAAAATGCTTCATCCTGAATTTTCTTTCGTTCCTTCACCACCCGATTTCTTGTAGAATTAGAGCTAGGGCACCCTTTCCGCCCTGATCTCGTCAATCGGTGGAGACGATCCTTCCGATTGACATGGAATCGTCATCATACTCCTCTGCGACTTCATCCACGGCCACGTCCGCTTCCGGCTTTTAGACCTCGGAGTTGCCAGCCCTAACTTCGGTCCATCATCTTCTATTGGTTAAGCTCGGCAGCAACAACTATATACTATAGAGATCTCAGTTCTTGCCGATCTTCCATGCCCACGACCTGATGCATTTTCTGGATGGGTCGCTACCAGCACCACCGTCACTTTTGTTGAGCAGCAACATGTCGAACCCTGAGTGTGTTTCTTGGTTCAAACAGGTTCAAATGATCCTTGATTGGCTTATCTCCACTTTGACTGAGAAAATCTTCACTCGGCCCGAGCGAGACAAACAGATTACTGACCCGAGCCAAGCAGGCTAAAGATTTGGTTTCATGGTCGGTAAAAACCCCGCTGCCTCAATGAGGGAAATGCAATATTTGCAACCACGTGTCAGATTCGCCTTCAATAGCTCGAGTTCCAACTCCAAAGCCTCAAGAAAGTTTATATGCAGATGACGAATCCATCCAAAAAGCAAAATATCTAGCCTAGTGGTTAAGCATCGTCGGCTCTCCAATCACAGATCAGCAACTCATCTTGAGTCCTATTACCAGTCTTGATCCGGAGTTGGTGTTCGTAGTGGCTGCAGTTACTACAAGAATCCTCATAAACCATGATCTCATGTATTCTAAATTTCAGGCTCCAACACCGCCATTTACACCTCTTGCAAATGCCTCCGAGCTTCAGCCCCTCGCCAACATCCAACCGATCAGAACTTCACATTACATTGGCCCAGAGGAAATGGCTATCGAGGCCGTAATCATGGAAATGGGAGAGGCCAACCACCAGTTATTTACAAGTTTTGGTACCGCTCCAAACATCTTGCAATTAACTACTAGCACCTGCAAAACTTCACTCAATTCCCTGCAATCAACCACCTCCTGTTCCACCTGCCCATCCCACATCCTACCATGCTACAAACCCCCAAACTGAGCCATGGATCCTTAACACTAGAGTAAGTCATCATGCCACCCCGAATACTTTTCAGCCTTGGCTCCTTATCAAGGAAATGATAAACTGCAAATTAGAAATTGAAATGCATTGGATATAGTCAACACAAATAGTGCTTCTCTCTACTTCCCATCCCGTTCTTTTACTCTACGCAATGTACTACACATTCCTCGCCTTACTAAGCATCTCATTTTCGTTACTAAGTTTACTTCGATAATAATGTTTTCATTGAGTTTCACCCTTTTTTGTATCATCAGGAATACCCATACAAAGGAGATCCTGCAGGGAATGCTTTCTAATGGACTATATATCTTTCCATCAGTTTCTGTCCCTACTGCTTCCTACAGCAAGCTCACCATATTACTGCCCGTAGAACAATCTTGTCTCTTCTTTGTTGCATATTCAATGTCCTTCTTATTTTATATTTGCTCACTGCCATATGGCAAAACAGCATAGAATTCCTTTGCCTCTTTCACTTACTACATATACAAAACTTTTACAACTGATTGTTCAATATATGGGATCTAGCGCCTGTAGTGTTCACCTTTGGTCATCGATTTTACGTTACTTTCATTTATGCTTATTCAAATTTTACAAGGCTATATTTATTGTCACAAATCTGATACATTTGATGTTTTCATTCCTTCAAAAATTTGGTTGAAAATTTGTTTGGTGCTAAAATTGTAACATTTTAATTGAATGGCGGGGGAGAATATAAAATGTTTACTAAATCACTCCAACAATTTGACATTCAACATATTCTATCCGCTCCTTATACTCCCGCCCAAAATGGGATAACCAAAAGGAAGCATCGGCACATTGTTGAAACCGGTCGTGCCCTTATGCTTCACGCATCTACCCCTCGTAATTTACGGCTACATGCCTTCCAAACTGCATGCTACCTCATAAACTGGATGCCAATGGTGAAACTTGTGAATAAATCTCCATTTGAGGTTCGGTATAAGAAATTGTCAGATTATCATTTCCTTAAAACATTTGGTTGCATGTGTTATCCATGGACCCGATCTTATTCTCACAACAAATTGGAGCCTCAATCGGTTCCTTGCGTGTTTCTATGATATAGTGGGCAACATATTTATGCTATCATATTGACAGTGCTCAAACATTTGTTTCTCGATATGTTACATTCGCAGAATCTGTATGCCCCTTTTAAAATCAATAGCATAAATCATGCACAAATCAGCCTAGTCCAGCTTTGCTGACAGAACTAGTCATCCCAATGCAGAATTTCCCTACGGCAGCTCATCCTGCCACTGATCCTGCGGCCTAAGGATTACCAACACAGCAGCCAGTTCCAGTCCCTCTGCGCAAAACAGCTCCAACCTTCAAAACACTGCAGCTACAGCAACTGCTCCTCTCAGCCAGTCACACAAACCCACTTCAGCACTTCCAACTGATTCTAGTAATACCCAGATTATGCTAACTCGGTCCAAAATGGGTAACCTCAAACCTAAACTCCTTGTTGTCATGCAAATTGATACTAATGATGTTGTTCCTACTACATTCACACAAGCTAGCAAACATTTACAGTGGATGGAAACTATGAATAAGGAGTATACAGCTTTACTTAAAAACAATACTTGGAAACTAGTTCCAAAACCTCCTCATGCAAATGTAGTAGATTGAATATGGTTGTTCAAAATCAAGCCTAATTCTGATTACCGTTACAAAGCTCACTTAGTTGCAAGAAATTTCACACAGCATGAATGTTTAGATTACAACGAAATATTCGGCCCAATTGTAAAACTGGTCACTATTTGCACTATTCTCTCTTGCCATTACTCATCACCGGTCTGTACGACAACTTGATTTTAATAACGCATTCCTCAACGGTGACCAAAGCAAGGATATCTATATGTCACAACCCCCCGGGTAAATTCACCCCTTCACTCCAAATCATGTGTAAACTACACAAAGATCTATATGGTCTACGGCAATCCCCAAGAGCGTGGTACCAAAAGTTATCTAATGTACTAAGACCAATAGGCTTTCAAAAGACTATTAATGATTCCTCGTTCGTTTTCTGTCGGAACAATGACATACTGCTACTTTAATTATATGCTGACAATGTTCTTATAATTGGAAGCAATTCAGCCCTTATACGAAAACTCATCAATTTTTTGGCTACTTAATTTTCTATTAAAAATCTCGTGCAAGCTGACATGTTCCTCAATATCAAGTGCTCCATCGGTCCGGAAGCCCTTCACCTATCACAGTAATGCATCAAAAACATCACAGCAATTTTTTGATCCCACATTCTATCGGAGTGTTGTTAGCAGCCTACAACACCTTCAACACACGAGACCGGATATAACATAGATTGTCAATCGAGTTTGCCGCTACATGCACAACCCAACAGATGAAAACTGGCAAGCACGACAAATAATGGCCTCTTTGTAACCATTTCAGATTTCAAGATTACTATATTCAGTGACATCGATTGGGCTGGAAACGAGGATGACCGGAAATCCACATCTGGTTATTACATCTTTTCGGCAACAATCTTATTTCCGGGTCTTCTAAGAAACAGTCAATCATTGCCCATTCAAGCACGGAGGCTGAATACAAAACCATTGCGAATGCTACTAGTGAAGCCTAATGGATCAAGATTTTACTCTCCAAACTGAAAGTCCTTCTTTCCACCTCACCAACCATATTCTGTGACAATCTGAGCTCAGTCTACGTCACCTCAAAGCCAATTCTCCATACGCGGATAAAACATGTGGAAATAGATTACCACTTCGTTCGAAAACTTGTCCAAAACCAGGCTCTCACCGTCAAACACATTCTCTTGGTTGAGCAATCAGCGGATATTCTCACAAAATCTCATCCAATCAAGGAATTTCAGAACATTGCATTCAAGTTCATCCGCCCTGACCTTGTGGGGGTAATAAATAATTAAATCTTTAATATTAGTGTAGTTAACTGAATTTGTTAGACTGATTTGATTATGTCCTTTATTTGTTGTACCATATAACAAACCACTACTATATATAGCGGGCTATTTTCTTTTATCAAAATGCATGCAGTAAAATGCTTCATCCCTAATTTTTTTTGAGTTCCTTCACCACCCGATTTCTCATTATTGGATAACCATAAGGATCAAGTGCTACGTTGGACATTCTTTTACATTCAATTCTGATGTCTAGTTATTTGTTTTTCATACGAGCATCTCAACTTCTTTAAATTCGCATAATAGGATATGGCTTGTAAAGTGCTCTCAACTGATATCCTAAGGTATAAAAAAAAATTGTAAGAAACAAAAACTAGCATAGACTAACCTTCATCATGAACAGTTTCATTTATCTTTTCTAAATCTGATTTGAGCCTTGTGAAATCCTCTTGTACTAAACGAAGCTCGTATTCAGTGACAGCCAATTTCTCTTCCAACATTAGTTTCTCCTCAAGTAATGTTTGAGGATCTGCAGCTGAATTAATGTACAAAAAAACAAATTAATTACACTGATTGGGATTGCAGAAACTCATTGGAGAAAGTCGTCTCTGAATGCCAAGCTTTTGATTGTCATCGAAAAAAAATAACAAAATATGAGATAAATTGCATAAACAGTGGAAAAAAAAATCTGCATGAATGTAAATATACTACACACTACCACACTCATAAAATGCAGTGTGAGTGATATTGCATATATGCTTTCCTATCCATATGCAGACCTAGAGAAATAGGTAACTCTGGTTTCCATCAGAGTACTCAGTATACAGATAAGTGTTTAAAGATTCAGGAAGAAAAAAAGCAGAGGCAAAATATTAAAACAAAATGCTGTAGCTTTTATAGTTTCAATCAAGTATAATTTTTATTCCAAATAGAGTGACTATAATATCTTGATAGTCTTTTACATGATTCTTTCAGGAATTATATATGTAATATAACAAAAAAGAAAGCACATAAAACAAAAAATATGTACTTTCAAAAAGTTTTTAGCAAGGCTTAGGAGACGCAAACAAAATTTACAGGTATAAATCCCAAGCTCAACCTGAGCTAAGAAAGCTCGGGGAAGTCATTTTTTATTCTACCAAGTTAATCCTAAACTCAGCCTGAGGCCAGCAAACTTTAATAATGTCTACAGATTAATCCAGTGGCATCACGAACAGTCAGATGTGCCATTGTGCTCTGTAGTGTTAAACTGATTATACTGAAGGTGCGTGTGGAGTGGAGTATAAGCTAAGAATGATTGTTATTTAGACTTAAAAATCTAGGAGGTTAACTCAAGGAGCCAACCCACAGCATCACTCTCAATTTCTTTAATTAGCACTTAAATATACACTCAACCAAGGGTCTATCACTCAGTGAATTTCCCATTGCCAACTGATAGTGCTCAATCCATATATTGATAAGTGGCGATGTGGCCTATCAAAGCAAGTACGATTATACGCATATCCTAGGGTTATTTAAAAAGAAAACGAATCGAACACTCCCATTTTGTTGTTTTTATTTACCCTTATTCCTCTCCAACCTTAAAATTTCCCATCCTTCATCTCCAACTGATTTTTCCACGACTCTTAAAGGAGATCAAGGAGATCAATGAATCGTGGAAAGTTTGTGTAGATCTTGTGATTTTGAATCTGAGAATGTACTCAAATTCTCCTTTGTTTAGGCTGGTGAACTTGATGTAATGATCTAATTTCCTCTAAAGATTTTAACGTTCTAACTTAGTATTCAAGAGATTTACATAATTTGTGAGAAATCCATATCGTGGTCAAGGAAATCCTTTGATTTTATTCAAATCTGATTTGCTTCAAAATACCCTTTGCATGTGCCCTTCTTTACGTGATCATTGAACTTGCAGTAAGTATTTGCATGATATTTGATTCCCATAGTAAAATCTAATGAAATCATTATCTGCAAGTTCGATTCTAATTTCTCCATGAAAATACTCGTGAGCAATAGTTTTTTGGACAGATAAACATTTGTTTTGCAAAAAAAATTGCTCCACAGTACTGATAATTTATTTTCTGAAATTTATAAAAATGAATAAGGTTAAAAAATTAAATATGATAAATTGAAATAGAAAACTTAGAATGGAGCTTAGAATTTTTCCTAATACATTAGGATCAATGTCGTATTACAAATTCAACATGTATAAATTGTAATAGGGTACCAATTTTTGTAAGAGGAACCTGAATTTTATGTGGATCCTTGGTTTGTCACCAACAAATGCAAAAAGAAAATCTAACTCTATGATTCATTAATAATCGGTCCAAACAATATTTGGCCTAAGAATACCATTCCAACGAATCTGAAAATGTTGCATCCAATAAATTTTGCATGCAATCCACTTTTGGAAATAAATGAAAGGTACCAAATTTGCAATATGATTAAAATGCATCTACAAAAGTGGAAGCTAAAGATTAACAAAATGTATGTGAATCCATCTTAGCACAACTTTGTATGATGTAGTGCATAATGGGAAGGGCACGAGTAAGTTGAGAAACAAAAGTGGTGATGAGTTCCCCAAACTGGCATTGGCACAATTGAAGTATAAATTAATATAAATAAAAGTACATTGTACTCTGGTACTCAAATGTGCTAGCAATTGCTCACAATCCAGTAATTAAGAGTTCTATGGTTTGGCAATCTATTCTATTTGTGAGATAGTGATATGATTCAGTACTGTAATTTATGATGTACAAAGCCGTTATACAATATGAGTTCAATTTAAACAGCTTGTCACTGTGAGAAATAATATATTGAGAATTAAAGAAAAATGTTTAAGAAATTAGAGTGCTAAGCGAATTTCATTAAGAAAAGATGAGTGAAATTCTAGTGAAAATTAGAAATGTATAGAGTTAACTACAAGTTGAATCATGTGCTAATTATCTAGAAAAGTATATGCTTATGTTTGGAGACATTGAAATTAGTGATAAGAAAATGTGTAAGAAGTTAATATGAATGAACTTCTATTGAAAAGGAACACTTCAATGATTTTATAGGCAATTAAAAAAATTTACAATGAACAAGTTTTATTTCAGGAGGAAAAGTTAAATATTTTAATAAGCCAAGTTCCATGAAAAAACTTTAGTAAGATATCAGAATTGATATATATGCACTTGTCTTAATTCAGTTTATTTAATTTTGTTCAACGTTTTGTGAATGGATATTTTAGTGGGTATTAAAACATAACGAGCTCTTATACTCATTTTATTAATAATTTTATGATAGTAATGAGCTGAAGATAAGATCTACACTTTGTAAATTATGATTTATGTTGTTCTGAGTAAAAATTTGTAGTGTTGTGAGTGGTGTGATTCTGATAGAGTAGTGTTGAATGTAGATTGTGAGAATTTGTGCTACAATGTGTGATGAGCGTTGTGTGAGAGTGAGCTGTGAGATGAGTTGTGCAGTAGTGCAGAGAAGTCCCTAGTTGTATGACTAAATTAAGGACTATTGTACTCTGAATAATTAAGACAATACGTGATGCTTTAGATAATTATGTATAATGATTGAAAAAAATATCTATGCTTGTGATTATAAAAAGAATATATGATTATATTCTGAATAAATGCTTTAGACATACTATCATACTCATTTTTATAAATGCTCGATTGTTGGCATAATAGCTTGATATAATGTTCATAGCGAGAGTTTGACTAAGTTGCATGTTTAGTATTAATCTCCTGATTATGGACCCACTCAGTCAGAAGTGGGAACTTACTCATGTGAATTAAGTCTACTTTGTGAAATTATTTACTAGCAATTTCTGCAATACAGGCCTTAGCTTTACTATGTGATTATCCTTTCTCGATCTTCTGAGATGCATGCATACAATTTCAATAAATAGGTTGTCTGATCTCCAACAATAATCCTTGTATACCAGCATTTTTGACATGAAAATGATTTATTCTTTAGTAGTAGAGATTTCTTGGTTTCTTTTTTCAACATTAATAGCTCAAACAGCTTGAAGTTTTATATATTAACCAAAAGTAAAAAAAATATGCATACAGGTTAGTAATCCAACTGATAAGCATTATCACAAATCCTTCGCTTCAAAAATCTTCTTCACGCAGTGGCAGTTTTGTCTCATCCTGCACAGTCAAAATAGTTGACTTCAAAATCTTCTCCACACTAATAATAATGTATCATAGTATACTACTGATGGGAGAGTTCAACCATTCGTTCATTTTGAAAAGGACCTACTTTATACTCTTTAAAAAGTTTTTAGGCATGGCTGATCTCTTCACTTTGTCGACCTTCTGTGATGACTTCTCTCAACCACTTAAGTCAAATGAACATTGCAACAAATATTCAAGGAAATTCCCGAAGAATGCCGCTATGGCGAATTCATAGATAGACTAATTGAATAAATTGAATGTATGAAAAACTTTTATCCCATTCTTTTGACTATTTAGAATGAAATCCACCAGAATGTATCATAGTATAATTATCTATCTTGTTCTGACCATTAGTCTACGGGTCAAAAGTAGTACTTCTTTTCAAAATTCATTAAGAAATTTGACATCCCGGTAATATATAATGAAGCTCGGCATTAAAACTTATCTTTGAAAAGCAATTTACCCCACAGAAACAAACTTGCATTTTCTCCGTCAAAGGTAACCCTTTTAAAAAATTTGACAGAGATGCGCCCTCATGGTCTCATCGGCACAATATAAAAGTGTAAACAAAAGTTGCTTCATATTGACTGGCTTAGAAGTGTAATAATTTGGTGAACAAAGCATCTTCCTGCATTCTCAATTAGTGAGCATACCATCACAAGCACTCAGATTAGCCAGGCATGCACTTCTTTCCTTGATATACAATTTCATCTGGAATGATATCCAAAACATTTGAGCCATCATCGCTCAGCTAGAAGTCATACTTTATCAACACTTCTACGTTTCTCAAAAATATTCACCTCCTCGCATGCCTCTCAAAATACACCAGGTTGGAAAGGGCCATCCTTCAAGAGGGCCATTAAAGTCGTTGGTGATTGAAACACATATCAATCCTCTTGTTTTGTGCCTTCTTCATATATTTGATCAAAAGATTGAATTGTGAGAGAGAGATAGACCATTCATTTCACATGTTAAGCCTATTGCAGCTTCTATTGAGTTTGAAGATATAAAGTGGCTTGTGGTTGGCATGGACAACATCCTTGCCAAGTAAGCAATAGTTCCAATGCTTAACAGCATCCAATTTTGCATTGTGTACAAGCAATTCCTTATATTATATCAAGCAATTCTGCTGCGACACTTATAATAACTGAAGGGGGATAAATGAGACTTATAGTTGGGAGGGGGACCAGTCATCATGAGAAAACTTGCAGCCCGGGAGCACTATGCGTGTAAAGAACAATGTGAGAAAGGGAAAGGGACACTAGTGTTTTATTGAAGGGTATTTATATTATATATGATTTAGACAAAATTCAGCTAAAAAACTCCTAATTTCATTGAGTGAGTAATAAACATAAAATTAAGTATTTGGCACGAAGATTTTGAAATTAAAAAAAAAAAAAACTTACCCAGGATTGTCATTTTTGAAACTCATCGAAGCCAAACAAAAATTTAGGGGTGCGCGGGGAATTTAATTTTAAATACCTGTTGTTATGAAACTTTACCGTGGCTCCCATTGTAATTGTCAACTTATCTTAAGCAAATTGTGAAATGGGCTAAAAAAGACCATGATGTTTCTATTAAATTTTCTAACATATTGGCATGTGTTAATGAAACTCCTTATATTGATGGCATTGGTTGGTCTTATCCAATCTCGAATTATTTTTATCTTCTCAAACTCAATTTTGATCTTGCTTTTGTCAAATTCAAATCAACGATACAAAAGAGTCTATTTTCCAAAAAAAATCATAGTAACAACCTCAAATTGTACTGCCTTTGCAATCCAAGCACCTTCTCAATGTGTCAAAATGGGCTTCTTCAATTAGGTTGTATATGAGAACATCAAGATAGATATGAATGCAATCATCCAAGTATGCTTTCATAAATTCATTCATGTATTCATGAAGATTATTGAAGAATTACATTATTTAAAGTCCATGACCAATCACTAGTACATTCATTGCCAAGTTTTATCAAACTTGTTTTTCAAGTGTTATTTGTATGCATACAAACTTGATGTATCCTAATTTTATATACAGCTTAAAAAAGATGCAGGGTTGCTTTAGTTGATCTCAAAAGCTATCTATATTTAAGAGTGGGTATCAACTCTTCATTATAATTGTATTCAATGCTTAATAATTAATGCACAAACCATTATCCTTCTTCAACACTATTACGATTAGTGATCCAAATGTTGAGATGTTCGAAGAACTCATTATTTGCTTTTTCATCTCATTACCAAAGTATCAACTTTTGACACATCCCCTAAATGGATAGATAACTAGGTCTCATGTCCACAGCATGTCTAGGTAAGCTCCTTAAATTTCAGAGAAATCTATCATAATTAGCAACCACCTTGCTTGAGTAAAATGATTTTCTTTCCATTTGGACAACTTTCAGCAAGTCGGTGAACTTGTACTAACCTCTTCTAGCTAGTTACTCTGATGAAGAACATGTGCTTCTGACTATCATTGATTGTTTGCTTCATATCTCCCTGTGTAGCCAACACAACTAGCATGTTAGGTTTGTCTCAATGGAAGTTGAGGTTATCCACCACAGCAAGATAACAATGTGATGATTATCTCATATGGTAGAAAAAAAAGCTATTCTATCCCATAAATAGAAACTTCCAAATATTAATGGAAAAATATCGAGAGGGATTAATCACAAAACATCTCTTCAATGTACGCTCGTGCAATGGCAAATTGAACTCGGCATTGTTGACTGGTGGTTAGTACAACATCTTTCTACATTAAACCCAAAGAATAAGGGCTTAAATCAGGAGTTAACTACGCATCTAGTATGTCTGTAAAAAATAAGGTTCTTCTACCTATCAAGTGAAATATGGAAATTGCCATTTCTTGCTTAATTTGAATCTAAATTGTTAAGATCCCTACCCAACTCTGGCGGGCAGCAGCATTCAATAATAAAGATTGCTTAAACATTCCGGTAAATATAGGTATGATGGCATTATACATCATTGTTGTTACCTTCTTCCCCTTAGTTTACTTGAGCTTCTTGAAGAATAGCTCAGGTGAATTTTTCAGCACCTGCAGTGTTTATGGCGATCAATCTTACTGTAGTCACAAAAAAATCCTTTCAACACCCATTCAGTATAGGTCTACTAGCTGTTGGTGGCTTGTTAGTGAGTCATCAGTTCTTGTGGCATTTTTTCTTTGTCAACAGAATTACCAACATATTTCTCGGCATATGGCTTCTTCGTCTTTCTCTTCTTTTCAATGTCCAGCGCATGCACAATCACTTGTCCGAGAGTTCTGCCCAAGAACAATGCCAGCAGTACTATCATATTTTTTTATAAAAACAGACTTGCCATATTTTGTTAACATAAAAATGTCATCAAGGGAGTCTCCCATTACGAGAGCTTAATGACAAAATTATGTGGAGTATTATTGAGATGATTGGTTATTTCTTTCGTGTGGACTTTCCTATTTATTTTGTTGTTCCTTTCATGCCCCATTTGAGTAAAATTCTTCTTCAAATATATATGATTAAATTCTTCTAGTTGAGATTGTCACCAATAACCTTCATCTAATAAAGGAGATCAGAATGACTTGCCACTTGATCTATCTATGAATCAACCTTCGTTGTCCCCATGTAACATTAAAGGTGAGTAAGTATATTTTTGGATATGCTCTGAAAAAAACTTGCTTTTTTTTGGTTATTCAAACTCATCTACAGCACAATTTTTACCACTAACTCTATGATCCCATTCATCAATATTCAAGGATTTCTTTAAGCATTTTGTATCTATGAATCAATTGTTGATAGTTGCATTTGCATCATCCCTAGCATGGTTGTCAGTAGCTTTGTCAAGATAGACCTGGGTCCAACTAATGATGAAAACATATGTGCTTGCTCTCCTTATTTCTCCTGCTTAATTCAATGAATAGCAATGAACTTCTATCCTCAAACCATATAACAGTTCGTGTCAATACCACACACATAATCTCCTTCAACAAACATTGTTATATGATGCTAAACAAGATCCATATGTCAAGCTAGATGAATGGTTATGATATATAATGCCTTAAGTCTTTTGATTAGCATTAAAATAACTGATAAATAGTTTGGTGAGAGAAATAAGAAATCATAGAGAAAAAATTAAAACTCTAAAGCTTTTAGAATTGCAGTGGCCAAGAAGAACTTCTACTCCCAGGAGAATAATAACAATAATAATAATACTAATAATAAAAGTATTTACATATGTGCAATGGAATAGAGACCTAGTGAAACTACAACGAAAAATATAACTACTTCGCTATTGTTAATGGCTAATATTTAGCTGGAATTGTATATTTTCTAGGATTAATAAACATGCTCAACCCAAGCTACGGTAGCTCAAAAGATTTTCCTTTCAATCTTCCAGAATAAATTCCTACTTGACCCGGGCTCAACTCGAGTAAGCTTTGGAATGGTTATATGTTTGATTTGAGCTCACTTATCTCGGGAAAATTTTCTCCGGGTCAATAACTAGTAAATGGGCCCTGTCGTATGTGCTCAAGTGTAGATGCTCGGTCATTGGTCATATACCTGGCAGGATGTTTAACAATAATAGCTCAGCTCATAGAGGTTGGCTTTAGCTGTTTAACTATGAGTTATGTTCTAGATCATTAGTGGGCTCAATTTGCTGATTTAATGCACAAGTAATCATGTCAGGTTAAGTACCGGCTTAATCAAAGCTAAATTTCAATGTTTTAGCTGCGCTGAGCAAATAACAAACAGCATTTTTCAGCACCTCCCTTGAAAGCATTCATCAAGTCGCTAGCGAACGTGATGTTGATTTCCAATGACATTTATTGAACTAGAAATCCAGATCAGCTTCACCGATATTTACGAATAATGCAGCGAATGAAAATCGCGTTGAAAGAAAAGTGGACAGGTTAAACGAAGATTCAAGGTAAGATATGTATGTAGTTGGAAGAAGAATCAACCTCTTATGGAGTTGAAGCGGGCAATCTGATCTGAGGGAAAGAGGGTAGGATCCGAGAAGTATTCGCGGAGGCGAATGGCTTGATCATCCCTGCCGTCCTCGAGGAGCTCGTGGAGGAGCTCGAAAGCTGTCAGTATATAGCCTTCCTCCAACAAAAAGTTTACCACACAATTGCATAGCGACGATCTTTCGACATTCATAGTCCGAGATGGATCCATCGCTACCAACAGCCGCGGCAACCGATGCCTTCAGTTTTAGATCCTCATTCCGGCAATGAAGAACCCTAATGAGCGTCAGTTTCGACAAGCAAACCAGTGGTTTAGAGAAGAAGGATAGAAGAAACGATATCTATGAGATCTACGCAGCGGCGGTTCGAATGTACCGATCAGTTCTGTCATGAATCAAAATAGCTTGTCCTTACATAAATAAATCAGAACACACCAGTACCAAACCTTAATTTCACATTGTAAACTATGAAATTTACATTTCTTCTTGAATTCTATCCAAAGATCTTTCAAAATAGTTAATTGTATTTTTTTTTTTCTTCCCTCAAATTCTTTTGATAATAGAAAATTTTAAAACTTAATTTTTCTAATAAAAATATCACATATTTTATGGTATATAACCTTAACCATTTAATGATAATATTCACTCGGATGTTGCTACTGATAAACCAATTTCTAATTCTATCATTGATAATAGTATACCCACTTATCCACACAAGTATCATTATCTTTGTAATACTTATATTGTCAGTAAATTTCTTCTTTATTGATCGATCATGATCAACATTTTGCCACATATAACATAATTGCCATATATAAATTAATTAAATGATAATAACATTATTTTCTAATTTTTTAATAAGTACTAACATTTTTATTTTTTTAATAAAAATTTAATAAGTATTAGCAGATCCAAAGTTTGACTATTTTACTTTTGAATCTGCATTTAGATTTAGATATTAACTTTTTAGTTTATGATGTATTTTCATAAGTATTTATTACGTCATTTTCCATTGTTAGTGAGTGTATCAATTATTATATTTATTTAAAGATAATAATATATAATAGTAAAAGGCAATAAAAATGATTGAAAATAAAAGAATTTTAAATTGACAAAATGTAAAATATTAGTCAAATATAACATTTGTACTCTTTGTCATGGTTGATTAATGACAATAATGTAAATGTAATGACTTAATTAAGATAATATTCTTATTAAAATGAATACTAAAGGAAAATGCACAAATTTACACTCAATTTTCTTATTTGCTCACCTAAAGTTCGGTTGCCGGGAGTTGGACGTAGCCGAAAGGGATTGACGGAGTGGGGAGGTTGGAGGCCGGCTGGTTGGATGTTGGCCAGTAGTAGCTGGCTGCTTATGGGAGGGGGCTGAGAATGGGTGGCTGGATGGGAGAAGGGAGGGATCTGCTGGTTGGGAGAGGAGAGGAGATAGGGTTTAAATAAAATGATAATAGGGGGAGAGGAAAGGTCTGCAGGTATTTAAGTTAAAATTTTCATATTTTTTTGTCGTTTGACGTTAAATCATAGCGAAACTTGACACCGAGGTGTGTTACGATGTAACGAACACCCTCGCGTCGAAAATATTTGATTTTGAGCAATATTTTATTTTTAATAATTTATGAAGTGTTAAACTTCAAACATTAATTTATGTCAAACCGACGATTCAAAATTGATGAAACTTCATGAGCAGCTTTTAAATATTGTAGTCAACATAATATATAAAAATCGATGAATTCGGACACATATTTCAATATTATTTATTTAATAAATTTAAAAAGTTCAAAAAAAATAAAACGGGAGTTTCCGTTATCCGGATTTTTCCCAAATTATGGCACTCTGATCTAAAGTTTATCGTCATCTAAGGGTATTTTTGTTTGCGATAAATTGAAGTTCCATGGGATTCTGATGTTAGAGTCGGGATTTTGAGATAATTTGCAAAGTAACGACATCGAGTCTTTATAATATGTGTTATGATATTCAAATTTCTTCTATCATCAAAATCAAAACATATTATATTTATATGTGTACATATTTTTTTTATATAAAACAGATGCTTGCATGAGAATACTATGCCTATTTGTTATAGGTTGAATAAAATGAGATTTTATGGTTTAAATGATTTAAAAATTTATTTTTGATGAGTAAAATTTTACTCCTCAATCATTCGTCTATTTGGATCATGAGCCCCACACTAGATTGTTAAATAGCTAAATCTAAAAATTCTCTAATTATCATAAATTTTTAATATAAGAAAGACATTCACAATTATCACATTCAAAGTACAGATGTATAATTAAATCACATATTTTAAAAAGTTTATCTCTTAAACATATTAGGCAATATCCAAAATGAAAATACTATAAAAATTAGCTATTATTAAAATGCAATAAACAAAATTTATTGAAAATAGTAAAACAATGTTAATAATTAAATTGTTTTAAGTCATATCAATATATTTCAGTCAATATATTTTAGTTTAATTAAAGTTAATTTTATTTCAAAAATAAATAAAAAAACTTTTTAATTTTATATTTAACACTAGAAATTTAAACATGACCATATTTTTACCCATATTTTTATGTTTAAATCAAAATTATAATTTATCAATCTTTATATTCATTAAAAGAAAGATTAAATGCTAATACTGTAAAAATAAGGAAAGAAGTGCTACATATTTACTTCCCTGATCCCTGTATGCTTTGGGTCTAAAGTCCGTTCTCCTATTTCCTTCCCTCATTCCGACCAGATAGTGCATTTCCGCATCCGCGTATCCTTCGTCGCTTGAACATTGTTGATCAACGACGGCTCACTTTATTCCCCTAATTTTCTCAAAGGCTGCGAAGCATGTCGATTGCAGAGCTCGACGACGCAATCGTGCACAGTATGGCAGTTGGCGCAGCATTTACCGACTATGTGAGCTCGCCGCTTCATCACCTATCTTTCGAAGAATCAATTTTCTTTTATTGCCTTTGATGTTTTGTCGTGTGTTCGGCTACACCTTTTCGCAAATAACACTTATTTCCCTTTTATGTAAATACCGTTACACGCACAATAGGTAATTTGTAGTTAAATGAGTTGAACCTTGACTGCGGAGCGTCAGCTGTCCGCTGCTAACGAGTAGTCTCCGGTTGCTCGAATTTCGTTGCTAGGGTTCGCACCCACTGACGCCCTTTTGTAGAGTCTTGGGTTTAGGTTCTATAGATTTTAACAGTATAAACTGATAGCGTCGCACACCAGAAGAAAGAAAAAAAATGGAGAGAAATATTTGTATCCGTGTTTAGACAGGAAAAACCACCGAGTAATATATAGACTCGGCGGGTGTAAGATCAGCGGCCAATATACGATTTATAATAACAAATTTAAATTAGGGGTAAGAGTGTCAATGCAAAGGCTGTTATTACTCCCCAGCAAGTTCAGCTTTGGTGAGACGATGAGCTTGTTAGTAAGCCGATGGTGCGACGCAGCAAGAAGTGGTCTTGTCAGAAAGTGAATGTCAGCTAGTTGATCTTCGCAAGAATATGCTGAACTGTGAGCTTTGATTTGACTAAGTCATGCACAAAGTGATAGTCTACTTCAACGCGATATATCTGAGTGTGAAGTATATAGCTTGGTGCTGAGGAAAGTTGAGCTCAAGTTGTCACATAAAATTGTTTGCGGGAATGCTAAGGATGTGCCAAGTTCGGGGAGTAGAGACACAATCCACATAATCTCGCTGGCTGTATTGGCAATGGCCTTGTATTCTCGGCTTTTGTACTGGGCCGTAATGCAGATTACTGCTTCTTAGATGACCAAGAAATTTAGAAGTCTCCTTTGATAAAACTAATAATATTTTGAGCAACTGCCCCAGCAACTATAACTTTAAGAATCTAGTTTCAGTGTGTGGTAAGGTGGCTAAAGATCATTTATTAGGGATGCTTTAATTTGAAATAAGTGTGGTACAAATAAGTGTAGCTATTTTATTTTTAACTATCGGTTTTTAGATAATAAAATTAGTGCAATAGTCCTGAAGGCTTACAAAAAGATGCTAACTTTTTGTAGACATTGGAGGGAGCATCATAAGCAGTTTGACTATTTGGAAATTATGTCTCCCTTTTATATCTGTTCCAATGAACAGTTTACTTTGGAGCAGCTATGGATTGAGGAAACGAAATGAACAGATATGACAAGCAAGAGAATTTATTGTTTCTTGCCCTTATGAGATTGCTGGGTTGAAAGATGAAGGAGTACATGAGGTCAAAACCTCGCTCTAATACCTTGGTGCAAGAGTTAGATTTGAGAAATTGGCATTACAATTACTTAAATTAGAGGCCTATCGTTGAGCATACGAAAGAAATAATGAGTGAATAATTCTTCATAATAACAAAAATACCTAATTTTATACCTAATGTTTTTTTGCAGATACAGTAATGCTAACAATTGTTATATTACTATTTTACTTTCAAGGGATCTAATTCTTTTAAAATTGCCAAATCGCTCTCTTTACTAAATTTTTTTTCTTTCGCAGCCTGTCTATTATATAAATGATCAAAACTATTGTGTTTCCTTGCATAGTATTCTCTTAGCGCTACTTATAATTTTTTATTATTGAATTTCACTGTAGTATATAATTTTTACCGGCTCTTTAAAAAGTGCATTTCTAAATCAAGATTCAGGACCTATTATCGAATTTATTCTATTTTTTATTCCCTTAAACCATGATTCCTATGTATTTTTTTCCTGTTGTTTTATGAAAGATACTAGTTGCACCCTTCTATTCGATCTATTTTCCAGGGAGGGACTATCAATTCTCTTGATTTTCATCGTACAGAAGATCTGCTGGTTACTGCTAGTGAAGATGATTCGGTACGCCTCTATAATATTGTAGATGCCATGTAAGTATATTGTTAATTTTGAGTTTTTTTGTCTAGTCCTCATATTTTGTTTGCCTCTTGGAGTGCTTTAATTTATAAACTCTGTATATATGTTCAAATTCAAATACAACTTGCTGTTTTATGATGATTTAATGCACACATCCAAATTATGGAAGTTTCTACTATTTTCAAGATTTATAAAATTAAAAACTGATGCTTTCATTTATACGATTGTAATATATATATTAAAGCTCTATCAAATTCCATTATCAAAGGTACCAAAGTTTGGGTCCAACAAGTAATGTCATCTGTGCTTGTTCTTAAAGCTTTGCAAAATACATTCTTGTTTCAGTCTGCGCATGTTTTTATTAGTATTTATACTATTCTGAACACTGCAATAAAAGCAATTTTTTTATATTGTTCAATTTCTCAGCTTCTTAACTTTACTAAGAAAACATTCCCACATTATCTTTTTGATTCCCTTATATGATTTTCTTTATTTGTTTGTTTTTTGTATGACTACTATTTTACTGGATGGTGAACTTTCACTGTTTATTAAAGGAACTAGTTTCTTTTTCACGTTTGTAAAATTTAAAGCATAAATTTATAGCCTGGTCAGATCTGTGATGGATTATTTTGATATCCCTGCTAGTTACTTTACTATCTGAGAATGATCATATTTGCAGATTGTTGAAGACAATGTATCATAAGAAACACGGCACTGACAGAATTTGTTTCACCCATCATCCAAGTTGTATCATTTGTTCATCAAGATACAATTTGGAATCTACAAATGGTTGTTCTTGCTATCACCCTTTATTTTTTATAATGTAATTAGTGTGCAAAGTATTTATTATCATTAATATTGGCGTGCCTTTCCATATATGACAGTAGTTAGTGTGCCATTATTATCATCAGGATCATCGATATACTTTTCTGTGTATAACATTATTTAGTGTGCATTTATTTATTATCAGAATCATTGCGGTATCTTTCCATGTATGACAATAGGTGCCTGCGTTACTTCAAGGGGCATAAAAAAAGGTGTTGAATCTATGCCATTTATAGATGGTAGTTTGCAAATGGTTTTTTAAATATTTCTTTGATTGTGTCTAAGATTTTGTTTTGCTTGTTGATTGCAGAGTTGTCTCCCTTTGCATGTCTCCTGTTAATGACAGTTTTATGTCGGGTTCTCTTGATCACAGCGTTAGAATATGGGATCTTCGGGTGAATGCTTGTCAGGTCAGAGTTTCTTGATTGTCTACCGCTGTTTCAGAATAATTTATGATGCTACTAATGAATACTATTAAGTTTATACCTACTGATTTTATTTACGACCCTTTTAGTCTTCAGGGAATTTTAAGGTTGCGTGGTAGGCCAACTGTTGCGTATGATCAACAGGGTCTTGTTTTTGCTGTTGCAATGGAAGGGGGTGCTATTAAGTTATTTGATTCACGATCGTATGATAAGGTGCTGTTTGTATGAGGAAAACTAAGGATAGTTCCATTTACTTGAATTTTTTTTTGTAATTTCGCTGTGCTGCAGGGTCCTTTTGACACTTTTCTTGTGGGTGGAGACACTGCTGAAGTTTGTGATATCAAATTTAGCAATGATGGGAAATCTATGCTTTTAACTACTACTAGCAACAATGTCTATGTTTTGGATGCTTACTGTGGGGATAAAGTTAGTACTCTATATTAATGACACAATCTTTATTTGTTGTATAAAACTTTAATATTCAGTAGGATATTTGCTCATATTCTAGTTATCTTAATCTAATGCAGCGTTGTGGATTCAGTTTAGACTCATCTCCAAATGTAACAACTGAGTCTACTTTTACTCCAGATGGAAAATATGTTATTTCTGGTATGCCTATTTTTTAAACATCTTATGCACTTTTTGCATAGATTAGCTAGTCGTGCATAACTTAGATTGGCTCCGAACTGTAACTGGGTTATTTTGTATATTATCAACGTTATACTTTGATATGTATTCACTGAACCCTTAATCATTATGAACTGCTTTCATATTTTAACTTTTTCAATTTAAGTTTTTATATTCCCATTGATTTTAATTATTTATAAAAGTGGAGGTATTATCTTAGGTGATGTGATTTTCTTTTATGATGTTTGCATTGCGTTTAGAATTATTATATTTTTTTAGTAGGAATTATTACTTTGCTAAACTTAACAGGTGATAGAGTTAATATTTAGGTGCTAGAGGTATTAGCTTAGGTGCTAGAGATAATTATTACTTTGCCAAACATAACAGGTGTTTGTTTGCACTTGAAAAAAAATAGCGATGAACGATGAAATGAGTGAGAAGAGGAGAAATGAGCTTATCACTAGCACTTGTTTCACGCTCGATGCCATCAGTTTCACCTCCTTGTATATATTAGAATTGCAACTCATTGAATTAGCCAAGTTGTCTGATCACGACCTTGGCTGATCACGTCCTTGGAAAGCTTTGACATCTCACGATGACGGCTCTCCTCGAAGACTACTTACCCATGATTCCCGAAGACTCGAAGACATGATAGGGAATAATGTGTGACAAAGAGGAACATCTGATTCAAGCGACACCTTATTGCTGATGATCGTCCAATTGGTTTTGATCAACTTCCCACGAATTGAGCCTACCTGTGCTATTCATGATCCCTAACCGCCTGAAAGCAAGTCAAAACTTGTTCTGCAATCGACACAAAGAACAGATCCTCACCTATAAATAGCGAGATGTTTTCCTTCGGCACAACACCCATGGTACAAAGCAAGCTCTCAAGAATTCACAATTGAAAAAAAGAAAGAACAAAGGGAAGAGCCAAGATCTGGTAAAAGAGGGAAAATAAAAAAACAATTTAAAAAATATATGTTAATCAAATATGTTAAATTGCACGAGAAGACCCTGCTAATGCTCTGTTCTCTAAAATCCAATAGGGCTAAGAATTTTTGAAGATCTCGCATTTTGTTGTCTAATAGCAGCCCATGAAACTTAATATTCTCTCATTTGATCTTTAGATTTGGATTTAGAAAGCGCTATTTTTGATAATATTTTGAGTTGTGCTGCTGAAATTTTTATAAGTATTTATGAAACCTGTCCATGTCATTTTTCTTTTGGATTCTTACAAAAAATAATTCTCATAAATAAATTCAATCGGATAAAATTTATGATTTGTTTTTAATATTAATTAAATCATTTATTAATTCATAATATTAATTAATTAATTAATTAATAATATATATGAAATCATTTTAATTAATAATATTAATTAAATAAATAAATAATTAATAATAGTAATAAGATAATATTAAAAAATAAAATTATTGATTATTTGATAATATTAATATTAATTTTTGATTAATAATATTAATTAATTGATCAAATTAATTACAAATATAAGCTAAATAATTTAAGATTAATTACAAGGAGTTAATTAGAAAGATTGATAAGTTGAAGTTTACAAATGGAGTATCAACAAAGATGCAAATGAGAAGTTGATTATTGTTTTAAATCTAAACACTGTATCGAGATATGCCGTAGACAATCAAGAATTAGAAATTGATTAGTGTCTTTGAGATATAAAAACTAAAAAAAAGAAAAGAAAAGGAGCTATTCACAGTATTCCCAATTCACGAATAATACATAATTCTGAGTAGTTATATCACCGTGCTCACACTTTAAAAATACAGATATACATTTCAGAAAGTTTCATCATTCTGAGTATAGAGCACTATTTTGGTGCTCTGGGGATTAAGGTCGAGGATAAATAAGGGAAAATTAAAATGTAAAAATTTAAATTCATTCTCAACAATTTTATTCTGTAATGTACATCTACATAATAGAGTCATATTGATATCACGACATAATAAAAGTTTCTTACAACTCGTATTGATATTTTAATCAAACACCACGATTTATATTATAATAATAACAAAACTCCATCAATATATGCCATTAGTTGTCTCCATCAAAATTCTTCCCTTCAAAAATTTAATTGCCAAAATTTGATACTTCAAATAAAAACATTAGGTGATAACACCCATTAATAAAGAGTACATAAACAACTAATATGGTTATATTTATTCTCTTGCTACTCTTTGTTTATAGATTTTGCAAGTAGCAGTGTGTTGGTAGCATTTTTTGGTTCCCAATAAGATACATAATATATAAGGTAGTATAAAGCAATATAATGCATTAGGCACAAACATATACGCGTTTACATGTAATAAAAATATCATAAAAAGAATACACTACTGATGTTGAGTCCATTGCGCAACAGAGTTATAAGATCCAACGAACTTTTTAGCAAGCATGCATGTTAGTTGATAAATCATCGCAATGACATAAATAAATAATAACAATACAAATATGCTAAATTCAAAAAATCATGTTTATGTGATTATCATATATGAATATTAGTATTCTTTTTTTGCTTAAATCATAGCTTTTTGATCAATGATTAAAATTTATTAATTTATCCATGTGAATCCATCCATGTAGGGGCTTCATGCCCCACGTACCTTTACTTGAGAATTCATACTTAGAGGCCCCAAGTAAGGATTCAAACCCAACTCATCTTTTTGGATATACTCAATTCAACAACTTCCAAGGAGGCTTACATCACCCATTGGCGATTTCCTCATAATACAGTGAGTTTTTTCATACATATGTTAGTGCCCCTTTCCTGAACCGCATAACCATCCTTATTTCTTCTGTGCTAATGGCATCATCTATACAAACATCATAGAAACCCAAAAATAATACATGAATATCACTCATTAACCCGATGACTAATTCATTCATTGATTCATTTCTCATTCAAAGTAACCTGCCATATTAAGGCTATAAAAATGCCATACGAAAGGCTATAATAATGCTGCACAAAGTGCAATAACAATGCTACACAAAAGGCTATTAGTTTGCTACATGAAGGGCTAACTTAATGCCAACTAAATCGGTTATCAGGCGAATAATACTAATAAGATATACGAATTTGCATACATATTCAAGCTGTTTTGTGAAAGTTTCACATGCATATAGCCAACAAGGAATATGAAATGCGTATATCAATGATTTCAAGCCTTTTAATTGTAAATAATTCATTTATCTAAGTGGGACAATTTTATGTATCAATAAGTTTATGTTAGATGCAAGGATGCACAACACCTAAATATTAAGATGAGTATCTCAAATCTAATGTCTCAAATTTATATGATGAAGTATTTTTAGTTTACTAAATTTCTAAATAATCAGCACACCAATATTTCTAAAGGATAGGCACTCAATGCTACAAATACTAACATGCATGAACAATATAGTAATTTAGTTGTATTTAAATGTACCTCCCATAACATAAAAATGGTTGACAATAATTCATATTAAACTTCTCACTTGATGCTTAAGCCTAAAGCATTCCAGAGGCCTTGGACTTTAGTAGAGTAACTTTAGATTTTGAGAAATGTTTTTTAAAATTACTTTAATGGATATATAAGTCCCACCTTGAAACCGAATTTAAGCATTCTAACGTATACAAACCTCATCTTGAAACATAAATCTGAGAATTCCAATGGATATAAGCTCCATCTTGAAATCAAATTTGGGCATTCCATTGAATATAAGCCCCATTTTGAATCTAATTCAGGCATTCCAATGGATATGACTCTTGGCATGAATCTAAGCTTGGGCCTTCCAACGAATGTAGCCACAACTCAAGATTAATATTTGGGTCATAATATAAGTCAGAAGACACAAATTAAATTAAAAACACTAAAACCTAAAAAATTAAGTTTTTAAAAATGCTACTCAATTTGCTCAAGTTCTTTGAGATGGGTAACCCATGATTGTTAATCAGAATATCTTGAAACTTTGGAGTGTTGATGGATTGGACAAGTCTCTGGGATGACAAAATCATGTGATCTTGATCAGATATACTTTTATTTACTCTCCATTTTGTTACTTGCTTAAGAATAATAATACTTTGTAATCAAGAGTTTTCTATATAACTGTGAGATGCAATTAGCTATAGAGGCTTGCGTCTAAAAGAAATCATCAATTATTGATCTAACTAAATCTTGAACCATCCATCATGAAAATTTGGGTAAAACTCAAAGCTACCTCACAAAAAGGTCTGTTTTTGAAGCCAATTACAAAAGGTGGAGATTAGTGCACTTTTGTAGCGATCAATGTTTCTGTTGAAAATATCTTTTAAGAGTTAATCTTATGATAGCGTAACCATGGCCCTTGGACAAATAAGTGCATTTAGATATTTATCTTTACTGGCTTGAGGTTTGTTTTTATGTATTGTTACCAATTTTCTATTGACTACACATGGTTATTTTATACTTTTGTTTGTTGTTGACATAATTTTCATTTGTGTTATGCATACATCTCATTCTCTTTTTCTCTCAACACTAAAATCTTTGTTTAACATTAGTGCTTCTAAGTTGTAATTATTGTTCATTCTCTTAAATAACACTAATATTTTCTTTTTCTCCAACACTAATATCTTTGTTTAACTTTAGTTGCTATTATTAGCCGGCATGTGTTTTTTTCTATGGTTGCAAATGAACCAAAATGTACGACTTGCTACTCCATGCTCGGCTAGTTTAGAGCTTGTTCATGATAATTTAGTTAACTTATTGAATAACCTTATTCAACTTTATGAATAGCTGACTCATAAATGCACCCTTCCAAATAATTCGACAATTGTTTTACAAATATTACTAAAATTTTAATGCTTACTGATAGTTCAATTAACTAGGTCCTTTTAATGAATATATGTGCTATTTAATGCCCGACAGTACATTTATTTAGTTATTAATATTTTCTTTGTTGAATTCTATATGTTTGCTAGATTGTATGCAGTTTAACAACTTGGTTTAGGCTCAGTAAAATACTAATTATTGGTGTGATTGTAATTTTTTCTGTGCTATATCAAAACTTTTTTATTTTTGTGTTTCATATATTTTTTATTTTAGCCAAAGTATAAGATTAATATATTGATTTATTTATCAGATGGGTATAGTGAAATATATTATTTTTAAATAATATTCATTTGGCTGTTAAATTAGTTCAAGGCAAATTAAGTTGAAATTTTAATTTAATTTGAAATTCATATTGATGATGAAAATAGTAAATAATCAAATTGTTTGGTATATTAAAATTCTCTCTTAAAATATTAGAAATAATACTAAGTGAATTATTATTATTTTCTTAATCATTGATTATAAATTATCATTAATAATTAGTCTTTCAGATCATTAGCCTTTTACATATAGCTAGGCCCTATTAAAGCTTTATTTAAGCTCCAACTTAATAATAAAATTAATGAACAAGTCTGATCAAAGACATTTAAAGCCCTTGTTATATTTAAATTCTGCTAGTGCTTAATAAGTAAACTAGCTTGAACAACACATTACTCGGCCTTGCTCAGGTCGGTTTGTTTGTCCCCCTACCTATGCTATAGATTATATGTTTCACATATTACACAGGACCTTCCAATCCTTTCATTTAACTTAACGGTAAAAAAATACCAAAAATAATTTAAGCATGCGGACATGTTTACTGCTATATTGTATATTTTTTATTGAACAAGTGTCAGTAGGTTTATTCAGCATGATGTATTCATGTTGTTTGCATCCCTCTTTGCATTCATGTATCCACGTCTTATTTGTGTTACTAAGGGCTTTTGCATTATTTTTTATTTAGGAAGTAAACTAGCTCATTCACCTGTGTAAGCACATACGTGTAAAAGCATGTATGTACTATTTTGTATCGATTAGGTCTGACCTATTTACAAGCATATTGGTATTTTCTTGATTCAAGTGTACTTTAAGTTAACAAGGTTATGCTTATTGCTTCTATATGAGTATTTGCCTTTGTTCAAGAGATATATCAATATGAATGGAACTTTGTATGTCTTTACATTTTGTCCTCCTAGCCGTTCCTTTTATTATAGGTGTGTTTATAGCTTAAATACTGATTTGAATCCTTGTAAATTCAGGATCTGGAGATGGAACCCTGCATGCATGGAATGTCTACCTGAGAAATGAGGTTAGGCCCTTACCTAGTATATCGTTAGTTAAATAATTTGTTATAGACTGGGCGCTTGTGCTGCTTGTGAACCTTTGTTCTCATGTCTCTCTGTCTGCTTTAGTTTTTTTGCCAATATCGTATGTTGTATTGCATTCAACATCATGGAGCTTCCACGCCTACTGTTAAAACTCTCATCACTGCTGTGCGTTGAAGCAGTTTGTTAGGAAAGATATTTTATTATATATATATATATATATTTTAAGCTCAAATTTTTATTTTTTTATATGGAGTTGATGCTTCCCTAGTATATGTTAGTATTGTTTGCCTTCTCAGTGCTTTTTGTTACTCTGTTAAAGGTAAAAAAAGCATAGGTGGAATCCCTACGGCTAGTGCTGTTAACCTTTCTTTACTTGTGCGGAAATTATACTTCTTTAGATCAGATGATTATAAGCCCTCTTTAATGCTATTGACATAAAAATGCCTCCAAAATAGGTTATTAGTGTAATGACCCTAGGTCATTGCTAAGGAAAAAAATGTTAATGTCCCGCAACTTTCAGTTTCATTCCGTTAAAAATCTCCCGCTAAAATCTGTCTTTTTAAATCCAATTAATGCTAAATTGAATTAAATTAGAAGAAGAGAAGAAACAAGGTTTAGAAACCGTCAGCATTTAGGACCGACGGTCTATCAGGCAAGAAACAGGAACCGCTCAATTCCTTCAAATACGCCATTTCCTTCTTTGTTCGCTGATTGCCGTAATCCACGCAATACAACCGAAGAAATCGGGTGTGCGTTACGCACGCACACCCTATTTAAATCAAGCGCTTACCCTCGATTCTTCACTACCTCCTCTTGCCTCTCCGCTCGACTTTTCCGCTCGACTGAAGGAGCGCACGTGAGCTGACGGAAGCGCACAGCAGGCGAGCAGGCATCGGCGACTCGATCCTTGCTGCCGACGATGGAAGCCGACACGAGTGCAGTCGACAAACCAGCGCGTACAGTCCGGTTCTCCTGCCTCTGTGCCGAACCCTCTTCTGCTCGATTCCGATCTCTCGATCCTCTGCGTACGCTCGATTTTGCGCTCGATTGTAAGGTAAGGTCTCTTCTGTCGGTTCTTTTATATATATATGTATATAATAATGAGTGAATGGTGTTGTAGCCCAGCGATTGAGGCTTAGGATTTATTATCCCAGGTCATGTGTTCAAATCCCACCGGCCACACATAACAAAAAAAAAGTATATAATAAAGACGATTTAGGATTAAAATTTGGTATTTTGGTATAATGAAATTGAGCATATTTTTATATTGGGATTAATCATGAATTTTTTAGAATTTACTAATGAACTAAATTTTTAGTAAAACAAATTATGTTCCGATCAATTGAAATATTATCTTAGGATTTTAAGCTGGACTTGAATAAGAAACGTATTCATGAAACTCATTTCATTTATTTAATTACTTATAATACTCTATGTTTGGAAAATGTTCATTTGTTACTGTTTTAGAGCATCATAATGGAATTTGGACGAGTTAAATGTGATTTGTATTGCTAGAAATAAAGAATATTTGATTATGATATTGAAATACTGCGACATAATATTATTAATATTTTAAACTCTCTAAGTCATAACTTTAGAACTCTTAAGTGAAATTATGGCAACGTACCTTCTAAATTATGAGATTTAAATCAAGGTTTGGGAAGGATATGAAAACGAAAAGATAGGTAGTATATCGAGCAAATAGGATTCGTTGAAAACATCATTTTCAAAGTTTAATAGAATTCCACATTATAACTTTTGCAGATACATCAAGTTTGTGAGTGAATGATCGTGTTAAGTCTACATAAAAGTACACTGAATATTATTTTTATGCTTTTTACTATCATTTGCTGCTTAAGCATCGCTTTGAGCCTATGTTGTATTATTACTTAATGCGTTATTCTTACTACTAATGATGTAAGAGAAATAAAATGATATTTATGTATCTTGTGAATGTTGCAAGAAGGGTTCCGAAATGGAGCATGAATAGGTTAGGGACGGGGCTAGTCCTCGGGAGCTATAAGGGTGCTATCTGGAGCCTTTGAGGGAGGCCCAGGTGAAGGTTATGCTTAAATGCATGTTTATTGCCATTTGGACTCCTTAAGAGGGCTTAGGTGAAGGTTATGCTTAAATGCATATGAACTCAGCCTCATGGTTCTGGCTTTGCCCATCAGAACTGCTATCATTGCTTCATAATATCATAGACATAAACATAAACATGAACTTTTATACGATTATTGCTTTTCCCTTTGAAACTTGGCATGTGATAAGAGAATATTTATTTTGCAGAAGTTATGATTTTCTTTTTGCTATACACTATATTTCCCTGCAATTAATATTATTTTTACCTTCCGCTTTTGCTTAAAAATATTTTTAATATCCTTTGTATTTAGAATGTGCACTAAAACATTATTTTTATAATGCCAGATCAGATACGGCTGGATTCTAATTGCCCCTTCAAGGGATAATTATTTTATGTATAATGAAAGTTATGTAATAAATTCTGGATATTATTTTACTTTAAATTGAATGAATGTTATTTCTTATACTTGAATGACTCTGAATGTGTTTAACTGTTATTTTACCTAACTGCCAATATGATCCTGCGGAAAGATGCATCCGATGTTAGATTGGTTGTTACCAACCTAACATGGGTCATCACAGTTGGTATCAGAGCAGGATTGGAAGTGTTGGAGTAACATAGTAAATAACACAGAAGCCATAATTGAGAAATCATTCAATTTAAAATATAAATACACTGGAATCAAATACTTGATAGAAAACTAGTGACATAATAAGACTGTGGTAGAAACAAAATATCTTGTAAAAACTAGACACACAATGAGATTATTATTAGGACAAAATATTTTGTTGAAAAACTAGTGACATGATAAGACCATTATTCAACAAGTTATAAGTTTGGATCTTTAACAGATAAATTCTCCTAATCATTTGGCGGAACACTCGGAAACTGACTTAAGCCAAGAAGGATTTTGGCAAATGAACTTCAATGAACCTAATTTCAACCCCATACTCTTGAAGATCGGATTCGAGAATTGGAAGGACAAGGAAGAGGCACGTAGTGAGAGCCTGACAAGGTTTATGTGTGTCTCCTACGAGAAGATTACTAGCTTCCAAAAAGAGGTGCAAGAATTGAAGGAGACACTGAGGTTGGTAATTCCTAAGTTAACAGAATTTACTCTGGAGAAAGAACAAGAGCATGAAGAACGCATTTCAGAGGTGGAAAGGAAGGTGCATCATGAGACCCGCCAAACGGGGGATGCAGCCTCAACTTCTAAGAAGAGGAAAAGACCAATAAGTATAGGAAGCTTTGGGTTGAAAGCCTTAAGAAATTCATTTTGATTAATATTTTCTTAAGAGCAAAATTATGTGTAATAGGAGAAATTGATTGTATCTTTATTTATGTTAACTTTTTTTTGCATAAAATATTAATTCTCTCTAAATGATGCATTCAATTCTCTGTTAATCGCAATCACCTCCTTATAGATGAACCCAGAATAGTACTCTCCTAAGTTACCAATGGAGACTCCAATGAAGGCCCCTTTGCCTTTAGAACCATCAGAGAATAAGACCGATAAGATCTTGGAGTTGATGGCTCAAATATTAGCCAATCAACATAAAACTCACGAGTTTCCTCCTAACCAAGGGCATAGAATTGGCGGAGCCTTGCAAGCCTTCTTAAAGCTGAACCCACCACGCTACGGCGGGTCAGCTCGGTCCGATGAGGCTGAAGATTGGATTCAGGAGATGCGGTGAGATTGGCTAAAAGCTTGTTCAAGGCTGAAGCTGAGCGATGGTGGGGAGTCATCCACAAGACTCAATTCATGGGCTTGGAGCTGGAGGACATATCGTGGGAGAAATTTGCGGAGGCATTTCGAGGACACTACATCTCTCTGTCTGCCTAGAAAATATTGGAGAACCAATTCATTAAGCTGACTCAGGGAAATAGGTCCATCGCAGTTTATGAGTCTGAGTTCACAAGGCTTTCCAGGTATGCGCCCAAGCTAGTGGACACAGAGGCTGTTAGGTGTAGCAGGTTCTTGGATGGTTTGAAGGACTCCATCTGAACCAGCTTACTTCCGCTCAAACACACCAAATTTGCTGAGTTACTGGACTGCACGATCATTATGGAGCATAATGAGCAAGTAATCACCAAACGCCAAGAAAAGCGTCACTCCCAATCCCAAGACTCTGAATGTGTTTAATTGTTATTTTACCTAACTGCCAATATGATCCTGTTGAAAGATGTATCCGATGTTAGATTGGTTGTTACCAACCTAACATAAGTCATCACAATTAGGGATAAAAATCAATCTCAATTGTGGGTACACGATCATTAAGTTGAAGGATTTAAAATACGTGCTGTTGGCTCTGAAAACAATACGACTCATTTGGTTGAATTGATGGAGACATTTTTTTGTTTGGCTGTTAGATATTAATAAGTACTGCCAATAATTTTACCCTCTTTGGTGAAACCTTATGGTTTGTTTTTAGGTTTTCCTGGGCACAAGCCTTATGATTTATTATATCATTTGATTAAGGGGAGAGAATATGATGGACGCCTGAAAAACAGTTCTGTGGCAATTTTTTCACGGACACACATGCCTTCAATAGCACTATAAAAAGAAATTGATTCTCCATTCAAATAAAGGTAGGGCCGGAAATTTTACCCGAAATTCATTTTGAGTCGACTCGAACTCGACTCAAAATTTTTAAGTTAAGTTCGAATTGAACGTCTTGACTCGAACCCAATTCGAGTTCGAGTTGGGCTCAACTTGAATAGAATGGGTTCGAATTAGACGAAATATATAAAATACAAATATATATATATATATATATATATATATATATATATAAAACTTACCTGGGCAGGGTTTAGGAGTGACAAATAGGCTCCTTGCCTAAACTTACGGGCCCACATTGCACTATGATGGGGCGTTTGCAAAGTGGGCGTTGGTTTACCATCTCCTCGAGTAGGAGAGTGGATGTCATAATTTATTGTAGGGAGGTTCGCGTTCGCGCGGCCTCTGCTTTAAATATATATATATATGCATATAGTATCTATTAAATAGCTTAATTCATTAGCAGTGCCGTGGTAAAAGTCTCCTTATATTTGTTGGGACATGGTTGATTCTTGTAAATTTCAAACGCATGCTATTTTATTAAGAAAATTTTTTCTTTTAAAAATCATAATATTTGACATTCTTAAGAATCGAACATCTGACGGTACTATTAAACCCAAAAACACAGGTTGCTTTACTAGTGGCCGCGAACTGTTTTTGATAAATGGTATAAAGATTTTGTATTTTATATATTTTGTGTCGACCCACTCTAAAATTTGGAATCGAAATTGTGGAGACCCAGTGTTCAGGTTAGATATTTTACCTTAATACTGGATACCACTATAGTACTTAATAATGAATCAGTATATATTAATCCATTATTAAACACTACTACAGATAAAGGATCTATGAATAAGAGAAAATATAAGTGCATTTCTAAGTAATGTTAATAAATCAGTCATTTCATTATAATCATTCAGCATAAAATAAAAAGGAAACATTCATTTCAGAGTCTATAAATACTATAAACTTAAACTATTACATTAAATGTTTATAAATAGATAAAAGAAATCACTCTCCGTCTCACATGATAAATAGTGACGTAAAAAGAGCTCTGTAGGTCTTCAAATTTGTCCCTGGAAATCTAGCTCATTTCCCTGTTGGTCTGTCAGTTCCACTCCAGGCTCCTGATCTGTCGTGTTTGGTTTTTTTTTTTTAACACGATAGGGCACAACCTATAAAATAAAATTTGGTTAGACTAATAAAGTCTAAGTATATTTTATAGTTTCTACCCTAGTTAGTTTAAGGATCACATGGGTGAAAGCAGTAGGGTGCACAATGCATTTAAAGTAAAATCAACTATTAAATAAATTATACATTATGAGCATTTAAAATAAGTAGAATACGTGCTAAGGCACACTAAGCAGCCCTAGAAAAGAATGGTTAAACATGAATAACATATATATGAAAGGTAAATAAGGTGAAGGCTAGCATCTTATATGCGAGTAAGGGAGTAAAAGACATTTTCTAGCATCCTAGAAAATAAATATAGCAAATAAACAAACTGAACTGTAATACGCAGAAATAAGTGTAGGAACCTGTAATGCACTGATTTTTTTTTACTGTATTAGTTAATTTATGTTGTATTATGTTATGTCGGCACTATCAGAACAAAAGAGGACTTAGGTACGTCTACCCAACTATCTGAGACGGGGTTTCCTGTATAACCACACACACTTCCCCTCAAGGACATGTGTGGTCTCCTGATCTCTCCATAGCTAGTCCTGGCTCAAATTGTCTGTACAGACTGATCCACCCTGAATTGAAACCCCTTATTTAATTATATTTGTTATATGCAATGATTATGATCATTTGGATAAGGTTTCAAAGCGTAGCAGCATTCAATAGGAATGCCAAGTAAACTAAGCAGTGATATCCATTTGTTGTCTAATTTTAATAATCTACCTTAATGATTGCGGTTAATTGAATCTCCAACTAACTTAAGACATTGATCTTAAGTCAATTGTTAGATAATTATATATATATATATGTATGGTTTCATAATTTGAAAATAATTTATAATAATAGACTAACTTAAGACTCTCTAACCTAACCTTAAGGTCAACATCCTCAACTTCATCAATTTTCATTCCTTAAGCTCCTAAAGTAACATATACTATCTTAATAATCCAACCTAAAGTCTAGGTTTAATCTACCTCAAAAATTTATATGGCTGAACCTCACAGGTGCATTACTCTATGCTAAACTCACTTCAATCAACTAGACATTTCCAACACCTATACATTTGCCTAAGAATTTCCATATGATATCCTAAGAACCTAAAGCCACAATTCCCAGAAATTCATATCTAAAGATCTAAACATTTTACTGGTTTACTCACTTACTAATAATACATACTTTATCAAAAGTAAAATTCTCAGTACAGGTATACACATTTCAATGACCTGATTTTTCTCCAAAATTTCTCCATTTCCAATTCCCCATAACTTCTTCTAAGGGTTCATCATTATTGCTCCCTCACCTAGGCTGTTTTAATTGATAGGTAGAGGCTCAAGCTTCTCTATTTCTAATATTGAAATCACATCTATGACAATCTTCTCAAAACCCACAATCAATAAGTATTTTGACTCATAAATGTCACATCCTAAGTTTGTTGTTCAACCTTAGACGAAATCATTTTCTTAACTTTCTCCATAGCACATTAGGGATTAAAACAAAGAATACATTCAATTTGGAATTTAGTGGAGCATTTTAGAGTTTTGACATAACTATTGAAAATACTAAAAATATGATTTGTAAACATATTTCAAATTTCAATTTAAATGTCACCATACAATTCTATGAGATTTTCTGAATAAAATGAAGTATAATATGGATATGTTCTGACTATTGAATTAATAGATATTAAGTTTACAAAAATCTGAATTTAAATCTAATTATTTATTTTTTAATCTGTTAACCCTCTTCGGCTTACTCTCTGCGCACGGCTCCACACAGTCCTGAACCTTCGTTCGGCCAGCACGAGGCGCGGGGACGCTTCGCTCCCGATCTCGCTCATGTCGTCCCCGGCAATGCGCGCGACTCCATAGGTAATCGTCTCCGGCCGACTCGTTCGTTCCTAACCCTAGAGTCTACTGTCGGCTACCGTGTATAATCGGTACGATCGTTCTTAGCTCGGCTCAATTTGGGCCCAACGAAGACACGCCGTTCAACGCAAGCAAGAAATAGCAAAACGACGATAAACGACACCTCAACAGTAGGAAATGGGGTACCTGTCGAGCACCGTCTGAACGTCCTCCTTCCGTCGCATTGGAATTTCTTTCGCTCGAATAGCTCGCCTACGGTGCCTCTCTCCTTCGGCAGCGCCTGAGTTCGTTATCCAGGTAAGCAAATGTACGCATAGGAGGGATACGATCCTTATTTGATCGACTGAATCGACAACATGGCGTCGATTCAGGGAGACGCCTTCGTGAAAATGACGATCCAGATTTAATCCTGACGGTTCGATCCTTTTGAGGTTAGCGACTGATCTCTTAATGTTTTAAGCACTTAGCTAATTAACTAATTTTGGCGGTTAAATTCTTTTTCAACTACTACGGGTTGGTACAGAAATTGACTCGAATGAGTTCAAGCCGTGTTCTAATCGGACTCAACTCAAAAAATTCGAGTTCGAGTCTGAGCTGACTCGCTCGAATTTGAATCGAATCCAACCCTGGAATAGATGTTTTATGAAGATGACTTGTTTAGTTATGGTTCCATGTAGGAAAATTTTCATTTTTGAAAGGAAAAGTAATATACTTTCATTGTTAAAAAATGAAAACCGCCTAAAGAAAGGAATCATTAAAAGCATAACACGCAAGCCTCATGGCACAACCTCATTGCTCTCCCCGATTAAAGAGTTGCTAGGAGATTTTAATTGTTGATGATGTTGATAACTGCTGGAGCATGAGGAGCTTCTGGCAAAAATGCTTAGAAATTATAGGATTATTTTATTGCACAATCTAAGAGGTGGTGAATTGAATTTTTTAACGTTTTGATTATGACTTTGAGAAATTCTCTTAAAAAGAGTGACTATTATTGGAAATAATTAACTGTAGTAAATAGAAAATTTTAATTAAATATAAATAAAGCAAACTGAAATTTTAAGTAGTATAAAACCCTATCCGTTCTATGTTTGCTCTTTGAAAAGTTATCTCTTTCAGAATTATTAGAAAGAACGTTCTTATACAAAATACCATTACCGACTGATATGCCATTACAATACTTGTCTTCCATTTATGGTCGAAGATAGAGCTAGTTCCTTTTGCACAATCTAACCTGCAAGGTAGGTGTAAGGAGTATTAAAGATACAACAACAATATCTTAATGTGAAGTCTTCAAGACTTATAACATAGGATGATTAAAATGAAAATTAAGCTTCGAATGGAGCGAATGATTATGTTGTAGGTTGTATGAGTGATTTTTGTATTTTTCATGTTCTCAAGTGATTGTATTGGAGAGGTATTATATACTTATAAATAACTTCAACAGCAAATTAATTTATATCAACTTAAGGTATAATTTAATTCTTTAAAAGTAATAATCTGAGTTTATCAGTTTATGACGTATCTTATATTGTTGAGCGATTATTGTCGTCTTAAATGGGCTATAAATGTCGGTTTATAGATCTAACAGCTAGTTTTACTATTTGCTTAGTGAAGAGAATGCGATTCGCTTTGCTTTATCTGATGAATGCATTGAATGTGAATCCACCAACATCTAGTTTAACTAGCCTTATATCAAATCAAGCTATCACTAAGGAATCCACTTTCATTTGTTTGGTTATATATAGTTCCAACGTGTTTCTTTGAGATGCTTTCATTCGCTCGAGCAATCATCAGAAAATGAAGTTTTTTTTATTTTGCTCTTCAAAATTTAAGCTTAAATTTTTTATTAAAGATCCCTATTTACATATTGAGATATAAAATAAGTGAAAGCTATTAAGTTTTCATCAGCTACTGATAGCGGTTCTCCAGTGGATAATTTGGTTTCTTTTGATTATCATATAAACTCTGTACTCTATGATCTTTTGAAAATAACAGCACGTTATTTCTTACAAAACTGTGTTTGTGATGTCATAAGTTTAATAGACTTGTGAGATTATCAATCTCTTTTTGATGAAGACTTATTATGAATTTATCTTTATAAAACCAATTATCTAAAAATTATAATCCCTCTAACTTTGCAAAAAAATGGTAGAGTTTTAAATTAATAACTATATAAAGCGTATAAATTTATATTTGCAGAAGCTATAATAATATTAAGCTTAATTTATTAAAGAAGCTTAATTATTATAAAGTATGCTTTGCATCCTCAATTTCCTTTTACATCATCAATAGTAGAAGAGTGGCTGCTCATCATTATTACACAGAGGTTGAGGAGTGTAGTAGGATAAGAGATTCCAAAAGTGCAGTTTAATGACCTTGAATTGTTGATCATACTAATCAAAACTTTGATTTGCATGTTGCCATTGTGCCTTTCATAGTGTTGAAACTAGGTTCAGCTATTATCAAAGAAAGACCAACAATGTTCTAGATTGGTTACCCTCTTGTCAAGATCAAGTAGAGTCGCTTCTTTGCAAATTGGCTGTTGTGGGACCTTTGGAGTTGGTGCTGAAAGAGGTCAAGGAGCTACTTTTTTTTCTTCCTCATTATCAGAATCTAAGTCGGGAGATACAAAATTGTTGAGGGTGAACTTGAACACATGTTTGTATGACTGGTGAAGGTGGACGCATGTTCATTTGAGTGTGAATGATGATGTATACGATATGAAGTCAATTAACAAAAAGGATTAGGCTGGTGGCAAGGAAATTGGATGATCGAAATTTCTATTGTTGTTATTATTGGAATACGGTTAGATCTATGATTGAGTTGTAGACATCATGCATTTTAAGCGAGTTAATTTACATTTGAACATTGATATCCGAGGGCATGTTCTTGTACATGGTTGATATATTACCAATTATTTTTTGGAAGATACAAGGACGACGGGATTGTTACATTAGCTAAGAAGTCTAAATTAGGTAGAAATGCCATTGATAGTGATCGATGCTTTGCCCCCATTGATGTAGTATAGAGAGACTGTTTAACCTTCATAAAAGAAAAATGTGAGTGAAGAGTATTAAAAAAATTGATATTTACTTTTTGATTAAGAGAAAAGAAAGAGAACTCTACTTCTTAGAATAGGCGAGTGGTCAGGCGAATAACTTTAGAATTTGGACACGATGCTCGTCAGGTTCTTCTTCACTTGCTTTAGCCAATTGTCTGTGTCCATGGGTGACAGGGTGCCATTAAATATTAGGGTTTGTAGTCTCAAGAAGTTATGTATAATTCCATCTACAGAATTATGAGATGAATTTGGTGCTGATGAATTTGGAGCTGATACATTGATGACATGTGGGGGTCGAGGAAGGATCAATTTCTAGAATTACTATGACTGATGGGTCAGATTTTCCACTAGAGTCCTAATCATACTTATAAGTGAGCTGATTTCCTCTGAGGTATTGCTCGAGGCAATAGTTGTCTTAATAGGAGTAGTCATCGATGTGGATCCAAGATTCATCCTGATTAATTGAGAATATATAACATTTTAGAAATAAGCAAAAAGATGGATTTCATTAATAATTTTAAGTTGAGTACAATCATCGTGATGAAAAGATATTACATGGAATGATAGAAATAGTAATACTAATGGAGATAACAATCACGAAAAGGAGTTACAAAATGATTAGGAGCTAATGATAAGGGTACTAGTACTAAATGAAACAATACAGAGAAGGCTATAATCATCCAAAGTATTCAGCTGCGAAAGTTGCACGAAAGTCCTCATTGATAACAAGACGAAGCAAAATCAGTTTTAATATGTTTTCCAAAATGTGAGCCCAAGGCAAAAATGATTGAATGAGTGATTAAATGAGCCTTCAGTAGAGGAAAGTTGATCCAAGTAGGAACGATGGGAGGTTCGCATGATGGATCAAAGGAAGTTGCCCACTTGAGAATTTTCATTGGGCGATTTTCAACGAAATAGAATCCCCGAGCAAAAATTCGGGAGTAATCCACTTCATTGGTAAGCTTTATAAGCATGTGCTGAGCATCAATCAACCCAACTTGAGCCTCATGGCAAAAACCCAAATCATGGAAGAAATTCCTAATAGTGATCATATTAGGTCTCCCATTAGAAAATTTCCCGATGAGGTTTTACTCGAATGGTTTAGCTAAGATTTTCACCTCATCCTATGAGAAAATAAGAGCATGTTTACCTAGAAAAAGAATAGTTGAATTGATTCCAATCCATTTTACCAGAGACGAGACATGTATGAGGGCATCCCTAAAGGATTTAGGAACATAGGATTTGCTCCTATCAGGGACGCATATCAGGTAGCGTTCCCGAACCTTCCTCAGCAGCCGATGACCCAAGCAGTTGAAAACGTCAGCACGATTTCGCATAGTCCTGTAGCCGAAAAGGAATCGTCTTCCAGTGTAGGGTTCCCGCCTTACCTTCTTCATTTACATTGTGTTTATATGCTATATCATGAATGCCTAATATATATATATATATATATATATATATATTAACATTTTTTTATTTTTATAGATTTAAAAAAGAATTATAACAGATATGGTTGGTGAGACCAAAAAAAAAAGATAAAAAGAAAAAGATAAAATGAAAAAAAAAGAAATTGTTATCAAACCACCCATAAGAGATTCCTAGGAAAGAATCTCAAAAAATGAAGAAAAAATAGAACTATAAGGTGAGACCTATCCGATCAATGACCACTCTTTCCATTAGGTTGTATATTGTGGTTCAATTTGAGGATTTAGATCTATTCTTTCTTTTTTTCCTTATGATTTTTTCAATATCATTAAATTTGTTTTCTGATTCCATTGTATCTTTGTTTGTTTCTAAATCAGAGATCACTTTTTCTTCTTTAAAATTCTTCGACGTTAGAACTTGGAAGTAGTATGACGCCTACCATAAAAAAACGGGTGAAATTCCGTGGTGTGTGGGTTGAGAGTCGATTTCCCTTCCAAGATATTCAAAGAGAGCTCTTCCCCACTTGGGACTGCCAAAGACGGGGGAGGCAAAATCCACATCATTGGATGGGATGACCTCCATCACATTTCGCTTACTCAGAACTATTGGTATATCATCAATTCATTCTTGAAGTGTATTCGATGAGAATGCCATCGCAAACCTTACATTATGGGAATGTTCCTCAGACTCATTGAGGCATAAGCCATCCTCTAGCGCTGCTCTTAGCCTCAAAACCTTGCGAGCTGCCCAATACGCACATTGAAGCTGATTTGAGAAAAAAATCTCGTAGGCCAATAAATTCTTTTTACTTTCCTCAACACATTTGGAAGAAGAATTTCCAATGGGATCATTTCATCCACCAAGATCACGTACGCTCCAAATCATCAATCTCATTCTTACTGTTATTACCTTCGATGAGCATTGGAACCTTCACGAAAGGGCGAGATTCATCGGCAAACACCAGACCATCAAGCCCGGACCACAACTTGCCACAGTTTATAAGAATGGCCCGTATTGTGTTCCAATCCACAACCTTGCTTTGGCCATCATTGAGGAACCTAAGCCGCTTATTTCTTATGCATACCAAATTGTCTGCAGGACTTCCTTGAGTTTTCGAACCTTTAAGACGAGGATGAGGTTTATAACCAATATCATGACCTTTGAGTTGAGGATGGGGCTGAAAACATGATGTCATGTCGTGCCCGATAATCGAACAATGAGTACAATACAATGGCTTGTTCTCAAAGATACATTCTTGCAGGTATTCGTTCTCTTTGTTCCCAATCCAGATTTCTGATTTAAAATTTTCAGTGAGATCGATTTCGACCAATATATGCGTCATCGAAAGACAGAGAAGGTTGGCGATGGCAAAGTCCACTTCAAGCGGCTTGCCAAAGCAAGACCCCAATGCGATAACAATTGAATGCGTCATTAGGTGAACCTTTAGAAGAGGAAAGTAAGACAATGGAAGGTTCATTCCCTTGATCAAATGTCTACGTCCTTAGACCTTTTATGTTAAAGTTTTCAATAAAATACAAGCCTCTTGCAAATATTCTAGTGTAATCGACTTCATAGATAGTTTGATGAGGATATGCCTGTAATTAACTAATCCTGCGTTGCAGACACCCGACTTAGCAAATTTCTGAACAAGAGAACACTAAAGGTTTGGCTAGCCTATGGATTTCATCATTAGAGAGGAGAAGAGCATGTTTACCTCATAGGTAGGCAATATGTTTGATTATGATTGGATCTCCCCTAGATGTTAAAGCTTCACGAAAGGATAGAGGCACCAAAGAGGCCATTGGGCGGTTGGAATGAAGATTCAGAAGCCCAACCTTTTCCATTCCAGTGAACGGCCGCTGGAACGCAACCAAATGGGTCTCCGGAATGGCGACCGGAGCCGCCAAAGCAAACCTTTGATTGCCAAGATCGCGTCCTTCGTTCGTATCCGTCATTAATAAAACACCCAAACCGGACACCTCCACCTTAACGAGCGGTCGCTGGAGCAGCGGCGGGAGCCGCCATCACAGACCCTGGCGTCCGTCTGTCATTCTCACGTTTGTCTCTCATATATTTGTGTATATATATATATATATATATATATATATATTGGGAAGCTATTAAAATTTTATTAATGAAGTTGAGTACAAATAGATATTGGTTGGTAACAGTAGAAAAGTCTATGTTTATATATATATATATATATATATATATATATATATATATATATATTCAATAAAACTAGGAAGCGATAACGTAATTTTAGATTGCACTCATCAGGAAAAAATTCATATGCCATGGCTTTTTCTAATAAATCAAGGAAGTTTTTTTAAAAGTCAAGGTACAGATAGGATGTTCTCCAGATAATGAACACTCATGGAGAAAAACGATCAAGCTAGGGAAGCAACTTAAAATATATCAAACAACCTACAAGACAAAAGAATCATAGGTAAATCAAAGCAACAGCTGCACAAGGTGATTAATTGGGCAAGAGAACTGGGACATAAGTAGGACAGGCGGCTGAACACATTCAAGTTCTGCAAATGCTATCTTGAATTGGGAGTTTTTGGATATGCCACAGTTTTGTAACAGCGGATCCTAAATTGAATCAAGCGTTAATTTCTGTATGTATATACTTGCTGAGCATAGAAAAATGTTATCCTGCCCTAAACAAATGCCCTCAAAATTCCAAGAAGAGTATTTTTTGAGAGATCAGGTGAGGTATACACATAAAAATACATAAACTAAAGCTAAATGATATTTAATATTGACATATTGCTACTTCATCTGTAACCTACACCTGTGCATAACTATGAAAATTGATTTTGGAAACGAATTATATATTTTTGTGTTGCTAACATTCTATAGCCATTGGATGGCCATAGTTGCATCCAATGGCTCTTGTGCCTTGCGGCGGTACATGCTTTTTCCCCCCCTAAATATAGGGGATAGGGTAGAATGGCATTTTTCTGTATTACTTTGTTTTTCGTTACAACAGGTTCTTATATGATGCTGAAAGAACATTTTTTCTGCCAAAATATTTATTCAAATACTATTTATTTTTCCAGGTTGCCTGCTGGAACAGTTACATAGGTGCAACAACTTGCCTGAAATGGGCCCCTCGCCGAGCCATGTTTGCGGCTGCCTCAACTGCCCTCACATTTTGGATACCCAATCTATTCAAGATAAATAGCTCCGCCAATGCCAAAGTTTGTGCTGCATAATTCTTATGGAAAGGTTATCTCTCTTCAGTATTTCAGCTTTTACTCGTGGATTAGTGGTGACAAATTAGGTGATCTACAGGATTAGGAAGGAGGATGATGACATAGGAGGAACTCAAATTTATGCTGATATTTTCATTTAGTGTTTTTTAGTTTATTTAAGATACTATAATTCAGATATTTGTGATCACATGCGGGTTCTAATGGTGTTGACTCAAGTCTTCATAATTTTTTTTTTTTATGTTTTTAATTTAGTTTTAAAATTTGAAGTTTTATTAGTCATTTTCTCTGTTTTTTAGTGCCTTTGAATTTCTATTTCAATGTACTAAATATGCTCCTGTTTTTTATGAAAAATGTTTTTAGGCTCTTAAATAGCTCTTCAAAAGATTGCATGATTAGTATTTGTTTTTAATATATATATATATATATATATATATATATATATATATATATATATATATATATATATTTAGTTGGTTTTACGCACGAACATGAATTTAATGATAATTTTGTAAGATAAAAAAATGTATTGTAATTTTTAGGAGTTGTGTATCAAAATGTATTTTTATTCATGGGTTAATTTGGCTATTTTAATCTAATTGAAAGTAAGCGTTATTAATTCTTACAATGTATCCTACTTTAATGAAGCAAATGGCAAGCCTATTAAAGAGATTATATGCGTATTTAATCCTAAATATTTAATTTATTCAATAAATAAACTCTAATTGATATTAAAAATGTTCAATATTTATTAATGAAAAAAAATAAAATTAAAGAATTTGAATCTTTATATAATAATATGCTAAAAATGTAATTATTATTGATATTTAAGTATATTATGCATTATTAGTTCTTTGCTGTTAATGCTGTTCAAATTATATTAGCATAAAGTTTATCGTATTGCAGATTGGATTTTTTATATTTGTCAATATTGAATTTGTGCTTATTTGGCATTTTAAAAACTTTTGCTGTTAATGGAAAGCTTAAGAGGTTTTATTCCTACTTATTTTAAAAGTCCTGTAATTCACACATCTTTTTAGTGTATAAAAATATATTTTGGAATAATTACCTCAAAAAAAAAAAAAAAAAAAAAAAGAGAGTAGTTATAGGATAATAATATGGGTATGGATGCAATAGATTTTGGATGATAACTATTTCTCATATTATCATCATAAAAACTGAAATAACTTTACAATCTTAAGATATCTCTCGCACTAAATAGTACTATGAGCAATATTGTGTTGTGTTTTTGGGCAAGTTATGATAGCTGAGTATATGCCTACTAGTAACACTTTGTTTACATTATATTTATGTGTGTTGGTGGGATATATGGGGTGCTTGCTTTAGTATGTATGCTCTGTATTCGCTCAAGGATTGGTTAATGATTCTCATTTCGTAAATAAAGTCTTGAGTGCTTGTGTGTTGGTCTAGATAGCCATTGATCCACTTCAATGTGTATAATCGAAGGCCTTGAAAATTTGTATAAATTTTAAAAATTGAAGGTGTGGATAATCTTAAAACTCATTTTTTTTTTAAACTTTTCTTATTTGATCTCTTAGCATCCTCTATTACCTGCAACTCTTACTTTATTTCTCTAAAACTCGCTTTCATTTTGACTATCAAACACTTTTCTAACGAAAACATACAAAAATTTTGACATCCTCTTAGCTGCTCATAAACCTCTAAAACAATAATTAAATCTTACTAAATAAAATCTATACAAAATATTTTTCCAAAGTTGACCGTTCACTTTCGCGCCACCAAAATCACTCTAAAACAACTAAATCAAAAGCAAATCATATATAAAATGTTGTCCTCACAATATTTCATGAAAGAGTTTTTCGTGCATTATCCATTCGTTCTTATTGGCCAAATAGGAGGAACTGATTTGCATTTAGTTAAGAAGTAATATTATTTCAATACAAATTTTAAGAATAATATTTGTATTATTTTAATATAAATAAATAAATAAGAATAATATAATGTTCAAATATTATTGGATGTATTTAATTTATTTAAGAAAAATACTATTTAGATTGCTGAAGTAGTATCCAGAAAAATCCATCAAATAAAATTTGAATATTATTTGAATACAAATTTTAAAAATAATTTAAAATAGGCATCATTTGAAAGCTTGCAAGGAAGGAAGGATGCAGGGGTCGTCGAGGTTCTTCTCATTTTTTCGCTGAATCGATGGATATTTGAATTCATCATCTCATGTCATAAATTCAAATTCACGGATCGCATATTTGATTCATATTAAACATTTTTACTAATCAAACTTCTTAAGAATGATTTGTAGAGTAATGATCATATTTTGTAATACTTTATCATAAGTAGATAAAGCACATAGCCACAAAACCAAAGACTGGGAGATCTCTCTCTCATAACTGATATAGCTAACTCACTCTAAAAAAGCACACATCATACCGTATCATTGCTATTTCCTAAAATTTGAAATAATACTATATTTGATGAATGCATGCAGTTTGAAATAGGCATCATTTGAAAGTTTGCAAGGAAGGGTCTGTACTGGGGAGATAGGAGGAAGGGGCGGGGGAGTAACCGAGGAGCTGGGCGCGGGCTGCGTCGAGGTCCTTCTGGAGCGCGAGGAGGTGGCGCTGGAGGACGGAGATGACGCCGACGCAGCCGTAGACGGGGTCCTTCACACGGGCCTCGGCCTCGTACGCCAGCGAGCTGGCCGCGTCCTCGCGCTGGCCGGGCGCCAGCTCGCTCAGCAGCTTCGCCACGTTGCTCGCCCCGAAAACTTTGTGCACGTTTATGAACTTCTGCAGCTCTTCCGGCGGGAAGTGCGGCGCGAAGATGCATCCGGAAACACATTTCCGGCGAAGGAATTTGCAGGCGGCGCAGGGACACCCAGAGCTGGATGATGATGATGATGCCATCCCTGCCTTCTTGGCTGTGGAGATCGGATTGGGAATATAGAGAGGGGGGGGGGGGGGGGTGGGGGAGCGGAATTATTGAACCCAACTGTAGTTCTCCTCTGTTGCTCTTTTCCTACAAAGGAAATAACTTGTGGGATGCCACCTCCAATTCAATTCGGTCTATACTCAAATTTTACTACTTATCATTAAATTATAATTTTTTATATAAAAATATTATGCTTACATCAAAATATATATTAAAAAATTTTTAGGATCAATAAAATTTTTTAATTTTTTTAATGTTTGTATATAAATTTCACAAAAAAATATATTTAATCAATAATCTACTTATACATTGAAATAACAAAGGCTCAAAAACGATTTGGTGCTCTTGGACAAAATTACCTTCCCTTTGAATGAAGGTGGGCTGGGATTACGTTCTTTAGACTCGCTCTATACTACCTTCTCTCACAAGCTTTGGTGGAAGTTCAGAACCACCAACTCTCTTTGGGTTCAACTTCTGTTGGCTAAATACTGTGCGACTAAGCACCCGGCTCAAATCAATCATAAAATAATTGATTCCAAAGTTTGGAGCAGGATGCTAAGTCACCGTGATATTACTGAAGAGACTCTTTGTTGGGATGAGCTTGATGCTGATAACAGTTTCTGGTTCGACAACTGGAACCAAATGGAACCGATTGCAAATTTATCGGATATTATTCATAGACCTAAACTTCGGTTAGGAGAAATATACTCAAATGAGCTAAGCTGGAATATGGATTTGATAAACAAGCTTTTACCTCCTCACCTCATTCCTGGGATTATCTTTCACTACCCGATTCTCGCTCTTGAAAAAAAAAACAAACTCCGATTTGTGTCTTAATGACAAACTAAACTTAACCAACATATGGAACTGCTGCAGAACTATAAAGATGCCTTGTTTTCTTACTTGGATTTGGAACTTTTGCATTCCTTCAATCATTAACATTTTCCTTTGGAGAATGGCAAATAACATTTTACTTTGGAGAAATTTATTTGCTGCTTTAGTTCTATGACATATATGGAATAGTAGAAACAAAGCAAAATATAATTGTATTCCCACGAATGCTCAGAAAATTATTGCTACGATTCACAATGAAATCAACATCATTTTAAAAACTTATGAGGATAAATATTTCTCATGGGGCTCTCTCAAGAGCCACGATTTAAAAGGTAAATTTGCAATCTCAATCTCTTGATTGGTTTTGAGCTGCTTTCCTGTCGGTGGGTTTGCTGCTTCTCGTTTTGGTTGACTCTATCGGTGGGGTGTTGCTTCTCGGTTTGGGTCCAGTTTTCTTCTTTTCTGAAGTTTGTTATTTCTAAGGCTGGTTGTCGTTGGTGCTATGGCTGATTTTTTTTTCTCTCATGAGCCTCATTTTTCTAAGGCTGTTTTTTTTGTTGCCTCGTTTGGGGTTTGTTGCGGTTTGGTACTTAGTTTGTGGTTGCGGCTGGGCTGCGATTGAGGTTTGGCTCTTTGGTTTGTGGCTGTGGCTGGGGGTTGGCTCTTTGGTTTGTGCCTATGGCAGGGCGGCGGCTGGGGGTTGGCTCCCTTGCTGCGTCTGTGGCTGGGTTGTAGCAGATCTTTGGATGGTCTTCGATGGCTTTTTCTGTGATGTTCTGTTTCCTTGCAGTTAAGCTGGTTTTTTGGTCTTTTTCTGTTGTGTTGGCTGCTGTTGTTTGGTTGTTTTCGTTTATGTTTTATTTGGTTGCCGGTGTATGTGCATCTGGCTCTTTTTGTCGTCTGTGGATCTTTGTCTAGCCTGGCGGGCAGTCTCTCTTCCGTTTTTTGCTAATTTCTGTGTTTAAGTTCGTTTTGTTTGGTGCTGCTACTGTCTTGCCCTTGGTGGTCTTCTTCCTGATCTCTTGGTTTCGTCGCTTGCTGGCCGGCCCGTCTTCGCTTGGTGCTGCTGTCCTTTCCTCTTCGTTGGAGCTTATTCTGGGATTTGTTTGCGTTGCTGATCTCTTGTTGCTGTTCGGCATCCAATTTTGGTCTTTCTCGTTCCGTGGTTTTGTCCTCCTATTTGGAGGCAGTGAGCTTTCCTCAGTGTTTTTGTAATGTGATCTTTTTTGTGAATTTTGTTTATATTCTCTTTTATTGTTTACCAGTTTAAGTTTTCTTTTCTCTTTATTGGACCTTTTAGATTATACCTTGGGTCTGATTTCTTGGGGCTGTCTTCAGGTTTCTAGTTTGATTAGGTTTCTTGTACATTCGCAGTCCTGTTTTTTCTGTATCCTTCCTTTTTAGATAATTTTTACAAAGAAAAAAAAAAAAAAAAAAAAAAAAATATATATATATATATATATATATATATATATATATTGTTGTATATTAATATGTAACATTTTTGCTACAAGTACAAAAAAAAAAAAAGAGAAGTGAAATCGAACTTTGTTATTTTTGTTTGGAAACTAATCTTTATTCTATTAGATAATTCGTTATATATTAGTAAATATGATTTTAAGATTAAAGTAATGTATTTTATAAAGAAAAATATTATATGTATCCAGATATTAAAAATATATTTGAGAAAACTTAGAAAAATATATGACATCAATTCATTATGGTTGTTGCCAAAAAAAAAAAAAAAAAATATCTCACCATTAAACTCTAAAAATTAGTTGGAGCAATACTAAATTTTGAGCTAATTCGGACATCATTAGAATTAATTGATTATTTTAATATATTTAATTAATTAGAAAAATATGAAAATTAAATTGACCTCAAATATAAAAAATATGATTATTTTTTTGAATTTTTCACTATCAAATTAGCTAATAGTAAATTTTTGAGATTCTTTGAAGTTCATTTGGTAGCTTAAATTTAATTAATTAAATTGATATAATTTATCAATAAATTAAATTAAATTAATTTATTATTACTTAACGACCGTTTAACTATTTGATCGAATGGAGGGCGATCCGCTCCATTCGATCAAACTCGCCGTCTCGATTGGATGGCTGAGGCGCAATCTGCGGGTTTTGAGAGATTAGGCCGTTGGGTCAAGCCGCTGATCCAATGGCCAGATCACGCCAGTGTAATGTGCTATATCGTGATCTCCACGATGGCCATGATCGTGCTAATAGAGCAGAAGGGTCGTGCTACGGCCGCTCAACCCCGCTGATTTAGCCCCTAATGTCCTCCATTCTACTCTACTCCCCGAACTTTATCGTTTGGGAACTCTTGGACAACTACAGTAGACGAGTTTTCTTAGTCAAGCGAACCATTGACAAACCTTAGGTACCCTGTTTTCGAGCTCTTAACAGCTTTTTTTCTATTCCTCCAATTTCATTTTACCACCTCAATCTGTATATGCTTGTAAGGTTGAGCCAATTTGGCTCAATAAGGTCTGATGGGCTCAGTGTGACTTAGGCTGCTACAATATTACATAGTAGCCTGAGTCCCAGACCTATCATTCATTGGTTCAAGCCATATCCTCCATCGATGAGGTGTTCCTTGGGTTGACCTTGACCCAAGGACACATCAGAACCAATATCGAGCGCATTGGTCCATTATGGAGGGAGAACTATCCCTCAACTATAAATCCTAAGCCAGGATTTGAACCACGTCGTTTGAATGATAGGAGATAAAACATTAAGGCCTTTAATATTCATCATGTTGGTCTTGTTGAGAGCTTCATTTTGGCATATGGAATGCCCTCTAAAATGCACTATGCGTCAATAATTTTGATGCCCTAGCTTCCCCGTATTGGCTCTCGGGAGTGGAAGATGTACAGTGCCGAGATAATTCAAAGCAAATATCTCAATTGACTAAAGACATATGCTTAATGTCTAAAGTTAATTGGGAGTTCTATTAACCTCAATTATTATGGTAGATAATTCAAATTAGATAACAAATGAATATCACATGAGTTGTATTTAAATTTAGCAATTCCTTAAAATGCAGCAACGCTTTGAGAATCAAACTCATTTGATAATAATAACAAACTTATATGCATAACATAAAATATAATTAAATCTGAGAAGGAGTTTCATTCAAGGTAAAATAGTTTGTACATACACTAGTAAGCTAAGACTGGCTATGTAGTGATCAGGAGACTACACATCTCATTGAGGAGGGATATGTAGTTATTCAGGAGACCACAATACATATAGTTGGGTAAACGTACATAACTCATCATTATGTTGTACGTGCTCGCAGAACAAAACATACAATAATAAATAAAACTGTATTTACACTTTACAGTTTTACATTTATTTACTTTAGTTCAGCATTACTATTTTAGCATCATTCACATTAACTTTTAGCTACTAATATTTACTTATTCAATTCATATATTGTCTTTTATAATTGCTTAACCTATTTCTTGCATAATATTATCTAGCACTTTTGCTTCATTTACTTTTACTAGTCCCTTACTTTCAGTATTTCTTTTTATATTGTATTGCGCTCCATATATCAAGCTTGTTAAATGCGACATCCTTAACAAATAATAGATTATAAAGTCTTAAAATATACTTAGACTTACGTAAATCTAATCACTTATTTTCTTTTTATTAGCTGTATCATATCATATTAAAAATCAAATATCATAGATCGCGAGCTCTGAGATAATTTAGAAGGTGAGTCAAAAGTGGTGTAAGAGGATTAGGAGCAGCCATAAAGTTTTTATTTAGCTTTATTTCTTTTTCATGTGAGAATGAGAGTTCTTTTATTTAACTAATCGTTGAAAACTTAAACATACTTGGGACATTTTATTTATGTAAATCTACAATGAATCTTTTTCTTTTATTTATCTAGATAATTGTATTGGTAATATTTATTAATATATTTATAATGTGTCTATCTTTCTTATCTTATAGAAATTTTACCCCTCGTAGTACTTAATAGTGGTTTAAGACATGCTAACAAAATATTAAGCACTACAGTGACACTCAGTGTTGGATCAGGACATTTAATTTGACACCAAGTCGTTACACATTGTGCATAAATAAAATATTTAAATACTTTACATAGGGGTTTCATCTGGCAGATATTTGAGCCAGAGTAAGCTATGGAGTGATATGGAGACCACACATGTCATAGCGGGGAAGTGTGTGTGTTTTGGGAGACCATGCTACTTTTGGTTAAATAAACATGCTTAACTCCTTATTTGTTCTATAATGTGTTCGCAGAATAAACTTAAATAAGATAAATAGATAAAAAATGTATTTCTCACAATCCCATTGATTATGAATGATTTATTATAGTCTTATGAATATGCGTTGCTATTACTCAGTCCTTGAGATTACATTTTACCTCATTTTACTTCTTTTTTACTATTGTACTGTACTTTACAGTTTTACTTTCAACTTCTTTGTAGTATATGTTTACTTAGTTTTTACTTATATTTTCCTTATGCTACTTAACTTTTACTATTACTTAACATACATTCTTGTTTTCATGTTTCCTTTAGTACACTTATATGCTTAAAGATTATAGTACTTTCTTTTTCCTTTCTTACATGTTTTATACAAGCTAGAGTAGCCCACTATGAGTACTTGTACTCTTATTTATATTTATGTCTTTATTATTTTAAGTACTTATTTCCTTACATTAGATTGTGCACTGCTTTCTATATATAATTATAAATGGTTAATGTGATATCCATTAAATTTAAAATAAATAAAATTAACAAACCTAAAATGTACAAACTTCTTAAGTATAACCATTTTTTTTTATTGGGTGTGTCTTACTATTAAAAATAAAATACAATATACCATGAGCTTGGAGAGGAACTTAAACCTGATGTAGACCCCGATCTTCAAGAGTAGTTGTGAAGCCTTATCATTTTTCTTTGCTTATTCCCATGAGAATGAGAATTTTTATGGCATCTAAATCTATTTTGTAATAACTATAACTCTGTATGTTTTATTTTTCTTTTATGTGACGAATGCCTCTTCTTTCTTTTACTCTAAATGATTTGGATAATAGATATAGTTAAGAGAGTGAGAGAAAGAGATGGATTAAAATTTTCTTTCCACCACTTTGCTGAAGGGGAGGTGGAAGTTAACATATTTCAATAAATTATTTATTTGCAGCATGTGAGAAGAGCTGAGGGCAACAAAGGACAATACCACCTTTGTAACAATCTTAGTGTTGTTACCCATTAATTAGTAATTTAATAAACTTCTTTTCTTTTATAGTACTCTTATAATAGTGTTAAAAGTCTTCACCTCAAGTTTCATGCAATTTTGAGACGAGACTCCAACATTCCTGGTTTTCTCAATAATTTTGAGATTGTCTATTTTATTTTGACCTCAGAATCAAAATCGGAGTCCGCCATTGGACTTACCACCCCAAAATTAGTTAGGAATGGTATTTTAGAAGTATTTGGAAGTCATTGAATTTTTCCCGATTATTTTAATATTAATTAAATACTAAAAAAATTAGAATAATTAAATTAACAATCGATAAAAAATCTGATTGCATTTTTAAGTCCTTCACTCCTCAATTTGGTTAGGGTGAATTTTTGAGATTTTTGGAGCTCGTTTGATTATTTATTTTTTATTAATTAAATATGTATTAATTTTATTATATTCTTACTATTTTTATTAATTATTATTAGCTAATAATTAATTACCCATTTTCAAACTTTTGGCGACTTCATTATTGTGGCGACCGGGGATCGAAGTTCGAGAGTCTTTAAAGAACAATTCATCTCAATTGAAAATATATTTTTTTTTTGTAATTCAAAAAGGACATAATAAAATAAAATAATATAATCCACAGTCCTTTTATACATAGAGCCAAAATATATATGAAAAGTTACAATAGTTTGAATAAAATAAGAAATATCTACATTCTTTTACTTCTTTAATTCTTCATCTTTTTAATTTGGCAGATATTCTAAGTCTTTTTAATTATCAAAACCTGAAAAAATTCAGTTTACCAGTCAGGTAGGAGTACACAAATTATTCTTATAAGAATAAATCTAGCATCCTATAATAGGTATGAATCAAATACGAAAATAACTGAAAGACTGCAAATAAAGTAAGCAATTTCCAAATTCAATTTTTGCCCTGCAAAATAGCTGTGAAAATCAACATATATGAAGTAAATTTTATCAAAAGCATTTGTAACAATAAGTCGAGTTCGTAGACTCCTGAGCCCAAATGGGTAAACCCATAGGTATAACCTGTATGAAGCTTATCTCACCACCCGTCGGTAGCTTACTCAAAATAGGAACTGATGGTGTGTCTTTCCTCTGGATTTGCCTACTTCCTACAAGAGGCTAAATCCCTCCATATAACTCCCAAAGGCTTGCTAGCTAGCCCAATTTGTACAGATTCTAATTTTGCATTCCACCCTCCAAAGACAAACACCACAAAATATATATATACTGTGTTTCATTCTTTTTGTTACATGCTATTTGATATAAATCTTTTGCAGATTAAAATGCGGTAAGCAGTGCAAATAATACTTAAATGGAAAGTGGCTCAAATAAGAATACTGAAATAAGACTTATAAGTAAATTTGCGTACCTGACTTGTTTTGATAAATTCAACCAAATTTAATTTCTTTGATCTGCCAAAATAATGAAATTTATTAATTTAATATTTTTATTATGATTTGTAGTATTATAACTATTTTTATTTATTTGAATTTATTTTTATTAAGTTTTATAATTATTTATGCCTTATAAGGTCAAATTACCTTATAAGGGCATTTTAGTAATTTTACCCTTAATAAAATATAAAATTTATATTAGTTTATTGAAGATTATGTCCTAAAGTTTCTTTAGAGCCTGAAATTATTCAATTCTGATACGAATTGGCTAAATTATAGCTAATCTAATTTATAGGATTAATAATTAGGGTTAAATGTGATTAGTGCGTGATTAGTGAATTTGGTCATAAAATTATTAAACTAATTATATATTTTGGTTCTAATTTACTTTATGAGTCATTTAAAATTGAAATCACTTAATTTGGATTATTATATTTGCTAATATTCACTAATCAAGTTTTTAGAGTGATTAGGGTTACTTAGGAGATCTAACTGTTGGATCCTAAATATTTTTGCAGTTTACTAAAATTTAGGTTTTTCTGATCTAAATAGATATTTGGATTTCTTAATTTAGAGCTAAATTGACTAACTTATGGCTATTTGAAGTTTTCAGGGTAAAAGGCTTAATTAGGGTTAGGTCCTAATTGCGATTAGTCAAATTTTAATCCAAACAGCAAAATTAATATTTCTAAAATATTTCTTATATTTTTTTGAGTATTTTAGGACCCATATTCAATAGGTTTGGAGTAGTGAGTGTAAAGTTATGGCTAAATGAATTTTAGTGGCATTTTTGTAATAATTTAAATACCTAAAATAATATCATTATGTGAAATAATGTTCTTACAGCCAAATTATTTGTATTTTTAAATTTCTCATATTTTTCTAATGAATTTAGTATATTTAATTGTATATTTTGGATAATTATGTTAGGATTTATTTAAATTTAAAGTTTAGTTAATTAATTGAATTATATTATGATTAATATGTATTTATTAAATATTTCTGATTAATAATTTAATTATGTATTATATTTATATAATTGTTATTTTATTAAATTATTTATATCTTATTTTTCTGTTATTTTTAATTTATGAATTTTTATATATATATTAATTACTGTATCTGTTTTATTATATTATTTTATTTAATATGTTTTAAATATATTTATTAAATATTATTTTATCATATTTATTTAAAATTTCTTTTATCTATATTTATTAACTAGATTTAAATTTTCTGTTATTATTATTATTGTATTTTAATTGATTTGATATATATATATATATATATTTATAATATTTTCTGTTTTATTATTATTTACTGTATTTTGATTATTTATTTTACTATTTTTATTATTTTATTTATAATATATATATATATATACGTATATATTATCATTAGTTTTAATATTATAAGAATTTAAATTAAATATATATATATATATTTTAATTATTCTGTTTTTATTTTATTTAATTTATTCGTTTTCTGTTCTTATATTTATATGTATATTAATATACAAGTATAGTTAATATATTACATATTTTTATCTTATAAATATTAATATTTTTTATTTTTTTTATTTAATTCTTTTCTGCAGGTGGGACCCGCGGCTGTCTCGGTGACAGAAGGAAGCCACGTGGCGTCTTTTCATTTGCTCGACGGCTGGCGTGGGTCCCGCGTGTTTTAAGTTTTAACAGAGGCGGGTCCCACGCGGTGTCTGCGTACGTCGACCGCGGTTTGGGCCAGACGAATCGGGTCGGCTCGATTGAACCCAACGATTCAGATTGAATCGAACGGTTCAGATTCCTTAGGTTTTTATCTGACGGACCTGATCGACTTAGGAGAATCGAATCGTTCTTGATTCGATTCGTCGTGACGATTTGTCTTCTCCGTCGTTCGACAGGTAAGATGGAATGCTAGGGTTTAGGCGAAATTGCTTGTTTAGACAAATCACAATACTTTGATTTAGATACAAGTGAGGAAGGAGGTAGTACCTTTATGCGAAAGGTTGAAACAGGTCGATCGATGCGGGATTTCTTTGGTCTTTTTAGGGTCTACTTATGTGAAAATCGACGAGAGGAAACAATCGAAGACTTAAGTAGGGTTCGAAATACTGATTATCGACGGTGGGAGTGGCCATTTGAAGACACGCGGCGAAGGAGACGCTACGTGCCCTAATACGGGACATTCGCAGCTCTTCGCTTGCGATCCGGGAGAGATAATCTTTTGACCGTCCGATCTTTCGATCGGACAGATCAGAAGAATTGTCTGAATAAATGGTGGATTTAAAAAAATTGGGAACGAGGTTAAACATAAGTAAATGACGCCGTTAAAATATAATTAAATAAATAATTATTGGATTCAATTTAATTAATTTAATTAATTAATCTTAACTTAATAATTATATCCCAAAAATTTTAAAAATATCAATCCTAGCTAATTAAGGTCTTCTGAACACAATGGTGCATTCAGATTTTTGATCCGATGAGTATTTAATTACTCAAATTTTTAGGTATTTAAATAATATTAAAATATTCGTCTAAAAATTAACGACTTCTAAATGTGTTCAAAACTTTACCCCTAGCTAATTTGGAGGTGGTGAACGCAATGGTGAAGTTGGATTTTTAATCTGAGATCAAAATTTTTTAAATATTAATAAACAATTAGAATGAGATTTTTGGTATTTTACATTCTCTCCAACTTAGAAGAGATGTCATCCCGACATCAATCTAAAATTTGAAGATATTTACAAGATCTAGAATTACTTACTAGTGGAATAAGTGAGGATATGCTTTCCTCATACTTGATTCTTCTTCCCATGTGGCTTCTTCTTTGCGACAGTTCTTCCATTTGATATTTATCATGGGAATAGATTTATTTCTTAATTTCCTCTCATCTCGATCTAGAATCTCTTCTGGTTCGATCGTATATCTGAGATTTGGTTGTAAGTTGATATCTTCTACTTCCACTCTCATTGAAGATTCAGATAAGCATTTCCTTAATGAAGAGATATGAAATACGTCGTGCATCAGATTCAGATGTGCTGGAAGTTTGATCTGATATGCCACTTGGCCTACTCTTTTCAAGATTTCAAAAGGTCCAATAAATTTTAGACTTAATTTCCTAGAAACTTCAAATCTGGAAACTCCTTTGAATGGGTTCACTTTCAAATATACAAAATCTCCAACAGAAAATTCAACATGACGATGATGAGCATCAAAATACTACTTCTGCCTGTCTTGAGCTGCTTTCATTCGATGCTGAATTAATTTTATGTTTTCTGTTGCCTGAAGAATCAAATCTAATTTTAATATCCTGTTTTCTCCAATACTGTTCTAGGATAAGGGAGTGATACACTTTCTTCCATAAAGGGCTTCATAAGGAGCCATTCCAATACTTGCTTGAAAACTATTATTATAAGAGAATTCTATTAATGGAAGGTGATCATCCCAACTTCCTCCAAAATCTAGGACACAAAGGCGAAGAAGATCTTCTAGAGTTTGATTTACTCGTTCAGTTTGTCCATCAGTCTGTGGATGAAATGCTGTACTCATGCAGAGTTGTGAACCAAGATCTTGATGAACTGCTTCCCAGAACTTTGAAGTGAATCTACTATCTTTATCAGAAACGATAGTTTTTGGGATACCATGTAACCTTACTATCTCTTTTAGATAGATCCTTGCCAACTTGTCTACTGAATCTGTTTACTTAATGGGTAAAAAGTGTGCTGATTTTGTAAGCCTATCCACAATTACCCAAATAGAATTATTATTGGATTTTGAACGAGGAAATCTAGTTATGAAATCCATGGTGATATCTTCCCATTTCCATTGAGGTATAGCTAGAGGTTGAAGTAATCTACCTGGTTTCTGATGTTCTGCCTTTACCAGGTTATAGGCTTCACATTTTGATATAAACTCAGCTATACTTTTCTTCATTCTTGGCCACCAAAAATGTAATTTTAAGTCTTGATACATCTTGTTATTTCTAGGATGAATTGAGTATCTAGACTGGTGAGCTTTTTTCAATACTTTAGATCTTAGCTCAGTTTTATTAGGTATCCATATTCTGGATCCACACCAAATATTCTTATTTGAATCTAAATTCAGCTCTAAGTTCTTTCCTGATTGAATAGATGCAGATAAGGAGCTATATTCTTCATCAAGATGTTGAGCTTCTTTAATCTCATCCATTAACATTCAACAGTCATTTGAAATAGATTAGCATTTGATGGCAATATGACTTCTAACTGAAGATCTTCTATTTCCTTGAGTAATACAGGATTAGAAGTCAAAATATGCAAATGTGAAACTGCCTTTCGACTTAGTGCATCTACTACTATATTTGCCTTGCCAGGATGATATTGAATTGATAAATCATAATCTTTGATTAACTCTAACCATCTTCGCTGTCTTAAATTGATCTCTTTCTGAGTAAAGATATACTTCAGACTTTGATGATCTGTGAAGACTTCATATCTTACTCTATACAAGTAATATCTCCAGATCTTTAGTGCAAAGACTATTGCAGCTAACTCCAAATTATGAACTGGATAATTCTTTTCATGAACTTTAAGCTGTCTAGATGCAAAAGCTATCACTTTTTCTTCTTGCATGAGAACACAGCCTAATCCAATACCAGAAGCATCATAATAAATTTGATATTCTTTTCCTTCAACTGGTAGAACTAGAATAGGAGCTGAGGTTAGACATTCTTTTAATTTCTTAAATGCTGATTCACATGATAAGTCCCAAACATAAGGTACATCTTTTTGGGTGAGACGAGTAAGAGGGACTGCAATATGAGAAAAGTTCTTAACAAACTTACGATAGTACCCAGCTAATCCCAAGAAACTTCGTATCTCAGTTACTGAAGTAGGTTGGGGCCAATCCTGAATTGCACTTATCTTGCTGGGATCAACTGATATTCCTTCCTTGCTAATTATATGGCCTAAGAAGGCGACTGAGTGTAGCCAAAATTCACATTTTGAGAATTTGGCGTACAGTTGATGTTGCGTTAGCAAGTTTAAGGTGATTCTAAGATGCTCTTCATGTTCCTTAGCATTCTTAGAATAAATCAATATATCATCAATAAAGATGATAATAAAAGAATCTAGATAGGGTTTCATTATTCGCTGCATCAGATCCATAAAATAAGATGGGGCGTTGGTTAACCCAAAAGGCATCACCAAAAATTTATAATGCCCATATCGCGTTCTGAATGCAGACTTAGGAATATCTTCGTCTTTGATACGAAGTTGGTGATAACCATATCTTAAATTAATTTTGGAAAATATGGAAGCACTAACTAATTGGTCAAATATATCATCTATTCTTGGTAATGGGTATTTGTTCTTAATAGTAACCTTATTCAATTCCCGGTAATCGATACATAATCGCATACTTCCATCTTTTTTCTTAACAAATAAAACTGGGGCTCCCCAAGGAGAATTACTTGGTCTTATAAATCCTTTTTCAGTTAACTCTTGAAGTTGATTCTTAAGTTCCTCTAACTCTTTGGGTGCCATTCTGTATGGAGCTTTAGATAAAGGATTCGTTCCTTGACTTAAATCAATACTAAACTCCACTTCTCTTTGAGGTGGCAGACCTGGAAGTTCATTTGGAAATACATCTGCATATTCTTTCACTACAGAGTCTCTTCTAAAGTTATAGTTTTAACTTCAGAACTTGAGAGTAAGGTTAAGAATATGGGATACTTCTTTCAAATGAACTTTTCAATTTTGTTTGCTGGGATAAGGCTAATAATTGCACTTCTTTGACCAACAAAGGTTACTCTCTTATTTTCATTATAAATATATACCCTCTTCTTTGCACAATCAATCAATGCCTTATTCTGACTCATCCAGTCCATCCCAAGGATGATATCAAAACTAGTTATAGGGATGACAGTGAGTTTAGCTTCCTAAGAATTTCCACTTATATTTAACTTGCAATTATAAGAGATATTTGTTTCTAAAAACTCTCATGATGGTAAATTAACCTTAAGGACTGATGAAAGTTGTTCTACTGGTAATGAATATTGTTGAACTATTTTTGACGCAATAAAAGAATCCGTAGCTCCAGAATCAAAAAGAACTGAACAAGGGTACTGGAATAATAAAATGGTACCTGTGACCACATCAGGTTCCTCTTTGGCCTCTTCTTAAGATAGGTTGAATATTCTGGCCTGGGCTTGATTATTTCTTGGATTACTGGAAGATGCCATATTATTTCCTTGGTTTACTGGTGGTATTCCTGGATTCTTCATAACTGCTTTTCCTTGGTTTGAAATTTGATACCCATTGACTGTATAGGTGGCACAGTGGAACTTTATGGAATGATTTGTTCTTCCGCATCAGTGGCATTGACCCTCACCAGTAAAACACTTATCTGTAGTATGAATTTTTCCACAAAACTTGCAAGTGTTTGGTGTTCTCAGAGTAGGTCTACTTAAGTTTCCTTGAATATTGTAAACTTTTCCTTGAGGTCTGGAAATTGCTGCCACTTGGATTGAAAATGAGGGGAGAAAGCTGGTCTTTTCATCTTGGAAGAGTACTGCTCTTCTTGAGCTTTCATAAGTTTAGCTTTCTCTACTAATTGAGCAAAGTTTAAGATCTGAAGAGGTGTCAAAATATGTTGAAAGTTATTCCTTAATCCATTAAGGAACAAATGGCATCTGACTTCTTCAGTAGTGACCATTTCTAGGGCAAAGCTTGCTAAATGAGTGAATTCTTCCTCATATTCAGTTACTGTGTGACTTCCTTGCTTTAGGTTTAATAGCTCTTTTCTCATCGTTTGCCTAGCAGACTGAGGCACATATTTGCCTAAGAACATTTTCACAAATTCCTCCCATTGGATCTCTTCTTATGTTCTATTTTGGAATGTGGTGTTCTTGGTCATCTTCCACCACTTTTCAATAACTTCTGTCAGAAGATAAGTAGCTAGAGATACCTTCTGATCTTCTGAGCTCTTAGCACATCTAAACTCTTTTTCTATTCTTTGAATCCACTCCTCAGCTTAGTAGGGAGTTGCTTTGCCATTGAATTTGGGAGGTTGAAGTTTGAGAAAAACATGCATATCTTCATTTACTGCTTTCCTCTGAATAGGATGTGGGTTTTGAATTTGTTGACTATTCATGAATTGACTCATCATATTCATGAACTGGAGCATCTGATTTGCTCCACTATGATCAAAGGGATAGACTGCTTCAACATTAGGTGAAATAGTCTTGTTGTGACTAAGAATGTTTTGAGGATATTTTCCTCCTGTGATTGATTGTTGTTGTTGTTGTTGTTGTTGTTTTGACTATCCATAATCTTTGAAATAATAAACTATACTTAGTTGGCTCTCCAACTTAAAATCTAACTTCTAATAACTTAGTAACTGTATTCATATAGTTGGCTCTTCTAATGAATTATTCCTTAAATAGTCTCAAACTTCGCTCTGATACCAATTTCTTTGGCGACCGGGGATCGAAGTTCGAGAGTCTTTAAAGAATAATTCATCTCAATTGAAAAAATATATATTTTTTTATAATTCAAAAAGGATATAATAAAATAAAATAATATAATCCACAGTCTTTTTATACATAGAGCCAAAACATATATGAAAAGTTACAATAGTTTGAATGAAATAAGAAATATCTACATTCTTCTGCTTCTTTAATTCTTCCTCTTTTTAATTTGGCAGATATTCTTAGTCTTTTTAATTATCAAAATCTGAAAAAATTCAATTTACCAGTCAGGTAGGAGTACACAAATTATTCTTATAAGAATAAATCTAGCATCTTATAATATGTATGAATCAAATATGAAAATAATTGAAAGACTGTAAATAAAGTAAGCAATTTCCAAATTCAATTTCTGCCCTGCAAAATAGCTGTGAAAATCAACATATATGAAGTAAATTTTATCAAAAGCATTTGTAACAATAAGTCGAGTCCGTAAACTCCTGAGCCTAAATGGGTAAACCCATAGGCATAACCTGTATGAAGCTTATCTCGCCACCCGTCGGTAGCTTACTCAAAATAGGAACTGATGGTGTGTCTTTCATCTGGATTTGCCTACTTCCTACAAGAGGTTAAATCCCTCCATATAACTCCCAGGGGCTTGCTAGCTAGCCTAATTTGTACAGATTCCAGTTTTGCATTCCACTCTCCAAAGATAAATACCACAAAATATATATATACTGTGTTTCATTCTTTTTGTTACATTCTATTTGATATAAATCTTTTCTATATTAAAATGCGGTAAGCAGTGCAAATAATACTCAAATGAAAAGTGGCTCAAATAAGAATACTGAAATAAGACTTATAAGTAAATTTACGTACCTGACTTGTTTTGATAAAATAAACCAAATTTAATTTCTTTGATTTTCCAAAATAATGAAATTTATTAAATTAATGATTTTATTATGATTTGTAGTATTATAAATATTTTGATTTATTTGAATTTATTTTTATTAAGTTTTATAATTATTTATACCTTATAAGGTCAAATTGGGAATTTGACCTTATAAGGGCATTTTAGTAATTTTACCCTTAATAAAATATAAAATTTATGTTAGTTTATTGAAGATTATGTCCTAAAGTTTCTTTAGAGCTTGAAATTATTCAATTCTGATACGAATTGGCTAAATTATAGCTAATCTAATTTCTAGGGTTAATAATTAAAGTTAAATGTGATTAGTGAGTGATTAGTGAATTTGGTCACAAAATTATTAAACTATTTATATATTTAGGTTTTAATTTACTTTATGAGTCATTTAAAACTAAAATCACTTAATTTGGATTATTATATTTGCTAATATTTACTAATCAAGTTTTTAGAGTGATTAGGGTTAATTAGAAGATCTAATCATTGGATACTAAAAATTTTTGCAGTTTACTGAAATTTAAGTTTTTCTGATCTAAATAAATATTTTGATTTCTTAATTTGGAGCTAAATTGACTAACTTATGGCTATTTGAAGTTTCTAGGTTAAAAGGCTTAATTAAGCTTAGGTCCTAATTGCGATTAGTCAAATTTTAATCCAAACAGCAAAATTAATACTCCTAAAATACTCAGAAAAATATAAGGAATATTTTAGATGTATTAATTTTGCTGTTTGGATTAAAATTTGACTAATCGCAATTAGGACCTAACCCTAATTAAGCCTTTTACCCTAGAAACTTCAAATAGCCATAAGTTAGTCAATTTAGCTCCAAATTAAAAAATACAAATATTTATTTAGATTAGAAAAACCTAAATTTCAGTAAACTGCAAAAATATTTAGTATCCAACGGTTAGATCTCATAATTAACCCTAATCACTCTAAAAATTTGATTAGTGAATATTAGCAAATATAATAATCCAAATTAAGTGATTTTAGTTTTAAATGACTCATAAAGTAAATTAAAACCTAAATATATAATTAGTTTAATAATTTTGTGACCAAATTCACTAATCACTCACTAATCACATTTAACCATAATTATTAACCATAGAAATTAGATTAGCTATAATTTAGCCAATTCATATCAGAATTGAATAATTTCAGGCTCTAAAAAAACTTTAGGGCATAATCTTCAATAAACTAATATAAATTTTATATTTTATTAAGGGTAAAATTACTAAAATACCCTTATAAGATTAAATTCCCAATTTGACCTTATAAGGCATAAATAATTATAAAACTTAATAAAAATAAATTCAAATAAATCAAAATAGTTATAATACTACAAATCATAATAAAAACATTAAATTAATAAATTTTATTATTTTGGTAGATCAAAAAAATTAAATTTGGTTGATTTTATCAAAATAAGTCAGGTACGCAAATTTACTTATAAGTTTTATTTCAGTATTCTTATTTGAGCTACTTTTCATTTGAGTATTATTTGCACTGCTTACCGCATTTTAATCTGCAAAAAATTTATATCAAATAGCATGTAACAAAAAGAATGAAACACAGTATATATATATATATATATATTTTTATGATGTTTGTCTTTGGAGGGTGGAATGCAAAACTGGAATCTGTACAGATTGGGCTAGCTAGCAAGCCCCTGGGAGTTATATGGATGGATTTAACCTCTTGTAGGAAGTAGGAAAATCCAGAGGAAAGACACACCATCTGTTCTTATTTTGAGTAAGCTACCGACGGGTGGTGAGATAAGCTTCCTACAGGTTATGCCTATGGGTTTACCCATTTGGGCTCAGGAGTCTACGGACTCGACTTATTATTACAAATACTTTTGATAAAATTTACTTCATATATGTTGATTTTCACAGCTATTTTGCAGGGCAGAAATTGAATTTGGAAATTGCTTACTTTATTTGCAGTCTTTCAGTTATTTTCATATTTGATTCATACCTATTATAGGATGATAGATTTATTCTTATAAGAACAAATTGCGTACTCCTACCTAACTGGTAAACTGAATTTTTTCAAGTTTTGATAATTAAAAAGACTTAGAAGATCTGCTAAATTAAAAAGAAGAAGAATTAAAGAAGCAGAAGAATGTAGATATTTCTTATTTCATTCAAACTGTTGTAACTTTTCATATATATTTGGGCTCTATGTATAAAAGGACTGTGGATTATATTATATTATTTTATTATGTCATTTTTGAATTACAAAAAATATATATATATTTTTAATTGAGATGAATTGTTCTTTAAAGACTCCCGAACTTCGATCCCCGGTCGCCACAATTATCCACCGTCAGATCGCGTGCTTGTGTGAGATCGGACGGTTGAAGTGGCTTGGTGAGATCTGAATCATCCGTTCGTTCAGCGGTCGATCGAACGACCGATCGCGCAAGCACTGTAAATCCTTGTCTTGCGCGGATGTGCGTGGCCAGGGCGCAGGCACCCGTGCCCTACGGAGCTTATGCATGCCTCCTTGAGGTTCCATCGGCTCTCTTCATTTTGTTTCATTTTCTTGTCGTCTAGCCTTGGAGAGTCGCAGGGCGAAGATGAGGAGCCTGCTGCCATTGGAACCTAAAGCGCGCCCTAACCTTAGATCATGAGAGCGAAGGAGCCAGGCACTCCAAATTATATTTCATACCTTATATAATTCTTCATCTAAATTTTTTATCTTAATTGGTTATTCTTATTGTTATGTGTCGACTCTTCAAATCGATCGAGCTCGATTTGACTTTTTTTTGTAGTTGTTCTATATTAATCGTAAGGCAACTCTTAGGGCATCACTTTCGTATGCATTAGGTTACTTTTGGATGGGGTTTTTGAGCTTGTTTGGTCGGCCTGAGCGAGAGGTTCAAACTGAGGGTTCCATCACGTTCAGAGGTGGCGGGATGGGCGCGTTTGATGATGCCCTAGTTCAGCTCCTTCTCGCCACTGTCGGGGAAGAAAGAACTGAACCTGAACAGTAGCTCACATGCGAGTCATCTGCTGGACCAGGTCGGTCTTTTTCTCATGAATCGCTCAAATCCCACGCGCTTGCGTGTCAGCATCTGGATGGATGCTCTATTGTTCAGGAGGGATCCACACCTGACTTCGTCAACGCCGCCTTGTGGAATTTGCGCCATCCTCAGTACCTCAGCTTCCACATCGAGCATTGTTTTCCGTACAAGCAAACTGATGGGATTAAGTTAATAATTTAAGAAATTAATTAGTATTGTTAATTAATGCAAATTTCATTAACTTATAACTTGCAAAATAATTATTTGAACTATACAAATTTATAGATCATTTTGATCAGAAAAATGGGACAAACATAATGACATAATTCAACTTAGGTTTTGAACCATAATTTTCTTAATCACTTTTTAACCATAATTTAGAGTTCAAAAAACCATAAAATCCCAATGTTATTCAATTTTGACCTAGTTAGTATCATTCTTCTCCTTATACAATAAGGATTCCATATTTACTTACATTATTTTATTTGGACAATAGTTTGGATGTTTTAGGTATTTGCCTCCTTAAATTAGTATAATTTTGTAATTTCATAATTTGTTAACATGCTTGTTTTAGGTTTTTAAACCTTAGGATAGCAAACATGTTTCATTTATTTTATTTCCCATATCATTTCAAATGTATATTTAAAACTTGACTTTTCATAATTTAGATGTTTGGTTACTTAACAAATTATTGATTCAACCTTCAACCTTTGGAGAGATGTTATATGATTAATTTTGTATCTTTGAATTTCTTATCATCTTTAGATTTTGATAATGCACCCAATTAGTGTAGTTAACCTTAATGTTGTGTAATTGTAGGATATGAATATATTAGAATAAGTTCTTAGCAATTAGATTAGATCTTAGCACACTTTTCCTTTAGCTCTTAGTATTCATTTAAGCTCTCTAGTGATTGACTTAAAAGTTCCTTAGCTTTTCTAATGTGTCTTAGATATCCTATTGATTTTATTAACCTACACACTATAGTAAATGTAGAGCTTGTAGCTTATAATCCTTTCTCTACCATGTATTTAGACTCCTCATATTACTTGATCTTAGCTAGATTAATGATTGAATTGGATAGAACCTTTCATTTATAACCTAGTTAGATGAGTTTAGTAATTAAACCCTTAACTTCTATCTTCTTAAGTTTAGTAATTCCTTAGTCTTACCTTTCCATACTAGTTTTCTAGACCTTAAATCTTTTAATCTATTTGATTTGATTGGCTTAAGATTAGCATAGAATATGTCCTATTTTGCATAAATATGCTGATAAATTATTTTGTCATTTCTTAAACTAAATCAAATTACTATTTTACAAAACTTCTTCACTTATACTATTACTTATATTTGACTTCGATATAAATATTTATAAGTCAATTGGGAGCTCATTTAGTTCTAATCATTAAGTAGATCATTAAAATAGACAACTTTAGCAATCACATAGTTTATAATTACTTGAAATCCTTGAATGCTTACTTTGTTTTAAGCTTATATTTTTGAATATACAAACAAGACATTGTGCATAAATAAAATATTCTTAAAATACTATAGGGGTTTCTTGGTGGTGGTCAAGAGCAGGCTTAGGGGAAATATAAGGAGATCTCACATATATTAGAAGAGAAGTGTGAGTGTTTATTTTATATACTTTCCATACTAGGTAGACAGACGCGTTTAACTCCTCGCTCGTTCTGTAAATTTGCCCGCATAACAAAAAATTATAAATAACTTCAACAAATAAATTATGAGTTTTACAATCTTATTGATTGTGAGATCTCATCATAACTTTTATGCTATGTTTATTTTACATAGTCTTTGACTATATTTTCTTAGCCCAAGAGGTTAAGGTTCTTCCTAATTTGCTTACTTTACATTTTCATTTGATGTACTGTGCTTTACTTACATACAGTTCATTACTTATGCAGTGTATGTTATTTTAATTTTATTTTATGCTTTGCTGCTTTTAATTTCCAATACTTAGCATAATATTCATTTGACATATTAATTTCATATTTTCATATGCACACAGTAGTTTCTAGCCTTATTAAGATACTTTTTCCCTTACTTTTTATTGTAGGTTAGAGTAAACATATTTGTAAGTTCTTACTCCTTTTTTCTTTTCTACTGTTCTTCTTTACAGTTATACTTTCTTCCCTTAATTTGATGTTTTTTATGATCCACTGTAGTTTTTAATTATAAATTAGCATATGTGATTTCTAATTAAACTTAATTAATATTTAAGCAATCTTAAAATATACTTAAAACTTTTTAGTACAACAACTTATTTTCTTTTTCTTAGCTGTGCCCTACCGTATTTTAAATATTAAAAATACGATAGATCAGAAGCATTTTTAGGCTAGTGAGCTTGACTTTAGAGTACTTGAAGAATGTTACTGCTTCTGCATTTATTTCTTTTGCTTTACTTGTGAGAGAGAGACTTTGACGTCCTTTAAATCTCTAATTTAAAAATTTGTAATAATTTAATTTCTGTAATGTTTTTACTTCTTTCTGTGATAAATTTACTTTCATATTAAAATGCTTGATTTGGATGGTGGATAGTTTATAGTTCTACTTGCATATATTTCATATTATTACTTTCTATAATTTGCAATTTTCTTAACTTCACACGCTCGCAAAGATACTTGGCCACACAACACTCAATAGTTGGGTTGATTTCATTCCAACCTGGTGTTAAGTGCTATGGTAGCGCTCCACTATTGGATTGGGTTCCCAATCTAATATTGGGGCCATTACAACCTTTGTCATGAGGTGCAATAATTTGATTCCAAGGTAATATTTGAATATTTTTTCTATATATTCGGATGTATGAAACCTCATACAAACAAGTTGAATCCATTAAAGATGGCTTTTGGAATATTAAAAGTTTTGAGCTAGTAAATGAGAATATTATAGATGGTGAATTTCAAATGTTGAAGTAAGCCAGTATAAGATAAGGATCTTTGAGCCCAACCAGTAAGGAATTGATCCAAACCGGCCAAGTAAGAGTTGACATAAAGCAGTAGAGGTTTTTGTATAGTGTATACTTGAACAATCTTAGGTTGTTACTTAGCCTAATCCTCACTTATTTACATCCTAATTATCATTCAATTGAGTTCATCTAGTCATTAGAATAAATCCCTGAAAATTTGGAGCGATTCAGAGCTCAATTTAACATTGGGATTATTTTAATAATATTTAATTAATAAGAAAATTGAGACATTTAATTCGACATCAAAATCAAAATTTGATTTCGCCATTGCACTCGTCACCCCCAAATTAGCTAGGGGTGATATTTTGGACGTGTTTGGAAGTTGTCGGATTTTTGCGAATATTTTAATGTATTTAAATAGCCTGAAAAATAGAATAATTATTTAATCGTTAGAATCGAAATCCGACTTTGCTGTTGAGTTCCACACCCCCAAATTAACTAGGAGTAAATTTTTGAGATTTGTTGGAGCTCATTTATAAAATATGATTTTTAAAGGATTAATTAATTTAAATAAATTAAATTAAAATTAATAAAATCTATTTTTTTTATTCTTCATTTCTCTGAGCTGGGACCTGTTGCTATTTCTTTCTTTTCTTCCTTCCTGCACCTCTTCTCCCCATTTGTTTTCTGCGCACGCAACGGAGGCCATCCCCCTTATTCCCTCCAGTTTCTGTCAAAGCAACTTCTCCACATACTTGTGATGGGATGACTCAAACTCATCCCATCCAAGAGCCATACTTTCCCAGCTAGAGCCATCCATCTCCCTCCTTCCCCTCTTCCTAAAAGATGAACCATAAGTCCTCTCCTTCCTTCATTTGGCCAACTAAGCTCTTCTCTTCTTCCCAAGCTCCTTCCCTTCTAAGCTTATTCCCAATCCAAAGGAGAACCCTCAGCCTCTTCCTCTTCTTGCTAGCAGTTGAAGAAAAAGAAGAAGCTTCTCCTCTCAAACTATAAAGTTCGCAGGACTCGATCTTCTCCAGGCCAAGGTACCTCCCTTTCCCACATTGGACGTTCCAATGGCTACTCCATTTTTATTCTCACACTTATCTCACGTATCTAAGAATCTGTGGCTGAATATGGAAGCCATTAGAGCTTGTTAAGGTTTCAAATGTAGGGTAGAAGTTAAGTTCTGCAAATATGATTTTCTGTATATCCAAACCTTTAACCTCATTATTTGCGCCATTAAAAGAGTTCTTTTGTGCTGATTTTGGTATCAATGGAAAGGTCTCGGAAATACATTTTCATCGTTATATGGCACCGCATGTGAGGTGCTATAAAATGAGAGTATTTGAGTATGAAAGAAGACCTGTTATAATTTTCGCACTGACGAAATCACTGTCGGGCGCTACAGTACGCTGTAGTACCCGAGTCTCGGGTTGAATCCATCGTAACGCTCTACAATGCGCCGTAGCACCAGCTCTCGGCCAAGGGGCACTACAGTGTGCCGTAGCATCCAGCTCTCAATAAATTGGGCGCCGTAGCACGCCATAGTGCCTGAAAGCGCTGCCGCGGGCCGCAGCGCACTGCAGCACGCCGTAGTGCCTGCGTCTCGGGTTGGCTACGCCGTAGCGCACCACAGCGCGCCGTAGTTCCTGGAACTGTCTGGAATTGCTCAAATTTGTGATTTTTCGCATTATAATGACTCTAGGACCTTGTTGGGACCAAAATATATCAAAATTAAGTATTGCGTGATTTTGGATGTGATTTTCAATGCAAAACCTACCCCTTAAACTCTTAATGATTTTAAGCAAAACCCTAATATTGAAATGATCATAACTTAACCAACTAACATCAAAATTTAGCATTCTTAGGCTCTATAGAATCCTTATATAGTAGATAATTATAAACTAACTGAATTTTTAGATTTTACTAAGTGAAATTACCAAATACCTTTATAGGTTAAAATCTTTAAATTGGACCTATATGACTTAATATTTGTCCAAATTTGATGTACCTACTGTCTATCTTCATGTTTGACAACAAATAATCATTTGACATCAAGAAAATCCAATTTATAGCACTTAATCAAAAAGTATCATTTTAAATCCTTAAGTAGAGGCAAAATAGTCATTTTTCCCCAAAATTTAGGTTAAGTGCTCTTAACCTCTAAAATATCATTTAAATTATTAAAATCGGTAATAAAACTAATTTGGAATCAATTTAAAACCCTTATTCTCATAATTAAGTAATTTGGTAAAATCATTATTTCAAGTCTTAAAAATCATAAGTTAATACCTTCTAACTTAGTCCTAATTGCACACCTCTTTGAGTAAAATAGGACAATACATAAAGATAAATTGTAATAATAATCATCAATTTTTAAAATCCCCTAAGTCATTTATTAGGAGCTTCTGAGGATTTACACTTCACCTTAAGATCTTTTCCTTAGGATTAGGAATATATGCTAAGTTAGATTTCATTCATTGAGTAAATGGGTTATTCAATGAATGAAATATTAGTTTTATTTGTTTTTAGATTCTTATACTTTGATTTTGATTATTTTATCTTTTAATATTAGCTTAAGGTTAGAAGATTCATTCTATTAAGCTTTGATTACACTTAATAGGATTTGCTTTAATTATTAATCCACAAATAGGCTTAAGTTTTAGTCCTTATGCTTTACCCTTTGGATTATGTAATTGAACTCAATTTATGGTATTTAATTCATAATCCCTAACTTTAGTAGATCTTAATCAGATCTTAGCTTAGAGCATCTCATTTCATCAAATAAGACATGTTGATTTATTATTTAACTTGTAGGCAATATTAATTGAATTGAATTAGAACTTGATTAATTCTATTTATTTTAAACTCATAAGGCCATAGATCTAAGTTATACTTGATAGTAGGAATTGGAGATCTTGAACTTGTGTAATTTAGAATAGTTAGAATGGCTTAAGTAGATAATAATAGATATTACATGTGTGTAGTAGAGTCTCTTACTTACTATTAAATTATTATTGCTTTTTGCATTCCTTGTACTTTGTGCCTTTACCTTGAACATGTCATATAAGAACATTGATGCATGAAATGAAAATATATACTAATTAGGATAATATTTGCATAGGGTTCAGCTACATGTTGATCGTGTACCTTTTACTCTAATGGACAGGGGTAAGGAGAAATAAGGATTACTAAACATTACTCATTGAGGAATATTGTGTTAAGTTGGAACTCGAATAGTATTGCAGATGTACTTGGTGTCTCAACTACTTTTGGATATGTCCACATGAGTAAAGTAAATAACTAAAACATTATCGCATTTGTACTAACTTCCTCTTCAGTTTAGTTTATTTCTTATTATTTATTGGCTTAGCCTCAGATGACACTAAGAATATACTTGTTGCAGCAGGCTAAATTAGCCCTCCTTCTGATATCGCAGTCATTACATATGTATTTACTTTTTATTGTTTAATGTTCACTGTTTACTGTTTATAATTTTACTGTGGCATTTTACTTCTGTCAGCTTTACTTAACTTGCTTACCTACTTATAAGATGCTAGTTTCTGTTATTGCTTACTATACATATCATAGTAAGATTATTTATTTTTAACCTGTATATATCATATGATTATCAACATATTTAGGATGAGTCTTTTCTTCAAGTACTTTTCTTACTTTATATATATATATATATATATATAACCTTAAAGCTTACTATTGAGGTTTGTTCTTTTACCTCATATGTTGCCCAGTTATAAATATTGTATTTATAACTTTCCATATCTCTTTGTATGCTTGTTGCACCATTATGCTTTGCTTATTTTATAGTCTAAGTAAAATGATGATAGCATAAATCTCATGAACTTAAACAACCCAAAATTTACTTAGACAATATGTCTAATCAAATTTTTTTTTTCTTTAGCTGGTGCCCTGTCATTGTGAAACTGATAATGGCAAGTTTTGAGAAATTTGAGGACCTTATATCTGAAGAGGAGCCATTCTTGGAGGAGCATCAAGTTGGGGCAGAAGATCAGTAGATTAGTTGTCATTTTATTTCGCTTGAAGACGAGTGATTATTTTATTTTAAACTTATCTTAAACTTGATGTAATAATTCAGATACATATGTATGTTCTTTTACTATACTATTTTATTTTGAGCTGTGTTTACTTCTTACTTGTATTGTGGTGGACTGGATGTAGCATTTTTTTTTCCTTGCTTCTGCACTCTGATGAATGTATATACTTAGTGAATAATTCTGTTGCACTATTCAGGGCACATCCTTCCCTTATTAGTGAATTGAAAAATTACATCTTAATCTAATGATAAGTGAGGGATTTGCCAAAGTGGCACACCACTCCTTAGCCTTGAATATTGATGTTCAAGGGGTGGGGCACCACAATACTGATAGTCGAAAATATTTTGTTAGAAATTTTTTTGCCGTTAATGTTTAGAAAGGAAGCAAGCTGGTGTTTTTCATTAGTGGACTTATAAAAATAAATTGAGGACTTACTTGTATTCAAGGAGAGGACATGCAATTTAAAAAATCTATAAAGTCATTATTGAATATTTTTAATATTTTACTTGCCTACTTCTCCAAATATTAAATGATCATCGGCAAAAAGCAAATGAGAACATTAGACTAATAGGTTTGAATTCCTTTTGTCTGCAATCCTATTTTAGAATGTCAGGCAAGCCATTTAAGCTATGACAACTTTGGTGGACCGCCTTTGATGTAGAAAAGAAAATCCATCATATACCCAATAAAGAGAATCGAGAAATGAATATTCCTAATGCAACCTTTCACCCAAAAAATGAGTTTTTTTGGGGAACCCATTTTATTCATTCTTTGTAATATATACTCCCATTATATTGAGTCAAAAGCCTTTATTAAGTCCACCTTGACACAAAAAAAGCCTTCTTTATTGAATTGTTAAAGATTTTCTAATATAATATTATTTGCAGTTGATCTTCCTTGAATGAATCATGTTGGAAGAGCCATCTAGCTGTAATCATGGTGTATTTGGGCCCATAATGCTCTAACCAGATTAAAAGATAAGGGATTTAAGTCTTTTTAAAGTTAAATAAGACTTTATTATTTCATTTTGAGAGGGATTTTGGCACATATTAGCCAAACAAAGACCATTGATGAGGTGTTCCTTGGGTCGACCTTAACCCAAGGACACATCAGAACCAACATCAAGCGCATTGGTCCATTATGGAGGAAGCACTCTCCCTCCATTATAAATCTTAAGCTAGTTTTGAACCACGTCGTTTGAATGATAGGAGCTAAAACATTAAGGGCTTTAGAATCCATCGTGTAGGTCTTACTGAGAGCTTCATTTTGACATATGGAATGCCCTCTAGAATGCACTATGTATCAAGATTTTTGATGCCCTAGCTTCCCCATGTTGGCTCTCAGAAGTGAAAGATGTACAGTGCCGAGATAATTCAAAGTAGATATCTCAATTGACTAAAGACATGTAACAATCTCAAGTTATTACTTGGTCTAATCTTAACTTAATTATATCCAAATTATCATTCTATTAGGTTCATTTAGTCATTAAAATCAATCCTCGAAGATTTAGAGCAATTCCAAGCTCAATCAAATATTTGGATTATTTTAATAATATTTAATTAAAAAATTGAGATATTTAATTTGACTTCAAAATCAAAATTTGACTTTGTCATTGCGCTCGTCACCCCCAAATTAGCTAGGGGTGGCATTTTGAAAGTGTTTGTAAGTCGTCAGATTTTTACGAACATTTCAATATATTTAAATACCTCAAAAATAGAATAATTAAATAATTGTCGAAATCAAAATCCGACTTCGTTGTTGAGTTCATCACCCATAAATTAATTAGGGATTATTTTTTGGGATTTTTTGGAGCTCGTCTATCAATCTGATTTTAATTAATTATAATACATTAATTTAAAATATTGGAAAAATTCTAATTTAGTAAATTAATTTATTTTTCCATTCTGCTTTCTCCTCCTTTCCTTGCATCTTCTTCTCCACTTTCTGTACAACGAAGCTTCCTCCCCATGCTATTGATGGGAGAGGTCCTGCTGCTGCATGAATGCTGTCATGCTATCCCCTCTCCCAGCCCATACCTTCTCCTTCTCCTTAAAGGCAGCTTCCTCAGCTCTCCTCTCTCCATTTGGCTAATACCTGAAGCTTCTTCCTCCCAATCCACACTCTAGTATGGCATCGGAGCACCTGAAAGCGCTATCGCATGTCGCAGCGCCGCGTTTCGGGAGATCTGGTGTCGTATTGCCTAAAAGCACTGTAGCACATCGTAGCACCTAGGTCTTGGGTTGGCCAGCGCCGTAGCGCATGACTCTTGGCTAGGAGGCGCTACAATGCTCTGCAACACGCAGAACTATCTAGTTTTACCCAAATTTGATATTTTTTGTATTTTGATGACTGTGAAACCTTAATAACATCAAAATGTAGCACAATATAAACTAGATTTAGTAAAAATAAGTATTTTGCAATTATCTAACTGATTTTTGAATGTGGAACTTAATTTCTTAACCAATTAGAATGAATTAAGTTATCATTTTTGATATAAACATTTGATCTTAGAAATAGCAAATTAGAATTATTAGATCTTATGATTTATACATTTAATCCTGACACTTATAACTTGGTCTTAACTAAAGTTTGATGTTGGAATGATTTAAACAAAACCTTCTCTTATGAGTTATTTGATGATTTACTACTTGATAATTGCATAATAATTTTCATTAGTGATTTGCCTTTAATCAAGTGATTATATATTTAACTTGCATAAAAATCTATGTATTGAACTCTATGGACACCTTTGATTGAATTTATTGATCTTTAGACTATTAGAAGTCTTAAGCTTAGACAAGTTAAGATAAAATCTTATAATTAAGGTAAGATGGCAAATATCCCTTAAATAGGAATAATTTTGAGGTAGGAAGAATCTTGTTGATTATTTTGAAGTGAAAACCTTAGATGAACCATCTAACTTTAGATAAATTGAACTCGTATCATTGCGGCTAGTAAACCTATGAAAACTAGAATAAAACATATTGTGGTAAAATCCCCATTAATTGAGTGACTCTTAAAGTCACATTCCTTGTGAGCATTGCTTAGAACCTCAAATGGAGAAAAGGATTCTCTAGCTTGCAAAATCCTTGGTTGATATATTAGTCAGTTTAGAAATAATAATATTAGTATCATTATGTGGAGATTTTAGTGCATCTCCGTATGTCTGATTCAATTCAGTAGGGCATGAAATTAGTTGATTTGTCCTAAATAAGATTGTAAAAGGGTTTCGTCCCCTTATTCTTGTGTGCATCGATAAGTGCAGTTCAATTTAGGACAAACATCCTACTTTTATAGTATGTTTAATTAGGGTATTAAATTTCCTTATTTGGAGAATAAACTGTAAAAGAGTTTCATCCCCGTATCTTTGTGCGCATTGATAAGTGTAGTTAGACAAACTAAGTGATTTATGTATCAAAATAATGTATGATTATGAACGTACTCAAAATAATGTATCAATTAGGGTATTGAATATCTTAGTTAGAAAAAATAAACTGTAAAAGGGTTTCATCCCCTTATATTTATGCGCATTGATATGTGTAGTTAAATAAGCTATGAAATTCAAGTTTACCTTCTTAAATACTTACTTCATATGTACATATACTTTACACATGTGATAATTTAGGAATATATGATTGGAATTGTGATAGATTCTGAATTCAGTAGATACGAGCATGAGTGCTTGTTAGGATGATTATGAAAATTAATAATTGTGTTAGATGATTATTTTCTTGAAAAGGATTTCTATTTTTTGATGATTTTGAGAATTATGTTGAATTGAAATCATTGGCATAATTGCATAAGCATGAAAGTATTGTGAAATATGGGATATAATATGCAGCGGTGTTAGTAGGACCTACAGGATGCAGCATGCATCATGGATATTAAAATTTTTTAGAGTGCATTAGGCACCAAATGCATGATGATAATTTAAATTAGTGGCATAATTAGATGCATATTCAGTGGCATACATCATAGTTTTATTTCAGCTTTTATTCAGTTTCAGCTTATTTACTATTTTATATTTTCAGTACTTAGTATTTCAACTACTGTTTTAATTTATTTTCAAACTTGTATAGTTTCATATATTTCAACTGTTTTAGTGCTTTTTCTTTTTCAAATTTGTACACTTTCACACATTTCAACTGTTTTAGTGCTTTTTTTACAGTTTGTTTAAATTACTGAAATGTTAAACCTTAGATAATTATAACTATCTAGAGTAGTTTTTAATGTGTTAGGCTCATTGTCTAACATATGGTACTTTTGAGATCCGATAATTTGCTAGATCCAGAGCAGTTTGTGGAGCCAAATCAGGAGCCTTCACAGGAGATCCAGGAGAAGTTCGAGGAGCATTAGAGGACTTTTCTCCAACCTTTATTTTCTGTAAGTAATTACTTTCAATTCAATATTTAGACTATTTTTTGTATTTTCATTAAGTAAATAATTGTATTCATTCTGGATGTATTTTCTTTTATTTTCTGAGATGAAAGCTTTACTTAGATTCTGTGATGAATATTTTTGGATATATGCTTTAGCTACAATACTCTGTATTTACTACTACTTATACTTAGTATTGTGATATAATCAGTATAGTGAAAATATTGTTATACTTATATATATTAGATTACTCATATTCCACTCATAATCTAATGTATATTTTATATTATCTAATACTTAAGATAATATTTTATACTTATCTTAAAGATTAGTCCAGCAGCTCATTTGTTTCAACAGGATTATTCGGGGAGGTTCAGCAGTCCTTCCCGAGTAGCGCACAGTCCCGCCGCGAATTGTTAACTCCTTTGCGCGCGGCGACAGGGTGTGGCGTTACAAGACACGTGCTTAATGTTTTAAGTTAATTGGGGTTTTATTAACCCCAATTATTATTGTAGATAATTCAAAGTAGGTAACAAATGAATATCACATAGTTGCATTTAAATTTGGAAATTCCTTAAAATGCAGCAACACTTTGAGAATCTTACTCATTTGATTATAATAACAAACTTATATGCACAACATAAAAGATAATTAAATATGAGAAGGAGTTTCATTCAGGGTGAAATAGTTTGTACATACACTAGTAAGCCAGAGCTGGCTATGTAGTGATCAAGAGACTACACATGTCATTGACGGGGGATATGTAGTTATTCAGGAGGCCCCGATACATATAGTTGGGTAAACGTACATAACTCATCGTTGTTCTGTATGTGCTCACAGAACAAAATATAAAATGATATATAAAATTGTATTTATACTTTACGGTTTTACATTTATTTACATTAGTTCAGCTTTACTATTTTAGCATCATTCACATTGACTTTTAGCTACTAATATTTACTTATTCAGTTCATATATTGTCTTTTATAACTGCTTAACCTATTTCTTGCATAATATTATCGAGTACATTTGCTTCATTTACTTTTACTAGTCCCATACTTTTAGTATTTTTTTTTATATTGTATTGTGCTCCATCTATTCAGCTTGTTAAATGTGATATCCTTAATAAATAATGGTATATAAAACCTTAAGAGATACTTATACTTATGTAAATCTAATCATTTATTTTATTTTTATTAGTTGTATCTTATCATATTAAAAACCAAATATCATAGATCACGAGCTTTGAGATAATTTAGCAGGTGAGTCAGAAGTGGTGCCAGCTGATTCAGAGCAGACATAAAGTTCTTATTTAACTTTATTTCTTTTTCATGTGAGGATGAGAGTTCTTTTATTTAACTAACTATTGAAAACTTAAACATACTTGAGACATTTTATTTATGCAAATCAAAGATCAATATTTTTCTTTTATTTATCTAGATGATTGTATTGGTAATATTTATTAATATATTTATAACGTGTCTGTCTTTCTTATCTTATAGATCGTTTACCCTTCGTAGTACTTAATAGTGGGTTAAGACATGCTAACCAAATATTAAGCACTACAGTGATGCTCAGTGTTAGATCAAGACATCTAATCTGAAATCGAGTCATTATACGTTGTGCATAAATAAAACATTTAAATAATTTACATAGGGGTTTCATCTGTCAGATATTTGAGCCGGAACAAGCTATGGAGTAATATGGAGACCACACATGTCCTAGAAGGGAGTGTGTGTGTTTTGGAAGATCCTGCTACTTTTAGTTAAGTAGATATGCTTAACTCCTCATTTGTTATGTAGCGTGTTTGCAGAATAAACTTAAATAAGATAAATTGCTAAAAAATGTATTTCTCACAATCGCATTGATTGTGAATGATTTATTAGTCTTATGAATATGGGTTACTATTACTCAGTCCTTGATGTTACATTTTATTTCATTTTACTTCTTTTTTACTTTTGTATTGTACTTTGCAGTTTTACTTTCAACTTCTTTATAGTATATGTTTACTTAGTTTTTACTTATATTTTCCTTTTACTGTTACTTAACATACATTTTTGTTTTCATGTTTCTTTTAGTACACTTACATGCTTATGTGGATGTATGAAACCTCATACAAATCAAGTTGAATCCATTAAATATGTCTTTTGGAATATTTAAAGTTTTGAGCTAGTAAATGTGAACATTATTGATGGTGAATTTCAAATGTTGAAGCATGCCAGTATAAGATAAGGATTTTTGAGCCCAACCAGTAAGGAATTGATCCAAACCGGTCAAGTAGGAGTTGACATAAAGCAGTAGAGATATTTGTATAATGTATACTGGCAGTCGGACTAGAAATTCTTTGTCGTTGATGTTTAAAAAAGAAGCAAGCTGGTGTTTTTCATTAGCAGACTTATAAAAATAAATTGAGGACTTACTTGCATTCAAGGAGAGGACATGCAATTTAAAAAATCTAGAAAGTCATCATTGAATATTTTCAATATTTTACTTGCCTGCTTCTCCAAATTTTAGAAGATCATCGTCAAAAAGCAAATGAGAACATTCAAAGCTTTTAAGACTAACAGGTTTGAATTCCTTTTGTCTGCCTGTTCCAGAATGTCTGGCAGCCCATTTAAGCTATGACAACTATGGCGGACCCCATTTGACGTAGAAAAGAACAAATCCATCATATTCCCAATAAAGAGAACCCATCCTAATGCAACCTTTCACCCAAGAAATGAGTTTTTTTGGGGAACCCATTTTATTCATCCTAATCCAACATTCTATTGAGTCAAAAGCCTTTACTAAGTCCACCTTGACACACAAAAAAAAACTTTTTTATTGAATTGTTAAAGATTTTCTAATATAATATTATTGATCTTCCTCGAATGAATCATGTTGGGAGAGCCATCTTGGTGTAATCATGGTGTATTTGGGACCACAATGCTCTAATCAGATTCAAGTCTTTTTAAAGATTTTATTTTGAGAAGGATTTTGGCATATATTAGCCAAACAAGGACCTTTGTCCTGATGGGACTCTTCAAAGGAGTTGTACAGATTTTTAAGAGATAGCATAGACATATTATATATATATATATATATATATATGAATTCTTGAAGATGCGATGAGAGCTCAGCTTCCAATGCCTCATTGTTGGACAATTAAGACAACTTTGTAATGGGGGTGATCAGCTCTTCAGGGTAGACACTATCATCAGATTGTGAATGATTCAAAGACGAGGCTTCTTTTGAAGAGTTATGCTGTAGATGATTTAGAAAACGTCTGCTTGGGATAGATCTGCGTAGCAGTTATTATTATGATATTATGTATTCAGCATAATTAGTATTTTCATTTAATATTTCTTAAAAGTTGTTTTTTTTAGCTAAGTTTGAGTAATAAAACCTTTTAAGTGAAGGTTAGTATTTATTTATATTTTTCAATTTTGCCTAAGCAAAACAGATCAGGAAACAACTAAGAATAGACTAAACACCATCAAATTAAGTCATTCGCACAACATTAAAGTCAAACGATTTCGGAATTTTTTGAAGACAATAAGACTTAAAAATTTATTATTTTGCATTTCTTTCTTGCGGATAAAATATTTCTTGGATATTTGCATAATGATCACGAGTTCTATCCATAACATGTTCAAAATTACTTTGAATCAAACCAAGTGAAGGTGCCAAATTTGATGAGACTGGTGACTGCTCCATACAATTTGGCCCAAAAGGGTTGCACTCAAGGCAGAATCATTAAGGGAATAATCATGAGGAAATAAATGTAGTGTGAAGAACCGTCCGACTTGAAGTTAGCCAAGTGATTCTTGAGATTGATGTTTTGTATAATCAGAGTATGGTCTATCCACATGTACAGAAGTAACGAGCAAATGGAGAAAAATAAAAAACACTAGAGATATAGAGATTTAAGGTAGTTCAGCCCGTGTAAGAGCCTGCATCGCGATCAAGAAAAAGGATCTCAACAACCTATGTACCACATGTTGGGATATGAACCTCTTGTTGAGATCTCTTGGGGGATGTTTGGGTTTCAAATCAATGCAGAACAAAAAGTTTGTAAATGATAAACAAAACCAATAAAGCAATAAACATTCACATGTAAGCATAATCACAACCACAATACAAAAATTTATGTGGTTCGGTGCTATCACCTACATCCACAATGAGGAGAGCAAAAGATTTCACTATTGAGAGAAAGGATTACAATAGTTTTATGGTTTACAAATCTTAATACAAACTCTAGGAGCCTTTCTTCTTCGTTGCAATGGAGTAACCACGAAAATTGCTTTCCTAGCCCGTGGTTCCACCTTATCCTTTTTGACATGATAATAAGCTGGGTTGCCAAAAAATTTTAGCTGACCATAATCTGTGGCAGGATGTCCAGAATACAACTCAATTGGAGTTTTCTTGTTCAGTGCTGCAGATGGCAGACGGTTCACCAAGTAGCATGCATAGTCTATGCCTCCACCCAATAGACTCCAACCCAACATTAGACAACATGCACTGTACATGTTCCACCAAAGTGCGATTCACACGCTCTACTAACCCGTTCTGTTGTGGTGTTTGTCTTAAAGTGAAGTACCGTTCAGTCTCTAAATTCTCACATTCTCTTATAAAAGAAACAGAAGTGAATTCTTTGCCATTATCCAATCGAATCATTTTGATTCTCTTGCCCGTTTGATTTTCCATCATTTTCTTTCAGTTTATGAAAATCTCCAATACCTTTGCTTTGCTCTCCAAAATGTACATCCATAAAAGTTTAGAGTAATCATCTATAAGAGAAATAAAATACCTACGATCAGATAAGTTCGGTGAGCATCAGTTTTGATGACGACGTGTTAACTAATAAGACAAGGAAGAAGAAATTGTGACATAAGATAACTAATAAGTCAAGGAAGTAGAAATCCTAACTTATGATATCCCATGTCATTGAAGGAAATAACAATTGTGAGAATCTTGATAGCTAGACTACTACCCAACTTGAGGAAGGGTTTTAGGTGTCTTTGGTACACCTTAGAAAGGCTTCAAGTATCTCAAGGAAAAGATGGCTAGGTTGGAAACTCCTCGCTTGGAAGACTTTCAAAACAATTCTCACAACCTTTCTAAGGTGGTAAGAAGTATTTGGGTGGAATCAAAGCTTTGGGTTTTCTTTGATAGATCAAGAGCTCAAGCGTGTCATGAGAGGAGGGATGGTGGGGGTATTTATGGGAGGTATAGGTTTGTGTGTCATAATTTTTGAAATCAATGCTTTGGTGCTTAAGGGTCAAGAGTCATTTTGGAGTTAATTTGGTATTTAGGTGTCTCCAAGTGAGTCCTAAATGATGATTATAAGTTCTCTCAAAGGCTACAAGTTTTTGTTATTAATTGTTAAATATGTGTGTTCGTTGTTCCATGGACACTAAAATCATGTAAAAAGGATGATAATTGTATGAGATAAGATCAAAATAAAATTTTCTTTTTTAATTTCATTGATTGCTAAAGTAATCCAGTGGGCTGGCGGTCGATTCCATATACGAATTGTCAAATCAAATCCTAACCATTTGATTCGTGTTAATTGGATTACGAATCAAAATATGGTTGTCATATTTGTATATGATCCGCCGAAACTGAATTTGAAATGGCATATTAGATCTTAATCGTCCAATTTGCATGAGATCGTCAACCAATCTTATTCCATTGGCATGTGTTGAATCAAATCATGCAATGAAACATCGTTGAAGAGCTAGAGTTGGAGTGGTATCTAAACAGTGCTCCAACTAATCAAAAGCAACCTTACAAGAAAAGTTCAGAAAGGCTTTAAAAGACAAAAATTTGAAAGACGCAAGAACTTGAAATTTGATCGAACATATCATCAATTCGAGGATGGAGTGCTTGTTAATTTTCAGCTTGTTCAACTCAAGATAATGCATGCACTAAAAGCGTAAACTATCCTTCCTCTTCCTAGCAAAACTAGATTCCAAGAAGCCCAAGCATGATAAAAATGGCACTACCATTGCTTTGCATTGTGCTAGTTTTGGCATTAGCTTAATATAATGCAAGTTTTAAGGGATATGACAACATAAAATCTGGCATGTATACGAATTCTTTTCCTTGGATCATTTCTCCCCAACATTTTCTTCTATCTGGTTAGAAGATAACATTGAACTCAATTGTTGGAATCAAAAGATCAATCAATGCTACCCCATTTCTCAGCGCCTATTTCTTTGTTTAAAAAGTTTAATGTGCTAATTGATAATTTGATTCATATACCAATGTGTGGCTAAATTGCCAAACAACCCAAATGCTTTAGCCACAATAATTTCAAGTAGCTTTTGTTTTTTGAAAAAGTTGAGCTTTATAAGAGAGTATGTAGCCGATGAGATTTGAACCTTTAACCAATCAAGAGTTCAAACTCAAGAGTTCAACCACTGAGTAGGTAGCTATTGATCTTGCAATAGCCTCCCGCCATAATTAATTTTATCGAATTCAAAATATCATTTAGTTGATATTTCTTCGCTCACTCAAATACACAAATACAAGTAGCCAGGCCAAGAAAAAAAAAGTGAAAAAATGATGAGCTTTAAGAAGAGCAATATGTGACCAATGGAAATGAACTCATGATATAGGATACAAAGCCCATAATTTTAATCAGCAGGCAAATACGTGACCAATGGGACCAAGCCAATCACTCTACATGATAATAAAGCATGGGACTAACATAATCATTCACGTACACAACACCCTGAACACAAATAGCAAGAAAAGGATGAGATAGGCTTTGCAACCAACATAATTAAATTTGGCCTACCTACGCACATGCACAGGGGAACATGGCCCTTCATGCTTTGTGGCAAGCCGAACTATATATAGAATGAAATAAATGCCCTTTTTGAACTAATATATCTTCATTTCTTCGATGAAGGTAGAGTGTCAAAACCAATGGGACACCCCCAAACTGTTCATCAACATTGGCCAGTGGGAGATGAAGTCAATGATAGCTCTGAATACGGTTTAATTCTTGTGTCCGAACAAGTGTTTTCACACAGCAATATCAAAAAATATAATTTTTTATTGTTTAGTAAAATTTAAGAGTAATAGATTTTACTAAATAGGAGATGAGCAATAAGAGGATTGAAACTTTTAGGGTTTTCAAGGCTTACAATTGGCTACTTAGAGATGAGATAGTGGTTATAGTGAAAAACTTTTAAATTTATATTCAAGCCTAAAGAAATGTCAAAATACTCATTCCATGCGTTATTTGGTGTTCTAGGCATCAAAATGCATCTTTTAGTACGCTCAAGTATCTGTCTTTCCAGTTTAGGGCACCTCGAACATCTCCAAACAGTGAACCGGACACTTAGGCGTCCCCGTTTCGCGTCATATTGGAATGCATCCCTTTGAAATTTATTCTTAAGCTTCTAAAACTCTTGTGAATGGTGTTTTAATCTAGTTATTATAATAATTGAGCTTAAAATTTCGATGTCACTGAGTTCATCTTTTAGGGCCACATATATTTGAATCATTGAAGCATAATTATGTCTAAAAAAAGGCACATCAAATCATCAAAAAGTATGTATCACACTTCATCTTCTTTGAACTCAACATGTGCTGTACATATATGGTAATCTTATATTAATCCAATAAGTTATAAGTAATAATTAAATAGTATGCCTATGAGAGCATGCATGTATGCATTCAAACTATGTGCACATACATTAGAATTAGACTCGAGCTCAAATAATCAAATCTACTCAGCTCAAATATTCTCACACATATTTCTTAAATTTCTCTTAATATTAATATAAGAAGTTTTCAGAAAAAGAAATATATACATACAAAAGTAAGAATATGCAAGAATCCTACCTTTTATCGCATGGTTACAGTTCAAGAGTACGCCCATAAAAATAATCTGCTGTAGGAAAAGAACAGTAAGAACAGCAGCTAGCTTGCTTGATTGCTTACTAGGCTGTAGGTATGAAACTAAAATAAATATTTTTAGAAATTAAAATAAGTAGAAGATAAACATCTAATAAAATAAATATTTAATAAAAATATAATACAATGCTGTTCACGCATTAATACAATCCTTTTCATTGACCCTGAGGACATCAACAACCACCTAATCTCCTAGGAGTAAGGCTTTCAGCATTTAGAAGGGGATCAAGGAACCCGATAGCTCATTCATATTAATTGGGCTAACTCAAGTGCTGGCTCAAGCTAATTGAAGCACACCCAAGCCATCTGTACGGCATCTAGGACCTAGGGTAAGCCTCTCATTCAATATAATTAATCTTATGAGCTTCATTCTAGTGATATGGCATGCATAGTGAAATTTTCAATGGAAATTAGTAAATAATATTAACGATTAAGGAAGGATTAATATCAAAATAGTTTATGCTGTATCTTAACCTTTAATTTACATGCATGCATGATTGCAAGGCTCGTGATTAATCAATGCACAAAGGACCTTTGTTTTCCTTAAATATTAGTATTGGAACTACAACAATATAATCTATTTTGCTCAAAATACTTTAACAGGATCGTGAGGTCGTCATTGATAGAGAAAGAGAAATGATTAACTAAAGAATATTTCTCATGTAGGAATGTAGATAGAGTTGACTTGGCTGAACCAAATCTAAATAAGGCTTTCATCACCTTCCTATGAGTCCACTAAGAGGTTCTCAAGCAAGGCGATAAGCTTCAAACTTCTAGAATAGTTAGGTAACCAAGGGTGGTCAAAAGTTTAACTTTTGGATAAGAGGCAATGTAGAACTGTCAAGAAAGCATTGAGTGGATCTAAAAGCTTCAAGAGCAGTTCGCATAAGCAGAAAAGAAGCTTAGTAATCGAATGGAGGCACCATAGGTCTCTGGATCAAATGTCTTTGAGCAGAAGTGGAAAATAGGAAATTGCATAAAAGAAGTTCTATTACACAATTAGCATAAAAATTGTCTCCTACAAGTTCTAATGGATATATATGGATAGTCAGTGGTTGCTAGAACCATCTCAACCTAATAGAGGCCAAAACTAAAAATATGTGATCTTGAGGTTTCAGGGTTTATGAGGGCAATTACTATCATTTGGTTTAATTTAAATTCTAAAATGTCATAATAGTGAGGAAAATGTGTACGAATAAATGCCTTGTAGTTTGGAAGCTCAAATAAATCTATAATTGATGTTTGCTCTTCATAATTAAATGCCTAATTAAACTTAATTATAGGAAATTATGTTCTAATTTTATGTATCAATGATTACTCGTGCTCTGATGATTTAATCACAATCGATTTGGGATGGTTTCAATGCGGATTTATGCACCATCGAATTATGGGAATGGTTGGGCGAAGAAGATGGCCTAGTAGTTGAGTCGGGTCAGGTTAGCAGGTTCAAATCCAATATTGTTATTCGATATCTGAAAGAGCAAGCTAACGGCTGGATCAAAAGATTGCGAGATACAACATTTCAAATTCCATCATCATTTTAATTAGAAGGCGGTTGAATCAATTTAAATATAAATTCCTTAAATATTATAATTATTTTTATAATTTAGATAAATAAAATTTGTAATTATATATTTTGATCAAATGAGTGTTAAAATTAAGAAAATTTTACAAATATTAGAGAAAAGTAATAATGATTATAAAAATAATTAATTATAATTAGTAGTTATAAATTAATAATAATCATATAGTTTTAATAATTTTTAAATAAAAACTTTTATGATTATAAGTAAATTGACATTAAATTATTCAACAATATCTATATTAGTAATCATTATTTATGGTCATTCATAATTTGAAATTAGTTTATATTTTAATATAGTAATAGAAGAATACAATTGCTTTGATTTCAAATATTAAACATTAATACTATAAATAATTACCTAACTATATGATGTTTTCAATTAATAATTATAATAAAAGTTAAATAAATTTTATAATTATTACTTTAGTACTTGTTTATTTTATTTTTAGTATTGTTACACTTACATAGTAGTATATACTAAAATATATAAATAATATGTCAATCTAATGTGTAAATAAATTATTAGTTGAATACATTTTTTTTGTGGAACTTATATACAAAAATTTAAAAAAAAAGTCTATTGATCCTAAATAATTTTTGATATATATTTTTGTGTAAACTTAGCATTTTTCTTTTTCTTTTTATAATTTGATGTGATAATAAATCTTGTTTATAATTAAATAATAGTAGTAATTATTATCTATTATAAATGCAAACTATAAATTCAATGTTAAATGATAGTTTAAAATATTTCAAAATATAATTATTTGCTATCATAAATACAATTTTAAATATTATTATTAGTGAATTTTAAAATCTAATAATATCAATTAATTATTAAATATATTATTTCTAATTTTAATTTATTGATAATTACAATTATTGTAATATATATATATATATATATATATATATATATATATATATATATATACTTTTTGAATTTGTACTTTACAGGCATCAACTAACTCAACTAGATGAATAGTATCATGGCTCAATAATCATAGTCATGAAATATAAATTTTTAATAAAAAAATTTTAATTTTACTGATCACACGTACTTATGAAATTCAGACACTCAAATTCTTCACAAAAAATAAAAACAAAGAAACTACTTAAGCTAACAGCCTATTAAATATACCTTAATGGGTAAATTTAGAAGTACTAAAGATATGTAAATAGCATTATAACCCAATAATTAGTACTCAAATATCATTAAGAGCATCATTATCTTCTAATGAGACATTCTTTTGAAAAATACACCAATCAATTAAATAATAAATTAAAATAAATATTTTATCTCAATGTGACTCAAAATAATTTTTGATGAATTAAAAATAATAATAAATAAAGAATTTAAAAAATGGAATTTATGAGATTATATTTGGGAAAAAGAACATCTCTATGTTTTAGCACTGTAAAATATTTTCATCAAGCTTGACTTTCAAGTAACAACAGCACCCTAATCCTAATCTAAGAGAAGTTCCCCCAAATTATCCTAAAAAAATTTGAGTTGATGCATATTATTCTAAACAATCTCTTGAATAACTCTCCAAAAATATAAAAAAAAAGAAAATTCTTTATAAGAAATCATGATTAAATGCATTTTTTGCAACTATGCCCACTTAAAATACAAATGCTAAATGAAAAATCTTGGTCATGTATTATTTTTAAAACATGTGGGAGCCAAGTAGTACTTTTCAAAGAATTTGATATTTAAAAAAATGCAGATAAAAATAAAGAGATCCTTCTCGACTTCTTGATTATACTGTGGATTTTAGTTGAGGTTCCACAAAAGCACATATTTCACATGCACAAGCCACAAGCATCCAAACACAAGTATGACCCGTCGCAGGCGCCTGGGCGGGCCAGACGCCCACTCCTATGTTCCACCGGAGCCTGGTCCCGCCTAGGCGTCCCGTCCTCGGGCTACAGGCCTATAGGGCGCCCGATTTGATGCCGTCTGATGTAGCCTTGTCGCGAAACCACCTGAAACCCACCAAAATTCCATCAGCACCACCTTTGGTGATCTAATTGGTCTCCACACTTTAACAATCTCTCACTTTGAGAATAACTGTGATCGACCCATCTTCAACTCTGGAATTTCTTCTCCTTGGTTTTAATCATTGCAAAGGACGTGGTGTCGCTCACCCGCCTTTGATCATGTATAAAGGCCAACAAAAGTTACACTTAGCTTCAATTTCTATGACTTCACGCGTTCTTTACTTGTATGACCACATCTTTGGTTCCAAAGACCAGTCTTAGTTTCTGCTCCCGCAATAAAATCAGACGTTTTATTACTCGTATAAAGTGTTCCTTCCATAATGCCCTGAGCTGTGATCAAGCACCTTTTGTCACTTTCCATAAGTCTCTAATGCAGGTTGTAACATAGTCTGCACAAGCTATCTGACTAACACATATCACATTTCTCTTAAGACTTAGGATATCTGACATCCTTTAGTCTCCATACCGCTCAATTTGATAACCTAACATTACCCTTTCAAATAATCTTACATGTCTTATCATCTCCCAAACAAACTTTTCCCAGGTCACCTCGAGTGTAATTTCTGAATACATCTTTTCTAGAAATTGCATGAAATGATGCATCAAAATCCACCACCTGGGATTTTGCGCTCTCCAAAGATAAAATCAATACATCTTTTTGATATCATCTGCCGTAACATTTGCAGAATTACTCACAATTTGATTTCCACCACCTCACTTCTTCAGGGCAAAACAATAATTCTTCAAGTGCCCTCTTTTCCACAATTCCAGCCCTCAATCTTTCCTTTTTCTAGTTTTGATTTTCCCTTTCTAGTACTTTCAATGCTTATGGCTGAGCTTGAAGTTTCACTACAAGCCTTCTTCTAAATTTCTTCATTCAACACAAACCTCACAATATCGTCGAGTTTCACTCGCATTTCCTGGTGAGTTACTGACCGCAGTAACTAATCTATCCCAACTGTCTGCCAGTCAAACTTAATGTCCATAAAGCTTAATTGGTTTGTCACAGTGTTGAACTCATTCAGATGTTCTATCATATTGAACCGACATCCACTATCATGATGTTAAATAATCACTTTATCAGAAAAATCTTGTCGGAAGATGAAGGTTTCTCATATATCTTTGTTATGGCTGTCATGAGATCCACAGTTGTTTTCTTATTCACTACGCTGAACGCCACGAACGAGGACAAAGAAAAGAGAATCAATCCTAGTGTCAAGAACTTCTTATTCTTCATTTGTCATAATTGCAGGTTTCTTTTCGATTCCTCCCAATATACAACTTCTAGTACATCAAATCCTCGATTTGCATCTTCTATAACACATTGTTCGTTACGTTGAACTTCTTGATCTTGTATATTTCTTCGTCTGTCATTGCTCTAACTCAAACTAACAAACCTTAGCACCTTGCTCTGATATTACTTGTTAGAATTATTATAGAGTACAAACCAAAATTTGAACATTTGGAAGAACAAGAAGATGCTAAACTCTTACGAACACTCATAAGCCCTATCTCTCCTCAATACCCTCTCAAAATCTCTCAACTTTTTTCCCAAGAGTTTTCTATTAATCTCAAGAGGCACCCACACCCTTACACACTAATTAGGGCTTGAAACATGCTTTAAAACTAGCCAGAAATCACTCAAAACAGCCCACAATTGCCCAGTTGACTCCTATTTTCACGTCTAATCCGCCACGGGCGCTTGGGCACACTTGGGGCATTCCTAGGTGCCCCCTCTTCGAACTACAGGCCTTGTAGAGCTCCCAAGGCATGCTAGGCGCCCGATTTGCTGCTGGTTGGTGTAGTCTTGCCTCGAAACCCCCCGAAACCCACCGGAATTCTATTGGCACATTCTTTGACAATCCAATTGGTCTCCACATCCTAACAACATTCGCACTTTAAGTCAGGCCAACAAAATGTTTACTTTGTTATAAACTATAATATTTTCAAAACTACCACCTAATCTTATCATACTTTTTCATGATTAAAAATAAGTTCTAATAGTGTGCACCAATTTAAAAATGATGTTATTTTCGATAGAATTAGGAAGATATGAGTACTACATATCTAATTACAATAAATTATTTGGACGAAATACACAAGGGTACAATAAATGCCAGCGCCTCATGAGAAGCTTCCAAAGATACAACAACATAAAAGCCACTGAGAGAATACAAACAGGAGTACAGAGGAACTAGAAGAAAGTTACTTTTGTCTTTTGTAGATCTTATGCAGGAAGGACTTGAGCACCTCTTGGAGCTCTTTGCTTGGCTGGGCTTCTATGGAAGATATCAGCTGCTCATAGCTCGTTCTCTCGTACTCCGAAAATATGGCCTGAGATTATAAAAAGCTAGTCAGTGAGCAGCTCTTACTTGGTTCAATAGGTAAAGAGTTCGACAACTAAACAAGTACAAACAGATATTTTGAGTTTTATTTCTTAATGAGTCGAATACGAACAAGCCATTCATGTTCGACTTGATAATGGCTGGCCTCATTATAATGACTCAAAAATAGTAGTAGCATTAATAGATATATATATATATATATATATATATATATATATATATTTATTTATTTATTTATATACGTATATGATTAAAAAATATGTTTGAACTTATACACAAAATTAACAATTTGCAAGAAAAAAATGCTTATATATGCATGTGCGAGCGCACAGGCAGTTTGTAAGCTTTTTGTCCCGCAAAAGTAAGATTCCAAAAAATTATTGCCATATGCAGCTGCTGTGAGCTGTTAAGCAGCAGAAAAATAATTCAGTTGGAAAATCACTATATAAATTACACCATATAAATCAAGTAGTATAAAATAATAAAAAGTCTGCTTAAGATTATGACTTCTTAATAGCTAGCTTGTGCTAAACTCGAGCTCCCAGTTTATAAGCCAAAACCCGACAAGTGGAGCTCAAACACAAGCTTGGCTCGTTTACACCCCTACAGCTGGGTATGAAGCAAACCTCTAGATTGAGATCTCTGTAAAGGGTTTTAACTACAGCGACACGGTCTGGATCTGATTTCCCATAGTTCTCCTGAAGAAGCAGTAAAACCATTAAAATACGTATTTAAATATAAATGTGAAATAATAAACACTCCTTTTACCTCCAGAATTTTCAATTGGCTTTCATTGGCTTTTTCAAGCGCTTGCACAACAAGCCAAGAGCACTTAAAATCTTCAATGTCGGTTCCAATCTGCCAACGCATAAAACAATTTTCGATGTCAGGGATGATACAAATTCCATTAGCTTAGAAGAATAGACCAATATTCTCAAATTAAAATCAGTCAATAAGAGAAAAACAAAACTTACCTTACCAATGAATTCAGGATCACCAAAGCAATCTAGGTAGTCATCCTGAAAGAAAACACTATACAAATGAGCTTTGAGTGCAGCATGCAAATGCTGCTGACTTCCCTTGCATAGATATATATTTACCTGCACTTGAAAGTATGTTCCCATTTCTACAAGAACTCTTTTAGCGTCGACAAAGTTTTCTAAATTTTCGCCAGCCATTAGCAAGGCACAAGCAACCTTCAAAAAATCGATTAGAGCTTGTATCTTTGAAAAGCAAGAAACAGAAAGTAGTATGAAAAAGAAGAATAGTTTGGTTGGCTCAGAAAGAGATGCTTGAACAGGTGAGTTTTTTGAGAAGAAGTTCTAATTAAATTATAGGACTAGAATTGAGTTAAAAGCCAAAGTAGTCCCTTGGTTTCTTCAAAATGGTTAATTCATATCAAATCTTTAAAATTGGTCAAATAGACCCCTCAGTTATAATATTTGATAATTTTAGTCATTTTAAATGATAATCCCTCAGTTAATAGAATAGTTAAATTAAAAGAGCTGATTTTAATTAACGAAATATCAGCTAATTTTTAACTTGCATCAACAAATAATTATGAAAAGCTAATGATTAGAACAATAAACACTCTTTTTACCTCCAGAATTTTCAATTGGCTTTCATTGACTTTTTTCAAGCGCTTGCTCAACAAGCCAAGAGCACATTAGTAAAATCCAAAGACTGGTATGATCATGAACTCGAATATGAGATAACAATTGAAAAAATAAAAAGACTGGTTAGAACATTAACTTGAATATGAGAAGACAATTGAATGTTGGATATAACTATTATAGCAGTCCAGCAACTATTTTAATACATGCCTAGAATCCAGTTTCAATTTATTAATATGAATAAAAAACGGAGTACGAAATTTTAATGAGTAGCTACATTTGGAAAGTGCACAAGTTTTTTGTGGTTTAATTTTTAAGAATAGAAACTTATAGATTTCTTTGATAACTGGCAGGAGTGTAAATGAGTTGAGCATGCTCGAGTTCGGCTAGTTAATGGATTCATAAGCTGGGTTCGAGCCTCAATTCAAACTTGAGTCAATTAATGGGCTCGAGCTCAAGCTCAGGCCAGGTTGTAAAGCCGCCTCATCTATAAATAATATTAAAATATATACATAAAATTTTATAATAATATTAAAGAATTAATTATTAATTTAATTAAGCTTAACATATAAATGTAACACACAATACTCGTTCTGCTAGCTTATCAAGCCATTTATTGAGCTTAAACTTTTTGCCAGCTGAGCTAGACTTTGATAAACGAGCTCGAGTCTCAAGCTCAAAAAATTCAATGAGCAAAGCATGAGCTTGACATTGACTCGATTACATCCCATTTATCTAAAACTTCACGTGGAAACACTATTCCGTGACATTTGTACTATAGTTACTACCACACTTATTTTCTTATCAAACAATGTAAAGGAATCATCTTCAAATTTCAGAATGTGACCACTTTTCATTAGCTGGTCAGTACAAAATAAATTATTTTTCAAGTGGCACATACAATATACATCATAATATATGATGAATATTTTTCGAAATCGATGGAAAATTAAAAGTGGCGTCTCGAAACCGATGCCAAATTAATACGACATAATGACTATTGTTGTAACCGACAAAAGTTAAGATGCATAATTATGGGAAAATTCGTAACCAACCATAATTATAGGTCAACTATGTCTAATCGATGGAGGGGTGAAACTATTATGAATAAAATAGCTAAGTTCATCCTTAGGTATGCTTGAGCTCTTGGGTTTTAGAAACTCTCTTATAAATTATTTCCTCTAATATAGTAGAATTTCTCCTTCTCCCTCTCGGAGGATGTAGGTGTTTACACAGAACCACATAAATTTTGTTTTTTGTGATAGTGCTTTGTGGTTTTTCATTCTTATGCATGCATTCTCAAATCTCAACAAGTGATATCAGAGAAAAGGTTCAAGTTTGGTTGAAGAACAAGATTGAAGACATGGGAGATAAAGGAGAAGAAGGTTCTTTATCATCGACAGTGGTGGAGATAGCACTCCACCAAGTGGTGACGTATCCAGCAAGAATTGATGTCGTCAAGTTTGATGGCAAGAACAGCTTCGAGATGTGGAGATGCGAAGTGACGGAGAAGCAATTATAACTTTTCCTTCGGATAAACTATGTGCGGCTTGATTCCTTTGGGAGGATGATACGTAAGCAACTGATGTGGGTGCAGTCGCTTTGCTTGAGAGCTTGTTGAGATCAGCTCTCACGTGACGCACATGAGATCTGAGGTGGATAATTGATGAATATTTTTTATAACCAACGAATAATTAAGACGGGATTTCAAAATCGAAGAAAAATTAAAAGTGGTATTTCGAAACCGATGCAAAATTAATATGACATAATAGTTATTTTTGTAACCGACAAAAGTTGTGATGCATAATTATGCGAAAATTCGTAACCGACCATAATTATGGGTCAATTATGTCGAGTTGTCATTTTTGTAATCGATGGAGGGGTGAAGCCATTATAAATAGAATGGCTTGGTTCATCCCTAGGTGTGCAAGAGCTTAGTTTTAGAAACTCCCTTGTAATTATTTCCTCTCATATAGTGAAATTTCTCCTCTCCCTATGAACGTAGATGTTTACACCGAACCACATAACTTTTGTTGTTTATGATTAGGTTTTGTAGTTTTTCTTTATTGAGCTTGCATTCTCAAATCTCAACAATATATACATTTTCACCATATGTATCCAAATCTACATTTTCAATACCTATTGTTTGTGCACACATTTTTGTAACCAATTATAATTCAGTTTTCTTTAATCACTTTCCTGAACGAGCCTCAAACAAATGTTTTTGTCTTTAGCCTTTGATGCAATTTAAGCTTTTATTTTGCTTGCTTTGGTAGCCTTCTTCTACATGCTCAGTCTTCCTCTAACATTGGCAATTTACTTTCCTCTCCTCAAGCTCTTTACTCCTCCAAATCTCCCAAAATCATAAATCCTATAATAATGTGAAGTACCTACAACCACCACGACTTCTTCCAAAGCCCTATTGACCCCTACCATCATTATTCAGAGCAGTATTATAAAAATTTACCTTCAGCTATGAAGCCATCGCTTATCTTATCATTCTACTAAGCCTCTCATCGTGTCCCATAAGAATCTCATTAAAAGAAAATCAGTATTCTTTGATTCTTTAATTGATGATACAACATACACAAATTTTGAAATTATAAATAATATTTTCATTAAGCAATTGCTCACAAAATAATCTCATCTTATTCACTAACAAAGAAACCCTAGAGACTCCGGCACACTTACCCTTCCTTTCTTGTTCTCCATCATAAGCTAGCTTTCAATTGATTATAACTCCACCATAATCAGTTATTCAATTTCTTGAAATCAACAATATGAACACCACCAAGTCTTAATCCCACTATGTGAGGTCAGCTACATGAATTCTTTATTTCCATTGTGCACGATCAAATATAAGACATAAGATCCATTATAATGGTTTCTTCCCATGTTTGGTTGTCTTCTTCTTTTAATATAGGCAACTTCATAACTCAATTTTTCTAACAGGAGGATTGAACAATCTACTCTTAATATGCCCAAACCATTTAAAGCAACCTTCTCTAATCTTATACACTCATCCAAAACTAAACTCTCAATTAATTTTCCTTCTTCATTAATCTCTTCAAAACTAAAAATATCATAAATACTATTAAATTCTTAAATTAATCTTCTTCTAATGTCTATTTAATTATCCTCTTATAAAAAAATTATATTTTGAGGTATTCCTTAAACCAACTCATCCAAATTATGTCGAAATTTTATTTTATACATACAATCAATCCTTTGAGGGGCATATACTTGCAATATATTAATTATTCCATCAATTATAAGTTTTACAAATATAATTCTATCTTCCAACATTTTAACATCCACTAAGTATCCTATTAATTATAATCCAAACTAATATCAACATCATTTCTATAACAATTCTTACTCGAGTGCTAAAGTTTAAAGCCGAAACTATTAATTTCTTTTGGGACTCTCGAACCCACTTAGCTTCTTAAAGTCATAATAGACTAATCATCCTTTTTATCATAATATCAATTAACTTGAAAAATTAATCAATGAGTGCTAATAATTTAAATACCTAATCTTAATTAGAATCATAGACTAGCTTCTTTACCTGCATTCGTCTATAATGCGGGAACCCTTGCTTATTTGACATTACACCTAGGTATCAATGTAGCAAGCAGCCTTTGCACACTTTCACTACATTCTGGAAATGCAGCGCATTGCTTTTAGGGAGCGTCATCTAGCACAATTATTTAAGAAATTCATGACATAATAGGATTTGATAAAGTTTTATAATGGTTATCGACTACCTAACGCAGTCCTCCTCCTTTCTCATGCAGGGCTTGGGACTTGACGACGGCGAAGTTCGATGAAATGTAGTGAAATAAGTCTACGAAATATTCCAAGCAAATTTTTTATTCTTCAGCATGAAAATACATAAGAATACATGTCATGCAAAGCGTACTGTATAAACAATAAAGCCTTTGAATGCATCTTCAATATCTCTCTTCTCTTTCAAGGCTTCCAAGAATCTTTAACAAAAAAGAAAATGAGAAATTTTTTGTCAAAAACTTTGGCTCTCGTATCAATTTGTTGCAGTTGATGGAGATGTGTTAACACAGAAATACATGAAATAAAGTATTAGAGCAATCAAAAAATAAATTAATTAATTGTCATAAAATTAAAACTAAATATGCTTATAAGATTAAAAAAAAAAATCATTTTTGGGATGCTTAAAGCTTTAATGATAGTTTAATCCAAATCAGTCCATAACCATTCAACTTCATACCATTGTTGAATTAAATTAAACTAAAATTTTATTGATGAGAGAGTAATTTTTTGCAAAAATATTACAGGACAAAATCAATAGCCTGAAATAGTCACGAATTTATTTCAGCGAATTTCCCTGAAACTTAATATTTTAACTTGTGCTGGCATTTTATATAAAAAATTTGATTATATATATATATATATATATATATATGTACGCGCATGCATGTATGCTGACTCAGCAGCTATCTATACACTCAGCAAATAAAGACAAGTCTAAGAATAAGTGATTCAAGTGGTGAAAATTAATCTGCATAAGAAAATAAACAGACAATGGGAATTATCCAGCTATTTACAAAAACATGGGTATAACGCTACTCACAGGAAGATAAAAGGAATAATATGCAGTCTTGTACTGAACAATGCGATTGTACCTGCATATAATTTAGAGCACTTCATAAGAAACAAATATACGTAATTTAAAGTTATCGGTAAGCAAAAAAACATCAATAAAAATTACGTGAAATAAAAGACTAGAAAAGAGAATGACACTTCTAATCACATACACAGGCAATTTATACTTGGAGAGATCCTTCTCTCCTTCATGAGTGGTAATCAGATCAAGCATCTGACCAGAAGCTGTCTGGAATTCTACCTATAGAAAATACAAGTAAATATGTCACTGGTTACATAAATAATACTATATATCAGACTAAAGAATAATATTTTTGGAAAAATTACCTCATTAAATAGGTCCAGTAGATGAACATAGTATGTTTTATCCCTAAAATGACGTTTGAGGATCCTAGGGATGTGGTTACGTAGTAAAATGCCATCATTTGTAGCAATCATACCAACCTAGAAATTGCAGTGTAGCGGCATTATATAATAGCATAAGGAAACAAACTATCGACGACACGCAAACATGCAAACACACAAAGCTTTTATGCCCAGTACAAAATTTTGTTGTTGTCAAAAAAGTGGTTAATAGTTCCCCAAAAAGATCTCTACCGGAATTTAAAAAGCGACTTCTTGAATTAAAATAGATCAAATAACTTTATTTTTATTAATATAAGAGTAACTAAAATACCAAATATAAAAATCACAATTGCAAGAGTCGTGGGCAAATATAAATAGTCATTTCAAAATATGAAGCATGGTGAACACAATGGACATAATATAAAGCACTTCCACATATTAATTGGAATGCATAAAAGCTTTGATTATCATTTAATAAAGGAGATTGACTATCATGTAAGAAGGGCAACCAATTTGATAATCTTTCTAGCAAACCTGTCATAATATTTAAAGATTTCTACTTTTAATATCCTATTTTGTTGATCAAAAAGATGAAGTTACTCGACATTCAAGGTATTTTTAAAGTTAAATTTAGTTAAAGTTACAATTACTACATCTGTAGGGAGGCCTCCCTTTCTCTTATCCACCATTCCTCCCCAAACTAAGATTGCCAAGAAATAAACCGACGTAGGGAGGCTCAAAAGGGAAAGAAGGTTCCAAAGGAACAATTAATGACCCTACAAAACCAAATTCTTCATGCTCGACAAAAAAGAACCTATACATGCAAGTGGGGGTTCTTAAAAAGATTAGCATCTACAAACGGCTCCAAAGTTGATAACTCTATTCACTTTTGTTTAAAATTCAAGATAGGTTCTTAGTCATTTCCTCTTTCATTTCACACTGGCAAAATTCAAAATGCAAATTCCTAAAAGTGCCCGAGAGCTGTTCAATTCATGAATAGCTTAAGCTGTTGAGACAAGTCTTGCCAGCCTACCAAGTTATTTGGATGTCAAGTCATTCAATTGTTAAGTTTAGAAAGAATGATTACTTGAGAAATCGTTTAGCTCAGATTAGAATATTATATTTTTGAAATTTTAAAAGAAAAGAAAAATTTAAGATAGTATGATTGTTAAATTAATAAATAATATGATTAACACAAATTAACTTTTGTTTTGTTAATTAAAGTAAACTAATAATAACTATGTGTTAAGTAATTATATTAATATTAAGTAAAAATTAATAAAGCAATTGCATCACATTAGATAATTAGTAATTAATGTCAATATTATTAGCAATAATTAATTAATATTATATTAGTTAGCATAAATTACTATATTTGGGTTAATATTAATATTAAGTAATGCATAGCTAATATTAATTAATTTATTTAGATTAATTAATGTATAAAATTATAGTCATGTAAAATTAGTAATAATTAACTTAAATTTTTATATAATAATAATTTACTAATTAGAAATACAGTAATTAATGTAAAAGTATTAGTATTAATGCTAACTAAGGTATAACTAAATAATAATTTTTCTTAATTATCATAAAATATTATTATTGATTAATAAACCTTAGTAGCATATTAAGGTCAAATAGATTCGTAACTATCCCTTTTTATTTTTTTTCTAAATTTGACTAAATTGTGAATTTAAAGTTTGATCCCACCATTCCCCCACCCCTTTGGCCAACGTTTTGTTGGAATAAAAAACTATTCGGCTATGGAGGCAATCGGCAGTGCTTTCAAGTTTTTACCTGCCAAATCGCAATCGAGTAGTTAGCCTGTTTAATCTTTAAACTAACAGTCCCTTAACTACAATAAACCTTAATTAATCTACTCCCCTGAATACCAAATATTAAAAATACTTGAAGAGTTTAAGGATTACTAATTTATCTACATGACCTTGATCCTAACAAAGACAAAATCGTCTTTTTTCCCTTTGTCAGAAAAATTTGCCTTGGCTCCGCTTGGTCTAAAGTTTTCCCGAACTACAATTCAAGTTCTTGCTTTCCTTCACACATAAGTTCAGCCGAGAGGAACTATTATTTGTGCCATTCATTGAGAATGCTAGACAATAATTACTTATTTGAATTGGATTGAAATAATGATAATCCTTCTTGAATTTTCCCAAAAGCTTCACATTTATAATGACTTGAGCAATAAGCATTTTGATTTTAAAATAAGAAATAGTAAATTGCCACGAAACAATTTTGTGGAGCCTCATGTGCAGCCTAAGATGATGCAGCAAGTTTGAGTGCACCAGGATACACAACTAAAATGTGTTAATACCAGCAAGAGTTGGATGTGATGAAATTTCAAGCGCAATAGGGTGGCCTTGGTATAGAACATGTGACAGTTGCAAGACTTGGAGTGACTTCGGGTTAGTTACGAATCAACTGGGTGCGAGATGGATGTGATACAAATTAAGTTGAGCCAAAGTATGTTGAAGAACCTAGTCTGGGCCGAGAGCTCAGCGGTCGGGCACACCTAAGTGAGGTATTTTTCAGAAACCGAGGCTTGGGCGGGCCCAAGCGCCGGTCTTTGTCCAGGCTAAAGACATTTTGGTGCATAGGGGGTGGCTACTTGGACACATGGCATGCCCATGTGGGGCATGTGTGACACATGGAAAGCATCTAAGGTTCCTATTGTCAAATGGAGACTTTTGAGAGCTATATAATGGGCTATAAATACCCAAGTGGTGTCTTAGAATTTGTAATGGTGTGAGTGCAAGTATGTGTTGTGGTGGCTACAAGGCAAAGGGTTTGTCGAAGCTATAAGCTATGAAGAAGAAAAGGTTGTATGTGGATTGAGAAATGATTTGAGAGCTCCTAAAGAATGATATTCGCATGTATTTTTTTATCATATTTTTCATAGTTTAATTTTTTGTGATGAGACTCCATAGGTTTTCCCAATCTAGGGATTTTCCCAATAAAATTTGTGTTTGCAGCTTTCTCTGTTTTTGCACTTTTTCCTGTTTTTGGCTGCTTGTTGGCTTATGCTTCCAAAGGTGATGAAGTAGGTGATCCCTCGGTGTTTCTGTTACTCGCGAGTACTAAGACGAGGATGACTAAAAAGAAGTGTTCAAATCCGTAACGACTAGTATCAGAAATGATCGAGCTTTATTCAAGTGGAAACATGGTAGAAGAGATAAGGTTCAACATGGAGAAGTTCAATGGAAAGAACTTTGCATTTTAAAAAAATGTAGATGGAAGATATGTTGTACCAAAGAAAGTTGTATCTTCTGTTAGAAGGGATCAAGAAGAAATCGCAATGAATAAGCAACAAAGAATGGAAGATCCTTAACCTCATGCGGCATTCAACATTGAAAACTTGAAACTACTGTGAATCTAATAGCTAGCTTGACGAGGATGTACGAAAAGCTTTGACATTAAACAAAGTACTCTTGTTGAAGAGGTTGTTCAACATGAAGATGGCGGAGTGTGGCTTGGTGATGGAGCATATGAACAGCTTCAACATTGTCATGAGTCTATTAAGCTAAGTGAATGTCAAGTTTGATGACGAAACTTGAGAACTTTTGGCCTTGTCCCTAGATGAGACGTCTTTGATGGTGAATTCGAGAGCATTGTGTCATGTGACACCTAATAAGGCGATGTTCAGAAACTACAGTACAAGTGAGCAAAGATGCATGAGCATTGGAGACGTGACCTATGTGTTGCTTGCAGCATGATAGGGCAAGGAGACGTGAACGTTAGACTGTTGGATGGGAGCAACTATGCAAATGAAGGGCGTCTGGCATTTTCAAAAGAGCCTAGCCTTTGTTGGCCAACTATTAAGCCGAATATGTGACCAAGGTCATGGAGGACTCCTGGAAAGTGATCAAAGGTGTGCTAGTCATAGCAAGAGGAAGCCAAAAAGAGTAAATGTCTGTGACGGGATCGACTTCAACAGCGATGCATGGGTCAAAATGGCACAGCGAGAGAGTTCAAATCTCTCCTCTCAAAAGATGTGAAAATGCAATAGATGAGAGTCAAGTTCGCTCTTGACAAGGAGTTTGGTAGTCAAAGAGATATTGGAAAGGAGGCTCGGGTGAGGCAAGTCGAGCCTCAGGCACCAAAGGTTGAGCCCAAGAAGCCTTTCGGGTTGTGATGTGCAGAAGTAAGTACTGTGATGACCCATGTTAGGTTGGTAACAACCAAACTAACATCGAATGCATCTTTCCGCATGATCATATTGACAGTTAGGTAAAATAGTAATTAAACTGACATCCAAAGCCATTCAGATATAATAAATATCATTCATTCAATTTAAAGCATATAATATCCAAAAATTTATTACATGAAATTCATTACACATCAAATTATTAATCCTGGAATGAGCAGTTATTTTCCCGCGCTATGCCCTTAGATTATATCAACCGCCTCCAACTGTAGTTGATCTGGCATTATAAAAATAATGCCTTAGTGCACATTCTAAATACAAAAAATATTAAAAATATACTTAAAGCAGAGCGGGAAGCAAAATAATAATAACTGTGGGAAATAATGTGTTTCAAAAACAAGAAGATAAATATGTCTCCTGCAAAATAACTGTTCTTGCACATGCCAAGTTTTCAAAAAGGAAAAGCAATAATATAGCGTAAAATTCATGTTTATGTTTATGACTTGATATTATGAAGCAATATTAGTGGTTCTGTTGGGCAAGGCCAGAACCGTGAGATTGCAATTAAACATGTCCTTCACCTGGGCCCCATTAAAGACTCCAGATGGCACCTTCACCTGGGCCTCTCTCAAGGCTCCAGATGGTATCCTTCACCTGGGCCCCCGTTAAAGGCTCCAGATGGCACCTTCACCTGGACCTCTCTCAAGGCTCCAGATGGTATCCTTCACCTGGGCCCCCGTTAAAAGCTCCAGATGGCACCTTCACCTAGGCCTCTCTCAAGGCTCCAGATGGTATCCTTCACCTGGGCCCCCGTTAAAGGCTCCAGATGGAATCATATATGCAGTTAAGCATGACCTTCATCTAGGCCCCCTCAAGGTTCTAAATGGCACCCTTATGACTCCTGATGGACTAGCCCCGTCCCTAACTTAATTTAACATCCGTATTGGAACCCTTTGCAACATTCACAATATACATAGCAGTAAGAGAAAAACACAACAATATAAAACAGGTTCAAAGTGATGCTTAAGCAGCAAAAAGATAGAAAGCATAGAAAAACATAAAAGTAATATCTAGTGTACCTTTTGTGTTTGACTTAACTAGATGAATCACTCACAACTTGACGTGTCTGCAAAAATTATAATTGAGATTTTATTAATCTATGAAACTATCTATTTACAAGATTTAAAACTAGTATTCGTATTCCCCAATTTGTCTTTAGTTGGTTACTAAAATCTAAATCTCATGAGAGTGGATTATATGATGAAAAAGTTCAATTCATAGCTCTAATTTACTATATTTAAGCTTAAAATTTAAAGGCGTATTCTCCATTAAGGTATAAGTTAGGATAGGAGGTTGACAATATTTATATTTGATTAAAATTATAACTGACTCCAGAATTTATCAAATAGCTGATTTGGACTGATTAGAGATCTTCCTAATGTTAGCTAGTAAGATCTAATCATAGTACTGCAATATTATTATTAATCATTTTAATACTTCATAAAGCAAAATAATCAAAAACCTAGTCTTAGGTTAAGTGATTAAATATGACTAATTGTTGATAATTATTAGATTTATATCATTAAAATGTTAAAGGTATATAAATATATATATTTTTTTATGATATCAAAAATAAGTTTCTAAGTCTATTTATAAAAATTATTTGTTATTATTATTATTATTATTACTATATATATACATATACATATATATACATATATATATGTACATTTATATATATATGTACATTTATATATATATATATATATATATGTTTTATCCTTAAAAGAGGCTCGACAGAAACCTTATGATCGAGCGGACGAATTGACGCAGAGGGTAGTCGATGCAGAGCGGAACCAGGATCGTGCGCAGGCAAGAGGTCGAGCGGACGAAGTCGGCGCCGAGATGGGAGGGTCGGATCGAGTCGACTGCGCTCCTGTCTGCGTCCTTTCATCGGTCGCAGGTAAGGATCATTCGCTCGCCTGCTAAGCTCCCGTCGGATGCGGTTCGTCCGTGCTGTAGGGAGGTCGAATGACTAAGAGGAGAGGGGGTTTGCTCGAGTGGTGAGGGTCTTCCGTCTCTTCCCGAATAAATAGGACGTGCGTATGTAACGCACGTCCGATTTATTCGGCTCATTAGCCGCAAGTTACGGTAATTACATTAAGTATGTGTCTTAATACAACGGTGCTTTTATTTGTTTTCGGTTTCAAAGAGGGACAGCCTTAAATATTAGTCTTAATGGGGAAGTTATGCTTTACCGATTTAAATATGCGTTAATGACGATTTTAAATTTCAAATTTCAGTTCTAAACGAATTCTAAAACTTTCTAAATTAAGAATTGAAACTGAAAAATCAAATTTTAGCGGGAGTTTTAACGGAAAACTGAAATTTGCGAGAGAATAACGAATCGGAATTTCAATGTTTGCCTTATAATGACCTAGGGTCATTACAAGTAAGTGGGGACATACTAAGGGTGGCAAGGTGTAGCCACCGACATTAAGTTTAGCATGGGACTTAGAGGAGCTACCTACTAGAAGAAATAATACTACTCTTCAAAAGTGGGTGAGGAGGAGACCCATTGGCAGCAAGTCTCGTTGTGGCACATGCACAAGACATCCAGGACAAGCCAAGCTTTGACTACTCGGGTTTGTTTGACGCAATAGTGAGGCATAGCATGTGATGAAAGGCGGTGTTGAGCCATACAATGCCTAAAGAACTATGAAGGGTGCTGCCATTGTGAAGAAGATTGTGAGATGGTGGCCTGCACTTAGTCTCTAACTGAGAGATTGTTGTATTTTGTTGAGCCTCGAGTGCAGTCCAAGATGGAACGACAAGTTTGGGTGCACCTGGACACATCTAGAATGTGTTATACGAGCTGGATCTAGATGTGGTGAAGCCTCATGTGCAATGGAGAGGCCTTGGTATGAACCATAAGACAGATTACAAGGCTTAGAGTGGCTTCGGGTTAGTAATGGATCAACGGGTGCAAACTGGACGCGAATCGAATCAAGTTAAGACAAAGCATATTGAAAAACCTAGACTAGGCAGCGAGCCCGGCGCTTGGGAGTGCTTGGGCCACCCAAGCACAAGAACATTGTTTAAGAATTGAGGTGCGTTCACTTGAGCATGCCCAAGCATTGGAGGTGTTGATAAATATAGCAAGGTAAGGCTTGGGTGTTATGGCATGCCAAAGCGTCAGCACATTCACAAACAACAAAGCCAAGACCGAGACCTGGGCACTTGTGCAAAGCCATACGCAAAAGCAAAAATTCAAACCAAAGGTCCGTGCGCTTGAGCTCACCTGAGCGGTCTATGTATTTCAAGAAGAATTGCGTGAACCATAGGACCCGCGATTGAGCTCAACGACACGCCAAGCGACGAATGCAGAATCTTGAAGATGTTTTGACGCGCAGGGGGTGGCTACTTGGGCACGAGGCATGCCCATGAGGCAAATGTGTGACACGTGGCAAGCATCCAAGGTTCCTAGAGTCAGATGGAGACTTTTTTGGGGAAAATTTGCTGGGTTATGAATGCTTAAGAGATGTCTTAGGGTTTGTGATGGTGTGAATGCATGTATGTGATGTCTTAATTGAAAGGCAAAAGGACTATGGAAGTTATGAGCTGTGATAAATAAGTTGCCAGTGTGGGCAGGGAAATGCACTGAGAGATCTAAGAGAGTGAAATTCTCTTGTATCTTTTCTTATTTTTCATAATAAAGCTCTTTGTGGTGTAGCTCCATAGCTTTTTCCCGATTTTGTGTTTTCAAGTTTCTCTATTTTTGTTGCCTGTTAGTTTTTGCTTCCAAATGTAATAAAACTGGAGATCCCTCCGTATTTCCGTTGCTACATGTTCCTACATGTTCATCGCTCTAAAACAAAAATGACTGAACAGGGATGTTCAAATCCCTGACTCCTTGCATCTCAATATATTACAGATCTACAATGAAAATCATAGGAAATTGTTCTGCTTGATTGGTTAAAAATCAGTATGTGCTGATAATTCACAAAAAATACATAAAATGGATAGTGAACTTAGCAACAAAAAAAAATGAGTCATACAGAAATTACCATGTTTTGTCACTCTTTTACAATTCAGAAAAGAAGTGTTGGTGATAAGTTGTTTCATCAAATTAGTAGAGAAATTTGGAGAATAAATGTGTCCATTTGGTTGAAAAAGCTCACCAAAATCACATATGCATTTTCCAATGCGTGATCAAAAACGCTAAAGTTTGGTCTACGTTGTTTGTAAATGAGATTTGGTTGTAAAGCTCACCAAAATCGCATATGCATTTTCCAATGGGTGAACAAAATCGCTGAAGTTTGTTCTACGTTTTTTTTCTACCTTAAATAAAATTTTAAATGAGATTAGAGTCATGCAGTGAAGATTTGGCAAGACTAAAAGGAAATAATTTTAGGCCCAAATGATTAAAAATCTTGGAGGATAAAATATTGTACGATTAGAAAATTTGAGACCGCTCCAAAATGAAGTTCATATGTAGTATCGCTCAAACAGAAATTATTCATATCAAATTCCAAAGGAACTAAATATTTATTTAGATCCAAAACACACTCAGAGAGACACTTACTATTATTAGAATGTTTGTTCTCATTGTTATCTCAAGCTTTACATAATAAAACCAATGAATAGTTAGAAAATGGTAAAGAAACGGAAAATGAAATATGTCAGAACAAACAGGTAACAAATTTTTTTTTGAAAACCACAAAAAATTATTCATTAAAGAAAAAAAGGTATTTTCATGAATTAAAGATAATGATATAGATTAAAATTCCTAAAATTATTAAGACAATAAAATGAATGATTTCCGTCAAGTTTAATGGTGCATGTGTACTACTTGCCCACTTAATGGTACAATTTCCATCGGTTAAGTTTAACGTCAATATGGTATTGACTATATAATCACTTGATTATTAACAAAAGACACTTTATCAATACAATGCCTCTGTTCAAGTTAACAAAATTTGTCCAAGAGCACCAAATATTCCCAAATTTAGTCCCCAACTTTTCAATTTGAAACCCGATTTAATCCTTAACTTTTAAATTTGATATCAATGGAAAACCAGTTTTGATCTAATTTGGGATTAAATTTGACCACTGAAGAACAAAATCGGGCAATAAACAGTCAGGGACTAATTTGATCACTTGAAATAGTTTTTTTTCCAAAGAATGTAAACCTCAATAAGAAAAGTGCTATATGTAGGAATAGAATTGCTGCAAGATTTCTATTCCAAAACCTCAACTACTAGACATTAACACCATTTTTCCAAGATTAAATAGTTGAAAGTCTATTTTGAAATGCATCTATTATTTAATAACATGTACATTTAAAAACTGAAAAAAGTATGTAGTGAGACAAGTATAATATAATGTAAATTTTAACAATACTTATAAGATGTTATAAGTTGGGATACCTTGGGTAATCTAAACCAGCAAGGCTGACCACGCCTGGTGTAGGAATTGTCCATTATATCGTCAAGAACGAGAAAATATGCTTGAAGCTATATTAAAAAAAAAAACATATAGAACAACAGTTATATATATATATATATATATATAAGTATATATATATATATAGATAAATAGATAGATATAGATATTAAAATTGGATTTTTACCTGCGCCATAATAAATAGCATAAAAAAGTCAATTCAGGAAATGTTAACCAACATGCTTACCCATTCAACACACCAACCCAGAACAGCTGCAAGGAAAAACTCTTCATCACTGAGATGATCTCCTTTAAGAATTTCGTAGCTATCAACCACAGAGATACCACGGTTCAGCTTCCCTACAGTAAAACGGAAAATTTAAAGCGTGCACTTTTGAATTCTCTTCACAGACCAAATGGCCAGCTTAATATAATAACATAGATAATAACTTCTAAGAAAGCTCCTCACCTCCCGGTACATTATAGTCCAGCATCTGTAGCAAAAGCATGATCAGTCAGTAAAAACTGATGATTCCTAAGTGATATACTAAGACAAATCAAGATTAGGCAACTAATATAATGAAAAAGTAATTACCAAAATAAGAGAATCGGAACACAACTTCAAATATATAATAAATTGCAAATCTACAATTTATTTGCAAGACATTAAGTACATCTAATATATTATCATAACAATTTCTAATCCTCATCTAAGCTACAAGACACTGATTTGACTATATTAGTCCCTTGAGAACATAAACAATACAGAACCATTAGCCAATAACATTTTTAACACCAAATGAAACTGCAATATTTAGCTATAAGGAAAATACTATTTTCTCTTTCAATTGTAGATTTTTTCTTAAGCATCCCCTCCAAGCTGAACAATAAAGAAAATAAATAAAAACTTCTCTTTAGATTTAAAAAAAATATTCCTCTGAAAATGGTACATGCCAAAATAGATTTGACTGAATTGGCTTTGTTTTAATTTTTTGGGTTTTAAGAAAAGATTCGCATTCATTAGAGAGTTGTTAAAGAGTCAAGTGGCATTACGCCAATGGCTATGATGGTCATGGGAGAGGAGGATGTGTAAAACGATAAATATAAAAAATTGAATCAACGACTTAATTGTTCTATATTTTTTCCTCATTAATACTTCTTACTAGTTCTATCATTTTTCCTCATTAATATTTCTTAATTCGTTCAATTTCTCATTGAACCTTCTGAAAATTGATAGAGATTTTGGCATTTTAGATTAATTGAGTCCTGCTATAAATAATGTTGTAATACTGCTCCATTACCCAATCCCCTATAATGTATCAAAAACTTTAAATTTATTTAAAATCTATCAGCACACAAATGAGAATCAACCACCACGTAAAACACAAATGAGATCAACTTTTACAGCCATAAAAATAGGGTTCGTATTAAGCTCTTGTATCCAACATAATCTGAATATTGATAAGAAAATAAGACTAACTAAAGGACTCCAAGATTAGGGTTGGTGAGAAATATAACATTTAGAATTCTTATAAACCTTCAATTTATATATTGCAACAATATATTCACTCTAATATCTTAAAGGTATTAGTATAATACAGATATAATTCAGATCACAAATATATACAAATATTATATAAAAATAATATAATTTAAAAATATATTTAAAAAATTATAAGCATATATAATTAGATATAAAAAATGATTACTTGTATAACATTAAATTAGACAATCACATATTTTGCATCTGACTTTTAAAAATACAATCATCTTTAATTATATTTGAAAATAAAACATCTTAAAATAGTACAAATAGCATTAAATTTATGTTTATTGATGAAAACTTGGTTGCATTTTTATAAATATAAATCTTGTGTTAAATACTTAAGAAAAATTTTGCAATGTTAAAAAAAATAAAGAGGGTTATTGGGAAAATCATCTTTATATATAAAGTACTAACTTTTTGATGTTTTAATGTGTCAAACATGATTGAACAATGATTTATTTGTGTCTGAATTTGCCCTTTTGACAATTGAGCTGAACATGAGCATCCTTTTGAGCAGACCACCAGCTATATAAATAACAAGCCTTTTGAACAACAATGGACATAAAAAACAATTATTTATTATCCAAAAAACTTGTATTCTTCAAGTTTCATTGCTTAATAAATTACTAACTTTTACAAAAACTCTAGCAAGATTTAATGAATAACCAATAGATACATCATCTTAAAGCACTCTGTGGAGACAAATAGTTCCCTTTACAGCAGCACATTTCTTTCTGTATGAGGCATCCGCAAGTAGATACGGCATTAGCTGCTTTCAAAGAGAGACAAACTAATTGCTAATTTTTAAATTTGCTTAATAAAGTGCACACTTTAAATGTTTCGTTGCTTAATAAATTACTAACTTTTAAATTTGCTTAACCATATTCAGAAACAGAAACAAAATACATTCAATAGGTGCTTTCAATGAGAAACAAAATAACTGCCACTTGCGTACCCCAAAACTTGGGATGATGTTTCACGAAGCCCTCAAATTGAGAATTTACCTAACATAAATAAGGCCAGATGTTTCAATTTGACTAAAATCAATGCCTTTACTGATCCAAATGATTTTTTTCATCATTTACCTATGCTATCACAATCCTACCAGCAAGAAAATAACAAGACAGCTCCGACAAAAAGTTTAAGAACATCATTCCATCCAGAACAATTTCAAACAAAGCAATCATATGGTCACAGCGAAAGAACATTGCAGCAATTTCAGCTGCGCAAATGCCAAATTTTTTTCAAACAACAGATCCACGTTTTCATTAAATAAGATGTTTAGGCCAATACGAAATCCTCAAACATATCCCTAATAAAACAAATTATAAAACGTTTCAAGGAGATCTGTACGCATTCAATGATGGAAACCAAACAAGAATAAACAAAAATATATAGCCTCGAAGCAGCATTCTGGCTTCCGAAATTTCTGATACATAAGGCTTACCGACTAAAAGAAACAGACCATACCGTATCGATCCATTGCCGAGAATCTTCGGTGAAGCTGAAGGCAGGGTCATTGAGGAGCTCAGATTTGAGCTGGGAGTAGATCTGGAGGAAGCTGGATTTGAGATTCACCGGCTTCCCGTTTGCATCCGCCATAGGAGATTGGGAGAGAGGAGGATGAAAAAAAAAAAGGTAGACTGAGGGAACGACAAAGGAATGGGAGGCGGGGAAAACCAAGGAATATGCGAAGGAGAACCGGTACCCGCCTGTTATAGGGCTAACGACGAGGGATCACGTGAGATTGGGGTGGTGGGTCTCACAAGGTCGGAATCCAATAAGATATCAAAGATTTTTTAACTAATAATTAATTATATGTCGTTTAGCTTAGGATGTTAGGCTTAATAAAATTGCAATATTCCTTTTACTGGGTAAATTTATTTACAATATTTTTACTATATTTTTTTAAGTTATATATATATATATATATATATATATATATTATGATAATATTATGATATCATTTTTATCAATTTTATTTAAATTTAAAATGACATGATTATTTGGGCAAAACAAATTATATAACTTTAAACTGAAATTATTATCCCTAACAATTATGCAATATCAAAAGTAAACTAACCCTATTCTTTATCCTCATCTATCAACATCATCCAATTATTTAAATCAAACCATTTTTGTTAAATATATAATTGGCATAACAATTTGGTTTGAAATAAGATTAAAAATTATTAATTATTTTTTTAAGCAATAATGTTTGCACTTTATCAAAAAAAAATATATTAATTTGGGATGTAGCTTAATCTATAAACTCTCATTTTTCAAATGAGAGTTCAGGGTTTACTCTCCATCTCTATATTTTTAGCTTTAGAAAATAATGATTTGTATGATTATGATTGCTGAAATAATCCAAATAACTAATCTCAAATAATATAAAAATTACCAACCCAAATAAAGATGTAAGCTGGTATGGTTCCCGTTCAATCTTTCTCACCGTTAACGTCAGTTTTGGTAGTCGGTGGACTGCCCATCATCTGGGGTACGAAGAATGTAACATCTCCTAGTCTATTATGGAGATGCTAATTTGTGAACACGTGGCATTGTGGTTCATTGAAGTTGCGTGCATACTCAAACTATTGTTGGCTAGTATTAATTAAGTAATTTATGTTGTGTTCAATCATTGGTAATTTTGCTTTTGAGAGTCTTCAAGCTCATCTAGCTGATGTTGTAATTGTTCAAATTGGGCTTACCATTGGGATGAATAAGATTCCTCACAGCACACAAAGAAACAATGAAGTTCATATTATCGGATTGTCGTGGGCTGCTGACGAGACAATTAATAACCTTCTAACGAGTGAGAGAGCGCAATTGTATGTGACATTTTGATCAACCTCCACTTGTACACACTCAAACATAACTCACTGATAAGCAAACCAAAGCCTAAAGCTTGTTGTTGTGAGGTTATATTCATCCAAAGCTATGAATGAAATTGTGATGGCCCAGGTTAATCACAAGCAGTTAGTTAACCCAGGGCATATACGGGTGCTTGTCGATAATCCATATTAACTCGTAATCAACTCAGCACATCTTGTTGGGCTGTTTAGGATTAAATGAGTTATCTACACTTTTCTTGAATTGTTGTAACAAAACAGAAATAGTTGGGACTAATCATTAAGATAAGTACAATATCATTATCTTAAGAATTAGATACTCACTTATATACATTAGTAATATATAGATTTTTATGAAAAGAACCAATACGTAAGAAGTAAAGTTAAAATATCGATCACATCACAATACCGAGTATAAAGTAATATATGAAACTAGAGTGTGAAAGCTCTAAACATTCATCTATAACACTCATCACAGTAACTAAACTAAGCATTTGTCTTAAAAAAGAAAAGTGAAAATTATATCGAGAACTTATTATTACAAACAAGAATTTAAATATTTAAATTAGTAAAACTCTCTCATCTCACCAGCAAATAAGTAAATATAAACACTAAAATCAGCAATTCGATGGTTGTTACTCCTTTGTCTCATCCTGGATCTTCTAAATTTCCTCAAAGTTAAATTGTAATGCCTCATTCCGTCGCCACGCGCAATTGAGATAATTTAAGAGCAATTAGCGGCTGAACGGTGTGTTACTCATAAGGGACTGTTGAACATCCCCGAATACTATTAACAAATTGCTGAATCTCAATCCCAATGGAGAGCTGAGAACTAAGCCTTAAGATAAGTGCAAAATTCTTATCTTAAGTATTAGATAGAATACTTATATACATTAAATTATGAGTGGGTCGAAATAAGAATCTAATATAGATAAGTGTTATTATTTCATATATGCTGATCATATCACAATACTAAGTATAAGTAGTAATAAGTACAGATGGTAGAAGCTAAAAGTATTCATTTAGATCATTCATTATAGAAGCTAAGTAAGACATTCATCTAAAAAAAAAAGAAAATGCATCCAAAATTTAATTATTACAGACTATTTGCTTAAATAAAAAATAGAAACAGTCTCTCACCCATAATTGAAAATAATCTAGTAATAAAGCTAAGCCAGCTAGTGCTCCACAAACTCCTCCTGGATCTTCTGGGAATCCTCCTGAGCCTACTCCTCAAACTGCTCTAAATCTGGCAAATTGCCGGATCAAAAAAAGTATCACGTGTTAGACAATAAGTACAACACATTAAAGATACTATATACATTTATAGTTATATAAAGTTAAATATTTAAATAAATAATATATACTGTAAGAAAGCACTAAAATAGCTGAAAAGTATGAAACTATACAAAATTAAAAATAATGTAAAATAGTGGCTGAAAGACTAAGTACTAAAAGTGGAAAATAGTAAAAAAGCTGAAACTAATTAAATATTAAAATAAAAATGTGTTGTATGTCACTGAATATGCATCCGATTATGTCATTGATTTATATTGTCATTATACATTTTGTGCCTCATGCACCCCAAGGAATTTCAATATCTATGATGCATGTTGTATCCCATAGGTCCTACTCAAATTGATGCATGTCGCATCCCATAGTTCACAATGCTTTTTGATACTTATGCTCATGCAATCCATGTCAAATACTTTCAAATCAATATGATTCTTAAATCATCAAAAATTAAAAAACAAATCAAAGTAAGACATAAAATTATACATCATAATTATCATAATAAGCACATTTTATTAAGACTATTATAATTTAAAATTTGATCATATATTACTTTAAACTGAATCTTATAATCTTCTAAGTTATCACATGATGGGAGTGCATATACCTAATTATTATGTTCTCAAGAAAGGTAATCTTAAATAATTAGTTTGTTTAACTACATTTATTAATGCACACAAAGATAAGGGGATGAAATATTTTTATAATTTATTCTCTTAAACTAAGTTGTTTAATACCCCACTTAATATATGACTAGTATATATCATAAGAAAGGTGTCTTGGAACACTTAGTTTATTTAACTGCACTTATCAATATGCACAAAGATAAAAATTTAACAATCTTAGGTTATTACATAGCTTAATTTTAGCTTAACTACATCCTAATTATCATTACATTGAGTTCATATGGTTATTAGAGCCAAACCATGAAGATTTGAAGCGATTTAGAGCTCAATTGAATATTTGGATTATTTTATTAATATTTAATTAATTAGAAAATTGAGATATTTAATTTGATCTTGAAATTAAAATTCAACTTCGCCATTATGCTCATCACCCCAAATTAACTAAGAGTGATGTTTTAGAAGTATTTGAAAGTCGTCGAATTTTCTCAAATATTTTAATGCATTTAATACCCCAAAAATTAGGATAATTAAATGGATCTCCAAAACAAAATTCGACTTCGATGTTGTATTTCTCACCCTCGAATTAGCTAAGAGTAAATTTTTGAGATTTTTCGGAGCCCGTTTATTCATCTAATTTTATTAGAAAAGTGTGTTAATTAAACAATTAGAAATTATTAATTAATATTCAAGAATTTCCATTTTCTTTCTGTTTGCTGGGAGCCACCTCCTCTTCTCCCGCTAGGCGCCCACCTCTCCCCCTTCATGCGCATCTAAGGTTACCTCCCATGCTCATGGGAGAGGGCTTATTATCTTGTCATCCTCTCTCTCTCTCTCTCCTAGCACATAGCTCCTCCTCTCCCCCCACTTGAGCCATGCCTCCTTCTCTTTTAAAGCTAGCTCCCTCAACTCCCCTCTCTATTTTTACTAAAGCTACTAAAGAAGAAGCCCTTAAGCCCTTGAAGAACCCCAGCCCTCTTTCCTTTTTGCTGGCAAGCAAAAGAAGAAGAAGTTTTTTTCTCCTAAGTTCTTGAAGAACTCTAGCTATAGCTCTTCTTTCATTTACAAGCTCAAGTACTCTCTTGTATCATTTCCTTATCATTTTCCTTCCCCCATTGAACTGATCTAATGGCTACTTTAACCATGTATATGCTTAATTTTGTTCCTCTAAAACATGCATTTGAGCAATTGAGCTCAATCACATTCCATTCTAAAGAGAAAATGGATAATGTTGTGTAAAAAATTTTTTTATAGGTAACCAGGGCTTCATTGTTTACGACATTAGAATAATTTTTTATTGTCAATTTTGGCATAAAAGGAAGGAACTTGGAAAGACCTTTCTATTGGTATATGGCACCGCAGTTGAGGCGTCCCAAATCGAGAGTATTTGGGCGAAATAATGAAATGTTCTGCTTTTCGCCCAAGCAAAATCATCGTTGAGCGCTATGCGTGTTATAGCACCTGGCTTTCGGCCAAGGAGCACTATGGTATGCCTCAGTGTCCGTGTCTCAAAAAATCTGGCGTCGTAACGTGCCGCAGCGACTGCGCCTCAGGATATCTGACGCCCTAACGTGCTGCAGCGCCTGAATGCGCTACCGCGCACCGCAGCGCTGAAATCTGTCATAGCGCACCATCGCTCCTAAAAGCACTGCAGTGTAGCAGCTTGCCACCGCGCACCGTAGCGTCTGGCTCTCGGCCAGGCAAGTGCTACAGCGCCCCATAGTGTACAGAACTGCCTAGTTTTGCCCAAACTTCATATTTTTCATATTTTTCATATTTTGATAACTCAAGAACCCTAATAATGAAAGAATATACCAAAATTAAAACTTTGATGATCAGTAAACATCTCATACTTAACTCTGTACAGGTAGTGTCTTCAGATCTTTAGAGCAAAAATAACTCCTACAAGTTCAAGATCATGTACAAGATAATTCTTCTCATTAGGTTTAAGATGTCTAGAGGCATATGCTACAATGCAACGATCTTGCATTAGAACACAACCTAGTCCTACTTTTGAGACATCGGTGTAAACTTGAAAGTCTTTACTTTCTTGAGGTAATACTAAAAGTAGTGCAGAAGTTAATAATTGCTTCAATTTCTGGAAGGCTTCTTCGTAAGTCATGTTCTAAATGAAAGGAACTTTTTTATAAGTCAACTGAGTTAACGAAGAGGCTATTTGGGAAAATCTAGGGATAAATCTTTTGTAATACCCAGCAAGTCCTAGAAAACTACAGATTTCAGTTATAGATTTGGGTTGGACCTACTGTTGAACAGCTTGGATCTTCCTTTGGTCAACTTTAATGCCTTCAGCAATAATTATGTGACCTAGAAATACCACATAGTTGAGCCAAAAATCACAGTTCAAAAACTTAACATACAATTGATACTCTCTTAATGATACTTGAACAGCACAGAGATGCTTCTCATGATCAGTAGTTGACTTTGAGTAGATAAGGATGTCGTACGGCACCCCACCCCTTAATCCGCAATCATTAGACTGAGGGGTGGTGTGTCACTTTGGCAAATCCCCCACTTAGTATTGGATTAGGTGTACACTCTAATCCACTAGTAATGAAGGGATGAGCCACTGCATACATGATATATAACTAGTCACTAAGCAAATACAGAATCAAAGTGCGGAAGTAGAGTAAAATAAGTATACATTTAATTTATCATAATAAATAGAAAAGTGCAACATACAACTCAGAATAGAAAGTATAGTAAGGAAAAACACTGTCAAAGGTACCAATATTATTATAGTATTTTAAAATAGTTTAAATGGCTAAAAGAAAAAGACTCATTCTCATAATAAGCAGAAAAGAGGACTAAACAGCTTTAGCTCCCTCCTGATGCTTCTCCTCAAAATAAGTCTCCTCCTCTTCAGCACCCAGCCCCTCAAACCTATTTGATTATGACATTGTCAATTTCACAATGCTATGGCCCTAATCAATAAAAGAAAATCTTATTAGATAATTATCTAAGTACATTTTTGTAACAATACCAATAATTAAATAGGAGATTAGTCTAAACATTGGGATGTTACCTTAGCATCCAATACTCAATTAGAAGAAAATAAATTAAGTATAAATGCTAAGTGGTCAAGTCATTTTATGAGTAATTGTTAAGTTAAAATAAAGTTTACAAATAAATACAATAGTAGATACATGTAGATACAACATTGCAAGTATTTTCAATATAAGCAATTAAAATAATCTGCTCATTCAACCTAAGCAGTTACAAAATAATAAACACAATATAGATTAATTAAGAGTAGGTAAAAGTAACTTAAGCAAACTCAAGTAATTTATAATTTAATTATTACAAGTCTTTTAAAAGTAAGAGCAAAAGAAAGTAAGTAGGTCACTCTCTTACTTGTAATAAAATGTAAGTAAATATTTTTAATTTAAGCGGAAGCAAAGATTCTTTGTAAGTCCTTCAAGCACTTGGACCTGCATTACCTGAATCAAAGAGCTCTTTATCTATCATATTTTGGTATTTAAATATGATAGGGCAAAGCCAATAAAATAAAAAGTGTAGTTAGACTAAATAGTCTAAGCATATTTTAAGATTAATTACATTTTAAATTAATAGGATATCACAAGCATAAATTTACAATTTAAACTAAGCAGTGGAACTATAAAAGCTATTAAGTATGAAAAAAAAAGGAATCAAGCATAATAGTAAAGGAGACAATATGAAATAAGCTGAGTAAACATAGTCACTTGTATATAAGTCCTAGCCTACATCCTAAAATGGTAAGAAAAGGTATCCTAAAAGGCTATAAACTACATTGTGCATTTAAAATAAAATGAAATGAAAGTAATACATATTCAATAAATTTTATGTTAAGTAAATAATGAAATACAGTGAAGCATTAAATGAAATTAAGTAACATACACTGTATTTTTAAATAAACTGTAAGTGAGCAAAACATAATACTAGAAATAGAGAGTGTAAAGCATAAAAAATAAAGAAGTATCTTAGACTCTCGATCTGAGATAAACATAGCCTAGGACTATGAAAAGTAAGCATAACTAAATAATTATGAAGAGATATTATAATCAATAAAATTATAAAAGAACTCTTATATTATTAATTGAAGTTATATTTAGAAGCTATCTCATTCTGCGGAAGTACTCAACGGGATGGGACGAGTAGTTAAGCACATCTGCCTAACTAGATACAGTGAGGGGTCGAACATTCATATTTACCCTCTCTAAAATGTGAAGTCCTATTATAAGTGCTATTTTTCTTGTTTAAATTTTCCATAAGGCATTTCCCATAAAGTTTTATGAAACTTTTTATTTATGCACAATGATCTTGAATGAATATTCAAGGAAAAAGGCTCAAAGCAAAGCAAGCATTCAATACATTTTAATAATTATAAACTATGTGATTTACTTTTGTTATCTAAATCATAATAATCTACTTAATAATTAGAGCTGATTGAGCTCCAAATTGACTTATAGATATTGATATTTAAGTCAATTTTAATAAAAAGTAGAAGGAAGATAAGTCTGGAAAATGATATTTTCATGTAATTGAAGTTTATCTTATACTAGTCCTAAATTAATCAAATTGAATAGATTTATGATTAAATTTTAAGAAAACTAGTAAGAAAGAATAGTGTTTATAGTTTGCTAATCTAATGAAAGTATAAGCTAAGAATATTCTATTAACTTCATCTAGTTAACTTATAGACTAAAAAGTATCAACTCATTTCAATCATAAAATTATTTAAGATTAATTGATATTGACTAATTGAGTGTATGGAAGGAATTAGATTTCATCCTCCAAGTAATAATTCATTTATAGTTATAGGAGTTTAGAAATTTATAGCTTATAAAAAGCATAAAAGAAAACTATTGTTCTCAATTTAAATCAATTGAGAACTAAGTGAAAGATTTAAGACTATTGAGATATATGCTAATTATCTAAAAGATTATTTGAGCACTAGCCTTATTAGGTTCTTGTAAAGAACTTTGATTTCGTAATTGAGAGTGTTAAGCTAAATTGAATATAACAAAATTTAAAAGATTCTTAATTAAATCTTACTTACAACTAAAGAGGAAGTGATACATGTAGAATTTGAGAAGGAAATTCCAATTCTAAGAATTTCTGCATGATCTCCTTTGTATTTGCTCAAAATAAATATATACAACATCAATATATAAGTCAATCCGTTACATGGGATTGACTATTTCCAGTTCTAATAATTTCATCATTTGTAAAGAACATCTATATGTAAGTCAATCCATTACATAGGATTGACTATTTTTAATTTTAATAATTTCATGTGAGAAAATCAAATGAAGCAATTTGTTAACATAAGATTCACATCTTTAATCAAATATATACAAAAGAAATAATGAAAGATGTAGTAAATAAATTACCAATATTAAGGACAGCAATATACGACTTAATATGCAAGAAGTAACAACATTTGGTTTAGCATTTGTATATAAGAGGAACAACCATCATTTAAACTGAAATTTGTTGTTTAACAATGCATTCAATGGCAGCATTTGATTCATTTTGAAATAAATGACAGCATTTGATCTCCTTCAATCTCACATTATAAAAGATGACAATATATGATTCTAATAAAAGAAATGACAGCATTTATTCTCATATTTCATTAATCTCACATTCATCTAATGGCAACATATGATTCTAATAAGAGAAATGACAGCATTTATTCCCATATAATCCATTGATCTCACATTCATATAATGGCAACATGTGATTCTAATAAAAGAAATGATAGCATTTATTTTTATATTCCATTAATATCATAATATAAAAGATGGCAGCATTTGATCACTTTTGATCTTACTTTAGAAAAAAAAGGCAGCATTTGATCATATGGATTTAACTAATAGCATTTGATCACCTTTGATCTTATAATATTAAAAATGGCAGCATTTGATCATATTTGAACTTACTTTAGAATTAAAAGCAACATTTGATCATATAGATTTGACTAATAGCATTTGATCACCTTTGATCTTATAATATTAAAGATGACAACATTTGATCATATTTGATCTTACTTTAGAATTAAAGGCAGCATTTGATCATATGGATTTGACTAACAGCATTTGATCACCTTTGATCTTATAATATTAAAGATGACAACATTTGATCATATTTGATCTTACTTTAGAATAAAATGCAGCATTTGATTATATGGATTTGTTTAACAGTATTTGATCACCTTTGATCTTATAATATTAAAGATGGCAGAATTTGATCATATTTGATCTTACTTTAGAATAAAAGGTAGCATTTGATCGCATAGATTTTACTAATAGCATTTGATTCACATAAATTAATTGACAACCCCATAAATTGAAATATGCATTAATTATATACTTGAGAAGATAACATGTGCAATATTATACATTTTAATTAAGAGAATGAAAGCACAAGTTCTGGACTATGTAACAAATGTTTAAACTCATTATCAAAATGTTCATCAAGTTGAGCAAATCTTGGCACCATCAATAGATCAAGAAGTATGGCTGCATTGTTTTAAAATTATCATTTTTCATGAAGAAGTTTCACTAGAAAATTGGCACTTGTAGTAGTGGTGTCTTTTAGTAAATAGGGTAGTAGTAGCAACAGCAATTACAAACATAACATAACAGAATAGTATCAGGTGGTACTAGTAGCTGTGGAAACAAATTTGCACAGTAATTCGAAACCATTAAATATTCATTAAACTGTGATGCACTTTGAATTTTAATCCATTTATATCTTGATAAATTCACAAAATGATGTTGTATCGAGATGAAACATTTCTTTAAATCAAACTATCAGTAAGCATGAAATAATAATATGAAATAATCAGCATTGAAATTCTTTTGCTTAATGAATATAAAATATGAAATTAGTGAAATAAGTTCATTAATCAAATCATTTTGCATTTAAATATTAACATCACAACAAATCATATTCCATCAATAATACATTTAAAAGAAAACTAAATCAATCGATCCAAATTTCATATAAGGGTAACGTATGTAAAGAACAGCAGTATAAATTGCACTATAAAGAGTAGCATTTGATTATTAATAATGTTTAATGGAGGGAAATTAAATGTCTAAGTTGTCAAGTAGGCAATTGATTAGTAAGATGATAAGCACAATTAACATGTTGGTTGAGCAGATCAAAACTTCATCATTTACTAGAAGCTTGAGTTTCTTTGTCGACTAGATAAGCAAAACAAGTATTTTCAGATACCATAATCCACCAACTCCTATGAAGAATTGAGCTTAGTTTATATACTTAAGTTGCGAAGAACACTTTACAAACAATAATTTCTCCTAATGTGACTCACAAAATCATTGCCATGCTTAAGAAGCAAAGCAAAGTGCAATCTTAACAATCCCGATAAAAGCATACTTAACTCATAGATGAATAGGTTAAGCTAATAATTGCAAGGTTATAAAAAAGCCAAACTTCTGAATAAGCTAACTTTTTAAGACCTATACTACTGCACAATTTTCATAAGAAACATATTCAGTCCGAAAAGTATGCAATAGTTTTCTTGCAGATCTAAGGAAATATTCCAAACCACTGTGATCACAATAAGAAAATAATTAGTAAAGAAAAGATCTAATTGGAAAATAAGAATGGAAGTAAAACTAGCTGATAATCTAAATACTAAACATCCAAATCTAATAAAATTAAGTAAACCAAATGTATAAAATAAAACTTGTCAGTGAGAAGAACATAACAATAGCCAAGTTTGTGTAAATTATGTTCGGTATTAGTTCCCACAATACTTAACTATCAATAACATCACATAATTTATATTCAGCCAAACCTATGCAATCCGGCAGCATAAATCACATAGAAGAGTTTTAATAATAATCAACATGTATTTCCACAATTCTATATTATCAAATACATTTCCTATTTCATATTCAAGAAAACCTTAAGGCCACACAAAAATTGGTATCAGAGCTAGAACTGAAATTATGTGATTGGAAATATAAGAAGCACATTCTTAATTCAAATGCAAGAAATTATAATTAACTGTTTCCCTCAGAAAAACCAAACTATACTGAACTTAGTTATATCTATCCCTTATAATTTCTTCTCCTTAAGATTAATACAATTCATATATCTTGATAACAAGAGAATATCACAAAAAGGGAAGGAATTATCATTAGTAATTTCCTTAGATTTCATCTAATGAAATGAATAAATCCATTTACTGCAAGGCGAATAATGAATCGTCGAGTAAATGAAAACAACAACATATTTGAAAAGAACAATTTGCAGATAAACTCATTTGGATACATTTACTGCAAGGTTATAATTATTATTTTCTTTTTTGATTTGAGAACAGTCAAGAACTTATTAGAGATCTAAAGTAGCTTATATGCTGAAGGAAAGAGCATAATACAGAATATAGTGCCTTTCGCCTCTTAATTGAGCAATATATACACGGCTCTGAGAACCTTCTCCAATAAGATTATTCATACTAAAGCAAGCTGCAGCAATCCACAAATCTTAATACTCTTGCTGACTGAACTTATATGGATGATTTTGTTAAGCTAAATCATAAATCAATAAATCAACAAAAGGAACTCAGATTCAATAACCTATCTTTGATTTTGAGTTCTCAATGTTCGATCAAGCACAAGGATGAATTAACAGTGATATTATATTGCTTTTGCTAAGAAATGTACAAATCAATTGTTGGGCATTTTATAGGTATTGTAGAATAGAAGAAGAAGGAACTAATATATTTTGATACTCAAATGGATTTTATAACTATCGTTGCATTCAAGAAGGAATAATTAAAATCTAAAATTGAAAGATTACTGAATGATAATTAGGGATAGTACCTGGCAGTAATTCTTTCTTCCTATGTCGACAAATTTTAGGGCTTTAGGGTTCCGATTGTGGTCGTTTCTCACTGAATAAGGTTTGGCCTCTAATAGCCCTTCTCCTTCCCTTAGCAGCTCACCTTCTCGGCACCAAGACATCAAAAATGAGAGAATGAGTAGAGAGGAATACCTTATAGCCATTGTAGGAGGCGGCTGGCCCTGTCCTTTCCTTCGAGCGTAGTCCATGATCATCTGTATACCCTCAGGGAAGACATGTTATTGCTCCATGCCGTCGGATCTCAGTGATCGTGCCAAAAGTTAGCATTAAGGGTGATGATCAAGTTCATTTCAGACCGTCTGATCATTAATTAACACGGGACTGTCCTAATTGATCGAAAAGGCTGCCCTGTGTTTGGATCAACACAACAGATCTCTGTACTTTTTGAATTTAGTCGTTTGATTTATTTTAAATATGAAATATACATTATTATATATTTATTATTATATACTAATTTATTCACTCAATTATTTACTCAATTGTAATTATCCAAACGGACTCTAAAAAATTCCTAATTCTCACTCTCACTTAATCGAGGGGTGAGGATTTCAAAAATGAAATTAGATTTTTGATCGGAGGTATATTTAGTTTACCTAATTTTCTGAGTATTTAAATAATATTAAAATATTCGCGAAAATTTTGACGACTCCCAAACGCTTCCAAAATACCACCCATAGCTAATTTGGGTGTGGTGAGTCCAATGACGGACTCTATTTTTAATTCTAAAGTCTAAATAAATAAAGTATTTTCAGAATTATCGAAAAACTAGGAACTGTTGGAAATTGTCAAATGATCTCCAAATCACATGAAATTTGAGATGGAGACTCTTAACGCTATTATAAAAATAATGGAAAAGGTTTGAAGTCAATTAGGTCACTAATTGATGGGTAACAATATTTGGGTTATTACAATTTTAGAATGAATATTTTTCATGAATTATTAATGTCACCATTTACTTAAATTATACAAAGTAATTAGCATGGGTGCAGTAAGCATACAAGGAGAAGGATAAGTTATAAACACAGCATTTATAATTAAATAAGATTTGAGGAAAAATGGCACACCTCAAAGAAAACTAACCAAGGATATGCATGCATGTATAATACAATAAAAAAGTACTAAAATAAAAGTATAATCCTAAACATGCTGATGATAATTGGCCATATACTGATTTAGAATAGTAAATTTGAAAGTGATACATATAGTAAGTAAGCAACAAAATTTAGTATCCTATAAGTATGTACAAGTGAGCAGGTAAGTAAAGTAAAGCTGACTGAAATAATATGCATCATTAAAATTGTAAGCTATAAACTGAAAAAGGAACAGATATGTACAACTGCCATATCAGAAAATTGGTCAATTGGGCTCAGCATAATTCCCAAAGCCTTTCTGGGCAAGGGCAGACAGAAATTCATAAAACATTTCTAGGCTAGGGCAGACAGATCAGAATAGCAGAACTGAAGAGGCAGTAAATACAAATGCAAAAATATTCTAGTTATTTTACTTTTGCATCTGTGGACACGTCTAGAAGCAGCTGAGGAGTTAAGCACATCTGCAAGATTATGCAAGTTCCAAGTTTAACACACACTCCTCAATGAGTAATGTTAAGAATCCTTATTACTCATTACCCTTGTCCATTATGATAAATGTGCATCAGAACATACTAAAATATAGCTAAACCCAAGGCAACTATTATCTTAATTATTCAAATTTTTTTCATTTCATGCACAAAGTTCTCTTACATGTTTAAGGAAATAAGTACAAGATACAAGGAATACGTAGCATAAGTAATCAAGTAGTAAGCAAGGGACTCTTATACACATGGTGTAAAGACCCACTTAAGTAGTAATAAGTGAAATTCTTAAATATCAAGGTGTCTTTTTAAATAATGATGGAGTTTTTGATAAGAACTCCAAAGTTAAGTGTGCTTATGTGAGAGCACTCCCAGGATGGGTGACTTGCTGGGAAGTTATCTTCTGGGGCAAAATCGTGAGCCCTTTCAGGCCAAAGCAAACAATACTTTGGTGCTTTAGAGTTTGGGATGTTACAAATAATATTAGAGCATACCATAGGGTGTCAGATAAGAGCTAAGTACCATACAGAGCAAAATACCACTTCATGTGAGCAATCTCTTGAACCCATGATGGTTAAAGTGCTACATGGTTTTGGGTACCTCTTGTGCATATAGGGGTCACCTCAAGTCCTATCTACTTGTAACAACCCAAGTTGTTACCATGATTGATTAAGACTAACCCTAAGTCTTAAACATAATCTTAAGTACTAATTAGGTCATTTGGAGTCAACTACCAAGATCCGGTCCAAACCAGAGGTCAAACGGATTAAATCTTTATTTTGAGAATTTCATGAACCTCGAAAATTGACATATTTAAATTGACCTCCGATCGAAAAATGGACACCGCCATTGCGTTCCTTGACCCCAAATTAGCTTGGGGTGAAGTTTTCGTGTCAATCGGAAGTCGTCGAAATTTCAACGAATATTTTAATAATAAAAATATCACGGAAATCGAGGTATCAAAATACTCGTCGGATCAAAAATCTGACTACGCCATTGAATTCCTTGACCCCAAATTAGCTTGGGGTGAAGTTTTCGTGTCAATCGGAAGTCGTCGAAATTTCGACGAATATTATAATAATAAAAATATCACGGAAATCGAGGTGTCAAAATACTCGTCGGATCGAAAATCCGACTGTGCCATTGAATTCCTTGACCCCAAATTAGCTAGGAAAAACATGTTCAAAATTTCTTTTTTCTGAAAATGTTTTTTTTTTTTTTTTTTTAAATAATAATAATAATAATAATAATAATAATTAATTAATTAATTATTAATTAATTAATTAACGGCGCCGTACGACGCCGTTAACTCCAGTTAACGGCGCCGTTCGATCGGACGGATCCATCCGGACCGTCCGAGCGCGCGCGGATCCAACGGCTCTCGGCTGCGATCCGCGTCACGCGGTCTTGAGCGATCCAGACCGTCCGATCGCGCGCGGATCCCACGGCCCTCGGCCGCGATCCGCGTCACGTGGTCTAGAGCGATCCGGACCGTCCGCGATCGCACAGATCCGACGGTCCGGAGGCGTCTTCCTCGCCCTCTCCGCCCGCGTGACACGCGGCGGCCCGTCGCATTTTCTGGCCAATCCGGCCACATCCAGGCCTCGGCGAGGTCGCCGTCCGGTCTATAAGACCTCGGCCTACCCCTAGGCTCCGAGTTTTCACCGATCGGAGCCCGGATCGAGCCGGAATCAAGCCCGGAAGTCAGCTTTTTTTTTTTCCGCCGAATCCTTCGCCGATCCGAACTTCAGGTACCCCGATCTCCCTCGTTTACCGTTCGATCGTTGCAAAAATTGTATGATATGTAGATCAACATGTCCTCTTCACATCCACCGTTCCGATCGGGCTAAAACCCACCCGATCGGGCGCACCAGGTCCCCGAAGTGGACTGGGTTCGGTCCGCCGAACCCCCGGAAGGCGAAGGGTCACGCCTTCGGGTCGGGCCGGGCCGACCCGAGCCCGACCCGTCCGGGTCGGGTCCGCGTCAGTGCGGGTGGGGCCACCCGGCCACGTGGCCGCCTACGGGCCCGCCACGTGTCTGGTGGGCCCACAGCCCCGTCAGCCAGGCTGAGTCAGCAGCCGTGGAACCCACAGTGCCACGTGGCAGCCTCTGGCAGTGCCACGTGTCAGGTGGGCCCACTGTCCAGTCAGCCCGGGCTGAGTTAGCAGCATGTGGGACCCACAGTGCCACGTGGCAGCCTCTGGCAGTGCCACGTGTCAGGTGGGACCCACTGTCCAGTCACCCGAGCTGAGTCAGCAGCGCGTGGGACCCACAGAGCCACTGTGGCAGCCTCTGGCAGTGCCACGTGTCAGGTGGGACCCACTGCCCAGTCACCCGAGCTGAGTCAGCAGCCCGTGGGGTCCACTGTGCCACGTGGCAGCCTCTGAAGGTGCCACGTGTCAGTGGGGCCCACTGTCAGTTAATTAGAAATTAATTAAATTAATGTTAGTGTTAATTAATTACTGTTTAGCCCTAATTAATTACTGTTAGTGGTTAATTAAGTTAGGGTTAGTACTAATTACTTTTAAACAGTAATTTTAATTAAATAATTATAATTAAAGATTAATTAAGGATTAATTAACTGTTAATTAAATCTTAAACAGTGATTAGGATAATTAATTACTTTTGAACAGTAAAATTAATTAATTAATTAATTAATAATTAAATAGTGATTAATTAAATAAAAACTTTAGGAATGAACAGTAAATTTAAATAATTAAATATAATTAGAGATTAATTAATATTAATTAAACAGCAATTAGCACTAATTATTTTACTACAGTAAAATTATTTAATTAATTAATTAATAATTAAATAGTGATTAATTAAATAAAAACTTTATTAATGAACCGTAATTTTAAATAAATAAATATAATTAGAGATTAATTAAGATTAATTAAACAGTAATTAGCACTAATTACTTTACTACAGTAAAATTAATTAATTAATTAATTAATAATTAAACAGTGATTAATTAAATAAAAACTTTAGGAATGAATAGTAAAATCATTCAATTTGAATAAATGAATAGTAAATTAATTCAAATTGTATTTTTGAATAGTAAATCTTAAAAGTTTAATAACTTTTTGTAGGATGATCCAAACATAGCCAATATGGGTCTTAAAATACTCAGAAAAATATTTAGGATCAAATGGCGTAATGTAAAATTTCGTTTCGGGGTACGCATAACGAGGTAGCATTTTAGAGCCTCTTTAAGACCTCATAACTTTTTACCCGATTATCAAAACATAGTCAATATGGGTCTTAAAATGCTCAGGAGAGCGGCCCCATCACCGTGGTAGTATTAGTTTTCCAATTTTGACATCAGGACAAAAAGTCAACTCTAGAATTTAGAGTTGACTGTAGTGAAAAATGACCAAAATGCCCTTGGACTTCAAATGGCAATAACTTGGTCAATTTAACTCCAAATCTAAAAATTCAAGAAGCTACCTAGTTTAGAATTTCAATGTCATCATTTTCACAAAAATAATATTTAGGATTTGAACCCTAAAATTTAGGAAAATGACCAAAATACCCCTAGCCTTATTTTAGCCATAACTCGGCCGTTTCTCGTCCAAATTGGACGTACTTACTGTCTATCTTCAAGTTAGACAGTAAGGAATTAGTTGGAGAAGATAAAACTCAGTTTAGACCCCTAAATCAAAAGTTGATTGACCCATAAAGTAGGGGCAAAATAGTCATTTTACCTTAAAATTGGAAATGCGCAACTTTAGCCCTTAATTAAAATCTTAGAATATTAGGTTTAATAATATAATCATATTAGTACCATGTAAGTAAATAAAACAAGTCATTAAATTGAATTCCAATAATTTTTTTTCCTAAGTCTTAAGCATCCCACCTTAAGGATCTTTCCTGAGAGTAGGACTAGATCATAGGTTAGTGTTCATTCATTGGGTAAATTGGGTTACCCTATGGGTGAAACCTTGGTTTTAGTAGTTTCAAGATATTATTTTGTTTTACAACCCATTCTGATTAGTTTATCTTTTAACTTTAGATTTAAGATAGGAGATTCATCCTATTAAGTTGATTTACTTAATAGGATCTGCCTTAACTAGTAGATCACTTATAGTATAAAACCTAGAACTTAGGTCTTATCCAGTTTGGATTATGTGATTAAACCTAAAATCTCGTAGTGTTTAATCCATAATCTATAGGTGTAGAAGATCTTGATCAGATCTTAGTTAGAATGTCTAAATTCACAAAATTAGGACGTATGATTTATTTGTTTAATTCATAGTCGTCTATCTGATTGAACTAGATTGGAACCTGATCAGTTCCAATCCTTTTTAACTTATAAGGACGAATTTCTGAGTTACACTCGATAGTAGGAAAATGGTGATCCTGAACTTGTGTAACTTGGAATAGTTAGCTGGTTAAGTAGAAAACAAATGATATCATCATATTTAGTCGAGTCTCTTGCTTACTTGTTATTTGTTGCTACGCATACCTTGTAATTTTGTGCCTTATATTTTCTTTGAACATATCATACAAGACATTTGATGCATAAATAAAATGTTAGGAAATTATGGAGACTCCTTAGATTCCTTATGAAAATATTAAAGTAAATAAGTGAAATGATAATGAATTGATGTGATTGAGCTGCCTCTCAGTGTTCTTTTGATCATACCGAATGTTGCCCTAGCCGTATCGTGCTAGGAGTTGCCCTAGCCATAATGTGCTAGGATATTTCAGTATGATAGTTGGTGACCTAATCGTATCGAGCTAGGAGTAGCCCTAGTCGTATCGTGTTAGGGCCATATATGTGACTGTTGTTGGCTTAGTCGTATCGAGCTAGGAGTAGCCATAGCCGTATCGTGCTAAGATCTTCAGTTTCTTTTGGCGAGCTAGTGTAGCTCTTTTCTGTATGGCAGTTGATGTATTATAGTTTTATATGCAGTTGTGGTTGTTTCAGTATATTCTTTTTCAGTCAGCTATTTCCTTGTACTGCTTTATATATATCTAGGATGTAGAATCTTGCTGCTATATGTATATATCACTGCTGAGTTATTCATTTTTAATTAGCATGTTATTTTTATTGATCACCAGCATGTTTAGGATGTAGAATTTTTCTTCCAGCATTTATTCAATTATATTTACACTTATATGTCTTTCCTTGATTACTTGTTATGCGAGGCATGCTTCAGCCTCATTTCTTTGCCTTGTTTATACTATAGAGCATAGTCTATAGTTTGCCTTTTTACTTGTGTTGCTTACTGCTCCTGTATTTACACATCGTGCTTAGAAGTAAATAGTAAAATGGTGATATTATATAATCTTATTAAAAATTCAGCTTAAAATGTACTTAGACAATTGTCTAACCAGATTTTCTTTTTTTGGCTGGGGCCCTACATTGTGAAACCGACAATGTCAGGCTTAGAGCAGTTTGAGGAGTCTGCACCCGAGGAGGAGCCTTACTTAGAGGAGGTGCAGCAGTTGGGGCCAGAAGATATCTAGTCATTTACTACTTGTGAGGATGAGTGGATTTTGAACATTTATTTTGTTAAATTTTAATTAATGTAATAATACAGGTACCTGTGACTGTGTATTCAGATTTCACTATGCTACTTTTCTGAGTTATATTTCTCTTCTTATATATATTATGATGCTTGGATGTCATTTATTTATCGCTTCCGCACTCTGTATTTTTACTTATATAGTGACTGCTTGATTGATTCTGAGTTAACCTTTCTCTAATCAGGTGGATTGTGGAGTTTATCCTAATCTAATGCTAAGTGAGGGGTTAACCAGAGTGACACTCCACCCTTAATCTAAACCTATTGAGGGTTAAGGGTGAGGGTCGCCACACTACTCAATGGATGGTTCTTGGATCTGTGTGTGGATACTGATGAGAATGTCAATTACTTAAGTTTAGGAGCTTGTAAGGACCCACTTAAATAGTAATAAGTGAAACCCTTAAATATTAAGGTGCCTTTTCAAATAATGGTGGAGTTTCTGATAAGAACTCCAAAATTAAGTGTGCTTATGTGGGAGCACTCCCAAGATGGGTGATCTGCTGGGAAGTTAACTTCTATGGCAAAACTGTGAGGCCTTTAAGACCAAAGCAGACAATACCTTAGTGCTTAAAAGTTTGGGCTGTACAAACTTGCACTTGTAGGCTTTCTCTTTTTATCATATGTATTGGATCAATATATCATTATTTCCTAGAACTCATGACAACTACATTAATTTAATAGATTCATTAAGTTGCTTAAAATGTGAAACATTAGCTTTGAAACATTGTAATAAATTATTAGAATGCTTAGAAATTAATCTGTCCAATTAAATTTAAATTCTGAATTTTAAATTGCCAATTAAGTATTAATTGCTTTAGATCTTAATTAGTGAGGATTTGCTTCATTTTTAAGTTAACCTTGCTAATTTTTCATGTGATCTTTCTTAGACTAGCATGAATTAAGTCTTACGAATAATAATATGATTTTCTTATCTTAACTATAAGCTTAATTTTCTTTGATTTTCTCTTAAAGAAAAAGACCAATATGAATTGACTTTTATAAAATTAATAAAATAAATTTGATTGTCAAATGATCAATGCTTAATAATTATTTGATTTCACCCCAGTACTTGATTTTTTAAGTTAAGCTTAGGAGCTTAATATATTAGTATGATTAATTTTCATTTTAATCAAGAGATTGAAGTTATAAACCTACATGTAATTGCACTACTTTATTTATAATTAACTCATGTTAGGTATATATTTAGATGTAATAATTAGAAGCTCTATATCCCTAAGGTGCAAGAATAGTCTTAAGCTTAAGTAAATACTATACATTTAATATGGATTACTTTTGAGGTAGTAAGATGCTTTATTATTTTATTTTGAGGTAGGACCTTAGATGAACCATAATAACTTTAGATGATTGATAATATGTCTTGTGGTAGAATAGCATAAAGACATTTAGATTGAAGTTATCTTTTGTGGTAGATATCCTGAATTGAAGGACATATATATTATCTTCCTTGGAGCCATTTGTGTAGAACCTACTATAATGGAGATGGATTCTTAGTTTGAGTTTTCTTGGATTCTTTAGACATGATAATATTAGTATGATCATAGTGATGTTTGTAGTACATATCTATATAACTGATTTAATTCATCAGAGTATGAAATTTTTGTCCCAAATAAGATTGTAAAGTGGTTTCTTCCCCTTATATTTGTGCGCATCGATAAGTACGGTTCAATTCGAGATTAAATTTCATAATTCCAGGGCATGTGTAAACTTAGTTTGAGAGAATAAATTGTAAAAAGGTTTTGTCCTCTTATGTTTGTGCACACTAATAAGTGCAGTTAAATAGACTAAGTATTTCAAGTCACATTTCTTAGGATATATACTAAGTTATGTATTAAGTGGGGTATTAAATAACTTAATTTTAGAGAATAAACTCTAAAAGGGTTTCGTCATCCTATCTTTATGTGCATTGATAAGTACAGTTAAACAAATTAAGTGTTTCAATTCACATTTCTTAGGGCATAATGTGACGACCCCAATAATGAATAGTAATTAATCCCAATATTGGCACTTCACCACCACCTAATACTAGATTAGAAGGAAGCTAACCCAAATCACTAGATGTTATGTTTGGCTAATGATCATAAAGAGGGTCTTAAGTTAAGATGGAAAAATTAAAGGAAGAGAAAATGCACATGATGAATATGATATGATAAATATGATTTCAAATGTATGTATGGGATTCATAATTATATGCAAAGACAAGTGATCATGTATCTAAGGAAGTAATTGAAATCAATAATAGATTACATGTAAGGAGAATACATGAATGGGATTCATTATAATTATGAGTAAAAGAAATAAAACATGTGAATATATATACCTACAATCACTTGAAGTAAATGATAGTTACAATCGTAATTAACAATAAGAGTTTAAAGTGATTGTAACATACATGTGAAAGTAACATTTGCAAGTAAGAGTAGAAGTAAACATTCACATGTAACATTATGAAATATATAATTATGAAGATGCATCTACAAATATGCTATAAGTAGGGATGGATACAAATAATTACAATTAGCAAATGATTTTTATGAGCATAATGAAATGCATGAACAATTATGCAACAATAAAAATATATGCGATATACAACAATTAGTTCAATGAGCATGGCATGATTATACCATCCATTCACCTATTCATCGGAATTTTCATTTAAGTATCTATTTATCCAAATCAAGCATTTAAGTAAGAAGGAACTAATTCCAACATAAAATAAGTAAAGACAAAGCATTTTAATTAATTAATTATATGCCATTAATTAAATAATAAGTAAGGGACAAATAAATATAAACTCTTTCTCACATTTAACATAAAAGCAAGAAAATATATAAGATGGAAACAATTAAACTTTAAGCGTTTGGTCCAGCTCGACTAGCATTCAAGTGCATATAGTCTATCACATTTTGGCATATAAATGTGATAGGGCAAAGCCAATGAAAAGAAAATCATAGTTAGATTAAATAGTCTAAACATATTTTAAGCTTATGCTAAATATTTTTATATTTAATTTAGATATCACAACTAGTTATAATTTAAGTATAAGCAGCAATACAAAATACATGCATATGAATATGGACAAAAAATAGACAATTATAAAGAAAGATAATTGAAGTAAAAGAGTGAGTAAAAATACTCACAAGTATAGACATTCTAGCATGCAAATAAAGTAAGGGTAAAAACATCCTAAATAGACGATAAAAATAATAAAGTGCATATAAAAATGAATAGAATGAAGCATGTATATGTTCAATGAACTTATGCTAAGTAAAAAAAAGAATACAGTGAAATATTTAAATGAAATTATAATAATATTCACTATAATCTGAATGAACTGTAAATAAGTAAAGTATAATACTAAAAACATAGAAAGTGCAAAGCATAATGAATGAAGGAAATCTTAGACTATATGTTTAAGATACACATAGCCCATGACTATGTAGAGTGAAATAATTAAAAGCTATAATGAGGTCTTCACAATTAATAAGATTGTAGAAGAACTCATGTTTTATTTAATTGAAGTTATTTTTATGAAAGTATTTATTCTGAGGGAAAATACAGAATAAAGCGAATAATTAAGCATGTCTACCTAACAAGTAAAGGAAAGCGGGGTCAAAATAAAAAATACTCATATTCATTATCTGAGAATGTAAGGTCTCCTTATTAGCCTTCCCTTGGCCTAACCATCAATGTAAACCCCTATAGTTTTTAATGTAAAAGTTTTATTTATGCACAATATCTTATATGAATGTGTCAAAAGAAAATAGGCTCAAAGCTAAGCAAGTATTCAAGAAAATTTTAATATTTGTAAACTAGGTGATATCCAAAGTTATTTAATTTTAATGATCACTTTAATGATTGGAGCTAATTGAGCTCCCAATTGACTTAGAGATATTTATCTCAAGTCAATTATAAGTATGAGTAGTAATTGGGGTTTTAAAAATAGTAATTTCATTTCATTTTATGAGATGACAAAATAATTTATAAGTATAATAATACTAAAATGAAACTAATATTATCCTTATCCTAAACTATAAGATTCAAATAAGTTAATTAAATCAAGGCTTAGGAAACTAATTAGGAAATGGTATGGTTAAGTGTAATAACTCAAGTTGTTACTCAAGTCATTTAGGACTAATCCAAGTTATAATATCAGTCTAGTACTCTAATTAGGTCATTAAAAGTTCACCACCAAGACCTAGTCCAAATCAGGAGTCGGATGGATCAAATCCTGATTTTAGAAAAATTCAGAAATCCTAAAATTTGACTTATCTAAATTGATCTCAGATCAAAAATCAGACTTTGTCATTGCACTCATTTCCCTCAAATTAGCTAGGGGCGATGTTTTGGTGTCAATCAGAAGTCATCAAAATTTCATCGAATATTTTAATAATATTTAAATACCTCATAAATTATGAAAATAAAATACTCATCAGATCAAAAATCTGACATCGTCGTTGCGTTCCTCACCCCTCAATTAGCTAAGAGTGATTTATCGAGAATTTTCTGAAACCAATTAATTATATATATTTAATTAAGAAATTAGATTAATTAAAATTAAAATTTAATTAATTATTTTATCCAAGCTAACGGTGTCGTCCACTTGCCAGCACCGTCAGGGGTCTGCCGGCTGATCCAGGCCATCTGATCGAGGATCAAACGGCTCTTTCATCCCTGTCCTCGTCCCTGAACCATAAGGTTCCACGCGGCACCCCTGCTGCTCGCGCGACCTACCCGCGGCCTCCCAAGCATCGGCGAGTCCGCCAGTAACCCATTAAAGGTCCCTCTCTGCATCCTAGCAAGGTTTTGTGCATGATCGAAGCCTCTGGAGCAAGCACCCGAGCCCTCAGGAATCGCACATCAGGTACCTCCCCGATCTTCCATTACTTGCTTTTGTTTCCAAATTTCTCAGTTTGTATCATTATTCCGCATGCTAGATTAGGAATTGTATAGCTCGATCGAGTTTGATCGAACCCGATCAAGAGGATTTTACGTTCACTCCACAGTACAAACTGTTGCCATTTTTGACCCCGACCCTAAGCGACTAAGGTTAACCATAGTCAGCAGCATAGGCCACCCCATCGTGTCGTTCGGCCTCCCTCGAGTAGGTCTTGCTCCGGCCTACCTGTAGGTATGCGGGTCAGCCCCTAGCTTCGCCGGACGGCAGCACAAAATTGAGCCCTAGCTCTGTCGGCTCGGGGACGAAGGAGAAGTCCTTCGAGTCGGGCCGGGTTGACACGAGCCCGACCCAGGCGCGTTCGGGGCGTGAGCACGGTTCATGGGGCCCGCCTCTGGCACGGTCTCCTCAGTCCGCAATGAGTGGATCCCGCTCCGCGAGTCACATGCTGCCGCATGTACTCTACAGGGCCCGTCGTCCGGTGTCTGCCGGGCTCAGTGGGTCTCGCCGTGCCACGCGTCGTCTACACGAGGGTCCCGCGCCGCTCTATTCCGCCTACCACGTACCGTCGCGTGTCTTCCACGGGGCCAGCCATCTCTTTAACCATTGGGTTAGTGGGACCCACTGCTGCTTATCAATTTTTTTATTTAATTCAAATACAATTTGTTACATTTAATTAAACAGTAAATATAATTAATGTAAATGGAATTAATATAAATCAAAACCTTTAAACCTTAATAACTTATAATCCATAAGTCCTAATATACTCAAGTTATATCTTATTTTAATCAAAAAAATGAAAGGAATATTCTAGTGGTGTTAATTTTCCTATAGGATGCCTAGATAACATAATGATATTTTAGGATATCCTCTCACTTATACCAAAACTTTAAACCATCATAACTTTGTATCTAGTGACCCAAATATAGTCAATATGAGTCTTAAAGTGATCGATAAAATATTAAGAATACCCTGATAGTATTAACTTTGATGTTTGACCAATAGTTTGCTTAATTATTTTTAGGACTCTGACTAATTATCCTTAAGACCTTAGATCTTTATTTGACCATATCTTAGTCAATAAGACTCCAAATTAGAAAATTCAAAGTGCTAGATAACTTAGAATTTTAGTGTCAATAATATTCTGAAATAATATTTAAATTTTGAACCCTAAAAAATAAGAAATGACCAAAATACTCCTAACCCTAATTAGGTCATAACTTAACCAATTAAGGTCCAACTTGAGTCTACTCCCAGTTAAAGTACTCAGTGTAATATAAGAAAGCTATAGCCACTGAGTTTTTTGAATTTGGACACCAAATAGAAATATTAGGTTTTTAATCCTTCTTAACTTAAAAATTAACCAAATTGCCCTTAGAAATTGAAGTGGTTATAACTAATTTATTAGATCTCAGAATTTAGTGTTCTTGGACTCAATCGAATCCTTGAATAGCAACCAACAGTAAATTACATAAAAATTTAGATTTTATTATGTGCAATTTACTAAAATGCCCCTTAGGTTAAAAATTATAGTTTGGACCTATATGACTCATTTCTTATCTAAATTTGGTGTACTTACTGTCTATCTTTATGTTAGATAGTAAGAAATCATTTGGTAGTAATAAATTCAAATTTAGAGCCTTAATTCAAAAAATAGCTTTTTGAACCCTTAAGTAGAGGCAAAATGGTCATTTTGCACAAAATTTAGGTTAAGTACCTTAACCCTTAAAATACTCTTTTAAATCATTAATAAAGTGATTTATAATCAATTTAAGTCTTAAAATCTTTTAATTGGTCAACTGTCAAGAATCCCCCAATTTATGCTTGAAAATCTCTAAGGAAAGGAATTCTTACTTAGCTAAAATCCATCAATAACCTCCCTAATTAAATAAAATCAGCATGTGTAAGGAAATTCGATAAATTCCTAGAAATTCTTTGTCTTATTATTAGGAATCCTCACTTCACCTTAGGATTAAGGATAGATCTTAGGTTTGATTTCATTCATTGAATAATGGGATTATTCGATGAATGAATTCTTGATTTTATTAGTTTCTAGATTTTTTATAATTTCTTTTTTATTATTTTATTTTTTAATTTTAGATTAAGGATAGCAGAATCATCCTATTAAGATTGACTTTACTTAATAGGATTTACGTCAACCATTAGTTCACTTAAAATTGAAAACCTTAGACCCTTAGACTTTGCCTTTGGGATTATGTGATTAAGCCCAAGCTCATGGTGTTTAATCCATAATCTCTAGCTTAGTAGATTTTTGGTCAGCTTTTAGTCTAGAACGACCAAATACATTAATTAGGTCATACTGATTTATTATTTAACCTACATAGTCGACATTTATTTAATCATATTAGAACATAACTAGTCCTAATAATTTGTAATCTATAAGGCCGAGTTTCTAAGTTACACTCGATAGTAGAAATTGGAGATCCTGAACTTGTGTAACTTAGAATAATTAGAATGGTTTAATTAGATAATAATTATGTCACCATGTGTAGATAAGTCCCTTGCTTACTACTTGATTTATTTGTACTACGCATTCCTTATATTTTGGTGCTTAATTCCTTAGATATATCATGTAAGAAAACTTTGTGCATGAAATAAAAACATAGAATAATTAGGATAATAGTTGACTTGGGTTTAGTATATTTTGGTAGGTTCTGGTGCACAATTACCATAATGGACAAGGGTAAAGAGTAATAATGATGCTTAACATTACTCATTTAGGAGTGTGTGTTAAGCTTGGAACACATCTAGTCTTACAGATGTGCTTGACTCCTCAGTTATTTATGGACGTGTCCATAGAAACAAAAGTAAAATAATTAAGAGATTCTTCATTTGTATTTACTGCCTCATCAGTCCTGCTATTCTATTATGTCTACCTTAGCTCAGAAAGGTTTTGGGAATTTCTATTTGGGCCCGATTAGCCAATTTTTTGATATGGCAGTTTTACATACTTATTCTAGTTTCAGTTTACTATTTACTGTATTATTGATGCATATTATTTCAATTAGTTGTATTTTGCTTACTTACTTGTATATATTTATAGGATTCTAGATTTTACTGCTTATTATATGTACCACTTTAAGACTTACTATTTTTAATCAGCATATATCATGAGATCATCAGCATGTTTAGGATTAAACTTTTATTTTAGTATTCTTATTTACTGTATTATATATGTATATCTATTCCTTGCTTAGTTTGCTTGAGGTGTGCCTTTTGCCTCAATTCATGCTTAGTTATAAATAATGTATTTATAACTTATCATATTCCTTATATGCTTACTGCTCCTATGTTATATAGTTGTTTTAGTTTGTATGTGTAAATGATGATATTAATAATTCATGTAAAATATCAGCCTAAAATATACTTAAATAATTGTCTAATAAGATTTTCTTTTATTAATTGGGGCTATGACATTGTGAAACTGATAATATCAGATTCAGATAAGTTTGAGGAGCTGGTTGCTGAAGAGGAGGAGCCATTTATTAAAGATGAGCATTAGCCGAGAGAGCCAGATGTTGCTTAATTCATTTTCTAGCTTTCTGAGAGGATGAGAGATTTTATTTTAGTTCTTTTAAACTATTCATTTAATGTTGTAATAATACATGTACATTGACTGTGTTTTTCTTTACTGTACTTTATACTCAGAGCTGTATATTGCACTTTTCTTATTTATTATGATAATCTGGAAGTACACTTGCTTTACTTTACTTTCGCACGCTGATCTGTATTTGCTTAGTGACTGAGTTTAAGGCATGTATGCAGTAGCTTATCTCTTCCTTACTAGTGGATCAAGGTTTACACCTAATCCAATCTTAAGTAAGGGATTTGCCAAAGTGACACGTCATTCCTTAGTATAATGATTGTGAGTTAAGGAGTGGGGTGCCACATTAAGTAAACACTACAATTGAGGAAGTTAAGAGTTAATATTATATACACCAAACTCATCTAACTAAGTCGAATAAGAAGGATCTTATTTAAAATTAACTACTAATCTAGCTAGGCTAATAATAAAAGAAAAGTTTAAGAGAATAGGAAAGAAAGATTTATAAACTATTAACTCTATATTTTTTATAAGTTGAAGGTTAGGGAAATTAATAGGATTCCTAAACTATTTTAATGCATTTATGACTCCTAATATAAGTCCTTAAAGGACTTAAGTGAGGACTTAAGAACTAAGGTGAAGTGAACTAGGATTCAATTTACTTACTTAGGACTAATCCTAATTGATTCATAACTTATAATTATACTAACATCAAGGTTAACTACACTTAATTGAGTATCTTATAACTTCTAGAATCACAAGTAAATCATTTTATAAACTCATCTCTAAGGCATCTCTTCTAAAATTATAGGCTGAATCAATTAATTTGCTAAATATGCAAGCATCTAATAAGAGAAAATTAAGCTCTAAACATGCTATTAAAATAATATGGGAAGTAATTAAATGTGATAAGTTTGATATCCTAAGGTTTAAATACTTAAAACATTGATAATTGAATTCTATGAAATTATAAAATTATTCTAATTTAGGAGCCAAAAACCTAAAATCACTAAACATATCCAAATGAAATAATATACACTAATATGCAATTCTTATAGTATTAGGAGTAAAATGACACTAACTAGGTCAAATTTTGGAGAATATTGAGAATTAGGATTTTCAGAACACCTAATTATGGTTTGAAAAGTCATTAAGACAACTAGGATTCTAAACCCACATTTGATTTTATATTATTATTTCTTACTTTTTTGTGAGTGAAATGGACTATTTAAGTGCCTTATTTGAATTTAAATTGATTAAATTATGATACAAATAAGATTTGAAATTAATTGATAATTATTTAATTAATCATGATAAAATGAATTATTAAATCAATTACCCAAATATAAATTTATTGTCATATTATTAATCTACGTATTTTTATGATCAAAATGATATATAATATCATGCATTTTGGTTAAATAATTTGGGAGATATAAGTAATTAAAGTTTGCACTCATAATCATTACTTTAATAAATAATTGCATTAATCTTTATCCAATAAATTAATTGTCTTTAGAACTAAAAATGAGACGGTGCATATTTTTAATGGCACAAATATTTATGGCATAGAAATCCATTCAGTATAGAAGACGAGGGAAGAGACGGCTAGCATTTAATCGCGTGCCGGGGAAGGACTCGTGTCGTCCCATTACGGGAGACATGAAATATTGCGGGTCCCGCCTAATTCTGCAGTGACTTAAAAATGGACCGGTCGGTTCATTGAGTCGTCATCATCTTCCCGTCGAAATTGCAGAGGATGAAACAAATTAGGGTTAGGTCTCATTTAGCAAACGAACAATTTTATAGGGGCTATGACTTATCAATGGAAATACATTGACAAGCTCTTGCGAAAGTAGTCAAAAGCCCTAAATGATTTGACTAGGGTTAAGTTTCATAATGAATTAACAGCAAGCAGAACGAGTTCTTAAGGTTCGATTTGAAATAATCATTATATGTATCAGAATCTAAAGCATTTAATATTGATATAGGAACGCAAGCATTAGGATAAGATGAGTACCTTGAGATTGAAGGATTCTGCTTCCATCAATAGAAGGTTAGGGTCTCTGCTCTAGGTGAAGCCTCGATGGAACGTCAGCTCGTCTCCAACCCTTAGCAGTAGGTAGGGAAGAAAAGAATGAGGTATCCAATTCTTTCGCTGCCTTAGAGGCACGGCTGGGCAGTAGTACATGCACGACTGAGCGGGCGTACGCCACAATCGCGGTCTGCGATTTCATAGAGAAGACATACAGGGTTTCGATCCAAGCCGTTAGATTTGGAAAGTGATTCGACGACTGGATCAAATAATTAGGGTCCCGCCGTTCGATTAAACTCAGAAAATGCGCAATGGCCCGTATTGCACGGTACCGCTGTCCCATGCTTGCCCTCCCGCAATGGATCTCCATGGTAGAACTAATGTCGTTGGAATTAAAATAATTAATATTAATTTAAATTATGTTATTTAATAAATTCATTACACTTAATTTATAACTCAAAATAAAAAAACCAAACAGACTCCGAAAAATCCCAAAATTTCATCATTACCTAATTAAGGGGTGAGAAACTAAAAAATGTTAATGGATTTTTAATTAGAGGTTAATTTAATTATCTTAAATTTCTAAGTATTTAAATATTATTAAAATAATCAGAAAAATTTCAGCGACTTCCAAACAGTTCCAAAATATCACCCATAGTTAATTTGTGTGTGATGAGTCTAATGATGGACTCCGTTTTCAATTCTGATGTCTAAATAAATTAAGCATTCTCAGAATTATCATAAAACTAGGAAATTGCCAAATGATCTCTAAATTGTATAAAAATTGAAATGGTGGGTCTTAATATTATTATAAGACTAATAAAATAATATTAGAGTCAATTAGGCCACTAATTGAAGAATAATAACACTAGAGTTGTTACACATATACTAAGTCATGTATTGAGTGCGGTATTAAATAACTTAGTTTAAGAGAATAAATTGTAAAAGAGTTTCGTCTCTTTATCATTGTGCGCATTGATAAGTGCAATTAAACAAACTAAGTGTTTTAAGTCATTTTTCTTAAGAACATACTAATTATGTATATGCACTCCCATTATGTGATAATTTAGAAGGCTATAGATTTTAGTTAAAATGAATAAATATGGTTTGTGGTGACATATGATTAAATTTCTGATTGTAGTAGCCTTAATAAATTGTGTTTGTTAATATAATTAGGATGTACAATTTAACATCCAAAATTGAATGTTTTACTTTGGTTTTATCTTAATTTTTGATGATTTAATAATTATTTTGATTTGAAAGCATTTGGCATGAATTGCATAATCATAAGCATCAAGAAGCATTTATGAACTACAGGATATAACATGCATCAAATATGAGTATGACCTACAGGATGCAGCATGTATCATGAATATTTGGATTATTTTGGAGTGAATGTGACACCAAATGCATAATAATAATATAAATTAGTAGTATACTTAGATGTATATACAGTAACATACAGCATAATTTTATTTCAGTATCTTACTCAATTTCAGTATTTTATGAATTATTTATTTCAACACTTCATTATTTTGTTACTATTTTTACTTTCATTATGTACAGTTCTTCAACTTTCAATTATTTTAGTACTTTTCTATAGTAGTTGTCTATTTTATTTAATGTTAATATCATTAAAACTGTAATAAAGTATATTGTAGCTTTTGTTGTGTTAGACTTATTGTCTAACACAAGATACTTTTCATTTATTTTGTTTGGGAAATTGACATTTTGGATCCGACAATTTGTTTGATCTAGGCAATTTGAGGAGCCAGCATTGTAAGCTATTAAAGAGTGTAACATCCCAAACTCTTAAGCACCTAAGGTATTGTCCGCTTTGAACTGAAAGGTCTCATGCTTTTGCCCTCAGAAGATAACTTCTCAGCATGTCACCCATCCTAAGAGTGCTCTCACATGAGCATGCTTAACTTTGGAGTTCTTATCAGAAACTTTATCATTATCTGAAAATACACCTCGATATTTAAGAGTTTTACTTATTACTACTTAAGTAGATCTTTACAAAGAGATTTAGGAGGACACGTAGGAGCAGTAGTTGATGCTTCTACTTATTTGCTTAGTTACTTATTAGCTGCAATATGAGAGATTTTTATTTACTACTCTTTTAATTAAACTTCTATCTATAATAATTAATCTGAATATATTTTATATTTATTTTATGAGTTGAATTTTCCTTTTATTCAGTTCTGTGATGAATGTATGGGATGATTGCTTATGGCTTTTGCACTCTGAAGATTTCTTCTACTTATACTTAGTATTATAATGTTATCGATACAAAACTCATATGAAGTACTCATATATATTGGATACATATTCTTATCATTCTTACTAAATCCAATGTGTATGATTGTCTTAGCTAATACTTAAGATAAGAATGTTACTTGTCTTAAGGATCAACATTCAGCAGCAGCAAGTCCGTTCTGGGAAAATTCAACATTCCTAAGTAACGCACCGTTTCGCCGTCAACTCTTCCTATTGCGCGCGGCGACTGGACGAGACGCTACAATAACAATCATTATTAGGTTAAATTGCTAATCTAATAATGGAGCGTTATAGTTTATCTCCATTTGCGTTGCCTCAGCGTCTTCCCGAACTTGACTAGAGGCAATTCCGGTGAACATTAGCTACTCCCAATCGATCGAATGAATTAATTGAGGTCAGAGAAGATGTTGCTCCGCTTCTTCCGCATAATCCCGAATTACGCTTGATACGGGCGTAACTTGATTATGTCGTTTCCTTTTATACAAACTCAAAATTGAATTATAGTATAAAAGTTTTTCACCCATTTTATTTCAAACAAAACACGAGTAATCTCACTTTACCCAAACAAATTTTAATTTACACAATTTTTACCTTAATCTAAATAACAATTACAGATTTACTTAGGAATTGTTTGGTATGAAGTAATCTAAGAAATTTAAGTGTAAATTTGATGATAATGTAATCAAGTTAATTATTATTGTTTAGTAATTTTACAAAAAATTTAATATTTTTCTGTTTGACATTAAATAATTTATGAGCACGGTGTTTTGAGTTAATTGGGGTTAAATTTACCCAATATATTTTTTCGTTCAATTCGTTGATCGAAAACTTCGTCAGAATTTCGAACGAAATCAATTTCGTTCAAATGATTTCGAATCATTTGCTCAAATGTCGAAGGTCCCAGCGAAGCCATGGATGAAACTAAAGAAGAGGGAGTTCCGTCATGCTATATAAGAGGGAATTCGTGAGTCTGGAAGAGTTGCTCGCATCGCAAAAGATGGGCTCTCGCGCGGATTTTCTACTCACTCTGCGTAATCGCGAGCAACACTTGATTCGAGCGTAACTTTATTATATCATTTTTATATATACTAATGCAAAATTGAATTACATTGTAAATGTTGTTTACTTATTTTTCTTATATCAAACGTCAATAACCTCAATTTACCTAAATAAATTTTATTTTAACCCAATTTTTCCTTGCTCCAAATAACCATACATTACTTTTGCCTCAATCCAAATAATCCCTAAAGATTTACTTATTGACTATTTGATATGAGAAAATCTGAAAAATTTAAATATAAAATAATCTAATTGTAGTGAAATCTTGTTATAATGTAATCAAGTTAGTTACTGTTATTTGTCAATTTTACTGAAAACTTAATATTTTTCTGTTTGGCATTAAATAATTTATGAGTATAGTACTTTGAATAATTGAGAATTAAATTTACCCAATTTTTAAAACAACGGAATAATCGTTCGATCGAAGCATTCGTTTGAACAAATCGTTCAACTCATTGATCAAACTTCGTCAAAATTTCTAACAAAATTTTCGTTCAAAATTGATTTTATTCAAATGATTTCGAAACATTCATTCAAATATCCAAGGTTCTAGGTGAAGTCGTTGATGAAGCCAAGGAAGAGGGAGTTCCTTCACATTGAAAAACAGGGTGTTTGTGAGTCGCGGAAAAGGCTCTCACATCGCAGAAAAGGGGCTCTTGCTTGGCTTTTCCTCTCACTCAGTGTAATCATCAGTAACGTCGGATTTAGAAGTAACCAATTTACACTGCTTATATATATATATATATACTAATGCAAAATTGAATTATAATTTAAGAGGCTGTCAAGATCTGGTCCTTAAGTTTGACTGACATTGCTTTTGGGAAATAAGTCAATAACACATCTATACGACTCTTATGAGCGCTCTGCACAAACTCTGGAAACCTAAATGTGAGTTGGAACTTATAATCATAGTTGGATGTCAATATCGTATCTTTTTATCTTTTTGCCAAGATGATTACTTTAGGGTGTTAGAGTCTAGTTCATGGAGCTTTTTTGGATCCTCTTTTCTTGTCATACAATGGGATCAAACTTTTGATCCAACCAAAGTATCAGACGCATATCTACCAACCTGGGTTAAAATGCCTAAGGTGTTGTGGACGAAAAATTCGATTCCAAAAATAATCAGTAAAATCAATGTGCCTATCATTGCGAATTCTCATACAAAAAACTGGAAACATCTGAATTTTGCCTGAGTATGCATCGAAGTTACTTCTTCTTATTCTCTTACAGATTATTTAGAGCTATATCTAAATCTGCATACTATGAACCAAAAATAGATTACATCTGAAAACCAAAGGTATGTGAAGGCTGCAAAAATTGTATTTTTACATCTTGCAAATGTAAGAAAGATGGAACGTCGGGCATGGGTAGCCTAGGTTACGTGCATAATTTTGATACGTTTAATGAAGGCAGAATATCAATCATCCTGGATAAGAAAAAGGCTAACTTTACGGTTCTTGCTTCGTACTCCCAATTCATGCATGGTGAGATTAATTCTATCGATCATGGCAATTTCCTATTTACTTTTATTTATGCTGCTAATGCGTAAGCTGATAAACATAGCATTTGGAATGACCTACTTTATCTTAGTTTGAGTGTAGACAAGGCATGGTTTCTTTATAGGGAATTCAATTGTGCTAGAAATAGTTAAGAATAAATTGGTGGTGCAGTGCGGCATTACAAAATAAGACAACATGTCAACAATTTTATCCATACATTGGTTTTGGAGGAGCTGTCTTCTTTTTGCCATAAATTCACATGGACTGATAATCAAATAGAGAACCCTATCCAAGATATTATGCTGGATAAGGTTTTATGTATTACAAAGCGAGAAACCCAGATGTATATAATCATACCCCATTGCTTATTTCCTTGGACTGTAATAGAGATAGGGGCAGAAGGTTTCAATATAGGAATGATTAGAAATTGTAGTCATACTACAAAGATGGTGTATTATAATGATTGTAATTTTTTCAACAGGGGGATCCTTTGAGCTTTCTATTTAACAAACTTAAAAACTTTAAGAAAGCTCTATCAAAGAATATGCTTGTGGTTAGCTATCATCAAGAAATATTGAAGATTAGAGAGTCTTACAATGATGGTAACACGACGGGCAATTTCAGTCCTACAAATGTGTTGGAATACATAAAGCTACTCGAAAAAGAAATCACTTAGCTCAAGCAACGAGCTAACCTGAGATGCCTTAAAGCTGATGATTTTAAATTTCTTTATAGGCATATTAATATAAGGAGGAATGTTAGCAATTTAGACTATATTGCAAAGTTGATAATCAGGATGACATTGAGGATTTTCTTATTTCTCATTTATAAGCATTACAAAACAGTCAATTAACCATTGATTAAAGTAGATTGGAGTGCCCTTTCGGGGCTACCTGTAGGCTTAGAGGAGGGATGGATTCATTGCTCTCTTATCTGATGTCGATATATGGAATGTGCTGAAATTCATTAGCTCTGAGGCTGTTTTGGGGTCGGAAGGTTCTTCTTCGAATTCTTTTAAATTTAATTGGGAAATCACTGGTGATAGAGTAACAAGTGTGATTACATACTTCTTTACTGAAAATAAGCTTTCTAGAGCGGTGGCTCACATGTCGGTGGCATTGGGGATCTCATGTTTATTTCTCTGTGCAATAACACATAAATTGTTATTTTTGAGATGAAGATAACTAATAACATTCTACTTGCTATTGACATCTTGCATTCTTTTCCATATCTAAGGGAAAATAATTTTTCTCTAAATTAGATATTAGAAATGCCTTTGATTATGTGAGAAGTGAGTTTGTGTAAAATAGATTAAGGAGAAAAGGGTTACCTAAAACATTTATTAAATGGATGAAAACTTGCATAATTAAGGTTTATTATTCTGTTGTTATTCATGGCACTCTTAAAAGTTTTTTATTGTCTACTAACAGCCTTAGACAAGGATACCCTCTATTTTTGTAATTTTTTGCTATAATCATTGATGGTTTGTCGGCCCTTTCTAACAAGTCGGTGAATGGTAATTTCTAACAAGTCGGTGAATGATAATCCTTACTTACCTTTCAAGAATGGTAACTTCAAGTGTACTGAAAAACCTTCAATGCCTAAAACATCTTCTTGATATATCTAAGGATGTTACTAGTCTTGAAAATCTATTTTGAGAAGACAAGCATTTTATTTTTAGGGAGGTTGATAGTGCAGATCAACTGAAAAAGGTGTTGAATCTTGATATTATCCAAAAACCATTTAAGTATCTTAGATTTCTTATATCCTTCAGAAAACTTAAAGCTTAGGATTGTAGGGCACTTGTTGAAAAGATTAACAATTGACTAGTTGGATGGTCTAAAAAACTACTAGCCTTCGCTGGTTGTTTATAGCTATTGCAAATATTTGTTTTGTACCTTATCACATATTAGGGGAGTGTGCTCCACCTATCGATGGAAATTATAAAAATTATAACTTCTTTGTATGCTATTTCTATTTGTTGGCACTACTAACATGGAAAGGTTAAGGCTCATAAAATGGAGCAAGGCAGCTCTACCAAAAATAGATGATGCGGGACAGCAGGGGTACATGCGAAGAGGAGCTCATGACTCATGCCTTTACGTTGAGAGTAGCTATTGGGGATTGAGTCGTATTATTATTTTTTTTCTTTTTGTATCATTATTTGTTTTAGGTCGAGTCGTGTTATATTTGTATTGTTTGGGTTGAGTTTTATTATTTGTTTTGGCCACTAGGTTTTTGGTCCACTTTTATATATATACTGTGTATGTCATTTGGAGATTATTATTGAATGAATATTACTTATCTGAAAAAATGGGTATTGCTCTCTTCGGTGTGCACAATCGAAGTGTTTGAAGGTGTGTATACCCTTCAAGAACCCAAGGTGTGGATAATCTTAGTATTTAATGTTTATTTTTATGCATTTACTATTTTCCTTCATAATATCTTTTGCTATTATTCATTTCCACTTTGATTTGTCAAAATATGTTTCAATTTCAGCCATCAAACACCACTTTAATGAAGCTAATGTAAATCCTGACGCCCTTTCGCTTTGCTGTTCATAACCCTTTTAAACAGCCACAAAAAAAATCTTAAAAAATGTTCTATAGATTCCTAACTTCTCTACAAACATCCTCTCAAAATTTCGAGCATTCTGACTTCGTTTGACTCACCAAATGTTTTCCTGAAGTTGAACGGTCGCTTACGCACATAGTTCACTTCAACTTTGTTTCAACTTTGCACCACTAATAGATGGTGGTCTGGCTTAGTAAATGTGCTTACACTTACAAAAAGAATGCAAGTTAGCCACTTGTTGGAGAGTCGTTTTAGAAACGCACTATTGTATCAATGTTGGATTGGGATGTGTTATATAGTATATGGGATCCAAGAGGACCCTAATGATCCAATTTCTGTACTGCACTTAAAACATTCTTTTGGGTGGTGTCCATTGTGATATTAGGCTATTGGATTAGGGATGCAGTCTCAAATGGGCAGGCTCACTTTAGCTACATTTAAAGCACTTCTGTTAGGTGACATTCCTATGGTTCCGTGGCACAAATGGGTATATTACAAGAAGTATAAACTTAATTATACTTTGTTTTATGTGGAATTATATGCTCGGGCTAAAAACAATAGATAAACTTATAATAGAGATATTTATTGCAGGCAATTTGTATGCTATGCGGAGACTGTAAAAAAGCTATTTAACATTTATACTTCACTAGCAACTTTTCTTTTTCTTTTTTGTGTGCCCTTCCTACCGGATGGTAGGCTTTCATATGCTCTTAACTATTTATATCAGATACTACTATGGATATGCTGGATCACAACTGCAAATTGGGCTTGCTCCTTGTTTTGAGTTCGGTGCCGTTAATTTCTCAAAATATCATTACCTTTATACTTTAAGCCTACTTCGACACTAATCTTACTTGGCTGGTGTAACGACCCAATGTCGTTACTTTGCAAGTTAGGTCAAAATCCTGATTCTAACTTTAGGATCTCGGAAAATTTCAAATTATGGCAAACAAAAATACCTTTAGATGAGAATAAATTTTAGATCAAAGTGCCCTAGTTCGGGAGAAATACTGATAGCGAAAACTCTCACTTTATTTTCTGAACTTTTTAAATATAATAAATCAAGAACATCAAATACGTATCCAAATTCATTATTTTTCGTGTCATTATGTTAAGAATATATTTAAATGCTGCTCGAAAAATTTTATAAATTTAGGAGTGCCAGTTTGATCTCAATTAATTTTTGAAGTTTAAAACTTCCAAAATTAATTAAGAATAAAATATTGCTCTGAATCATTTTCGACGTGAGGGTGTTTGTTACATCATAATACACCTCGGTGTCAAGTTTCGTTATTGTTGGATGTCAAACGACGAAAAAATGTGAAAAATTTAATTTTAGGTAGTTATTTAGAAAATTCTTAAGGAATTTTCTTCCCCATCTTGTTTAAGTTGGGAAAGACTCTTCTTCCCCTCCCTTGCTTAGGTTGGGGAAGACTCTTCCACAACAGCCCACTCCAAACCAGCAGCAGCCCCCTCCCTTCTTTCACAACAGCCCTCACCCCTCAGTCGCCTCCCCTCTTCCACAACAGCCCTCACCCCTCTCAGCCCCCTTCAAACTAGCCAGCCCCCTCTCCGGCCTCCCCACTTCAGCAGCCCCTCTGACTTCCTTTAGCCATCCAACCTCCCTCAGCTTTTTGGCAACACTATCCTAGGTAAGAGGAGAGGTAAAGGAGGTAGAAATGAGGATATTTTGCTAATACTATTATTTATATATTTCTTTTATATACTTAATAAACTTTATAAAGATAAGATTATGTCATCATATTAGCATTGTTTCATTAATCAATAATGATAAATAGTACATATGTTATAAGATGACTATTACTTCCATTCAGGCACTTTTGATTCTAACATTCTATTATTATTACTACTTTATACAAATTCAATTTCAATCATTTCTATTCTATCTTTTACTTTCATATATTATTATTATTATTATTAAATGGAGATAATTATAACACTAACTTAATATAAAAGCAAAAGAAAAACAAAATTGACAAGAAAATAATTACTCTTAAGAATATTGGCTAAAAGTTAATTAAAAATATCCAAATCTAAATGCAGATCCAAAATTGAACTGTTAAACTTTGGATCTTAAAAGACAAAAGTACCCAGTATATAATATGTATTACTTTTTTAAAAAAACTTATTGCTGCTTAGCTTTGCTTCTTCTCTTTGAGCCAAATTCGTATTGAAGCTTGGTTGATTGTTCGGAACTAACGTGATAACATTCATGAGTTACTGGAAAATGACATCAGTAACATTCGTGGGTTGTTGAAAAATGACATCAGTAACATTCATGGGTTGCTGGAAAAATGACATCAGCAACATTCGTGAGTCACTAAAAAAAATGACATCAGTGAAATTCATGGTTAGTTACTGGAAAAATGACATCAGTAATCTGCATTTTGTGATAATACTTTTTCTTTTGTAGGAAACGTATTAATCATTTTGCCTTTTATAGATGGTTCCCCGCGATAAGATTTAGGACGAGGAGAGTGATAGTGACTCCTCACACTCGGGAGTAATTGATCTGAGCTCAAATATGAACACCCCCGCTGCTAAAGCAGAAAAAAATGCAACTACTTTATTGAAAAATGTCGATAAACAATTCATAGCAATCATAAATAAGAGGAAAGAGGAAAATCTTGGCTGATACCATTAGTAGAGGAGAAATAAATATGAATCTCACCATTAAGGATAATAGAAAACTTCATATTATTGATATAAGCCGCTATGCAATTAACAAATGCAAGAGGAAAATCTTGACTTTTGAGTCTTTCAAGATTGAAAGATTTATTTAATGTGTCAAAAGCTTTTATAATGTTAAGTTTAGCACAAAATACTTCTCATGACTTTTTTTGAAAGTGTGGAGGATCTATGTTGCAAGAAGACTGACTTGGTGATAACACTCTTGAATGAAAATAACTTGGGCTAAGTCAATAAGGTATTGCAAGTGAGGCTTGAATCTAGTTGTCAAAAGCTTGGTAATGAGTTTGTAAATAGTATTACAAAGAGAAATAGGCCTCAAAGCTTGAATATTATTGGCATGATTAGTTTTAGGGACGAGAGCAATAGATGTGTGCGTGATAACAGCTGGCAAATTACTTTCGAGATGAAGAGGCTATTTGCACAACAAATATAGTTCTTAAGCAAGCCCTGGTTTCTAATATAGAAGTCATAAGAGAAGCCATCCGAACTCCACGATGCATTAATATCAATAGACTTTAATGTGCTAAAAAATATGTTCTTCAGAGTTAAGAGCAGTGAAATTAGCAAAAAAAAAAATTCAAAGATAGTAGCAGAGATGGGACATGTAAAACCATTCAGATCTTTATTCTTATTGTAAAGATTTTTGAAATGTGAAATAAGCAGATCATTTGTGTTGTCTTGATCCATAACACCTCTCATAAGAATAATATTGGCTTTTATATGTACGTTCTTTTTCTATCAAATTGCTCAATATGGTCCTGCATTATGTGACCACCTGAACGCCGAGACAGTTCTCGCTGAGCCGCCATCGGGATATCACAGTTTGTATCAGAGTAGGATTGAGCACATTTGAGAGGGAAGAATATATACAAAAATGAAGATATGTTCATTCTAAAGAGGTTAGATTAACTTATAAAGATATTACCTTGATAACTCTCTTTCTTCATTGCAATTAAGGCGTGAAAACATTAAAATAATGTTTTTGTATTAATCTCACCCATATTTAAATTTTGTTTATGTGATGTCGAGGATGACATCATTTTTAAGTAGGGGAATTTGTAATGACCCAATGTCATTACTTTGCAAGTTAGGTCAAAATCTTGACTCTAACATTATGATCTTGGGGAATTTTAAATTAGGGCAAACAAAAATATCTTTAGATTAGAATAAATTTTAGATCAAAGTGCCATAGTTTGGGAGAAATCCGAATAACATAAACTCTCATTTTATTTTTCTAAAATTTTTAAATTCAATAAATTAAGAACATCAAAATACGTATCCGAATTCATCACTTTTCGTGTCATTTTATTAAGAATATTATTTAAAGGCTGCTCGAGAAGTTTCATAAATTTTGGAGTGTTGGTTTGATCTTAATTAATTTTTGAAGTTTAAAACTTTAGAAATTAATTAAAAATAAAATATTGCTCTAAATCAAAAAAATTTCGGTGTGAGGGTGTTCGTTACATCATAACACACCTCAGTGTCAAATTTCGTTATTGTTGGATGTCAAACGACGAAAAAATGCGTAAAATTTAACTTTAAGTAGTTATTTAGAAAATTCTTAAAGAATTTTTTTTCCTCCCCCTTGCTTAAGTTGGGGAAGACTCTTCCTCTCGCTCCCTTCTCACTCTATTTAAATTTAAACCCTCTCCCCTTGTTCTTTTCCCCCCACAAACCCCTCCTAATGGCAGCAGCCCTTCTCAGCCCCCTCCAAACTAGCAGCAGCCCCCTCCCCTCTTCCACAACAACCCTCACCCCTCTCAGCCCCCTCTCCAGCCTCCCCACTTCGGCAACCCCTTCGGCTTCCTTTAGCCATCTGGCCTCCCTCAGCTTTCCGGCAACATTATCTTAGGCAAGAGGAGAGGGAAAGAAGGTAGAAATGAGGAGATTTTTCTAATACTATTATTATGTATTTCTTTTTATATACTTTTTAACGTTATGAAGATAAGATTATGTCATCACATTAGCATTACTGTCATTAATCAATAATGATAAACAGTACATATATTATAAGATGACCATTACTTCCATTCAGACACTTTTCATTCTAATATTTTATTATTATTATTACTTTCTGCAAATTTAATTCAATCATTTCTATTCTGTCTTTTACTTTCATATATTATTATTATTATCATTGAATGAAGATAATAACGTTAACCTAATGTAAAAGCGAAAAAAAAAATGGAAAAGAAGATAATAATTACTTTTAAGAATATTGGTTAAAAGCTAATTTAAAATATCTAAATCTAAATGCAAATCCAAAATCGAACTGTCAAACTTTGGATCTTAAATGACAAAGGTACTCATATATAGCATGCATTATTTTTCTTAAAATTTTATTACTCCTTAGCTTCACTTCTTCGCTTTGAGCCAAATTCGTATTGAAGCTTGGTTGGTTGTTCGGAACCAACGTGATAACATTCGTGGGTTACTGAAAAATGATATCAGTAACATTCATGGGTTGCTAAAAAATGACAGATAATATTCGTGGGTCACTGAAAAAATGACATCAGTGATATTCGTGACTGTTATTGGAAAAATGACATCAGTAATATTCATGGATTGTTGAAAAAATGATATCTATAACATTCGCGAGTCATTGAAAAAATGACATTAGTGACATTTGTGGTTGTTACTGAAAAAATGACATCAGTAACATTCGTGAGTTGTTGGAAAAATGACATTAGCAACATTCGTGGGTCACTAAAAAATGATATCAGTGACATTTGTGGTGGGTTACTGTAAAAATAATATCAGTAACTTACATTTTGTGATAATACTTTTTCTTATGCAGGAAATTGATTAATTCTTTTGCGTTATTACCTTACATTTCCTGCATTTTTATTCTTATATATGCTAATTGCATATATGCTTTTATAATAATTTAATAATATTTTATTTATTGGGGTATTTAGAGTATTCCTAATTAATGGGAATTTCAATCCCAATACTGTTTTCTGAATAATACCAAATCAGATACTTCTGGGGGAACTCAAAGAAGAACCTTAAAACTTAAATTATCAATTGACCGATCGATGGATCGACGACGCTACTTTAATATTAATTTATATATTTTTTTCTCTATATTTTTTAAAAAGTTGAACAATGTTTGTGATGTACCATGTAGATTTTTGTAATATGTAACTTTGTAATGAATGAGAAATATCTTTGACTTTTGTATGTGTTTCCTTTTCTTTTAAATTGCTCAAAATGATCATGCGGTATGTGAACACCCGAATGCCAGAACTATTTTTGCTGAGCTGACATAGGGTCATCATAGCTAAACTGGCTAGAGATTCGTGCTTTAATATAGTTTATTCATGAGAGCTGTAACTGGATTGTAAGTTGCTATTATTCTTCTTGATATGATACTAAATTTACTTGCAGAGATAGACCAATGCAAAGATATGATTTTTAAACCTAGAGTCAAAGTTTTGATCTTTGGCTATGGACAAGCTGAGATCTTTCTTCCTTTACTGTGCTGCCCTGTTTGAGGCCGACACCAATGAGGCTGTTGGAGTTACAGAATTGCTCAGCACTAGGAACAACAGGAAATCGTTAAAGAAGAAGGGATCAATGTTCTCATATAATTGGAGGAAACTGGCTTCCTTTATTGTCGCATACAAAATCAAACAGGGGCTCTTGGAAAAGCGAGGATTCGAATCTATATTCATGGGCGCAAAAATCTTCCATGGCATTGAAATATGCTTCAGAATACTAGAGAACGAAATGCTGGAAGATTATCATACTGGTGAACAAAGACTAGAGAATCTCAGCATGCTCCTCAAGTTTCTCAATAGACCGCTAAAAAAGGAAAAGCTAATTAACCAAGTTGCTAATCTATCGAGAGTCTTTGCTCTGACTCATGCTGCTGCTCCTGAGGACAATAATGTGGTGTCAGGTATATCTCTAAATTTATAATAATTTTCTCAATAATATTTTATTTTCTGCAATAAGTGTTAATTCCTTAAAATCTCGTTATTGATACACTCTATATAGAATCTCAGTCTTGTGATACATTGTTTGATACAGGTGCAAGTCATTCATTTATATTAAAAAAGTGTGTGCAAGTTTTGAAACTTCCCCAATTCAATTTAAGCAAAACTATGCATGTACAAATGCCATTAGGAGTTAATTTATGTGCTAGTAAATTTTGTTTATGGAATATCTCATTGAAGCCAAACTCATAATTATGCCAATAACCAATTTTTATGTAATTTTGGGAATGAATTGGTTGAGTATGCATAATGTTGTGATAAATTGTCACAAGAAGAAGGTTACAGTAAGATCTGGGAAGAAATCTGAAATCTGAAAGCACAAAAACTGATTGGATCAGGATGTGAGGCATACTTAATGACTCTTATGGGTGAAACTAAGGATGATAAGCCAATAGAAGATATGGAAGTAGTAAGGGAATTTTAGGATGTGTTTCCTGATGAATTGCTATGTTTTCCTCTAGTTAGAGAAGTCAAGTTCTTGATAGAACTAATTCCTAGTACACAACCAAAGTCAAATGCACCTTATCATATAGCTCCTAAAGAACTGCAGGAACTACGTGAGCAATTGTAAGAGTTACTGCAGCAAAGTTTTATACGTCCATGTCTGTGTGGGGACCTCTAGTATTGTTCATTAAGAAAAAATATGGCTCAATGTGGATGTGTGTAGATTATTGTAAGCTAAATAAGGTAATAGTTAAGAATAAGTATCCTTTGCGAAGGATTGATGATATGTTCAATCAATTACCTGTAGCTAAAGTTTTCTCTAAGATAGATTTAAGATTTGGTTATTATAAAATTAGGGTTAAAGATGATGATATCTCTAAGATTGTATACAGGACCTGACATGAGTATTATGAATTCTTAGTTATATTATTTGGACTGACTAATGCTCCATTCATATTCATTGACCTGATGCAGCGCATCTTGAAACCCTACCTTGATGATTTCGTCATAGTATTCATAGATGATATCTTAATTTATTTCAAGTCTAAAGCTGATCATAAGAAGTGTGTCTGTGCTGTTTTGGAGTTGCTTAGAAACAATAATTTGCTCTCCAAATTTTCAAAGCTCGAATTTTGACTGAATTGTGGCGTTCCTAGGCCACGTCATTGATGCTAAAGGATTAAGGGTTGGTCAGAAGATGATTTGTACTATTCAGCAATGGGTTCAACCTAGGTCTATAACTGAGATTAGAAGTTTTCTAGGTTTGGCTGGCTACTACAAAATATTTGTTCCAAGTTTCTCCTAAATTGCAGCACCTTTAACCCATCCAACTAAAAGGAAGTTCCTTATTCCTGGAATCCTGCTTGCGAGAAGCTTTTCAGAAGCTTAAGAATTTTTTGACCTCTGTACTACTCTCAGTACTACCTTAAGAGGGAAAGGACTTTCAAGTTTACATCGATGCTTCTAAAGTAGGACTAAGCTGTGTTCTAATGCATGCAAGAAAGGTAACAGCCTTTGCCTCCAAGCAGTCAAAACCAAATGAGAATAACTACCATGTTTATGATTTAGAAATGGCAGTTGTACTTTTTGCCGTATAAATTTGGAGGCACTACTTGTATAGGGGAAAGGTTATATAACCTTTATTCATTGATCACCAAAGCCTTCAATATATTTTCACTCAAAAGGAGTTGAATTGTAGGCAAAAAAGGTGGCTAGAGTTTATCTGTGATTATAATTTAGAAATTTAATATCATCCCGGAAAGGTGAATGTAGTGGCAGATGCATTGAGTAGAAAAATATTTGTCTTCTATTTTAACCAATGAGTCTTTAGTAGAAGATTTTGATAAGCTTAAGATTGACCAATTCGATCAGTTGAATTGAAAGCTTTGTTGGTTAAAAGTAATGCTGATCCAACCTTGAAGAGCAGAATTTTGGTAGCTCATAAAGAAAATGAAGATTATGTTAAGCTGAAAGTTGATATTGAGAATGGTATAAGATTTTACTTGTAGTTGATAAATGAATCTATCTTTCAAGGAAAAAGATTGTGGGTTCATAAACATTTTCAATTAGAAATTCTAGCTGAAGCGCATAATTCTAGCTATATTATTCATCTTGGAAATAGTAAAATATATCAGGATCTCAAAAAAATATTCTAATGGCCAATAATTAAAAAGGATATAACAGCTTTTGTATCTTAGTGTCATTCGTGCTGCTAGTGAAAGCAGAGCATCAGAGGCCAGGTGGACTCTTAAAATCCTTAGAAATTTTGGAATGCAAGTGGTCTGATATTTCCATTAACTTTGTTATGGGTCTACCCAAAAGCAGATCAGGATCTGATGCAATCTGGGTCATGCTTGATTGGCAAACAAAATCAGCTCAGTTCATACTTATTCATCAGACCGATACAGTAAAAAGCTAGCCATATTGTATTTAAAAGAAGTTATTCGCCTTCATGGCACACCAAAACAATTATCTCAGATCGAGATAGCAAATTTACATCTCGCTTTTGGCAAACAGTTCAACAAGATTTGGCAACTAATTTAGCCATGAGTACTACTTTCCATTCTCAAATAGATGAGCAGACTGAAAAAGGTAAATCAATCACTTGAGGATCTGTTTCGCTCATCTGTGTTGGATTTTGGTGGATACTGGGAAGAGCACTATGGCGACCCTCACTCTTAACCCTCAATAGGTTTAGATTAAGGGTGGAGTGTCACTCTGGTTAACCCCTCACTTAGCATTAGATTAGGATAAACTGCACAATCCACCTGATTAGAGAAAGGTTAACTCAGAATCAATCAAGCAGTCACTATATAAGTAAAAATACAGAGTGCGGAAGCGATAAATAAATGACATCCAAGCATCATAATGTATATAAGAAGAGAAATATAACTCAGAAAAGTAGCATAGTGAAATCTGAACACATAGTCATAGGTACCTGTATTATTACATCAATTCAAGTTTAACAAAATAAATGTTCAAAATCCACTCATCCTCACAGGCAGTAAATGACTAGATATCTTCTGGCCCCAACTGCTGCGCCTCCTCTAAGTAAGGCTCCTCCTCGGGTGCAGGCTCCTCAAACTGCTCTAAGCCTGACATTGTTGATTTCACAATGTAGGGCCCCAGCCAAAAAGAGAAAATCTAGTTAGACAATTGTCTAAGTATATTTTAAGCTAAATTTTTAATAAGGTTATATAATATCACCATTTTACCATTTACTTCTAAGCATGATGTGTAAATACAGGAGCAGTAAGCAACACAAGTAAAAAGGCAAACTATAGACTATGCTCTATAGTATAAACAAGGCAAAGAAATGAGGCTGAAGTATGCCTCGCATAACAAGTAATCAAGGAAAGGCATATAAGTGTAAATGTAACTGAATAAGTGCTGGAAGAAAAATTCTACATCCTAAATATGCTGATGATCAATAAAAATAATATGCTAATTAAAAAAATGAATAACTCAGCAGTGATATATACATATAACAGCAAGATTCTAATATATATAAAGTAGTACAAAGAAATAGCTGACTGAAAAAGAACATACTGAAACAACCACAACTGCATATAAAACTATAATACATCAACTGCCATATAGAAAAGAGCTACACTAGCTCGCCAAAAGAAACTGAAGATCTTAGCACGATACGGCTAGGGCTACTCCTAGCTCGATACGACTAAGCCAACAACAGCCACATATATGGCCCTAACACGATACGACTAGGGCTACTCCTAGCTCGATACGGTTAGGTCACCAACTATCATACCGAAATATCCTAGCACGGTACGGCTAGGGCAACTCCTAGCACGATACGGCTATGGCAACTTCGGTATGATCAAAAGAACACTGAGAGGCAGCTCAATCACATCAATTCATTATCATTTCACTTATTTACTTTAATATTTTCATAAGGAATCTAAGGAGTCTCCATAATTTCCTAATATTTTAATTATGCATCAAATGTCTTATATGATATGTTCAAAGAAAATATAAGGCACAAAAATATAAGGTATGCATAGCAACAAATAACAAGTAAGCAAGAGACTTGACTACACATGGTGATATCATTTGTTTTCTACTTAACCATTCTAACTATTCCAAATTACACAAATTCAAGATCACCATTTTCCTACTATCGAGTGTAATTTGGAAACTCGTCCTTATAAGTTAAAAGGATTAGAACTGATCAGGTTCTAATTTAGATCAATCAGATAGACGACTATGAATTAAACAAATAAATCATACGTCCTAATTTTGTAAATTTAGACGTTCTAACTAATATTTGATCAAGATCTTCTACACCTATAGATTATGGATTAAACACTATGAGATTTTAGGTTTAATCACATAATCCAAACTGGATAAGACCTAAGTTCTAGGTTTTATACTATAAGTGATCTACTAGTTAAGGCAGATCCTATTAAGTAATCAAACTTAATAGGATGAATCTCCTATCTTAAATTTAAAGTTAAAAGATAAACTAATCAGAATGGGTTATAAAACAAAATAATATCTAAAAACTACTAAAACCAAGGTTTCACCCATAGGGTAACCCAATTTACCCAATGAATGAATACTAACCCATGATATAGTCCTAGTCTCAGGAAAGGTCCTTAAGGTGGGGTGCTTAAGACTTAGAAAAAATTATTGGAATCCAATTTAATAACTTGATTTATTTACTTATATGGTACTAATATGATTACATTATTAATCCTAGTATTCTAAGATTTTAATTAAGGGCTAAAGTTGAGTAATCTCCAATTTTAAGGTAAAATGACCACTTTGCCACTACTTTAAGGGTCAAAAAGTCAACTTTTGATTTAGGGGTCCAAACTGAGTTTTCTTTTCTCCAACTAATGCCTGTCTAACTTGAAGATAGATAGTAAGTACGTCCAATTTGGACGAGAAACGACCGAGTTGTGGCTAAAATAAGGCTAAGGGTATTTTGGTCATTTCCCTAAATTTTAGGATTAAAAACCTAAATATTATTTCTGTGAAAATGATGACATTGAAATTCTATACTAGGTAGTCTCTTGAATTTTTGGATTTGAAGTTAAATTGACCAAGTTATGGCCATTTGAAGTTCAAGGGCATTTTGGTCATTTTTCACTAAAGTCAACTCTAAATTCTAGTTGACTTTTTGTCTTGATGTCCAAATGGAAAAACTAATACTACCACGGTGACTGGGGCCGCTCTCCTGAGCATTTCAAGACCCATATTAACTATATTTCGATAATCGAGTAAAAAGTTATGGGGTCTTAAAAAGGCCCCAAAACTTACCTCGTTATGCGTACCCCGAAACAAAATTTTACATTACGCCATTTGATCCTAAATATTTTTCTGAGTATTTTAAGAACTATATTGGCTATGTTTGGATCATCCTACAAAAAATTATTAAACTTTTAAGTTTTACTATTCAAAAATACAATTTGAATTATTTTACTATTCATTTATTCAAATTGTATTATTTTACTGTTCATTCATAAAGTTTAAATTTAATATTTCTGATTTTTATATCATTTACTGTAGCAAAGTAATTAGTGCTAATTACTTTTTAAATAGTACTAATTATTTATTAATTATGAATTAATTTAATTATATTCTACTATTCAAAAGTAATTAAGCTAATTACTATTTAATTAATTATCCTAATTACTATTTAATACTAATTAACTTATAATTATATTTAATTAATCAAATCTACTGTTCAAAAGTAATTAACACTAATCCTGAGTTAATTAATACTAATTGTAGTTAATTATGGCTAATTAAACATAACAGTAACTTAATTAATTTCTAATTAATCAACAGTGGGCCCACTGACACGTGGCACTTCCAGAGGCTGCCACGTGGCACTGTGGGCCACACAGGTTGCTGACTCAGCTCGGCTGACTGGATAGTGGGCCCACCTGACATGTGGCACTGCTAGAGGCTGCCACGTGGCACTGTGGGTCCCACAGGCTGCTGACTCAGCTCGGGTGACTGGGCTGTGGGCCCCACTTGACACGTGGCAGTGCCAGCGGCTGCAACGTGGCACTGTGGGCCCCACTGGGAGGCGAACCGCCGCTGGTAACCCCGGGAAGTGGGCCCCACTGTCACGTGGCGGGCCCAGAGGCTGCCACATGGCTCGGTGGGCCCCACTGGGGAAGCCAAACCGACGCGGGCTCGGGCTGTGGGCCCCACGTGACACGTGGCTGGCCCATATGTTGCCACGTGGCACTGTTGGGACCCTACGGCCGAAGCCGAAGCGACGCGGGCTCGGCGTGTGGGCCCCACGTGACACGTGGCGGGCCCGTAGGCTGCCACGTGGTTGGGTGGGCCACACCCGCGCTGATGCGGACCCTACCCGAGCGGGTCGGGCGCAGGTCGACCCGGCCCGGCCCGAAGCGGCGACCATTCGTCTTACGAGGGTTCGGCGGACCGAACCCCGAAAGCTTTGTGGGTCTAGTGCGCCCGATCTCCCTCGAACGGTAAATGAGGGAGATCGGGGTACCTGAAGTTCGGATCGGCGAAGGTTTCGGCGGAAAAATAGGGCTGACTTCGGAGCTTGATTCCGGCTCGATCCGGGCTCCGATCAGTGCAAACTCGGAGCCTAGGGGTAGGCCGAGGTCTTATAGACCGGACGGCGACCTCGCCGAGGCCTGGATGCGGCCGGATTGGCCAAAAAACACAACGGGCTGCCGTGTGTCACGCGGGCGGAGAGGGCGAGGACGACGCCTCCGGACTGTTGGATCTACGCGATCGCGGACGGTCCGAATCGCGCCAGACCGCGCGACGCGGATCGCGACCGAGGGCCATTGGATCTGCGCGCGATCGGACGGTCCGGATGGATCCGTCTGATCTGACGGCGCCGTTAGCTGGAGTTAACGGCGTCGTACGGCGCCGTTAATTAATTAATTTAATTTTTTTTTTTTTTTTTTTTACATTTTCAGAAAAAAAATTTTGAACATGTTTTTCTTAGCTAATTTGGGGTCAAGAAATTCAATGGCGCAGTCGGATTTTTGATCTGACGAGTATTTTGATACCTCGATTTCTGTGATATTTTTATTATTAAAATATTCGTCGAAATTTCGACGACTTCCGATTGACACGAAAACTTCACCCTAAGCTAATTTGGGGTCAATGAACGTAATGGAGGTATCCATTTTTTGATCGGAGGTTAATTTAAATAGGTCAATTTCCGAGGTTCCTGAAATTCTCAAAATAAAGATTTAATCCGTTTGACCTCTGGTTTGTACTGGATCTTGGTAGTTGACTCCAAATGACCTAATTAGCACTTAAGATTAATTTTAGGACTAAGATTAGTCCTAATTGACTAAAGTAACAACTCGGGTTATTACAAGCACCTAGCTCTTATTGAATTTGCCTACAACAATAGCTTCCAAGCCAATATATGTATGACATCTTATGAGGAATTATATGGCAGAAGGTGAAATACTCATTTAGCTTGGACGGAAGTAGGAGACATTAAATTATTTGAATCTGAGTTAATTGAAGAGGCTAATAAAAAGATCCAGCAAATTAAATTAAGAATATTGGCAGCTTAGGATAGACAAAAAAAATATCATAATGCTCGCCATCGTCCCCTAGAATTTCAGATTGGCGATAAATTCTATCTCAATGTGAGCCCAATGAAAGGAATCTAGAGATTTGGTGTTTCTGGAAAATTAAGCCCAAAATAAGTTGAACCGTTTGAAGTAATTACAAAAATTAGAACATTAACATATCGAATGAATTTACCTGAGACTTTGCAGCTGTTCATAACGTTTTTCACGTATCATTCTTAAGGAAATGTTTATTGGGTTGAAATCAGCAAATCCAAATTTCTCCAATAGAGTTACATCCATACCTAACCTTTGTTGTAAAGGCTGTCAAAATTTTGGGAAATGACCTCAAGCAATTGAGAAATTGCAGCAATCTTATGATTACAATCCACTGGAAAAATCAATCAGTTGATGAAGCCACATGGGAAAAGGAAGAAGACATTTATTAATAGATTTCCCGAACTCTTTGCTTAACTAGGTATTTTGTAATCATTTATTTTCAAAAACTTTGTTTGTTTTAAGAAAATCCATTAGGATGTCGAGGACGACATCTCTTTTAAGATGGAAAGTATGTAATAACCAAAAGTTGTTAATCATCATTTTCTAACCTAATCAATCTAAAAATCTCTCCATCAGTCTCCAAACATCATTAAGAACCAACCTCTATAATTTGGTTCAATTTGGAGCTTATTTGAATTTCTTGATTATTTTAATATAATTAAGATTATTAAATTGATCTACGATTAAAAATTGAACATTATTTTTTAGTTCCTCGCCTCCAAATTAGCTGGGAGTGAATTTTTGGAGTTTTTCAGAGCTCATTTGATACCTTAATATTAATTAAATAAATATAGTAATTATTAATTAATTTGATTAATTATTTAAAACTTTTGCCTACTTAGTGAGACGGGGCCGTTTGATCGAACGACGCACAATAAGTGTCGTTCAATTAAACCAACTATCCAGATCGGACGGTTGGTAGTCGTTGTCCTCGAAGCATCACGCACGTGCAGCGCGTGGTATTTGCCCGCACACGCGGCCTGTGTAGGCCGCGATAGTTGCCACTCTTACTGCTTAAGCCACTTTCCTGACCCCAATTTATCCCCAATTTGTTGACAAACCTCGGTTACATCAATTTAGATCGAAATAAAGTGTTGATATCTATTGATGTGTCCTCCCTGGCTCGTGGAAATCTCCTCGATACGAACCCTAGGTACTCCTCCTTACTCTCTATTACTTGTCAATTTCTGAAAATGTAGTTTCATTTTTTTGATTTTAGGAGGTGTATTATTGTAAGATTAAGCCAAATTGGCTCGATCAACTCTGTAAGATCGGGAGGTGACTTTGGCTGCTACAGTTCCGCACAGTAGCCCGAGCCCCTTTCTTTGAACCTGACGGCCCGGGTTGTCCCCGCCATTGGAGAGGTGTTCCTTAGGTAGAGGCTGACCCAAGGAACATAACGAGTACTTATGCTCATCCTAAGGTTCACCATGCAGGGAGAATTTTCCCTCCACAGTAAACCTTAGGAGGTCGACCCTCTCGAGAGGCCATCTCGAGCTAGGGTCAGCCTCTGAGGGGGATTTTAGGTCCAATGGCTAGGTCTCATCAAGGCCGTCAGTTTGACATATAGAACATCTTTTGGTGTGATCTGTACCTAAAGTAATTTCAAACCCTAGTCTTGTTCCTATGGTCCCCGACGGGGAAAGGGAACAGTGCATGATGGGTTGGTCCCAACCCGAGAGGCAATGTCCCCAGGCCTTGCACCTACAGTCGATCTACGTGCGTGCGTAAGGGATCGCAACCATGGAAGTGAAGGCGCGTGTGCATAGGAATTTAATTGGGATTAAGGAAAGTTATTTAATTAATTCCAATTGTTCAATGCTTAATATCTTCTTAATTACAAATTCAAATATAGTGATGTTATATCTTAAAGTGATTAGAAAAGTACAGGAAATATTAGTATGATTTTAGATTTTTATTTTGATGATTAATTCATTAAGCACCTTTGTAATTATCATTATGGGTGATTAAACTTTACATTAACCTTTTAATATCCAACTTCAGCATGCTTATTATCATTATACTCCTTAGGCTATAAGTAGCTATTGCCATTGATTTTTTATCATTTGTACATCATTTGGAGAATTTGCATTTTTGGCACCTCTTAAAATAATAATGAAAATCACATGTTATAGAAATTGCAATTATTAGCTTCCTAAATCTTAGAACATCAAGTCTTAACTTAGTTTTTGACTTGATTGAACCCTAGGGCATGCTTATGATGGAGAGATATGTATTTTATAATTAATTTAGTCAACTTAGAAGATAAACTTCAATCTTAGAGATGAAAATGAGAATTTGAATTTAGGATTGATTATTAAAAGCTAATCCAACCTATTAGGCAGAATTAGGCCAGCATTTATCTTATGCTTAAGTTTCATTGGGCTTTAACTTAATATGTCATTTCCATTACTTAGATGTAGGAGTTATCCAATCACTTCAGAATAATTGGACATTTGTAGATATCAATCATCAATGATATCATTAGAACCTAAATTACATACTTGGTCTTGAAATTTCCAAATTAGTAAGATTAGGATTGAGAAGTTATTATTAGTAAAATCTTTACTTAAAGAATTTTCATTGAAAAATGTTAGTGAGTAATTGATAATTAGTGTCCCTAAAGAGTTAGGAATATCTAAACCATAAACACTAGTAAACTTGAGGCTTAGTAAAATCTTAAAGCTAAACTTGAGATATTAATTATAGAGCTTCTGTATATAACATAAGCTATTAAGTGGAAATTTAGTGAACATTAAGTTGAATGAATAGAGAACTTTAGAGCAAGGTTTAAAATAATCTAATACCATAGAAATATTATAACCTAGAATAAGCAATAGTGACCATATAGTTGATAATTTTGGATAAATTAGATAACTTAGTCAAGTGAGAGTACCCAATAGGATATGTTCTTGAATCACATTTAACATATATACTTGTAAATTATTTTGTCATTTGTATAATGCTTAATTAAACCACTATTTTTTAAAACCACATTACTATATTATTGTACTTCAAGTAACTTAGGGATTGTATGATGTGTAAGTAAATTGGGAGCTTGATTAGCCCAAATTCTTTATGATTGATAATTAAAGTAGAAAATAATAGATATCACATAGTTTATAATAATTTAAAATCCTTGAACAAATACTTGAAATCATTCATTAGGATATTGTGCATAAAAAATTAAACATTTAAACATATTTTTGAGGAGTTTCATATGGCTGATTATGTTGTACAATTGTTATTAATCCAAGGCAAGCTATGGAGTGATCAGGAGATCACACATGTCCTATGAGGGAGAATGTGTGCGTTCAAAGGAGATCCTGCTTATATTATTGTTGAGCAGACGTGATTGACTCCTCACTTGTTCTGTATAGTGCCCACATGATAAAATATATATTTTAAATAAGAGAAAGTAGCATAAATTGCATATCTCACAATCTTATTGATTGTGAATGTTTATTATAATCTTATGATTATTTAGTATATGAGATTGAATGTGCTTTACATACTTTACTTCAACAAATTACTTTACAATTTTATATACAATTTGTGAAATATAGATGTTTATATCTGTTACTTACATATTTTTCTACATTGTTTTTTACTATTACTTAGCATCTATTTCATTTGGTCATATATATGCTTCCTCTGCTTGTTTAGATGCATTTTTATGTTATCCATAAATATCTTATTAACATATTTGGTGCGGGATTGAATAGCCTATAATAAGCATATGTTCCTACATATTTTACAGTTTTTGATATTGTTTTCACTTTCTGTTCATTTCCTCATATTATGCTCTGCTTTTATATAAAATTACAAACAACTATTGTGATATCTGCTAAATTAAAATAACTTACTTAAACTTTTTTTAAGTTTAACTACTTATTTCTTTTTGTTGGTTGTGCTCTACCGTATTATAAACTAAATATGGTAGATCAGGAGCTTGGATTAGATCTTGTACTTAAATAAGAACTTGAGCAGTAGAAGATCATTGGAGGCTACATCTGATTTTCTTTAATTATTATGTGAGGATGAGAGATTTATTCTACTCATGATGTATTATGGATAATTATGTGGATGTCTGTCTTTATATTCTTATGGTGACTTTAAATTTTCTTTCATATTAAGTATATGATTATATATATATATATATATATATATATATATTCTGGATGATGAATATTTATTGGATGTTGATTTTCTTTTTATTCATAGATTAGCAATTAAAGGTAGTACTCAATAGTGGATTAAATTTTACTAATCCAATATTAAGTACTACTGTAATACACATTATTAGGTTAGATTTTCTAATCTAATACCAGAACATTACAATAGGAAAAAGAGAGGATTCGAGCCTACATTAATGGGTGCAAACATCTTCCATGGCATTGAAATATGCTTAAGAAGATTGGAGAACGAAATACTGGAAGATTGCTTGCTTTATTTTGCAGTTTTCCTGAGCAATTCCATCATTAGGACTGATCTGCTGATTAGATACTTGATGGGCGAAGGCTTCTTGTCTGGGGAAGTCTCCTTCACCATGCAGTCAAACAGGTTGGATGAGTTTTGCACCAAGCTTTGTGATTTTCCATGCGAGGAATCACACATTTATGTATCGGAATAAAACATGTTTATTCCCAATTATCTACACAACTACACTATCCACAAAGCTCATAGTTTTGGCTATCTAAACAAGGATGGCTACAGGGGAATGGCAAGGCACCAAAAGAGTTTCCCTGATGCATAATCACATCAAAAAACTTAGAGATCTTGAATTCTGTCCCTTCCGGTTTGATTACCCTAATCCTGTGAAGGAATATTAGCCTCATGAGCATGTCACATGATATCTTTCAGGCACGCTTACAAGAGACCCCTCCTTACTATAGGTTTAACATATCTTGTAACATCTCATTATTATATTAGGAAATCTAACCCAATAACAAGTGTTACAGTAGTACTTAATTCTAGATTAATGAAATTTAATCTACTATTGAGTACTATTTTTAATTATGGATCAATGGGTAGAAAGAAAATCAATATCCAATAAATATCCATCATTCAGAGTATATATATATATATATATATATATATATATATATATATATATAATCATACTTAATATAAAAGAAAATCTAAAGTCATTATAAAAATATAAAGAGAGACATCCACATAATTATCCATGATACAAGCAGAGTAGAATAAATCTCTCATCCTCACATAATAATAAAAGAAAATCAGATGTAGCCTCCAATAATCTTCTACTGCTCAAGTTATTCTTTAGGGAAAAGATCTGATCCAAGCTCTTGATCTACCGTATTTGATTTATAATACGATAGGATATAACCAACAAAAAGAAATAAGTGATTAGACTTTAAAAAAAGTTGAAGTACAATTTAAGGTCTTAATTATGTTATTTTAATTTAACAGATATCACAATAGCCGTTTGCAATTTTATATAAAGCGGAGCATAATGCGAGGAAATGATTAGAAAGTGCAAACAGTATCAAAAACTATAAAGTGCGTAAAAACATGTGCTTATTATAAGTTGTTCAATCCTGCATCAAATATATTAATAAGATATATATGAATAATATAAAAGTGCATCTAAACAAATAGAGGAAGTATATATGTGACCAAATGAAATAGTTGCTAAGTTATAGTAAAATATAATGTAGTAAGATATGTAAGTAATATATATAAACATATACCTTGCACAAATTGTATAAAATAAAATATTGAAGTAAGTTTGTAAAGCACATTCAGTTTTTTGGACTGAATAATATGAAAAGTATAATCATAAGACTATAGTAAATATTCACAATTAATAAGATTGTGAGATATTTAATTTATGTTACTTTGCTCTATGGGCACTAAACAGAACAAGTGAGAAATTAAGCACATCTACTCAATAATAATGTAAGCAGGGTCTCTTTCGGACACGATATCTTTCGTTTGAAATTTCTTCATGTTTTAGATCTGTCGGGCACAAACATTGCCTAGATCCCTGACTCGATCGACACCATGTCTGCCTATCTCAATTTATCTTCACAAAGATCAGATTTTTGCCTCCGCAACTTGGAAAGCTCCTCAAAAAGCCCCCGTTTGGTGGGCACCGCTCTGCTCGACAACATTTTAGGGAACATTCTTTTAAATCTCTCATATCTAGTCGAAAGATTTATAAATGAGGGTGAAGGGAGTGCTGCTGCCTACTTCTGTTTATTGAAGAATCTGCGGATTAGGAAGCTGCCAAGTTTACAAGCATATGCCCAGACACAGTTTTTTCTTCTCGGGTCTCTTAAGGTGTTGGAGTACCCGCAATTTAGGAAGCTGCCGCTTGAATTAATGGTGCAGAAGGAGGAGAAGGGTGAGAAGATACAAATGAGAATTACTTGTAAAAGGAGTGGTGAGATGGCTTGGAATGGATGGATGCAGTGCTTTAGAATGTGTTAGAGGAGCATTTCCAAACAGAGTGATATATTTGTGCTGATATTCTTATTAGTTATAATGTTGATTGATATTTGTGGTTGAAGAAATATGATAATCTCTATAATAAAATTTTAAGTTTTGATCTAGCTAGTAGTACTGATGAATAATTGTCAAAGCAGTCGAGTAATCACTCTTAGCTATAAATGCTTCAAAGGTGTGAACTTCTAAGGCATGATTATAGTAGTAGGCCTAGAAACTTGTATGTTTCCGTTTTGCATGATCTTATTACAATTTTCAACAAGATGTAAATCGGAAATTAGAGATATCTGATTTTATGACTGCCAGTACTTATTTTACTAAAGGCCGTAAAGATTCAATATCTGTAGTTGCTGTGAGGATGGATTGCTGCAGAGCTTTAGAAAAGCCTGAGTTGTGTTTCTGTAAAAGTATTACACAAATTGTAGTATCGATAAATCATCAAGTGCTGAATAGCTGATATGTTGTGTGGGTAAAATTTTAAAGTGGACTGCTGTATAGAGCACTTCAGCAATTGTTTATGAAAATAATACATCAGATTTTAAGGTGGACTGCTGTATAGATCAGATTTTCTTTTTTTTTTTGCTGCATCATGGTTTATAAAATAAATATGCCTTATCAAGAGAATTTGAGGATCAAGTGTTTGAATATGTAAAATCTCTTTTAATTTATTGGGAAACATAGAATTTAGAATATGAAATTTGAAATATGGAATTACTAAAATAAGCAATATTGGAAAGAAAACTTGTACAAGTAGAAAGGATTAGAATGAAAATAGAGCACTATACTTAGTTGCTTAATCAATTTTGCGAAGACGATGATTGGGACAGAAAAGTGTAGGGCACAATTACCATAGCACGAGGTCCAGCCATAGAGAGCCTCTTGAATGAAAAATTTCAGGCGAGGGAATGGCTACGTCGTACAAGAAATTGGTGCTCGGACTAGATTGCACTGTGGATGTTAGATCAGAATCTCCAATGGAGAGCGATGTGGTGGGATCATGCATCAAAGAATCTTACTAGAGGAAGAAGAAATAATTATCAATTTACTTTTGCTAAATTTTCAGCTGTTTTTCTGGCCGAAAATGACTAAATGTTATGCTTGATCTTTCCATCATTTTGTATCTTTCCATCTTACTATAGTAAATCTCTTAAAATCTTTCAAATGAATTTAGTATTTCATTCTAAAATTTTTATAGCTCATCAAATTGTTTAACCACTGCTAAAATTCAAAACTATTAAAATAATGATTGATGACGATGATGAAAATATTATTCTTAAGTGTCGAAGTCTGTAACGATCCTACAGCAATATTCCTTCGCTGAAGTCCCCACTTGGCAGTAAGCAGCTTGCTCGCGGCAGAAGATTGCTTCAGCCACTGCCATTCTCTTCGGCCACTGCCAATCTCCCCTAGCTGTTTGAAGAACAATCTTGATTCTAACAAACTGTTCCAGCTGACATAATTGAATCCAGGCGGGTAAATTTGTTGGATTGGTGCAGTTTTTAAGTGAGATCGGGGGTGATGCTGCTGCAGTTGGAGGAAAGACTTGCTTTGTTGGAATGCTGCTGCAGTTCATGGAAAAGACTTGAGGTTGGGATATGGGGTGAGGCTTGGATGGACAGCAGAATCATGAGGGTTTAAGGCGATCGAGATGGTAAAGTATGCAAAGTGAATGAATGTTGTTGGCCCATTTATATGCGACTACCCAACGTGCTTTGCTCGACTCGTTGCACCCGAATTCAGTTATGCCAGCTGGAATGGTTTGCTCGAATCAAGTTTGTTATGATTTGATTCTTCTAGAAGACCCTTAGTTCTTCTACCGGCTAGAGGAGATTAGCACCGACTGAATTGCAGCTGCTGAAGTTGTCCTCAACCGAGACAGAGCTGCTTACTGCTGAGTGGGGATTTTAGGGAAGGGATATGGCTGAAGGATCATATAGCAACTTAAATATTGATTAAAATAATTATGATTAAATTGTTGACACAATTAAGATAAAATCAGGATCTTGAAATATATCATTAGAAATATGATATTTTTGTTTTCGTAATGCTCATATTTTGAAGTAATCTGATCAACTGATACTAATATCTTAATTTTTGAATTTTTTAAGGGAAGATGCTACAATACCTCAACAAATACCCCCTTCAATGCCCCACAATTATTATTGTATTTAAAACAATCATTAATACATTTAAAATTAGTGATTAACTTATAATAAATAAAATTTACTGTTATAATCATGATTAAAAACTCATTAATAACCTAGGGAAAAGTATTGGGGTATTTATTAGGGGTATTGTAATATTTTTTTTTTTTAACATATAAAATTAGGAAAATAAAATACAAGTCAAAATTCAAAAATTTTAATGTTGTTGGGTTTCGTAATAATAAACTAAGGCTACACGTACAATTTTGTTGAATTTTGAGCTACGGCTTGTCCGTAATTAATTTTTGAAAATTTTTTACTTTCAAAAATTAATTGAAAATAAAATATAACTCTCAATTTTTTATTGGGAACTTTTGCCTTGTCAAGTTCGATTTCCCAGTCAAGCTTCGTTAAATTTGGAAATTGTACAACGGAAAAAATATAATTAATTTCAAATGCAAATTTCTATTTAAATTTATCGCCTTTTCTCCCTCCTCTCTCCTCTCTCCTCCTGTCCCCCACTTTCTCGTCGCCACCCCTCCCATCCTCGCTAGGGCACGCGGCAAGGGGCTCGACTCCTTTGCCTGACGACCTGCCACGCAACTTGCCCGGCAGGCCCTCCTTCTCCTATAAATGGGGCCTCACCTCTCTTCTCCCTCACTCAAATCTGCTCCTCCTCCGGCAACTCGTCGAACCTCTTCCCCGTCCTCCCTACCTTGCTGACGACTCCCAGCCTCCCTCTCTCTCCTCCCTTGGCAATGCCTTGGCCTCTTCCCCCCTCTTTCTCTCTTCTCGTCCTTCTCCGATCAACGACCACCCCTCGATTCTTCACCTTGCCATGCCAACATCTTGCCGCCAAACTTCTCCAAAGTCATTCCCCACCTTATCGGCAAGTCTCCACCTCCTGCGTGAACCTTATGTTATTATTCTAAACCACAACTACAATCCCCGACAAGTCAGACGACGCCACCTCAATCTCCGTACCTCTGCTGGGAATCAGGATTGTGGGACGTCACATATCATGCATTTATTTGTCTTAGTACAAGTTTTAAACTTGTGGGGAAACCTAGAGTGATTATATGTAAATTTATTGAAATAAATTTCAATATGTGGGATTGATCTTAATTGTATATTAAATATATGATATTAGCTTAGTACCAACTAATTTCAATATATTATTTAAATAAATTTCAATTACCGACTCTCCTACTTAAAACAACGATCTCGTCTCCAATATCACCAATCATTTTCTTAATGGTATTGAGGCAAAGCAGTGGTTGCTATAGAGATTTTGGAATGAAATTTTGGAATTTCAGAATTTTTTTAATGCAAAGAGAGAATGTTCATTCAAAATATCAATTTATACAATTTATTTAGTATAGAAGAAATAAAATGCACTCATCCTCTTTCATTTTTTTTGACCCGGTCATCCTCAATCGCTTTATTTTCACAATTCTCCTAATCTGGAGTGCTGATTTTATACACTAAGGGCACAGTCAAAAAAATCAAAAATAAATTTAATAGGATATTGCGGTTGAACTGAAATGTGCTAAATTTGAAAAATGTATTAAAGAAATGAACTGTGTGGAAATGTTGAGCAGCCAGGACCCGTCGAGGAGTCGGATAAGTCCATCCAACTTTTCTCAATCTTGAATGTTTGGATTTGAACATCCTTTGGAGCGTCTTTGAAAGTTAGTAATATTAGTACTATTAGTATTATAATTTTTCTTGAGAGAAATTATTGAGGCCTGGGTTGCGACGAAGCCGGACGTCTTTGCTTCGCGCAGCTTTCATCGTGCAAAACACGATTTCGGCCAGTTTGGCTGAAAATTCTTAATCAAGTTCTTTTCATTCTTTTTGCCGAATTCTCCGGATAATTTTTACTTTTCACCGATTTTACTTGAAGTAAATTGCTTGCACAAGAAAATTCTTCAAATTGGCTATGCTCTGCATGATCATAATACATTCTCAGGTCATGATCATTTTGAAGCTTTCAACGCTTGAGCTTTATGGAATGTTGTAATATTCTTTTGCTTTCTATTTTTGGGCTTTTTTAGCGTTTCTAAAACAGTTCTCAGCTTTTATTGAAGCTTAATGATGATACTGTGATATTTCACTCTTTGGCTTTTCATGGCCAAATTGAACATATACATAGAAAAAATAAAATTATTTAACTCTACTTTGCTTTCAAAAATTATTAATAATTATGATATATATATATATATATATATATATTTTTTTTTTTTGAGTAACTTGAAAATATCTCAATAAGTATTTCAACATTTTTTTAATGTAATTAATTTATTTTAATTGATTTATATTTTTAATTTTAGCTATTAAATCTCAATTATTATGAATTAAATTATTATATGTAATTAAAGAAAAAAGTAAGAATTTTTCAAATAAATTAATCTTGGGTTGATGAAGGAAGTCTTAAATTCTTTTATAAGAAAATATAAGTAGTTTAAGTGGGTGAATGGTTAAAACTATCGAACGGGGAGCTCTCATACAGCTTTTCGTGATTAAAAATTAAGTATTGTTATACTTACATATTAATATATATCAAAATATATAAATAGATTATTAGTTGAATAAATTTTTTGTAAGGCTTTTATATATAAAAAAAATTCTTATTAATCTTGAATATTTTTTTATATATATTTTTACGTAAACATAATATTTTTATTAAAAATATTCCAACTAATATTCTACTATTTAAACCAAGTTGTGATTTTTATTTATTTTAATTAAATTTATTCAGCCGGCGTTGAATGTCCTATGGGGAGAACGGGCACGTCACACATTAGTTTTCCTTATCTTAATGAGCACGGTCTAACGAATTGATATACATTTGTCCTAATAAATTAAAAAATAACCAAATTGATTTAGTTATACTTAACAATTATACACATTAAAATAAGAATGATATCACAATATTATATTTAAATATAAGATCGGTGTAATTTATTTTTATTTTTAAATTAATGTATAAAAAAAATTTTATTGATGGTGAATATAATTATATATATAATGATGTAAGCATATCATTTTTTTATTATATTAAATTTTGGGTTTAAATCTTATTCTCCACACTTTCACATAAAGAACCTTAATTTTAAGAAGAAAAAAATAATTAGTTATTTATTAAGTAAAGTAAATAATCTGATTATATTATAGATGGGAGAAAACCATTTTGCAATTCTAAAATCGTCAAATCTCATGTTCGAGTCTTGCCGACCTCAACCCTAAACTTTGCCGACCTCGAGCGACAAATCCCGTGCGGAGCGAGCGTCATCTTCGTTTGGAGACAAAGCTTTATCTTCGTGTTCAATTTCCCTCTCCCAGTATTCCCACGCGGAGATGAGCTTCATCTTTTAATGCTTGTAACCGATATTCATTATCCAGTTAGTCGCTAAGTAAAAAGAGAAATATTGTTCACACCCGTTGACGTGACACACAAAAAAACTCGTTCAATTAGGTGTGAGCAATATTTCATTAATGTTTATTTATTTACATCAAAAAAATATAAATATTATTTTTAAATGTTATATGTAAATGTTGTTTACACTTCATTTGACGGATTTTTTCGAGTGTCACATCAGCGAATGTCAACAATATTTTTCAAGTAAAAAATACTATTGCGGATATATTGAGCTGTGATTATTAATCGATAATTATTCATATCCTTTGATAGCACAATTATTGAGTAAACCATAGTTACTCATCGTATACAAGGATGATCAACCTAAGTTAGAAAACGAACAATATAAAGGCATGTGGACAAATGTGATAATTAGTGTGTTTGCTTGTATATATAGATGATGAACCCAAGAAGTATAGACAATTTAGTATATGGCTATTGTGTTGTTATTTCGTGTTTTCGATGCATTTTAGGATAGAAGACTCGATACAAAGATTTACAAAGAATTCGGGCTTGGATAATACTGTAGCACGCTGCAGCACGCTACAGCGTACCGTAGCGGACCGAACCCGAAATATTCGCGCTACAACGCACCGCGGCACGCTTCAACATTTCAAAATATAGGCACTATCGCGTGCTGCAGTGAACCAAACTCGAGAGGTACGCGATACAGTGCGCTTCGATATTTTCAAAATACAAAGAGGCAGGCGTTACCACGCGTTGCAACGGATCGAACCCGAAAAGTCCACACTACAGCGCGTCGCTGCGTGCTTTAGACCAAAACAGGGCCCTACCGCTCGCTACAGCAAACCGAACCTGTGAGATCCGTGCTACATCGCGCCTCAGCGCTCTTTAACATTTTAAAATTCAAAGAGGAAGGCGCTACCGCGCGTTGCAGTGGACCTGTAACAATCCTAGGTTATTACATAGCCAAATCTTAGCTCAATTGCAGCCTAATTATTATTTCATTATATTCATTTAGTTATTAAAACCAATCCCCGAACATTTGGAGCAACTCGGAACTCAATTAAATATTTAGAATATTTTAATATTTAATTAATTAGAAAATTGAGATATTTAATTTGATCTCAAAATCAAAATCCGACTTCGTCATTGATATCGTCACCCCCAAATTAGCTATGAGCGATATTTGGACGTATTTGGTAGTCGTCGAATTTTCTCGAATATTTTAATGTATTTAAGTACCCCGAAAATTATCATAATTAAATAATCGTCAGAATCAAAACTCGACTTCGCCGCTGAGTTCCTTACCCTCGAATTAGCTATGAGTAAATTTTTAGGATTTTTCGGATCCCATTTGTTCATCCAATTTTTAATTGGAAAATTTAAGTTAAATAGAAATTATTAATTTATAATTTTTAAAATCCATTTTCCCATTATTTCCACTTCTAGCTAGCCTCGCTCCCCCATTTCTGCTTCTGATCCCTCCTTCCCTTCGCACGCAAGCAGCTGAGGCTACTCCCCTTCTACATTTTTCTGCTCCCTCTCCTCTCCCTCCATGCTGTGATGGGAGAGGACTTGCTCCTTTCCCATATGTCATGACTACCAACTCCTCTTCTCCTTCTCTTATAAAAAGGAACCTCACCTCTTGTAACGCCTCATTATTAGATTAAATATAATAATCTAACAATGGGAGTTACAGTAGTATTTAATATTGAGTTAGGTGATTCTAACTCAATATTTGAGACTATCTTTTATTATAAGGATTTATGGGTAAAAAGAAATACAATTATTCTAACTCAAAAATTCATTATTTATAATATGAAATTACAAATAACATGAAATAATAGCTTACACATCACAAAATATTTAATTTACAATTATTTATACATACAGTTGATTCTCATATAAAGATACAAAAAAAATTTAACTTCTCCCAGTTATTACTCAGGTTCTTCTTTAACTGTAGGTCCAAATTCATGCTCATGATCTACCATATTTTAGTTTTTAAATACAGTATGGCATAGCTAAAAAAAATGGTTAGACTTTAAAAATTAAGTACATTTTAAAAGTATGCTAAACACATTATTAAGTGGATATCACATTAAACATTTACAATTTAAAGTATAAGCAGTGCAATAAGCATAAAAATAGTAAGGAGAGTATGTAAGAATATTTCCTCATAGTGCTAGAGTATTTTTTTAAATCATGTAACAATTAAGTTAGTATAGCATTTGAAGCATTTGTAAAATGAAAAAAAATATGAATATGTTCAAATGATTTTATATGCCAAGTAAGAAAAATAGAATAAGAAAAGGAACTGTATTTCTTTTAAATAAAATCTTACACTGTATAAATCTTTGAAAGATTTAAAACGCTGTAAATTATTTCAGTCTAAAGACTGAAATTCACAATCGATGAGATTGTGAAAAATATAATTTATAATTTATCTTAAAATTTTATTTTGTGGGCGCAGAACAAGCGAGGAGTTGAGTACGTCTACTCAACTTATTTATATGTGGGATCAAACACAAACACACATATTCCCCCTCAAAGGAATTATGTCATCTCCAAATACACCAATAGCATTACCCAGGCAAATGATAGCTGTACTAAAATCCTCCATATAGACCCCTCTGAAATATTTATTAAAAAATTTATTAAATGCATAAAATCTTAATGTACTGATAAAGATTTAAGTTCAATGCATAGCAGCACAAGAAATTTTTCAAAGTATTGAAACTATGTGATATCCATTATTTTCTATTTTTAATTATCTATCATGATGATTGCATTATTCATAATGGTTGCCCATTTATATGCTATCCAAATCATGATATTGCATTAAAAGAATTAATAAAGAATGATGTCATTCTACAATTATTTTGTACTCATAAATCTAAATTTTAAATAGTATGATGAAAAAATAAATATATTAATGCTAAACACATGAGACATCATGACCAGTAAAAAAGAAATACCTTTTCTAAAAATAATAAAAAGTTGAATCTACATTTATTTATAAATAGCATCGAAGTATAACTTTCTGTAAGTTTCTAAATTTAAATATAACAATGGGAGAAGCAAAATATTTAGAACACAAAAATGAAATTCTAAATTCTAAAAATTTCGGCATGATCTCCTTTGTATTTCTCAAAATAAACACTTATAATATCAATATATAAATAGCAGCATATGCTAAAAATAGAATCCATCAATATACTTAAAACTGCAGCATATAGATGTTACTTCAATCTAAATACTAAGCATTGATTTCATTTACAAGATAAATTGCAGCATTGAATCTCATATGATAAATTAATAGATAACTTGGGAAGATGACATGTGCAACATATGATTCTAATAAGGAAATGACAGCATTCATTTTTATATAAAAAGATGGCAGCAATTCTATCACATTATAATAAATGACAACCTTTAGATTTCATATAATATGGCAGCATTTGATCACATTAAATAATTGGCAGTAACATATATTCGGCGTGTAAGGTAGAGTAACACTCATTCGTCATTGTGGAGTATTGAAACATCAATTTCAGCACGTAAGGTATATCAGCATTCATTTAACATTATGAAGTGTTGAAACATTAATTTTCAGCATGTTGAAACTGGATAATAACAATGAACACCATTCAGTCTCCGAATAGAAAATACAATAACTTTTTGCAAGAAATTTTCAACATTTGTTCAATACTCATTTTAAGCAATATACAAAGAAGAATATAATCCCACCAGGTTTTATAAGAAGGGCATAAAAAAGCTTAGGATAAAAAGGAAGATATCACATCTAATAAGATTCCATAAGTCTTAATACTTCTACCAAATACCTTTAAACAGACATTGGCAAAATTTGATAAGAATTTTAATCTTCACAATTAATTAATAAGCAAATAATGCATAGAAAAATTTAGTGTTTAAAATGAGCATATTCAGAATTTTCTGTAATCGAAGATCATTATATCTAATAAGGAGTAGTTAATTGATCTTTCGCTTTATTAATTGACTTTGGGATTCTTATTAGTATATAAGTCATAATAATAATAATAAAATGTTAATCATCTCCTTTATGTGATAGTGCCAACTTATATGTATCTGTGCAGGATAATAAGGAAATCATAAGGCACTAAAAATAATTCATTTCTCATAAATGTTTAAATTTGTCAAATAATAATCACCCTATCATCAGGCCACCTAATTTGCTATCATTTCAAGATAACTATCTTAAGTATTGGAACCATGATACTGCAAATTATATAAAAAATCACATGATTAAGCATTCATAAAAATGAATTTTTATGATCAAGTAAGGTTGTAATCATGATATAATATAATTTGTTTTTCTTTGTCCACTACTTTAGTAGTCATTATATTAAATAAGATGAAGTAAAAGTATCAAATTAATTAATTTACATCTATGTTACTCTAAATTATATTGTATTTTGAAATATATAGTATTGCATATGTTCTTTCAGATATCAATAAAAATTATTCAAAACGAAGGAATAAAGCATAAGGTGTCACACACATACTCCTTATTTATTCAAACTGAAATAGATTCTTGAAGATAACTGTGGCGCCCCACCCCTTAATCCACAAGAATTAAGTTAAGGGGTGGTGTGTCACTCTAGCTAACCCTTCACTTATAATTGGATTAGGAAGAATTCCACAATCCACTTAATAAGGGAAGGAGTAAGCATAGAATCAAACATTCAGTCACTATCTAAGTAAACATACAGAGTGCTGAAGCAATTTTTTTCTTATATAAATCATCCAAGCATCACAACATGAATATAAAGAAAAATATCTCAAAATATAAGTATAAAATCTAAATACGCAGTCACCAGTACATATATTATTACATCATTTTAAAGTTTCAAATAACAAAAGAAAGTGCAAATACACTCATCCTCACTTATAAACTAAAGAAGGCTAAACGGCAGCTTCTTCCACGGGCTCCTCCTCAGGGTATGGCTCCACTCCTAACTCCTGCTCATCTAACTGAAGAGGGTCTACCATTGTCGGTTTCACAATGTAGGGCCCCAGCCAAAGAAAGAGAAAAATCTGGTTAGATAATTATCTAAGTACATTTTTAAGCTGATGAATTATTATATATATTAAGTAATATCACTATTCTACAACATCTAAGCAACATATATACATATATAAAGGAGCCGCAAGCAATACAAGGGAAAGGAAAAGCTATAAATTATTATTTATAACTTAAACCAAAAGGAGAGGCTAAGATATGCCTCACATGCAAGCTAAACAAGGTAAGGCATATAAATATACATAACTAAGTAAGAATTGTAAGAAAAATGCTACATCCTAAATATGCTGGTGATCAAAAGAAACATGCCAATTAAAATAAGAAAAACTCAACAGTGGTACATATAAATAGCAGCAAGATTCTAATATCCTAAATATATATAAAGCAGTACAAAGAAATAGCTATCTGAATAAGAATACTGAAAAGTAAACAAAACAACATGACTATATATAAATATCCGTGCATCGAATGCCATACAAAAAAGAGCTAATCTAGCCCATCGAATATCAAAGGAGCTTAGCACCATCACGGCTAAGTCATAAACTGTGTACCCCTAGCGACATAAGGAGACTAGTAACTATGCACATAACAGCAAGCGAAGGGTCTTAGCACCAGTACAGCTAAGGCACCAACTGTATGCCCCCAATGACATAAGGAGGCTAGTAAACTAAGCATACAGAGTAACCTTAACACCAGTACAATTAAGGCACCAACGGTGTACCCCTAGCGACATAAGGATGATAGTAAACTAGGCACACAACAAAAACAGATCCTTCCACTAGCGACATAAGGAGGCTAGGCAATAAGGATGTAACTGAGAGGCAGCTCATAAAACCATTATCTTTTCATAAATCACTTTAATATTTACACAAGGAATCTAAGGAGTCTTCATATTTTTCTAACATTTTATTTATGCATCAAAAATCTTGTATGATATGCTCAAAGAAATATGGCACAAAAATCAAGGAACGCGTAAGCAACAATCATCAAAGTAAGTAAGAGACTATACTAAATATGGTGATATCATTTGTTTTCTACTTAATCATTCTAACTATTCTAAGTTACACAAGTTTCGGATCACCATTTTCCTACTATCAAGTGTAACTCAGAAACTCATCCTTACAAGTTAAAAAAAAAGGATTATAACTGATCAGGTTTTAATCTAGTCCAATCAGATAGACGACTACGAGTTAAATCAATAAATTATACGTCCTAATTTTGTGGATTTAGATATTCTATCTAAGATCTGATCAAGATCTTCTAACCCTATAGATTATGGATTAAATACTACAAGATTTAAGTTTAATAACATAATCTAAATAGGATAAGACCTAAGTTCTAGGTTTTATTCTATAAGTGATCTACTAGTAAGGCAAATCCTATTAAGTAATCAAACATAATAGGATGAATCTCCTATCCTAAATCTAAAGTTAAAAGACAAAATAATCAGAATGAGTTGGAAAATAAAAGAAAGTCTAGAAACTAATAACACCAAAGTTTCACCCATTTGGTAACATAATTTACCCAATGAATGAACTCTAACCTATGATCTAGTCATAAGCTCAGGAAAGGTCCTTAAGGTGTAGTGTTAAAGACTTAGAAGAATCTTGGGATCTGATCTAAGGGTTGATTTCACTCACTTAAGTATTGCTAAGATGATTATAATATTAGTTTTAGTGTTTTGGAATATTTACTAAAGGGTAGATGTACTTAATCCAATCTTAGGGCAAAATGATCATTTTACCCCAACTTTAAGGGTCAAAAGTCAACTTTTGACTTATGGGTCAGAATTGAATTTTCTTAGTTCCCACTGATTCCTTACTGTCTAACTTGAAGATAGGCAGTAAGTACGCTTAAATTGGACGAGAACGGTCAAGTTATGAACAAAATAAGGCCAGGGGTAATTTGGTCATTTACCTAACTTTTTAGGGAACAAATTCTAAATATTATTTTAGATTATTGATGATATTGAGATTCTAGGCTGTTTAACATCTTGAATTTTTAAATTTGGAGTTGATTTGATTAAGTTATGGCTATTTGAAGTCTATGGGCATTTTGGTCATTTTTTACTGAGAATTCAAGGGTTGACTTTTTGTCCTGATATCCAAATAAGAAAATTAATACTACTACAGTGATGGGGCTGCTCTCCTGAGCATTTTAAGACCCATATTGACTATATTCTGATAACGTGGTAAAAAGTTATAAGGCTCTAAAGAGGTCCTAAAATGTTACCTCATTATACGTACCTTGAAATAAATTCTTACATACGTTATTTGATTCTTTACATTTTTATGAGTATTTCGAGACCTATATTCGCTATGTTTGGATTATCCTATAAAAAGTTATTAAACTTTTAAGATTACTATTTAAAAATACAATTTGAATTATTTTACTGTTCATTTATTCAAATTAAATGATTTTACTATTTATTCCTTAAGTTTTATATAAAATTTTTGAAATTATTAATCCTTAATTAATCTGTGATTAATTAGGCTTATTTATTAATTAACATTAATTAATAAATTAATTAAATTATATTTAATATTATTTTACTATTGCAAAGTAATTAGCACTAATTACTGTTTAATTAATCTTAATTACCTGTTAATACTTATTTAAGAATAATTAATTATATTTTATTGTTTAATAATAATTAATTATCCTAATTATTGTTATGATTGAATTAATATTAATTAACCCTTATTAATCTCTTAATTAGTTAATTAATTGTGAAATTTACTGTTCAAAAGTAATTAACACTAACCCTAATTTAATTAACCACTAATTACTTTTAATTAAGCTAACAATAATCTGCAAATTTTAAGTTAACAGTCAGTGGGCCCCACTGGACATGTGGCACTGCCAGAGGCTGCCACGTGGCACTGCCAGAGGCTGTCACGTGGCACTGCCAGAGGCTGCCACGTGGCACTGTGGGCCCCAGGGAGGCTGAGTCAGCTCGGTGACTGGGCAGTGGGCCCCACTGACACGTGGCACTGCCAAAGGCTGCCACGTGGCATTATGGGCCCCACAGGGAAGCCGAAGGGTCGCGGGTGACCGGGTAGTGGGTCCCACTTGACATGTGGCGAGCCCAGAGGCTGCCACGTGGCACGGTGGGCCCCACGGGGGAGCTGAAGCGCCGCGGGTGCTTGGCGCGTGGGCCCCACATGACACGTGGCGGACCCGGAGGCGGTCACGTGTCGTAGTGGGCCCCACGGCCGAAGCCGAAGAGTCGCGGGGCTCGGGCTGTGGGCCCCCCCACGTGACACGTGGCGCGCTGGATGGCTGCCACGTGGCGCTGTGGGCCCCACAGGGAAGCCGAAGGGTCGCGGGTGACCGGGCAGTGGGTCCCACTTGACACGTGGCGGGCCCAGCGGCGGCCACGTGGCACAGTGGTCCCCACGGGGGAGCCGAAGCGCCGCGGGTGCTCGGCGCGTGGGCCCCACATGACACGTGGCGTTCCCGAAAGCTGTCACGTGGCGCAGTGGGCCCCACAGCCGAAGCCAAAGAGTCGCGAGTTCGGCTGGTGGGTCCCACTGGACACGTGGCAGGCCCAGAAGGCTCCACGTGGCTTGGTGGGCCCCACCTACCTACACGGACCCGGACGCGACCGGGTCGGGCTCGGGTCGACCCGGCCCGGACTTCGTCTCCCTCGCGGAGGCATCTGAGGGCGTCGGGCTAGGGCACGGCTTTTGTCGACCTCCCCGGCGCCGGACCACCTCGGCCCGCACGGCCGACGGTAGCCCTCGACGAGGCCTACACGTCGGCGGGCGGACCCTCGCCGGAGGTGGCCGGAGATGGCGGCTAGGGCTTACCCTAGGTCCTAGGGTTACGACGTGCGTGCGTAAATTTGGCCCGAGGCTTTAAGTCTCAGCCTGAGTCAGTCGGACCTGATCGAGGTCGATCAGGTCCGGTTGATTGTCGATCTAAGTGTAGATCTACAATTCCTAGGCTATGCGACGGTGAAACAATGAACGGAGCGGGAGATCGGGGGTACCTGGTTTGAACGGCTTGCGGACGGTCGGCTCGGGTCGGGGCTTCGGGGCGCTATCTGGGCTCGGGTTCGCAAAACCCGGAGCCCAGACGCTGCCGGAGGCTTTATAGGAGGGTTGGCGACCTCGCCGAGGCCGGGGAGGGCGCCGATTGGGCGCGGGAGGCAGCGGGGCGCGCCGCGTGGCGACGGGGTGATGGGGCCGAGGGAGACGGTCCCGTATCAGATCCAACGGCTGCGATGGCGCCGTCTAATCTAACGGCGCCGTCAGCTACAGTTAACGGTAATGTTAAATACTTAATGGCGACCGTTAAGTAATTAATTAAATATATTTTTTTTTCCAAAGAAAATTTTGAACATATTTTTCCTAGCTAATTTGGGGTCAAGGAATGCAATGGCAAGATCGGATTTTCGATCCGACGAGTATTTTAATATCTCGATTTCTGGGGTATTTTTATTATTAAAATATTCAGTCGAAATTTCGACGACTTCCGACTGACACGAAAACTTCACCCCAAGCTAATTTAGGGTCAAGGAATGCAATGGAGGCGTCCGTTTTTCGATCTAAGGTCAATTTAGATAGGTCAAATTTTAGGGTTTCCAGATTTTCAGAAATCAGGATTCGATTCATTTGACTCTTGATTTGGACTGGGTCTTAGAGGTTGACTCCAATTGACCTAATTAACACTTATAATTATATTTAAGACTTAGAATTATTCCTAATTAACTATGGTAACAACCTGGGTTGTTACAATACCAAAATAAAAAATTAAGATTTGAATAAAGCGAGAATAGCAATAACATCTACACTTAATTATTATTATGATATAATGTGCAGTTTAGAAAGTAACAACTGAAAATCTGTTAGATAAAGTAAAAACCATATTTAGCATTTAAAATCAAATTTGCAGAACGAACAAAAATATAAAATTTTTATCTAGAGCTTGTAATCATAAAATCACGATATGATGAATAAACCCATTAATCGTAATATCTTTTAGAAAAGTATCCTGATTTGGTAAATTATTTGTCATATAAAATATAAATGGCTTTTTATTTCTTTTGAGTTATTATTTCATGCGACAAGAAGTATGGGTGAGACATAAGACTGCTATAATAAATGTTATATATATTACTTTATTTATCAACACATTGAATCAGATCAGCTACTTTCTCAATTATTATTTTGGATTTGTATTATAAATCAACAAATTTTAGGATAATAGCATGAAAACAATGAGTTGTAAATGATTTTAACTAGAGTGGACAACATATGATTAAATTCTTATTTTCCTTTAAATACACATTTTGCCTATTTCTTAAATATAAGTAAACTTAATGAAGATACACGAATAAGAGAATCAAAAATTTCAACGAGCTAAACTTAACACAGGATTGAATCTAAATAAACTAATTCGAAGTCGACCTTTAGCATAACAAAAACAATAATCATTATGAATGAAATCTAATTTATTTTGGTAAGCATAGTAATACTAAACGTTAGTAGAAATAATTTATCAAAGTATACTAACTCTTTTTAATTTTTTTTTTGTATGAACTTCTAAAACCATTCATCATTTTATACTTGTTTTATTAGCTTCAATTTTTGATGTACAAGAAGTCAAAAGCCTTATATTTAGTCAAAACACTTCAACACACCTTTCCTTTTTATTCTAATCATTATAATAATACAAATTAAGTATTTCTTTCAGCAATACAGTACAAATTAAGGATTGTTATAAAGTTGAAGTAATGCCTTAATAAACATCAGCAACCATCTTTTTTAAGCAAATAATGAAAAATTAAAATATGTAATTAGATATCGCAAAAATAAATGATAGATTTCATGAATAAATGTTGCTTTAATTTCATTGTGTATTATGTATATCCAACTATAGCATCAATTTTTAACATAAAAACTTCCTTAAAACTGAATATATAAGCATGATTAAATGTTTAATAACTAAAGGAAATCAAAATTACCTTCTTTATCATTGTTGCATTGCTGTGTAAACACCAGCACAAGTAACCAAAATAATTTTATAAGGTAGAGTAATAATATGCAACGTTAAACTCTTCACTTTCTAACCTGAACCATTATCATTAATAATTCATTTTACTCCTTCCACTGGTATTCATCATTTAGTTATAGATAGTTTTATGATTTTATAATTAATGGAAAGAGCAGCTAATAACATAAAGTTGAATGAATTAAATCCGGTAGAAATCTAATCACATGTCATTAAGCCGATTAGTGGAGTTTAAATAAATTCAATGCTCAAGACAAAAATATTAATTCTTATAATATAAGATATTACTTAGCATATTTTACTCTTAATGTGTTAAAAGTGAAAATACCTCATATGTTGTATGATAACTTAAACTCAAACATACGGAATTTAAATCATTAAACTATTTCATATGTTGTATGATAACTTAAACTATTTAAATATCAAGTAAATAAGAATAAAGCTAATTAAAATATATATATATATATGTATATATATATATATGTATGTATATATATATATATGTATGTATGTATATATAACAGGAATTCTAAAAAAAAGAATGAAAAGAAAATAATTACAAAATTCTAGTTTTAAACTTCTAATATATAGAAATTGTTTAATCGGCTAGTATTTATATCCTTTTGATGTTAAACATAACTTAGTATTGTAAGAAAATAGAATCAAAAGTTCCATTGAATGCTCAATTGCTGCGAATTATATATTATTCATATAACATAAGGGCCATTTAATCATTATTAAAAACTGATAGCATAGCAAGTAAATAAGGCTTAATAAGTCAAGGGAAATGCAAGTCATTCTTTCATCTAGATTAATAAATATATCAACCTATAGTGTAACAACCCAGTTGTTATTTTGCTCAATTAAGACTAATCTAAGTCTTAATTAAGGTTCTAAGTTACTAATTAAGTAATTTAGAACTCATCTCTAAAATCTAGGTCAAACTAGAAGTCAACAAAATCAAATCAAGAACTCTGAAAAATTCCAAACCATGGAAAATTGACTTTTTATATAGACCTCAAATTAAAAATCCGACTTCGCCATTGCGTTTAGAACACCCAAATTAGCTAATGGTGAAATTTTGGAGGCATTTGGAAGTCGTTGGATTTTCGTCGAATATTTTAATATTATTTAAATACATGAAAATTCGAATAATTAAATACTCGTCGAAATGAAAATCTGAGAGCGCCGTTGTGTTCCTCACCCTTCAATTAACTAAGGGTGGTTTATTGGAAATTTTTAGGATGCATTTAATAGGGTAAATTTGATTAATTAAATCTGTATAATATAAATTAAATAATTATATTGTTTTTAATTAATTTTAACGCCGCCGTCTGATGAACAGTGCCCGCCGTCCACTTAATCCAAACACCGTTGACTGTCCGCAGTTAGATCAAATGATGCTTGCGGACCATTCGATCGGATGATCGAACGGTCTGCGTTCGTCTTCCCCGCGCCTGTTCGTGAGCTCGGCGCATGGCATGCAGGGGATGCGCGTCTCCTCTTCCGTCCTCCAGATGTTGCGCACCGCCTAAGAAACGGTCTCCTTTACCCATTTAGGACCCCAATCGTCCACCTGGTTCAGTTTCACAAAGATTGCAAGTGAAGATCAATCGGTTCCAGAGAAAATCGCAAACCTAGAATTTTCGCCGTTCAACTTAAGGTACACCATACACCCTCGATTTCCATCAATTACTATCAAATTAGTTTCGATTATCTATTTCATGTGTTTGATTGTAAAATCAACGGATCTGATCAAACTTAAATGGGTTCGATCGGCGTAAATTTGGTTTGGCTATACAGTTCAAACCGTTAAAGCTTCGAGTCTCGTTAGGGCTTCGCTAGGGTTTGATCTTATCGGAGATAGGTGCTTCCTCCTGCTACTTGATTTGTACCAATGGAAGGGTCTCTACGAGACCTATCGATCGGCATATGAACTAGCTGCCGGTGTTAGCATTTCGGCCGCCGATTTTTATGCCCTAGGCATCGGCGCTCGGGAGGTTCGCGTGAAGGAAGAGAACTCTTAGGTCGGGACGGGTCGACCCGGGCCCGACCCGAATTCTTATGCGACGTGTCATCTGCACGAGGCATTGACCGCGGGCCCGCTGTCACCTCGGGCCGAGTCATGTCGGGTCCGCCAGCGCCGTAGCCTTCTTTCCCGTGCTAACACGTAGGTTGCGAGACCCACTGCTGTCGGCGCAATCAAAACCTGTGGGTCCTGCCTCAGCCGAAAAAATCTGTAATATATTAACATATATTAGAAAATGTAATTAGTCTTAATCAACTTCATTAAATGGATTTATGTAATTTAAATAAATACTGAAATCTTTAACCATTAATATAATTAATTTATTAAATGAAATATAGAAAAATTATATATGGTTGGAATCAGAAAAATATGAGGAATTTATTGATGCCAATAATTTTGCATTTGGACCTGTATTTAGCAAAATGACATTTAGGGTTTAATTAAGTTCAAATTTATATCACAAATTTTATTTAGCGCACAACTTTGGTAGATCGATCCAAATATACCCAATATGGGTCTTAAAGTGATCAAAAAACCTTATAGATTATTTTGGTAGTATTCATCTTGATGTTTGGATTAGGATTTGACTAATGACATCTAGGACCTAACCCTAATTACCCTAATTAACCTTAGAACTTCAATTGACTATAACTTGGTCAATTGTACTCCAAATTGAATGATCCAAAGATCCTTTTAGATTAAAAAAGCCTAAGTAACTGTAATCTATAAAAATATTTAAGATCCAACGGTTAGATTTACTAATCACCCCTAATTACTCTAAATGTTGATTAGTGAATTTTAGCAAATCTAATAATCCAAATTGAGTAATTTAAGTTTTAGAGGACTCATAGAACTATTTAAAATCAATTTATAAGGTTGGATTAGTGTTTGAGTGATTAATTTTGCTAATCACTCACTAATTATTCTTAGCCATAATTAGGTCTTAACTTAGTCAAACTAGATTCAAATTGAGCCTACCACATGTCATTTTGATCAGTGGACTATTTGTAAACCATAGCCACTGATTTTGCTTAATTTGGACACTAATTGGTAAAGTTAGGATTTTGACCTATAATTAAGAATCCCTTAATTAACCTTAAACCCTAGATCTTGTATTGACCATAACTTGGTTAATACAAATCAAAATTTAGCAAATTTAGATTCTATGGAAAGCTTAGACAGTAAAGAACAATAATCTAAAAGAAAAATTAACTTTTACTTAGTCAAAATTACTAATTTGCCCTAATGAGTCAAATTCACTAATTTGATCTCATATGGCTTAATAATCATTCAAAATTAATTTAGTTGCTGTCTAATCTTACATTAGACAGTAAGAAATACTTTCCAAAAGAAAATTTTAGAATTTAAGCCCTAGATCAAAATTTGATCTTTTGAACCCTTAAGTAGGGGCAAAATGGTCATTTTGCCCAAATTTAGGGTTTAGCCTTTAAAAGCCCTAAATTTAATTCTAATCACTAAAATCAGTAAATAGAATGATTTAGAATTGAAATTAATCAAATTCAAGTCTAAATTAGATTTTGATTAAAATCTCAAAATTTGCTCCTTAAGAAAATTCCTAAGTCCTAAGTGAGTGTTCTCCTTCTTTAATCATTCTTAGACCCATCCTTAGGACTTATAACATTAGTTAGGATGTGTGTCTTGAGAGATACTCTTAGTAATTAAGAGCCTTAATTCTTAAGATTAAGAATAGATCTTAAGTTAGAATTCATCCATTGAGTAAATTGGGTTACTCAATAGGTAAAACCTTGAGTTTTCTAGTTTATAAATTTTCTTAGTTTATTAAATGATTATTTGATTTTTAAACCCTAGAATTAAGAATAGAGAATCTATCATAATGAATTGATTTATCATTAGAACTTGCCTTAACTTAATCTCTGAGATTTGGGTTCTAAACTTAGACCCTTAGATTATACCTTTAGATTAAGTGATTAGACCCCATCATCTGGAGTTTAATTCTTAATCTTTTCATCTTGATTTAGCTAATCAAGATGAGGTTGGGATGAAATAAATTACAAAATTAGGTCGATGATTTATTCACTTTAAACCAAATAGTCATCTTTTGATTAAGTTATAATTAGGACTTGGCCAGTCCTAATTATCTTCAACTAGTAAGATTCGTGATTCTAAGTTATAGAATGTGTAAGAATTAATGATTCTAAAACTTATGTAACTTAGAGTAGATAGAATTAATAAAGTAGATAACAACGGATATCACCTATGTTTTAAATAGAGTTTCTTGCTCACTTGATTTTGATGCTTCGCATTCCTTGACTTTGAGTTTTATACTTTGAACAAGTATTATGTACTTAAGATATTTGATAAATATCTTACGTCAATTTTGAACACTCATAAATAGCATTGTGTTTCACAAGTGGTTTGTAAAATGTAGCTTGATTAGTATACCTCTTCGATCAACTCGTTCGGGATCGGCTTCTTGTTGGGGGTTTCAGTCCGATAGTCTATGCCATGCCTAGTCCGTGGGATAGGATGGATATACTCTTGCCCTACTGACTATAGAGTCAGGATTTTGATATGGTTATACTAATTCAAGTACACTTACATTCAGTTCTGTCTTAGCTCATCAGGCTAAGAGTTTTCAGTGATGTTTAGTTCAGAGTTTCTTAGCTCATCAGACTAAGATTTGCTGAGTTCGTGTTCAGTTCAAGTGACTTATATAGTCACTGTAGTTTCAGTTTGCAGTTACTGTTTTACTTGTAAATTCTGCATTGTAGCACTATTTTACTTACAATTTTCTTGTACTATATAGGATGCTATTTCTGCTTGCTGTTTTCTTATGTTTTTAGGATGTTAGTTTGTTTCAGTTTCACACTGTTAAATGTTGTATGTCAATTAGCATATTTTTGTTTGATCATATGTATATTTAGGTTGTATTTTCTTACAGTTTTACTTTTCTTTTACTTACCTGTCTTTGTTGCAGTTGCTTGAAGGAGGTATGTATTACTTCTTATTTTTGCTTAGTTATAAACTGTAAACCCTAAACCCTAAACTGTAGTTTATAACTTATCACTTTTGTACACTTTTCTGCACCTATTTTGCTCAGTTCTGTTTTTATGGTGATATCTATTTAACTTAATAAAATTGTTTGCCCTAAAATGTATTAAAATAACCAATTTTTCTTTTGTTGGCTGGGGCCCTACCATTATAAAACTGATAATAGGTAGGCTCTGAGTTTGTTGGAGCAGTAGATCCAGTGGAGAGCTTACCATTGGAGGAGGAGCCCGTTCTTGAAGATCTGTAGCTTTAGTTTCTTTTGTTTGTGAGATTGAGAGTTTCCTTTTTCAGTTCTCTTAAACTTATTAAATATTGTAATAATATAGGTTTAACTTTTATTTTCAGCTCTTTACTTATTCTGTACTGTTGTATTTATACTGTATGAATAGATGTTATATTTTTATGCTTCCGCACTCTGAATTCATGTATAGTCATTTAGTGATAGTTCTTATAGATTGAATGGCAAAGTTCTTATTTAAGTTGGATTAGAAAACGTGTCTAATTCAATTCTAAGTGTGGATTTTGTCATTTAGTGACCACTCCATCGTAATCATGTTAACTTAAGGGTTAACAGGACCACGGCGGAGCAGGGCCGCCACAGTTGGTATCAGAGAATTTCATAAGGTGTCAGATTGGAATTTGCATTCCTTTCTACCTAGTGGACTGTTCTTCTGCCACTGGATCACTAAATGAATACTTGAATTGACATCCATCACATTATGAGTATAATACAGAATAAGTTTAAGTTATTAAATAACTATAAAAGATGATAAACCATAAATATCAAATTATGTATATATATATATGCTCAACAAATTTAAGTAGAATGTTATAATTGTAGGAATAAAAAATCATCCAAGAATGGCATTCATGACATACTTAAAGGAGTTCGAGACTATTTGAAAATATGAACATAAGTTAGGAAAGAAGCAAGAAAGAACTATTGAAGGAGTATCAGAACAATGATCATATGTAATAAATAAATTACTGAAAGAAGGCGTCTATAGAGGCCTTGATTTTCCAATATTAGCAAAGGAGTGGCTCGCAAGAGTTGACCATATATTTGGTGTTATGGAGTGGCCTAGTCACATCAAACTAGAAGTGGTGATATGTCTTCTGCATATGCAAGCAAAAGAATGGTGAATTATGTCATACGAAGAATTATTTCATAAAGCACAGGAGGAGCATCGTGAAGTAACTTATGAAGACTTTCGTAGAGCATTTTTCATTAAGTACATAGGGTGGGAATAGTATGTAATTCATGATGTAATAAGTATGATATATGTCACTATTATAATAAATAAGGAATTTAATCTTTGTCGTATAATTCATTTTAAGTAAGCTAAGTATACATGTTTTGATTTCAGGAAAATGAATCCTGCTACTTCTCCAAATAATACTCCACTCAACCCTCAACCGTCTGTGAGTAACACTCCAAACAATACGGTGGCTGCTTCTAATACTATTGATAAAATAACCTCTCTGAGAAATATGGTTACTGCAATGCTAGAGAATCAAAATCAGCAGGCTCTAGCTATTCAAAAGTTAGTATCTGTAATACCCGCCACTAATGCCAGCACCTCTTCAGCATCTCCCGCTCCACAAGTTTCCAATACCTTTCGACAGTCTGCAGATGGGATACTTCACAGTTTTCTAAGACTAAGGCCTCCTACCTTTGAAGGATCTGAATCACCAATGGACACTCTAGCATGGCTGAAGACAATAGAGAAAAACATCACTAGCCTGGGTTATTCAAGCAACCAATCTGTAAGATTAGCCACTCACCTTCTGCAAGGAGAAGCAGAATATTAGTGGGAGCAAGAAAGGAATACACGTTTTGAGGAATTCGAATTATATGAAATAGAATGGAGCTGGTTTGTTCGAGCATTCAAGGAATCATTTATTCCACCATCCACTAAGAACATAATTGGCGAATTATCATTAAAATTTACCCAAGGAAATCGATCAGTAGCTGAATATACCTCAAAATTTTGAAAGCTCATACGATTTTCACCTCACTTGGTTCCTACTGAAGCAGATAGATGTTTCAGATTTGAGAATGGACTTTGAGAATCCATTAAAGATCACGTAATTCCCATACAACACACCCAGTTCAAGAAATTGGTTGAAACAGCACAAGTTGTAGAGCATCATCAATCAGTCAAGGACATGAAGAGAAAGGCTTTCAATATGAACAAATACCCTCAGAACTTCAAGCAACAAAGAACAAACCAAGGAAGGGTATATCAGATGGAGGCCGCTAAAACATCAAGCCAAACTGCTGCATATAATAGGCCACATCCTTATGGGAAATGTTATCATTTCGGCAGAGTGTGTTTTACCTGTGGAAGACCGGGTCATGCATATCGAGATTGCCAAGCAAATAAGACAATTGACGGAGTGACTATTGAACGGAATCATGCGAACAAAATATTCCGTGCCACTCCCATCAATTTCAGAGAATCTCAGAAGGCTCTTATGCCACCTCCTACTCAAGAGCGAACCCTTACAAAGGTTCAATATGCTGCAAAGCCTTTAAGTCCAAATCAATCAAAGGCTCGGACATCTGACAGCAGACCTGCTGGAAAGGCAAGAGTGTACAATCTCACTCCTGTAGAAGCAGCAGAAGACAACAACGTAGTCTCAGGTACAATTCGCAACTTTTGTTTTTCTTACTAAATTAGAACTTCCTAAAGTCTGTATTTTTATTAGGCACCCTATACTTTAAAAATGAGCCCTGCAGTATATTGTTTGATACTGGGGCTAGTCATTCATTTATCTCTGAAAATTTTGCTAAGAGATTAGGACTACCCTGCTTCAAACTTGCGAAGATCTTGAGTGTTGGACTTCCTTCTGGAGCCCAACTTAGTGCGAACAAATTTTGTGACGTTCAAATACCAATCAATAACCATACCTTCCAAGCCAAGTTAATTATGCTACCTATAGTAACTTTCGATATCATACTAGGCATGAATTGGCTTAGTATGCATAACGCTACTATTAACTGTCAAAGGAAGAAGGTTATCTTGCAAACTCCAGGAGCTTCAACAATGTTTATGGGAAGTTCAGCACTAGTAGCTCCTTAATCAATGCAATCCAAGCAGAGAAGATGGTGTGCAAAGGCTATAGTTGTATTCTAATGGTGATGATGGGCAATATCAAAGAAGTAACCCCAATCTCTAAAATAAAAGTTGTTAGAGATTTTGGTCTCACTAATGCCCCATCTCTATTCATGGACTTAATGCAGAGAGTTCTGAAACCTTATCTAGATAAATTTGTGATAGTATTTATTGATGATATCTTAATTTACTCCAAGACAGTAAAGGATCATGAAGAGCACTTGAGATTGGTTCTGGAGAAGCTTAGAGAGCATAAGTTATATGCTAAATACTCTAAGTGTGAATTTTGGTTGGATTCTATATCATTTCTTGGACATGTGGTTGATGCTCGTGGAATCCAAGTAGACCAGAGTAAGATTAATGCTATTCAGGATTGGGTTCAGCCCAAGACAGTTACTGAAATTCATAGTTTTCTGGGTCTAGCCGGATACTACAGGAAGTTTGTTAAAGGCTTCTCCCAGCTTGCCGCACCTCTTACAAAATTAACCCAGAAGGAAGTTCCATTTGTTTGGTCAGAAGAATGTGAAACTGCATTTCAGTCTATAAAGGACGCATTAACTTATGCTCCAGTTTTAGTTCTTCCAAAAGAAGGAGTCAATTATCAGGTGTATACAGATACATCTGGAATTGGGTTAGGATGCGTATTAATGCAAGAAGGTAAAGTTATAGCATACGCATCTCGCCAGCTTAAAACTCATGAAAGGAACTATGCTGTACATGATTTAGAATTGGCAGCGTTAGTTTTTGCATTAAAAATGTGGCGCCATTATTTGTATGGAGTTCAATGCTCTATATTTACAGACCACCAAAGTCTGAAGTACATCTTTACCCAAAGAGAATTGAACTGTAGGCAAAGAAGATGGCTGGAATTAATTATTGATTATGACTTAGATATCCAGTACCATCCAGGAAAAGCTAATGTGGTAGCTGATGCGTTAAGCCGTCACATTATTCTTAACAGCTTAATTTCAGAAAGTTCATTGATGAATGAGTTTCATAAAATGGAAATTTCTCTTGCTAAGGGAAATTCAGTCAGTACCATGATATCCATGAATAATATAGAACCCACATTCCATAGAGATGTTTTAATCTCTCAAAGCAAGGATGATGAATATTTAAACCTTAAAGTGGCAATAGAAAGTGGTCGTCAGTCCAGAATTGCAGTTTAAGAAAGGTGCTATTTACATGAATAATCGTCTCTAGATTCCTAAATCCCTGCATAAAGAGATCTTAATTGAAAGTCACAATTCAGGATATTAAATTCATCCAGGGAATTCTAAGATGTATCAAGACCTAAAATAATCATTCTGGTGGCCAGGGATGAAGAAAAGCATTGCAGAATTTGTTACAAAATGCCACGCTTGTTGCTTAATAAAAGCATAGCATCAAAAGCCTGGTGGCCTATTGCACCCACTAGAAATCCCAGAATAGAAATGGACTGATGCACCCATGGATTTTGTCATGGGTTTACCTCGATCAAGATATGGAGCTGATTCAATATGGGTTATAGTAGATCGCCTTACAAAATCTGCTCATTTTATTCTAATCCGTCAAACTGACTCGGTGGAGAAGTTGGCCAAATTATATATTAAAGAAATAGTTAGATTGCACGGAATTCCTAAAACAATTGTATCCGATAGAGACAGTCGTTTTACTTCTAATTTTGGCAGGCTGTCCATCAAGATTTAGGCACAACTCTGGCCATTAGTACAGCATTCCATCCCCAAACAGATGGCCAAACAAAGCGAGTAAATCAAGTCTTAGAAGATCTCCTGCGTTTATGTATGTTGGATTTTTCAGGATCCTGGGAAGAGCATATCCCTTTAGTGGAATTTGCATATAATAACAATTTTCAGTCAAGTATTAAGATGGCACCATATGAAGCCTTATATGGAAGAAAATGTTCATCCCCACTAGCATGGTCTGAGTCAGGAGATACTCAATTATATGGATCTGAGCTGGTGGAAGAAACAAATAAAAAAGTTAAACTTATTCAGCAAAAAATCAGAACAGCTCAAGATAGGCAGAGTAAATATCATAATAACCGTCATCGTCCTCTAGAATTCAGCGAAGGAGATTTTGTGTACTTAAAAGTGAGCCCGATGAAAGAAATCTATCATTTTGGAGTTTCAGGAAAGCTCAGTCCAAGGTACGTTGGACCTTTCAAAATTTTGTAGAAGATTGGTTCAGCAGCTTATAAATTAGAGCTACCAGAAGATTTTGCTACTGTTCATAATGTTTTCCACGTTTCATCACTAAGAAAGTGTCTTCGAGATCCTTCACATCTTATAGAACATCCTGCAATTGAAATTCAACCTGATCTTTCTTTCATTGAAGAACCAATTAAAATCTTAGACCGTGATCCGAAGAAATTAAGGAATCGATCTATTCAAATGATAAAGATTCAGTGGAAGAACCGGTCTTGTAATGAAGCCTCCTGGGAGAAAGAGGTGGATATGCATCAAAAGTACCCAAACCTTTTTAATCAAGGTATATCTTCAACTCTATCTTATTTTAATTCGTTTCTTTATATCTGTTTAAATTCTTTTTCTCACTTGAGTGATGTCGAGGAAGACATCATTCTTAAGTGGGGGAGTTTGTAACAACCCAGGTTGTTACTTTTCTCAATTAAAACTAATCTAAGTCTTAATTAAGGTTCTAAGTTACTAATTAGGTAATTTAGAACTCATCTCTGAAATCTAGGTCAAACTAAAAGTCAACAAAGTCAAATCAAGAACTCTAGAAAATTCCAAACCCTGGAAAATTGACTTTTTATTTAGACCTGAAATTAAAAATCCGACTTCGCCATTGCGTTTAGAACACCCAAATTAGCTAATGGTGAAATTTTGGAGGCATTTGGAAGTCGTTGGATTTTCGTCAAATATTTTAATATTATTTAAATACCTGAAAATTCGAATAATTAAATACTTATCGAAATGAAAATCTGAGAGCGCCGTTGCGTTCCTCACCCTTCAATTAACTAAGGGTGGTTTATTGGAAATTTTGAGGATGCATTTAATAGGGTAAATTTGATTAATTAAATCTGTATAATATAAATTAAATAAATATATTATTTTTAATTAATTTTAATGCCGCCGTCTGATGAACAGTGCCCGCCAGTCCACTTAATCCAAACGTCGTTGACTGTCCGCAGTTAAATTAAACGACGCTTGCGGACCATTCGATCGGATGATCGAACGGTATGCGTTCGTCTTCCCCGCGCCTGTTCGCGAGCTCGGCGCGTGGCATGCAGTGGATGCGCGTCTCCTCTTCCGTCCTCCAGATGTCGCGCACCGCCTAAGAAACGGTCTCCTTTACCCATTTAGGACCCCAATCGTCCACCTGGTTCAGTTTCACAAAGATTGCAAGTGAAGATCAATCGGTTCCAGAGAAAATCGCAAACCTAGAATTTTCACCGTTCAACTTAAGGTACACCATACACCCTCGATTTCCATCAATTACTGTCAAATTAGTTTCGATTATCTATTTCATGTGTTTGATTGTAAAATCAACGGATCCGATCAAACTTAAATGGGTTCGATCGGCGTAAATTTGGTTTGGCTATACAGCTCAAACCGTTAAAGCTTCGAGTCTCGCTAGGGCTTCGCTAGGGTTTGATCTTATCGGATATAGGTGCTTCCTCCTGCTACTTGATTTGTACTAATGGAAGGGTCTCTACGAGACCTATCGATCGGCATATGAACTAGCTGCCGGTGTTAGCATTTCGGCCGCCGATTTTGATGCCCTAGGCATCGGCGCTCGGGAGGTTCGCGTGAAGGAGGAGAACTCTTAGGTCGGGCCGGGTCGACCAGGGCCCGACCCGAATTCTTATGCGGCGTGTCATCTGCACGAGGCATTGACCGCGGGCCCGCTGTCACCTCGAGCCGAGTCATGTAGGGTCCGCTAGCACCAGTAGCCTCCTTTCCCGTGCTAACACGTAGGTTGCGGGACCCACTGCTGTCGGTGCAATCAAAACCTGTGGGTCCCGCCTCAGCCGAAATAATCTGTAATATATTAACATATATTAGAAAATGTAATTAGTCTTAATCAGCTTCATTAAATGGATTTATGTAATTTAAATAAATCCTGAAATCTTTAACCATTAATATAATTAATTTATTAAATGAAATATAGAAAAATTATATATGGTTGGAATTAAAAAAATATGAGGAATTTATTGATGCCAACAATTTTACATTTGGACATGTATTTAGCAAAATGACATTTAGGGTTTAATTAAGTTCAAATTTATGTCACAAATCTTATTTAGCTCACAACTTTCGTAGATTGATCCAAATATACCTAATATGGGTCTTAAAGTGATCAGAAAATTTTATGGATTATTTTGGTAGTATTCATCTTGCTGTTTGGATTAGGATTTGACTAATGACATTTATGACCTAACCTTAATTACCCTAATTAACCATAGAATTTCAATTGACTATAACTTGATCAATTGAACTCCAAATTGAATGATCCAAAGGTCTTTTTAGATCAGAAAAACCTAAGTAACTGTAATCTATAAAAATATTTAAGATCCAACAGTTAGATTTGCTAATCACCCCTAATTACTCTAAATGTTAATTAGTGAATTTTAGCAAATATAGTAATCCAAATTGAGTAATTTAAGTTTCAGATGACTCGTAGAACTATTTAGAATCAATCTGTAAGGTTGGATTAGTGTTTGAGTGATTAATTTTGCTAATCACTCACTAATTATTCTTAGCCCTAATTAGGTCTTAACTTAGTCAAATTAGATTCAAATTGAGCCTACCACATGTCATTTTGATCAGTGGACTATTTGTAAACCTATAGCCACTAATTTTGCTTTATTTGGATACTAATTGGTAAAGTTAGGATTTTGACCTATAATTAAGAATCCCTTAATTAACCTTAAACCCTAGATCTTGTATTGACCATAACTTGGTTAATACTTATCAGAATTTAGCAAATTTAAATTCTATGGAAAGCTTAGACAGTAAAGAACAATAATCTGAAAGAAAATTTAACTTTCACTTAGTCAAACTTACTAATTTGCCCTTATTAGTTAAATTCACTAATTTGATCTCATATGGCTTAATAATCATCCAAAATTAATTTAGTTGCTGTCTAATCTTACATTAGATAGTAAGAAATACTTTCCAAAAGAAAATTTCAGAATTTAAGCCCTAGATCAAAATTTGATCTTTTGAACCCTTAAGTAGGGGCAAAATGGTCATTTTGCCCAAATTTAGGGTTTAGCCTTTAAAAGCCCTAAATTCAATTTCTAATCACTAAAATCAGTAAATAGAATGATTTAGAACTGAAATTAATCAAATTTAAGTCTAAATTAGATTTTGATTAAAATCTCAAAATTTGCTCCTTAAGAAAATTCCTAAGTCCTAAGTGAGTGTTCTCCTTCTTTAATCATTCTTAGACCCATCCTTAGGACTTATAATATTAGTTAGGATGTGTGTCTTGAGAGATACTTTTAGTAATTAAGAGCCTTAATTCTTAAGATTAAGAATAGATCTTAAGTTAGAATTCATCCATTGAGTAAATTGGGTTACTCAATAGGTAAAACCTTGAGTTTTCTAGTTTATAGATTTTCTTAGTTTATTAAATGATTATTTGATTTTTAAACCCTAGAATTAAGAATAGAGAATCTATCATAATGAATTGATTTATCATTAGGACTTGCCTTAACTTAATCTCTGAGATTTGGGTTCTAAACTTAGACCCTTAGATTATACCTTTAGATTAAGTGATTAGACCCCATCATCTGGAGTCTAATTCTTAATCTTTTCATCTTGATTTGGCTAATCAAGATGAGGTTGGGATGAAATAAATTACAAAATTAGGTCGATGATTTATTCACTTTAAACCAAATAGTCATCTTTTGATTAAGTTATAATTAGGACTTGGCCTAGTCCTAATTATCTTCAACTAGTAAGATTCGTGATTCTAAGTTATAGAATGTGTAAGAATTAATGATTCTAAAACTTATGTAACTTAGAGTAGATAGAATTAATAAAGTAGATAACAACGGATATCACCTATGTTTTAAATAGAGTTTCTTGCTCACTTGATTTTGATGCTTCGCATTCCTTGACTTTGAGTTTTATACTTTGAACAAATATTATGTACTTAAGATATTTGATAAATATCTTATGTCAATTTTGAACACTCATAAATAGCATTGTGTTTCACAAGTGGTTTGTAAGGTGTAGCTTGATTAGTATACCTCTTTGATCAACTCGTTCGGGATCGGCTTCTTGTTGGGGGTTTCAGTCCGATAGTCTATGCGATGCCTAGTCCGTGGAATAGGATGGATAGACTCTTACCCTACTGCCTTATAGAGTCAAGATTTTTATATGGTTATACTAATTCAAGTACACTTACATTTAGTTCTGTCTTAGCTCATCAGGCTAAGAGTTTTCAGTGATGTTCAATTCAGAATTTTTTAGCTCATCAGGCTAAGATTTGCTGAGTTCATGTTCAGTTCAAGTGACTTATATAGTCACTGTAGTTTCAGTTTGTAGTTTTTGTTTTACTTGTAAATTCTGCATTGTAGCACTGTTTTACTTACAGTTTTCCTGCACTATATAGGATGCTAGTTTTACTTGCTGTTTTCTTATATTTTTAGGATGTTAGTTTGTTTCAGTTTCACACTGTTAAATATTGTATGTCACTTAGCATATTTTTGTTTGATCATATGCATATTTAGGTTGTATTTTCTTACAGTTTTACTTTTCTTTTACTTACCTATCTTTGTTGCAGTTGCTTGAAGGAGGTATGTATTACTTCATATTTTTGCTTAGTTATAAACTATAGTTTATAACTTATCACTGTTCTTTTGTATGCTTTTCTGCACCTATTTTGCTCAGTTCTGTTTTTATGGTGATATCTATTTAACTTAATAAAATTATTTGCCCTAAAATGTATTACAATAACCAGTTTTTCTTTTGTTGGCTGGCCCTACCATTATGATACTGATAATGGTAGGCTCTGAGTTTGTTGGAGCAGTAGATCCAGTGGAGAGCTTACCATTGGAGGAGGAGCCCGTTCTTGAAGATCTGTAGCTTTAATTTCTTTTGCTTGTGAGATTGAGAGTTTCCTTTTTCAGTTCTCTTAAACTTATTAAATGTTGTAATAATACAGGTTTAACTTTTATTTTCAGCACTTTACTTATTATGTATTATTGTATTTATACTGTATGGATGGATGTTATATTTTTATGCTTCCACACTCTGAATTCATGTATAGTCATTTAATGATAGTTCTTATAGATTGAATGGCAAAGTTCTTATTTAAGTTGGATTAGAACACGTGTCTAATTCAATTCTAAGTGGGGATTTTGTCATTTGGTGACCCCTCCACCGTAATCATGTTAACTTAAGGGTTAACAGGACCACGGCGGGGCAGGGCCGCCACATATAGTTTAGTAGATCTTGATCAGATCTCAGATGAAACATCAAAATTTATCAAATTAGAACGTTATGATTTATTGATTAAACATGTAGTCGTGCTTGTTTGGATTAGATTAGAACCTGATCAGTTTTAATTCTTTTAACTTATAAGGTCGTGCTTCTAAGTTACACTCAATAGTAGGAATTGGAGATCCTAAACTTGTGTAACTTAGAATGGTTTAAATATATAATAATAGTGTCACTATGTATAGAAGAGTCCCTTGCTGACTTGAGTTATTTTGTTGCTACACATTCCTTATATTTTGTGCTTAATTTCTTAGACATATTCTATAAGAAAACTTTGTGCATAAAATGAAAACTTAGAATAATTAAGATAACAGTTGCCTTTGGGTTTAGTTTATGGGTGGATTATGATGCACATTTATCCTAATGGACAGGGGTATGGAGTAATAAGGAGGCTTAACATTACTTATTAAGGAGTGTGTGTTAAGCTTAGAACCTGTATAGTCTTGTAAGCGTGCTTGACTCCTCAACTATTTCTGGATATGTCCATATAAACAAAAGTAAAATAACTAAATATGGCGCCCCGTACCCTTAATCCCGCCTAAAGGATTAGATTAAGGGTGGGGTGTTACTCTGGCTAACCCCTCACTTATCATTGGATTAGGATAGTCTCCACAATCCACCTGATTAGGGAATGATTAACACAGAATCAAACTAACAGTCACTGTATAAGTAAATAAACAGAGTGCGGAAGTGATTTAAGGAAAATTAAACCATCCAAGTATCACAAAATAGATAGGAAAGAAAAATAGAACTCATAATATAAGTATATAATCCAAAATCACAGTCAATAGTACCTGTATTATTACATAATTTAAAATATTTAAATTGAATGAAAACCACTCATCCTCACTTGAAGAAAAAGGGAACTAGACGGCAGCTTCTTTCACGGGTTCCTCCTCTGGGTAAGGCTCCACACCTAACTCCTACTCGTCTAACTGAAAGGAGTCTGCCATTGTCGATTTCACAATGTAGGGCCCCAGCCAAAGAAAAGAAAATTCTAGTTTAATAATTGTCTAAGTACATTTTAAGCTAATGAATTATTATAAGTGTTAAGTAATATCACCATTTGACAACATCTAAGCAACATGTATATATATGAAAAGGAGCGGCAAGCAATACAGAAGAAACAGGGAAGCTATAAATCATCATTTATAACTTAAGCAAAGAAAAGAAAAGAGGTTGAGATATACCTCGCATACAAACTAAACAAGGAACGGCGTATAAATATACATAACTAAACAAGTGCAGTAAGAAAAATTCTACATCCTAAACATGCTGGTGATCAACAAAAAACATGCCAATTAAAATAAATAACTCAGCAGTGGTACATATAAATAGTAGCAAGAATCTAATATCCTAAATATATATATAAAAGTAGTACAAGGAAATAGCTGACGGAATAGAATACTGAAAAGTAAATAACAACAACTACATATAAAGCCACACGTGCATCGACTGCCATACAGAAAAAAGCTACTCAAGCCCATCGAATACCAAAGAATCTTAGCACCATCACGGCTAAGTCATAACTGTGTACCCCTAGCGACATAAGGAGGCTAGGCAAAATAAGCACACAAAGCAAACGAAGGGTCTTAGCACCAGTACAGTTAAGGCCCAACTGTATGCCCCTAGCGACATAAGGAGGCTAGTAAACTAAGCATACAAGGAAACCTTAATGCCAGTACGGCTAAGGCACCAACGGTGTACCCCTGGCAACATAAGGAGGCTAGTAAACTAGGCACACAACAAAACGGATCCTTCCCCTAGCGACATAAGGAGGCTAGGCAATAAGGATATAACTGAGAGGCAGCTCATAAAATCATTATCTTTTCATAAATCACTTTAATATTTTCACAAGGAATCTAAGGAGTCTCCATATTTTCCTAACATTTTATTCATGCATCAAATGTCTTATATGATATGCTCAAGGAAATATGGCACAAAAATCAAGAAATGCGTAAGCAACAAAGTATCAAAATAAGCAAGGGACTCTACTAAACATGGTGATATCATTTATTTTCTACTTAACCATCTAATTATTCCAAGTTACACAAGTTCAGGATCACCATTTTCTTACTATCGAGTGTAACTCAGAAACTCATCCTTATAAGTTAAAAAGGATTAGAACTGATCAGGTTCTAATCTATTTCAATCAGATAGACGACTACGAGTTAAATCAATAAATTATACATCCTAATTTTGTAAATTTATACATTCTAACTAAGATCTGATCAAGATCTTCTAAACCTATAGATTATGGATTAAGCACTACGATAATTAGGTTTAATCACATAATCCAAAGGATAATACCTAAGTTCTAGGTTTTATTCTATTAGTGATCTACTAGTTAAGGCAAATACTGTTAAGTAATCAAACTTAATAGGATGAATCTCCTATCTTAAATCTAAAATTAAAAGACAAAATAATCGGAACGAGTTGTAAAATAAAAAAAAGTCTAGAAACTAATAAAACCAAGGTTTCCCCCACTGAGTAACCTATTTACCTAATGAGTGAACTTTAACCTATGATCTAGTCCTAATCTCAGGAAAGGTCCTTAAGGTGTAGCGCTTAAGACCCAACAGAAATTATTGGAATCTAACCTAAGGGTTGATTTTACTCACTTGATTGATATTAAGAAGATTTTAACATTTGTTTAGGGTTCTGGAATGTTAACTAAGAGGTAAATGTACTTAATTCAATCTTAAGGCAAAATGACTATTTTGCCCCTTCTTTAAGGGTCAAATAGTCAACTTTTGACTTAAGGGTCAGAATTGAATTCTCTTAGTTCTAATTGGTTCCTTACTGTCTATCTTCAAGTCTAACTTGAAGATAGACAATAAGTACGCCTAAATCGGGCGAGAAACGGTCAAGTTATGACTAAAATAAGGCTAGGAGTAATTAGTCATTTACATAAATTTTTAGGGTTCAGATCCTAAATATTATTTTGTTATTATGATGACATTGAAATTCTAGGCTGGTTAGCATCTTGAATTTTCCAATTTGGAGTTGATTTGACTAAGTTATGGCCATTTGAATTCTAGGGGCATTTTGGTCATTTTTTACTAAAGTCAACTCTAAATTCTATGGTTGACTTTTTATACTGATATCCGAATGAGAAAACTAATACTACTACGGTGATGGGGCCGCTCTCCTAAGCATTTTAAGACCCATATTGACTATATTTCGATAATCGGGTAAAAAGTTATGAGGCTCTAAAGAGGTCATAAAATGCTACCTCGTTATACGTACCCAAAATAAATTTTTACATTATGTTATTTGAATCCTTACATTTTTCTGAGTATTTTAAGACCTATATTGGCTATGTTTGGATCATCCTACAAAAAGTTATTAAACTTTCAAGATTTATTATTCAAAAATACAATTTGAATTATTTTACTATTCATTTATTCAAATTGTATTAATTTACTGTTCATTCCTAAAGTTTTTATATAAAATTTTTGAAATCATTAATCTTTAATTAATCTGTGATTAATTAGGCTTAATTACTAATTAACATTATTTAATCTATTATTTAATTAATATTTTACTATAGCAAAGTAATTAGTACTAATCACTATTTAATTAGTTTTAATTATCTGTTAATACTTAATTAAAATAATTAATTAGGTTTTACTGTTCAATGATAATTAATTAACCTAATTACTATTTAGGGTTTAATTAACATTTAATTAACCCTAATTAATCTCTAATTATACATAATTAACTAAAGTTACTGTTCAAAAGTAATTAACACAAATCCTAACTTAATTAACCACTAACTGTAATTAATTAAGGCTAAATAGTAATTAATTAACATTAATTTAATTAAATTTTAATTAACAGACAGTGGGCCCCACTAGACACGTGGCACTGCCAGAGACTGCCACGTGGCACTGTGGGCCCCACAGGGGCTGACTCAGCTCGGGTGACTGGGCAGTGGGCCCCACCTGACACGTGGCACGGCCAGAGGCTGCCACGTGGCACTGTGGGCTCCATGGGGAGCCGGACCGCCGCGGTTTCACCGGGCAGTGAGTCCCACTTGACACGTGGCATCGTGGGCCCCACCGGGGAGCCGAACCGGTGTGCGGCTCGGGGAGTGGCCCCCGCCCCCCCCCCCCCCCCCCCCCACATGCCAACATCGCAGCCCAGGGGCTGCCACGTTGCCTGGTGGGCCCCACGGCCAAAGCCGAAGAGCCGCGATGCTCGGCGTGTGGGCCCCCCCACGTGACACGTGGCGGGCCCGAAGACGGCCACGTGGCCTGGTGGGCCTCACCCGCGCTTACGCGGACCTGACCCGGACGGGACCGGCTCGGGTCGACCCGGCCCGACACGAGGCTGCGGCGTTTCGTCTTCCAGGGTTCGGCGGAGCCGAACCCAGTCACAAATCGGGCCTCGGTGCGCCCGATCGGGTGTGTATGAGCCCGATCAGAACCGGTGGATGGAAAGATGACAAGTTCATCTACCTATCCTACAATTATTGTAATGATCAAACGGAAATCGGGGGAGATCGGGGTACCTGAAGTGCGGGTCGGCGGTATTTAGGATCAGCGGATGGTGGGCAGGCTTTGGGGCTCGATTCCGGCTCGATCTGGGCTCCGATTTTCGCAAACCCGGAGCCCAAAGGTCGGCCGCCGAGGTCTTACAGACCTGCCAGTGACCTCGCCAAGGCCTGGGAGGGGCCGGATTAGCCGGGATTCGCGGCGGGCCGCCGCGTGTCGCGAGCGAGCGACGGGGCCGAGGAAGACGGCCCCGCAGCCGTTGGATCATCCAACAGCTGCAATGGCGTCGTCCGATCTAACGGCGCCGTTAGCTACAGTTGACGGAAAGTTAAATACTTAACGGCACGCCGTTAAGTATTAAAATAATATTTTTTTTTTTAATTTTTAATTTTTTTTTTTAAATATTTTCCAGAAAATTTTGAACATGTTTTTCCTAGCTAATTTGGGGTCAAGAAATTCAATGGCGCAGTTGGATTTTTGATCCGACAAGTATTTTGATACCTCGATTTCCGGGATATTTTTATTATTAAAATATTCGTCGAAATTTCGACGACTTCCGATTGACACGAAAACTTCACCCTAAGCTAATTTGGGGTCAATGAACGCAATGGCGGTGTCCATTTTTTGATCGGAGCTCAATTTAAATAGGTTAATTTCTAGAGTTTCTGGATATCCAGAAATCAGTATTCGATCCATTTGACTCCTGATTTGGACTACGTCTTAGAGATTGACTCTATTTGACATAATTAGCACCTATAATCATGTTTAAGACCTATGGTTAGTCTTAATCAACTATGGTAATAACTCGGGTTGTTACACTAAAAGATTCTGCATTTGTATTTACTGTATTCTCAATTCTGCTGCCGGTTCTGTCTGCCATAGCTCAGAAAGGCTATGGGAATTTTTATCTGCCCTAGCCCAGAAAGACTTCGGGAATTTCACTGGGCCCGATTGACCAATTTTTTGATATAACAGTCTTTACATACCTGTTTCAGTTCTAGCTTACTGTGTAGTATATTGTGATGCATGTTTCAATCAGTTGTAATTTTTTACTTACTTGCTCACTTGTACTTATTTATAGGATGCTAGACTTTACTGCTTACTATATGTACCACTTTTAGATTTCTATCTGTAACTTGTATATGTCATGTGATCATCAGCATATTTAGATTTAAACTTTACCTTCAGTACTTTTACTTACTGCATTGTATATATGTATATGCCCATTCCTTGCTTAGTTTCTTAGGTGTACTTTTTGCCTCAATTTTGTATAGTTATAAATATTGTATTTATAGCTTACCCTATTCTTTGTATGCTTACTGCTCCTACTGCTTTTAATTTACTTTTCAGTTGTATTTAAGTATAAAAATGATGATATTAATAATTCATGTAAAATATTCAGCCTAAAATGTACTCAGACAATTGTCTAATAAGATTTTCTTTTATTGGCTAGAGCTCTGGAATTATGACACCGATAATGTCAAATTCTGATATATTTGAGGAGCTTGGTGCTGAAGGAGAGGAGCCTTATTTAGAGGAGGAGCATCAGCCAAGAGAGACAAGCGTTACTTAGATTTCTTTTTAGCCTTATGTGAGGATGAGAGATTTTATTTAGTATTTTAAACTATGTATTTAAATGTTATAATACTATAGGTACTGTAACTGTGATTACTTTTTTACACTTTATTATTTATTGAGCTATGTTGTGTTTCTTACTTGATGTATGGTGAATAGATGTAATATTTATTTTATTTTGCTTCCGCACTCTATATGTATGTCATATTTAGTGACTGATCTTCTTAGTTATTCTGTATACGTCCTTCCCTTATTAGTGAGTTGTGGATCTTACCTAATCTAATGATAAGTGAGGGGTCTGCCAGAGTGACACTCCACTCCTTAATCTAATGATTGTTGACTTAAGGAGCGGGGCGCCACACTTGAGGAAGTTAAGCTCTTTGTAATTCTGTATTCTATTGTTTTACATAGTAAAAATTTTTGTGTGGTGTGACTCTGTGATTTTTCTTATTCTTGAGTTTTTCACATAAATCTCTGTGTTTAGATATTTATATGCTTGTGGTTGTATTGTATGCATGTGCTGTGATCAATTGCTTGTAGATTTTGTGATTTTATTATTTGCTTGGTAACCGTCAACTGAACATCGATCATCGATCGAGTGCGCTACCAAACCGCTTCCACTGCGGTGTGCTCTCGGTGTGAAAAATGTTCGTTTGCTTACCAACAACTAATAAGTTTTTCAATTTTCTGCCTCTTAACCCTAAGAACAGGTAAAGAATATATATATATATATATATATATATATATATATATATATATATATATATATATATATATATAGTTGGCTAAAAACTTGGCTGACTGGGCCGCAGACGCTATAGCACACTAGCGCTTTCCTCTTTGGCGCTCGGCCACTGCGGCGCGCTGTAGAGCACCCGCCTCTCTGGTGCTCGGCCGCTGCTGCGCGATGTAGAGCGCCTGCCTCCAAACTGCTCTTTGTCAACACTTTATTGTCCCTCTTTAAGACATCTCTTTGGGCTTGTGATGAAGCAACATCTTCTTATCATTAAAGCCTTTCTCTACGATCTCCCACACTTCTTGTGCGCTAAGTAGATAATTCATCTTGATACTCCAGCTGCGTAGTTGCTTTTGGTGAGCATCATAATTTGAAACAAAACCGTTCTTTCATTCACCATTATCATCGCTCTGATAACGCTTTGTTAGAAAATAAATATCACAAATAGGAACAAGAGAGAGAAGGGGGCAAAGTTAACCAGACTTATATTCGAACTTAATTCTTGCTTGTTACAAATATGAAAATTATAGATATATTCTACAAATTTACATGAACATTTTAGATACACAAATTTTCAGATAATTTTAAAATTAAAACAAGTTTAATTTTCAATATTTTGTGATGGATTGGATGAATATTTTTGATGCTAATAATTGCAGTACATATATGATTATCTACGTACTATTATTCATGGTTATTTATCAAGTAAGAAGGATTAGTTTCCTGTAGCCATGATTGATTTCTGATGCATACTCTTAAACCCGAATAAGAGACCTAATCATTTGTTAAACAAAGAGCCATTCCTAAATCTGTCTGCGTTCTGATGGACACAATAATTGAGTTAGATCATGTGAACGTCTCCCAAAATATACGTCTCACATTCGGAAATAGTTTTATCCACAATGCTAACAGGTGCAATTTTCTTCATGGCTACGCAATATTATAATTGGGGCAGCAGGGATTAATTAATTGGGTTATTATTGCACAAAGCAGTTACGCACCTAAACCGTTGCGTCCACACGCCATGTCTTCTGCTTCATCTTCCTTCTTTATTGTTATCTTGCATGGAGCAGGACACCTAATCCGCGGTCCTAATCCTACCAAAGAGATTCTTAATAACTTTTCAACCCTAATATAAACATTATTATTATATTCATTCGCCATCCATTCTTTTATCACAGATTAATTCCTTCTCTTTTTTTTTTTTTTTTTTTATTCTTCTTTTAAGAATAAGTAAAAACTTAATTAATTATTAATCCGTGCGGTCAATACGCATGCCGATTGCCTTGCCGCCAATGCGCAGTAAGTGCGCGTGGGGCTGAGAGTAAGGGCTTAAGAAATTTTATTTTCCTTCTTCGTTCGTCTGAATGCCAACAAATCTATTTTAGCACATTTTGTACTTAATTTTAAACACTCTAACGGATCACACCTGAATATTTTGTGTGAGCACTATTGCTGCCCGGCTTCGAGTCGAGTTCAAGCCGAATCAGCTCATACTCGATTTTGAATCGAATTTATTTGAGTTCGAGTCGAGTTATAATCGAGTTCGAGTCATTTTAAATAGAGTTTGTCAAGATCTATGACTCGAACACAACTCAAAAAAATTTAAGTCGGGTCGAGTTCGAATTTTAAATTTCGGGTCAAATTGACAACGGCTTAGTACATGCAGCACAGTGTTAACAGTCATCTAATCCTAGAGCTTAACGACTCACCAGCCCATATGCGTTAGGGGCACGTGCTTGGGCGAACAACTTTCATCAACCAAGGGACCTTCTTGAATGAGCGAATATAAAAAATCCACAAATATATTTTTGAAAAGAGTATTGTTACATAGTACTCAAATATCTTCTAAAAAATATAGATAATTAAGATTTATGGAATTAAATGGAATAAAAAAATATTATTAAATTCATTTTTGATTGTAGGCTCATAAAAATATATTATTAAAATTTTAAATCCTAATCATCTATACTTTTTGAGAGATATTTAAGAGATATATAATATTTTTCTTTTAAAAATTAGAAAGCGCGTGGGTGTATTTTTCTTAAATATACATTCATTAGTGGGTCTCACAATAATATATAAAAAATGGTATAACATTGAAAATATTCAGAATTAGTAAGAAAATTTTCACATAAATATTTCACAAAAAAATATATTCAATAAATAATTTATTTATATATTAAATTAACATATCATTTATATATTTTAAATACAAATAATACTCATAATATATATAAACTAATAATATTTTTGAAAAAATTTCTATATTTATTTTCATTCACTTGCATCAATTATCAACTTTATACTATTTTTCTATAATTGCATATTATATTAGAAAGATGCATAATAATACGTTAATCATAGGCGGCACTTAGTCGCCCATCCATGAAATCCTAAACGAAGAAGGTGAGAGAAAAAAAAACAAAAACAAAGAAGGTGAGAGGAAATTAATAGAAAGGGAAAAAATGGAAGATATTTAAATAATAATTATCAATAAATTTTATATATCTCTCAAAAAAATATATATAATTCAGTATTTAGAAAGTTAAGTATAATAAAAAATAATTATTAAATTTATTTGTGATGATTGTGAAACTCATAAAAATATATATTTTAAATTCTAAATCTTAATTATTCTTATTTTTTAAGAAATATTTGAGAGTCAATTAAAACTTTTATAAACACAATTAGTTGACATTCAAACCATCTTTTAATTTATTGAGTGTTTCTACATAATAATATTTTTCACTATCTCGGTCAATAGAAGACAAGGGGGCATCACCAACTCTACTACTATTTCGCACCGAATTCATCATCCAAGCCTTTCAACCGCTGTTAAAGCACATACTATATACTAAACGTAACTGCTCTGTACTCTATAAATAGCCTTATTCAAGAGAAGAAAACATCACATCTGAAGAGAGCAATACTGCACATATCACAACAAATGGCTCCTTCATTTGGCCTATTGCTTGCTCTCTCTGCTCTCGCTTTCTCTCCTTTCTGCTTCGGACAAGCGGGCTATGGCGGCAGCAAACTCGTGTTTAATTTCTACCAGCATTCATGTCCACAGGTCGAAGAAATAGTTAAGAATGTTATGGCAAAAGCCGTGTATGAGAACCCCAGATGGGCTGCTTCAATTCTTAGACTGAGCTTCCATGACTGCTTCGCTGATACGGTTTGTAGCACAGTGATTAAAACTTTAAATTTAATGCTCTTTAGATTAATTCAGGTGTAATCTGTCTACACCCATAATATATTCTTATTGGTAAAATGATTGGAACTAGGCATACCAATCATGATCTTCAATATATTATAACATAGTACAGAGCTAATAAAGTGTATTGTTTATTTTTGTCACCTACAGATAAAATTTCCAAGGAATGTTGCTAATTAATCCCACTGAAAGTATTTATTGGTAGATTTTTGGTCTGATGAGGAAAATTGAATGCAGGGCTGTGATGCGTCATTATTGCTGGACAGCAGCGGAACCATCGTGAGCGAGAAACGGTCGAACCCGAATCGGAACTCGGCTCGAGGTTTTGAGATAATTGACGAAATCAAATCTGCAGTGGAGGAATCCTGCCCAGGGACTGTTTCATGTGCGGACATTTTGATCTTGGCTGGAAGAGATGGAGTAGTTCTGGTGAGTTCCACATTCTTTCTTTTTAAATGTTCTTTTGAATGGTCCATGTTCGGTGGAGCTCGGCTCCACCCGCATGGCCCCGACCCCCACCCGCTTGGCCCTGACTGATCCATAGTAGCCGGTGGTACTTAGTTTTACTTCATTTTAAACAATAAAATGTCAAATTTCTTGTTGATGTTTATATATTTATATACAGACTGGTGGGCCGTACTGGGAGGTTCCTTTGGGAAGGAGAGACTCCCGAACCGCGAGTATATCAGAATCCAATAACAATATTCCGGCGCCTAATAATACCTTCGACACTATCCTCTCCAAGTTCAATAATGTGGGGCTCGATCTGCAAGACCTAGTTGCCCTCTCCGGTATGTATGTGTATATATACAAATTCCTTTTGTTATTGTTGAATCAAGATGCTTAATTGAAAGCCTGATTGACGATGAAACCCTAGTATCTAATTCGTTTTTTGTAGTTGAATCAAGATGCTTAAAACGTTTCATAGTTTCAGTCAAAGCCAACCCTAATTGACCCAATCGTGCATTTTTTCAGGAAGCCACACCATCGGAATTTCGCAATGCAAGAACTTCCGCCAACGACTCTATAATCAGAACGGGGACGGGAAGCCTGACAGCACATTGGACCCGGCTTACGCTTCCTACTTGCAGACCCGCTGTCCGAAATCTGGCGGCGACCAAATAATCACCCAGCTCGACAAAATCACCGGCGACAAGTTCGACAACGGCTACTACAAGAATCTCATAAAATACGAAGGTCTGCTTAACTCCGACGAGGTTCTCTATACAAGGAATGAGGATGCGAGAAAACTTGTGGAACTTTACGCAGAGAATCAAGATGTATTCTTTCAGCACTTTGTCCAGTCCATCATTAAGATGACCAACATAGTCTCGCTCAGTGAAGGTGAGATTAGGACGAATTGCAGGAGGGTTAATCAATATTGATGAGAGATTTGAAAGTTTATTTACAAGTTAACTTATAATGTTTGTGAGTTGTTTATTTTTTTAGTGTGTTTGTGTTAGTTTATTTATTTCAAGTGCTGATGTAATATCCCTGGCTGGCTGTGGTGCGGTCAGTAGTAGAGTGGTGCCCTGTACTTCGCTCTCTGATCAATTGGAATAAATGGTCTGTGTGGCAATTCTGCTCTAAAGGAAACAAGCGTTTCACTTTTTATTTTTGGCCAATGCAATTTTTTGAATTGAACAGTATAGATGGGATTGTGGTTTTGTGAAAAGCAGACTGACAAAGCTCACACATAGAGGCAAGCAAAGCAAGCAAGTTCCAAAGTTATCTCTGTATTTTCTACTCCGCCATTAATCAGTGATGATTTCTTTTCAGTGAGTTCTTAATCTCCTAGCAAGCCTGAGCTTGTTCAAAACAAAATTAGCATCTTAATTAATAATATAACGGATTATCAATAATAAAATGGGAGAGAACCCCACAAATCCACATGAAAACTCCAAAAGCAGTTTTCAACTAAGCGCCAAATTAAAAAAAAATTCTTCGTTGCATGATAAAAAAAATTATCTATTCATAACACAAATTAAATTTTCTGCTTAAATGTCTAAATTCAATCATTTTAGTGACTTTGAATTAAGAATATTAAAAAAATATTATATAAAAATATACGTTAATTTTTGAGCTCTTGATTCATCGTAATTAATTTTGAAATCTTAACCTTCAAAAATTAATATAAAATAAAATATAGCTCAAATCAAAATTGATACTAGTGTATTTGTCTTGTCGATATACACATTTATCGAGTTTAGTTAATTTTAGAAATAAAATAATAGAAAATTGTACAAAATTTAAAAGAATAAAATTTTAATTATAATTATAATTCATTTATTTAATGAAAATTATTTAACTACGTTAAGTTACTTCAAAATAAACTAAATTAAGAGTGAATTAAGATGAAAGAGAAAAAAGAAAAAAAAAAATATAATTTTTTTTTTATTATAAATAACCTCTCATATTCCCACCAATATTTTTTTTTATAAATAACCTCTCATATTCCCACCAAAATTTCTCCTTCCCCACATTCCTCTCTTTCTTGACCGATTTCTCCTCTCAGTGACCCTCAACAAAGTCTCATCAACAATAAGTTTGAGTAAATAATAAGAAATATATTGATTTTTTCTCTATTCTTTTCATTATTTCTTCTTTTTTTCTTTTAATAATAATAATAATATCAATTATTTTTAATATTATTATTATTATTTTTATTTATGCAATTTATATTTTTGTTATTTTAATTCAATCATTTTATTATTATTATTTATATTTCTTTTACATTTCTAACACTTTAATTTAATTATTTTATTATTATTAGTATTATTATTATTATTATTATTATTATTTATATAATTTATATTTCTGGTATTTTAATCCAACCATTTTATTGTTATTATTATTATTATTATTATTATTATTATTATTATTATTATTATTATCATTATTATTTATATTGCTGTTATATTTCTATCACTTTAATTTAATTATTTTATTATTATTATTATTATTATTATTATTATTATTATTATTATATTATTATTATTATTATTATTATTGTTATTATTTCTATTAATTTATATTTAAATCATTTTATTATTATTATTATTATTATTATTATTACTAGAATATATTATTATTATTATTATTTTCATTTCTATAATTTGTATTTTTGTTATTTTAGTTCAATCATTTTCTCTTTTTTATTATTATTATTATTATTATTATTATTTATATTTTTGCAATTTACATTTATATCATTTAAAGTCAATCAATTTATTTATTTTTTTATTATTATTATTTCTATTATTATTATTGTTATTATTATTTTAATTTACATTTCTATTATTTTAATTTAATAATTTATTATTATTATTATCAATACTATTATAAATATTATTATTACTATTATTATTATTATTATTATTATTATTATTATTTATTACAATTTACTCACTGTATTCCCTTAATAGTTATTTCATTTAATTGATTCGTTCATCGCTTTTACATTGTTATCAAGCTTTGATCTACTTTCTTATCCATGTAATATTTTATGCTTATAATTTAAAATAAAATAAACAGAAATCAATATCATGAATTTATATAAATAGTTCTTAGGTCTATACAGATAATATGTTAGGTCAAGATATGCTGATATTTGGAGCGATAAAGATGTTAAACATAGCATTTGAGGAGAAATGTGTAATTAGTCAGTAATCCACATCTTAGATAGCTAGATAGACATATATAACTCATAGTTTATTTTGTAAATTTGTCCAACTGAGTAATACTATATTTTACTAATATTTTATTTCAGAATGAGCATATTTCGTAAATAAATTATATATATATATATATATATATATATATATATATATATTTAAAATTTTTATATACATATACATATAAGCATGAAATCCGCACATTGTGCAGGGCGACAACACAGTGAAAGAAAATAAAATATAAAATATAAATTCGTAAAACACTAATAATTTGGGGATGTAATTTTTTAAAATTAAGTTGTACTTATAATAAAAAAATGCACAAAAAAATTTAAAAAATAATTGAAGCTTAAGACTATATTCTTCTCAAAGTTTGAGAATAGAAAAGAGGAGTCTACATTGTTATCATATAGATAATAACAATTCATGGATTAAATAAAATTGACATTATAATTAAATTGAAATTATGTAAAAGAATATTAAATCAAATATATTCTCATTATGCATAAAATAGTATACTTCTTATATTGTTGTAAATGAATTATATAAATTATTTCAAGCAGAAGTATTTCTTTTCTTAACTTTCAAATTAAGAAAATCATTTTTTTTCAGCATAATCAATATATATTATTAAGCAAAAATAAGCACTAAGCAATAGCTATTAATTAATTAATATCTTCAGCAAAGCAATCAAAATAAAAAAAAGAGTAAAAAAACTTATGAAATTACTTCTATAAATTTGATATTATGATGTTTGAGGCTATAGATATTAAAAGTATTAACTCACTTTTATTGATGATTATTCTTATTGAAAATGAATTTATATTTTAAAATCAATATTTGGTGGCTCAAAATATTATATTTTATAATCAATATTTGATAGCTCGAACATTAAATATATGTAGATTTTCTCAAATATTTTAAATATTTGAGCCTTATTTACCTCCTTAACATATATTAGAATGAGAATAGTTTAAAATAGCCACTAAAATTGGCAAAAATTATTGATACATAAAACAGTTTATGCAAAGTATCATTCAAAAATGAGAAGAATAAATCGTTAAATAAAAAAATTAAGATAAAAGAAACCGCGAGCAGAGATCTATATGAGAAAAATAGGGTGGATCAATCGCTGAGGCCGAAGCACCCGTGCCTTGTTGACGTAGAGCTTCTTGACATTGCCACTCTGGTGACTGAGCAGCCTGAGCAAGCTGCGCTTGGTGTTGGGGCGCAAGCGGCAGCCAGCGCCGCCTCCGAGGCCGTCGATGAGGTGAAGGTGAGCCTCCAAATCGTGGCAGCAAGAGGGGTCGGCGTCGGGCTTGAGAAAGGACGAGAACCTACTGTCCACCCTAAGCTCCCTACCCACGTGCTCGTAGCCATCGAATCCTGGGATTCCAGTCACAAAGTCATGCACATTGACGACCCTTAGCACCTTGACCCTCCCATTATCCTCCAGCCTCTCCTTGAAGTCCCTGTTCCCCACCCGCGGGCCCCCAAAGGAGAAGACCGCCATCGGCGGCATCCCCTCCCCACTGCTGAGCTCGTCTGCGATCAACACCACTAGGGCGGCGCCGAGGCCGTGCCCCGCAATCGTGATGCTCAGCTCCTCCCCTCCGTAGACCTCCACCAGCCTCCTCACTTCCCCACCACCGCCGCCGAAAGGCTCTGCCTTTCCTCCCCGGGAGTCGTGTACAGACTGCGGAACCCGCACTCAACCTTCGGGAGCTTCATCCCCACCGCCGTCGTCCACATTCCCGCGTGCTCACCAGGTTCACACCCAGGTTCTCCGTCCACTCCAGCCAAGTGGCGGTGCCGCGGAGCGCCACCACGATGTCACGGCGCCCCATCCTGCGGATCTCTGCCTCGCTGTTGCACACCGTCACGAAGCCGATCAGGCTGGTGTTCCCCGCCTGCGACAGCCAGGCCAAGACCCTGAGTGCCGTCGTCACGTACAGGTGGCGGGACAGCCGGTACAACCTGTCGGGGAGGCGCACCCCTGAGCGCCGCTCGTTGTGCGCTGCGTGGACGAAGTCCTCGCAGTGCAGAAGCTCCCACCGCAAGCCCACATCCAACGGCTCCAGTAGCACGCCACAGTCCCCGCACCCGTGCAGCTCCCGCCATCTCGCCGCGATCGATCGGCGCGGAGAGAGCAGCGATCTAAGAATGCAAAGAGAGGATGGAGCGGATTCTTCGAGAATGGCTTAGAGCGAGCGAAAAAAGAGATATCGAGACTCTGAAGCTTTGATGTTTTATGAAGAAATAAAAAAAATATTTAACTTTATCGGGGAGACGAATGGATTTTGAAGAAATAAAAAAAATCAAAATTTTGAGAAAATTGGATTTCTAAATCCTGCCTTCACATTTATTATAGCATTTTTTATTAATTTTCTCTCTCTTATATCAATATATATATATATAGTATAGATTAAATTTAAAATAACTCAAATTTGAGTGTTATGCACATAATTTTTTTTAAAGAAAAAGATAGGAATGAAATATTGAAAATTAATAAATAATAAAATATATTTTAATAAAAATTTAGCAAATTATTTTTATTAACCCTTATTTCCTAATCTCTCAATAAAAATATAAGAGAAGAAAGTCAATATTTTTTTTATTTAAAATTTAATAATTCTTAATGATACCAAAGCATACATTTTTAAAGTATATATTAATATATTTTATACAAAATTTTAAAATTTTATCAAATTTTTAAATACTAATATATATATAATATCTATAAGTATATTATATTCATATATGAGAGCGAGTTGAGCTGATTTTTTAAATATTTGATAAATAATTTTTAAAAAAATCTTAAATTCGTTTACCAATTCTCTCTTCCAATAAGATTTCACCATTTTCAAATGGCTCTCTTACACACTTTTCATCTCTCTCTTATATCAATATATATATACAAGTATGAAACCCGCACATTGTGCAGGACGACAACACACTTAAAGAAAATAAAACACAGAATATAATATTGTAAAACACTTATAATTTGGAGATGTAATTCTTCAAAATCAAATTGCACTTATAATGAATATTTAACAAATAATCATATTTTAACAAAAAAATAATAATTTCTTTTCCTTATATTTTCTTTTTTGTATAATTTAGATATAAATTTTTAGTATAATAATTTTGTATTTATGAATTTAAAATATAATTTTCTTATATTTTTATAATACATATGAAATATTTTAAAAAATTGCGTTAATTATGTAAAATAAAAATCTCAAGAAAAATATAAATATAAAATAAAAAAGAAGAGCAATAAAATATATAAGTATTTAAGAATATATAAAATAAAAAAAATATTGTGCCATAGTGCCCGCATCCGTGCAGCTCCCGCCATCTTGCCGCGATCGATCGGCACGGAGAGAGCATAGATCTAAGAATGCAGAGAAAGGATGGAGCAGATTCTTCGAGAATGGCTTAGAGCGAGCGAGCGAAAGGATTTGGCACAAAAAAGAAAATTTTCTGGAGAGAGGTTTGAGGTTTTATGAAGAAATAAATATATATATATACCTTTATATATTCTTTTATCATATTACGAATACTTACAACTTTTATGCTACAGATGCTCTGTTCTGTTTTTATTTTGAGTATGAATATATACATTTTTAATCAAAAATATTATTTCAATAAATTTCTATATATTAATAAAAAAGTTCATTTCTTGAAAAGGCAGTCGCCCCTTACTTCATTTAGCAGCCTATCAATCATGATCTCAATGCTTACTCTTATATTTCGAAGGTTAATTCTGGGAGGAGGTTGGTTCTAACAGGCCTTGGAATTACATTGATAAGGGGTTACCAAACCATATATGCGGATCTCTGCTTGCCAGATATCCGTAGCTTTATTGAACATCAAATCACTTTAGTTGCTAAAGGAAAAGCAGACCATTTGCATGTTGTTCAACATTTTCTTCGACAGTTTATGCAGAAGTTCTCTTATTTCGTCAAGAAGTTAATCTTCCCTAACCAACATAATACCATAATAGTTATGTAAGATAGAAAATGACATTATCAGTAACAAACAAATCAGTTATATTAGTTGATTAAAAAGTACTACATATTCCTTATATAAAAAAATAAAGAGATTAATTTTATAAAAAAAAAATTAATCAGAATAATATGCTATTTCCTAGCCACATTCTCCTAATATTTTTTAGACCACCTCTAATCAGAGAGATTAAATTCACTATTAAAGTAATATTAAGAAGTTAACTACTTTCAAGAATACCCTGTCAAGTGATACCAAATGAACTTTTAAGAATTTAAAAGTTAAAACCAAAAATTACTATGATCTATAGAATCATCAGTACTTTTACTTTTTCATACATGTTAAGCACACACTTACACTTAAGATAAATTCATAAGGAATAAATATGTGATTCTAAACCAACTATTTCCAAATACTTTGAGTGCTAAAGCACATACAAACAAATTGTGTCTGAACTCTGAACCTACTATTTCCAACTACTTTTGAGTGCTGCAAGCAACCTTATCAGAAAAGATATAAAAAAAAACAATTTTGAATAGTCAATGTCAGCTCCTCATCGTCTACAGCTCATCGTCTACATGCATGAAAGGTACAAACTACCGGTGTTATAAAATTACTCAGAAAGACCGACCGAGCTTTGAAATATGGTGGCTTTACTTCAGAAAGATGGAGTCTGTATAAGATAAAGCCTTCTTATTTGCGGCTTATATAAAGCTGATTCAGAAGTTCTGCTGATCAGACAGAAGAATGTTGTTCTCAAAGCTGCAAAATATAATATCGACAGTTTATTCAAAGCTGCAGAAGTATAAAAAATAAATTTTAATATTTGATATCATTTAATACTTGAGACATAAGCTTAAGATGATAGAAAAAAAAGTGTATTAAGCAGCTTGTTCTCGAACTCATTTTTGTCTAACCGCAATTATTCTGATAAGTAAAATGTACAACAGCAATATCAAGCCTTTATCCCACATATGAAACTTTAATTTCTCTAAGAAATAATATACAGTCTATGTGGCGATGCCAAGTCTAAAAATGAAATTACTCTCATTTTACTTAGGCCTCTAACTATATCAAATTTTATGTTTTCAGTACCCCCTCCACAATCTCAGCTCTTTTTTAAAACAATTAAATGCATATAATGCGGCAATAAGTATGATTTTGAGTTATAAATCTCAATTATTATCAATTTAATATTATTTTTAGATGCATTAATTGTGTTGAACACTACCAAATATATAAAGATGATTGATTTAACGCATTTGTGATCGCCCCACACTTCTCTCTACCTTTATTTAAACCTTCTCTATCATTACTTTTTAGGAGAAATTAGGATGTTCTTTTGAGGTTAACACAGAATTTTGTTCTGCATTATTATATATATATCTCCCTTTTTTTTGCAGGGAGAAATTGTGGTGTCAGTACATCCGTACCTTTAATAACTCGTCTCTGCCACAGCCTTGGAGAACTTGTACTTTTTTTCTTGTCCGTTCTTGCAAAAGAGGTTTTACAACCTGCCAAGCAGCGAATATATAGATATTTTCAACAGAGGGATGCCAAAGTTGACTATTTCCCAGCTTAACTAACGATAATCCCAATTGAACGCGCGTTCATTACTTTCCAGCACGATGAAAAGATATATGGAGCGTTCACAATGTAATAGATCTCCAACTTCTCTGGGTAGTTGAGATCGTCAACCGTAGATATAATTGTCAGCAACTACATTACAATCAAAAGATGAAAAAAAGTTAAGGCCTGCAATAAAAGGTTCAGGCTAAAATGAACAATACCTTCCATAATATGACTCAGCGGTTGAGCTCTTGAGCTTGAAATCTTGATAGAATAAGAGTTCAAATCTCAACAGCCACATATTTATTTTATAACTCAACTTCTTCAAGGAAAAAAAAAAAAGCAATGCGTGACCTGGGGTAATTATAATTGATATATGGTCTATGTCCTCTCATACATCATCTATGGGAAATTCAATCCAAACGGGTGAAGAGTGATCGTATGAGAATTTTCCAAAGCAAAAGGCTCGGGCAAGATGCCAGGTTTATAATAGAAAGAGTGGCACGAATATACCAAATCCATACCGGATTGTCGAGAAAAGATACTGAGCTATATAAAGAGCAACTTGGATATAGACATATTTTGGGATAATGGTTAATTTAAGCAAGATTGTAGTGGAGTATATGAGTGATTATCTATGAATTTATCATTTAAGGATAAAATCGTGAGATTGGATTAAATAAGAAATGTACACGACTAAAGTGGACAATAACTTATTTAGTATGGCGTGAAGCGTTCCATTTAACATAAAATTTCATATGAATTACAGACAATAAGAGAAATGCTTAGGTATAATTTCAGCACATGCCCAAACTTGCACCTCGTTTGCTACTTTAATGTTTGTTTGAAATTGGCACACACCAACAGAATAGTTCCTCAAATATTTTGATTTGGTAGTCCCTCTACTCTATTCACTTTGAGCGCAATTTAGTCTCATAAAGTGAAGATTAATAGATTGAATTATTCTCAAATGAATAGTTGACGATGTGTAGGACGACAACACACTGAAATTAAAAAAAAACACAGAATATAATATTGTAAAATACTCACAGTTTGGGATGTAATTCTTCAAAATATCAAAATGGCTGATGAAGAAATAATTGTTCTTGATGGAAGTTGAGAATTATCAATAGATCTTGCTGGGATTTGCAAGGAGGGGATGCTTGGACGTCTAGAACGGTGAGTTGATGAATTTTCCCCTCCACTGCTCTCTGCTCGGTCAAATTCCTGCAAACTCAAACTTTTAGTTTCTGCAAATCCAAATTTATAGCCAAGAAAATCACACCAGCTAAAGCCATTTTCCAAATCCCAGTTACAAAGGCCATGAACTTCCCATGTGCAAAACAAAATTAATTAATGGAACAAAGAGCTAGCACTTAATAAGACTTTCATTTCAGTACCAAACTCCTATGCATATTAAAATAATGATATAAATGGATAAAAACATGAAGAAAATGATAGATGTTATAATATTATTATAAGAGATTTTGAGACATGAGCACACTCAAAAGACTAGAAACGAACAAATTATCACATGAAGAAAAAAAGGTAAATTACAATCATTTAGCAATCTCCCCATATGCATATACTAATAACAATTAAATTTATGCTTCCTAGCGTTATGCGTTCATGCACCTGACACAACTCTTAAATGAACTCACGAAGTCAAATGTCTCAAATGATAAATTTAAATAATGTGATATATTTTTTTTTATATGATAAATTTTAAAAATAAAATAAATATGTGATTATTATGATTTGATCATAAGATTTAATATAACAAAAAGACTGAAGACAGTAATATATGACTGATTTTGCCTTCTTGATTTATGAATGGTTTGAGCTCTTAAAAATACAGATAATTAAGAAAAATAAGATTAGAAGATGTTAATATATATGATAACTGGGTGACAAATGATGCGCACACTCTAAAATCTGGTTATGATAATATCTCTATCTCTCATTTGGAAGTTGGAGATAAAATAATGAAATGGCCTCAATGTCTCGATAATACCGCATAACATAGCATTGCATTGGTGAACCAAACAACCTTTAGCATAAGTGAAATTTAGTAAAAAGAATACGATTCTGACAAAAAAAAAATGCATAAATTCCCGATAGTTTTTAGCAACACTAATTTGCAAGATTTCAGATTTCCTTAAATCATTTTCATAAGGGGAAATTGTCTAGGAGTGAGATGCCTTACATTTGAGAAGTCAATTTGGTACTCAAGCGGAACTATGTCATTACAATGTGGGGCCCACAAAGAGAGCACTCGACTCCGGTCACATTTTGCAACTATTGGAGCCCTGTTTCAAAGTATGCATATGTAAATATATATATATATATATATATATATATATATATATATATATATATAATTCTGCTATACAAACTAATAAAATTGATGTTATATATTTCATTTGCAAATTAAGAATTGATGTGCACTTTTCAATGTGGTCTTTGCATATATTTCTCTTTCTACTTTTAAAATACTTCATAAGCTTTTGTCGAATGTTGATCATTTTCTTCTAATGCCAAGTTTTTCTCCCTTTTATATACATACAATTATACCAATAATACGTGTATTGGGATAAAAGGGACTTTTACATGCAAGATTTTCAAATGTTGCACCCATCATTTCAGTTGTCAATCAGTGCTTTTTTGCTTTTGTCAAATATACAGAAAAAAATAATCACTTCGGTGCAAAAGAATAAACTTTACAATCATAGAATCTTGGTTCAACTTTAACAAAAGCATATCAGTAACTTGAGTGCAGGATACATACATTGTAAGGATTCGAGTGCTATATGCCAAAAGGAAGCAAGATTTCAGATTTCCTTAAATCGTTTTCATAAGGGGAAAAGAATTAGAGCAAAACAGTCTTGTACACAAAAACCATATAAATCAAGTTCGCAAATAAAATGATAAAATATTTTGAGTTCGAAGAAGGAAAGAGCTCACTAGCGAGGGAAAGGATCGCGGAAGATGCAGCCATGACGATGAACTGCGGAGATTTGAAAAATGCCCAAAAATTTGAGTATGAAAAATATTAAGGATATATATATACTAACCTTCCTTGATGAAAACTGAAAGCCCAAAATCAGTGGCCTTGAGCATAGCCCCCTCACCGCTGGTTGCAAGCAAGAAGTTGTAATAGCCCAAACTCTTAAGCACCAAGATATTGTCCGCTTTGGCCAGAAAGGCCTCACAATTTTGCCCTCAGAAGATAACTTCCCAGTAGGTCACCCATCCTGGGAGTGCTCCCACCTGAGCACACTTAACTTTGGAATTCTTATCAGGAACTCCACCGTTATCTGAAAAGTCACCTCGATGTTTAAGAGTTTCACTTTTTACTACTTAAGTGGGTCTTCACAATCTCCCCAACTTAAGTAACTGACGTCCTCGTCAGTATCCACACACAGATCCAAGAACTATCCATTGGGTAGATAGAACTAGAGATGACCTCTACAGGCTCAAGAGGTACCCACAACCATGTAGCACCTTAACCATCATGGGTTCAAGAGGCTGCTCACATGAAGTGGTAATTTGCCCAGTATAGCACTTAGCTCCTATCTGACACCCTATGGTTTGCTCTGATACCATTTGTAACAGCCCAAACTCTTAAGCACCAAGGTATTGTCCGCTTTGGCCGAAAAGGCCTCACGATTTTGCCCTCAGAAGATAACTTCCCAACAGGTCACCCATCATGGGAGTGCTCCCACCTGAGCACGCTTAACTTTGGAGTTCTTATCAGGAACTCCACCGTTATCTGAAAAGGCGCCTCGATGTTTAAGAGTTTCACTTATTACTACTTAAGTGGGTCTTCACAATCTCCCCAACTTAAGTAATTGACGTCCTCGTCAGTATCCACACACAGATCCAAAAACCATCCATTGGGTAGATAGGACTAGAGGTAACCCCTACAGGCGCAAGAGGTACCAACAACCATGTAGCACCTTAACCATCATGGGTTCAAGAGGCTGCTCACATGAAGTGGTACTTTGCCCTGTATGGCACTTAGCTCATATCTGACACCCTATGGTTTGCTCTGATACTATTTGTAACAGCCCAAGCTCTTAAGCACCAAGGTATTGTCCGCTTTGGCCAGAAAGGCCTCACGATTTTGCCCTCAGAAGATAACTTCCCAGTAGGTCACCCATCCTGGGAGTGCTCCCTGCTCCCACCTGAGCACGCTTAACTTTGGAGTTCTTATCAGGAACTCCACCGTTATCTGAAAAGACGCCTCGATGTTTAAGAGTTTCACTTTTTACTACTTAAGTGGGTCTTCACAATCTCTCCAACTTAAATAACTGACGTCCTCGTCAGTATCCACATGCAAATCGAAGAACAATCCATTGGGTAGATAGGATTAGAGGTGACCCCTACATGCGCAAGAGATACCCACAACCATGTAGTACCTTAACCATCATGGGTTCAAGAGGCTGCTCACATGAAGTGGTACTTTGCCCTGTATGGCACTTACTCCTATCTGACACCCTATGGTTTGCTCTGATATTATTTGTAACAGCCCAAGCTCTTAAGCACCAAGGTATTGTCCGCTTTGGCCAGAAAGGCCTCACGATTTTGCCCTCAGAAGATAACTTCCCAGTAGGTCACCCATCCTGGGAGTGCTCCCACCTAAGCACGCTTAACTTTGGAGTTCTTATCAGGAACTCCACCGTTATCTGAAAAGGCGCCTCGATATTTAAGAGTTTCACTTTTTACTACTTAAGTGGGTCTTCACAATCTCCCCAACTTAAGTAACTGACGTCCTCATCAGTATCCACACACAGATCCAAGAACCATCCATTGGGTAGATAGAACTAGAGATGACCTCTACAGGCTCAAGAGATACCCACAACTATGTAGCACCTTAACCATCATGGGTTCAAGAGGCTGCTCACATGAAGTGGTACTTTGCCCAGTATAGCACTTAGCTCATATCTGACACCCTATGGTTTGCTCTGATACTATTTGTAACAGCCCAAGCTCTTAAGCACCAAGGTATTGTCCGCTTTGGCCAGAAAGGCCTCACGATTTTGCCCTCAGAAGATAACTTCCCAGTAGGTCACCCATCCTGGGAGTGCTCCCTGCTCCCACCTGAGCACGCTTAACTTTGGAGTTCTTATCAGGAACTCCACCGTTATCTGAAAAGACGCCTCGATGTTTAAGAGCTTCACTTTTTACTACTTAAGTGGGTCTTCACAATCTCCCCAACTTAAATAACTGACGTCCTCGTCAGTATCCACATGCAAATCGAAGAACAATCCATTGGGTAGATAGGATTAGAGGTGACCCCTACATGCGCAAGAGATACCCACAACCATGTAGTACCTTAACCATCATGGGTTCAAGAGGCTGCTCACATGAAGTGGTACTTTGCCCTGTATGGCACTTAGCTCCTATCTGACACCCTATGGTTTGCTCTGATACTATTTGTAACAGCCCAAGCTCTTAAGCACCAAGGTATTGTCTGCTTTGGCCAGAAAGGCCTCACGATTTTGCCCTCAGAAGATAACTTCCCAGTAGGTCACCCATCCTGGGAGTGCTCCCACCTAAGCACGCTTAACTTTGGAGTTCTTATCAGGAACTCCACCGTTATCTGAAAAGGCGCCTCGATGTTTAAGAGTTTCACTTTTTACTACTTAAGTGGGTATTCACAATCTCCCCAACTTAAGTAACTGACGTCCTCATCAGTATCCACACACAGATCCAAGAACCATCCATTGGGTAGATAGAACTAGAGATGACCTCTACAGGCTCAAGAGATACCCACAACCATGTAGCACCTTAACCATCATGGGTTCAAGAGGCTGCTCACATGAAGTGGTACTTTGCCCAGTATAGCACTTAGCTCCTATCTGACACCCTATGGTTTGCTCTGATACCATTTGTAATAGCCTAAACTCTTAAGCACCAAGGTATTGTTTGCTTTGGCCAGAAAGGCCTCACGATTTTGCCCTCAGAAGATAACTTCCCAGTAGGTCACCCATCCTGGGAGTGCTCCCACCTGAGCACGCTTAATTTTGGAGTTCTTGTCAGGAACTCCACCGTTATCTGAAAAGACGTCTCGATGTTTAAGAGTTTCACTTTTTACTACTTAAGTGGGTCTTCACAATCTCCCCAACTTAAGTAACTGACGTCCTCATCAGTATCCACACACAGATCCAAGAACCATCCATTGGGTAGATAGAACTAGAGATGACCTCTACAGGCTCAAGAGGTACCCACAACTATGTAGCACCTTAACCATCATGGGTTCAAGAGGCTGCTCACATGAAGTGGTACTTTGCCCAGTATAGCACTTAGCTCCTATCTGACACCCTATGGTTTGCTCTGATACCATTTGTAACAGCCCAAACTCTTAAGCACCAAGGTATTGTCCGCTTTGGCCGAAAAGGCCTCATGATTTTGCCCTCAGAAGATAACTTCCCAACAGGTCACTCATCCTGGGAGTGCTCCCACCTGAGCACGCTTAACTTTGGAGTTCTTATCAGGAACTCCACCATTATCTGAAAAGGCGCCTCGATGTTTAAGAGTTTCACTTATTACTACTTAAGTGGGTCTTCACAGAAGTTCTCGGGGTAGATACTCAAAGCCGCTCACTCTGAGTAATGCTCTCCGCCAGCGCACAGCCGGAAAACCCCAAATCAGCAGCTCAGCAACTTTGTCTTCTCCTATCTTCGTTTAGGGCAGAGGAAGGGTGTCGGGAGAGAGTAAAGAAAGAAGGCGAATGAGTTTTAAGGGAGGAAAGCTGTGATGACCCACTTAAGTAGTAATAAGTGAAACTCTAAAACATCGAGGCACCTTTTCAGATAACAGTGTAGTTCCTGATAAGAACTCCAAAGTTAAGTGTGCTCAGGTGGGAGCACTCCTAGGATGGGTGACCTGCTAGAAAGTTATCTTCTGAGGGCAAAATCGTGAGGCCTTTTCGGCCAAAGCGGACAATACCTTAGTGCTTAAGAGTTTGGGCTGTTACAAATTGTATATTGTGATGACCCACTTAAGTAGTAATAAGTGAAACTCTTAAACATCAAGGCGCCTTTTCAGATAACGGTGGAGTTCCTAATAAGAACTCTAAAGTTAAGCGTGCTCAGGTGGGAGCACTCCCAGGATGGGTGATCTGCTGGGAAGTTATCTTCTGAGAGCAAAACCTTGAGGCCTTTCTGGCCAAAGTGGACAATATTTTGGTGCTTAAGAGTTTGGGCTGTTTCAAATGGTATCAGAGCAAACCATAGGGTGTCAGATAAAAGCTAAGTGCCATACAGGACAAAGTACCACTTCATGTGAGCAGCCTCTTGAACCTGTGATGGTTAAGGTGCTACATGGTTGTGGGTACCTCTTGCGCCTGTAGGGGTCACCTCTAGTTCTATCTACCCAATAGATAGTTTTTGAATCTGTGTGTGGATACTGACGAGGACGTCAGTTACTTAAGTTGGGGAGATTGTGATGACCCACTTAAGTAGTAATAAGTGAAACTCTTAAACATCTAGGCGCCTTTTCAGATAATGGTGGAGTTCTTGATAAGAACTCTAAAGTTAAGCGTGCTCAGGTGGGAGCACTCTCAGGATGGGTGACCTGCTGGGAAGTTATCTTTTGAGGGCAAAACCGTGAGGCATTTCTGGCCAAAGCGGACAATACCTTGGAGCTTAAGAGTTTGGGCTATTACAAAAGCGAAAGCGAAGGAGTTTTAAGAGAGGAAGGCGAAGAGACTTATTAGCATTTTTTTTTATTTTTTTTAGCGACTTTTTTCCCTTTTTTTTTTCAAGCTGTGGTAAGTTAACCGAACTCACAGCGCCTTTTTCTTTTTTTCTCTTACTTATATGTATATTTATATACTAATATATATATATATATATATATATATATATATATATATTCATATTTATTATAGTTCTTACAATTTCACAGGCATATTTTACTAAAATAATACATATCATATTTTTTATCTATGCTTTCATATTTATCCTATAGAATCATACCACTTATTATTATCTGTAAATTGTGATATCATTCAAAATTATTTAGATCATTATGTCTAATTAATTTTTTTTTTCTTTCTTTTCCTTTTTTCTTTTATGCGTGACTGGTAGAATTTGAACACATGATATGAGATAACAAATCTTGAGCCTCAACCACTAGGCTACAACTTAACAATAGTTTTTATCACTTTGATCCAATTATTTTATTATTATTATTATTATTATCATTATTATTATTATTATTTATATTTCTGCTATTTTAATCCAATTATTTTATTGTTTTTATTATTATTATTATTATTATTATTACTACTATAATAATAATAATAATAATTATTATTATTACAAGTATTATTATTATTATTTCTATATTTGTAATTTAGATTTTTGCCATTTTAATTAAATCATTTTCTTTTCAATATTATTATTATTATTATTATTATTATTATTCTTATTTACGCAATTTATATTTTTATTATTTTAGTTTAGTCATTTTCTTTTTTTATTATTACTATTATTATTATAATTACTATTATCATTATTATTTATATTGTTGCTATATTTCTATCACTTTAATTCTATTATTTTATTATTATTATTATTTCTATTAATTTATATTTAAATCATTTTAATTCAATCATTTTATTATTATTATTATTATTATTATTATAATTATTGCTAGAATTATTATTATTATTATATTATTATTATTATTATTATTTCCATTTCTATAATTTGTATTTTTGTTATTTTAATTCAATCATTTTCTCTTTATTATTATTATTATTATTAATATTTATATTTTTGCAATTTACATTTATATCATTTAAAGTCAATCAATTTATTTTTATTATTATTATTATTTCTATTATTATTATTATTATTATTTTTATAATTTACATTTCTATTATTTTAATTCAATAATTTATTATTATTATTATAATTATTATTATTATCAATACTATTATGAATATTATTATTACTATTATTATTATTATTATTATTATTTATTATAATTTACTTACTGTATTCCCTTAACAGTTATTTCATTTTATTGATTCATTCATCGTTTTTACATCGTTATCAAGCTTTGATCTACTTTAATATCCATGTAAGATTTTATGCTTATAATTTAAAGTAAAATAAACAGAAATCAATATCATGGGTTTATACAAATAGATCTTAGGTCTGTACAGATAATATATTAGGTCAGGATATGCTGATATTTGGAGTGATAAAGAGGTTACACATAGCATTTGAGGAGAAATGTGTAGTTAGTCATGAATCCATATCTTAGATAGCTAGATAGACATATATAACTCATTGTTTATTTTGTAAATTTGTCCAACAGAGTAATACTATATTTTATTGATATCTTATTTCAGAATGAGCATATTTCTTAAATAAATTATATATATATATATATATATATATATATATTCATATTTATTATAGTTCTTACAATTTCACAGGCATATTTTACTTAAATAGCGCATCATATTTTTTATCTATGCTTTCATATTTATCCTGCAGAGTCATACCGCTTATTATTATATCTAAACTGTGATATCATTTAAAATTACTTGGATCATTGTGTCTAATTAATTTTTTTTTTCTTTTTTTTTCTTTTATGCGTGGTTGGTAGGATTTGAACCCATGACATGAGATAACAAATCTTGAGCCTCAACCACTGAGTCACAACACCATATATATATATATATATGACAGGTCTTGAAAGATCTCTAGATTAAGTATTTGAGGAGGAGTTTATGAAAGATGAAGCAACTTAATACTAATTTAATATTTTTTTTTTAATTTTAAATTTCTTCTTAGTAAGTAATAAAAATTTTGTAAGACAATTATTATATGTTTTGAATGCATTTTTTTTATTTTTTTGGTATTTTTGAATACAAAAATGAATATGGAAATATGTATTTTATACGCTTATACTATACTGTTATACTAAGTATCGATATGATTCTAGATGTGAGCGCCTAACGTTGGATTAGCCATGCTAACCCAACGATTGGTCGCCACATAAAACACCATCATAGCGCAAAACAAGAGGATCACCATTTCGGCTCAGGCATGTTCAGTTTGGCATCATGGAATTTGTGGTTTTTAAAAAGACATTTTATAAAGGTGGGAAAGATGGATTTTTTTTTCATATATTATCGCTTTAAAGACTATAATTAACATACTGCCATTGAGAAGTGTCTAGAGAGGATTCTATAAATAAGAACTATTTTGTAACTTGTGATAGATTAGAACATTTGGAGAGCACAATCATAAACATCATTTATTCTTAGGAATAGTAATGCTGTTCCAACCTACGATGCATGTTTTTTTCATGTTTACAGATTCCATAAATTTAGAGCAAAATGAAGTTAATCTCTTAAAAACTATTTTAGGGATATGAATAACTTTACACCAATAGAGTAATAAATTGTATAATGTAAATTTTTAGAATTTAAATCTCCTATCATATCTTAGTGATCGTTGAGACTAGCTTGAGAAAAACAAATACATCTTCTCTAAAAGAGGCTTGCAAAGATTCATTGGTTTTTGAGCGGTATTTTAAAGACATTTTTTATGTTAATTTTCAAAATTGAGGCACATTATTACTTATTTGCTGCCCATTTTGAAAAATAAATGACAAGCTTATTTTCATTTATTCTCACTTTGGATACCTTAGAGAATTTTGACAAACAATATCAAAATTTCATATGCAAATTTGAAATGAGAGCAACTAAAGGAAGGAAATCTGAGAGAATTGTAGGCACAAGAAACACATGCCACTTCAATAATATTAGAAAAGCAATTTAGAGTTGTAATATAAAAAGAGAGGAGATAATCAACAACTTTATCTGATGATGCCATTCGTAGATCTAAAAATCTTGTCATGTTGCTATTTATAACGATAGCATAGTACACTTTTGAAGCACATAATTTAATCCAATCAACAAGTTTACCAGGAAAACCTATTTTACCGAGCATCACAATGAAATAATTCATATTGACAGTATCGAAAGCTTTACACAAAATCAATTTTAGCACAAAATAAAGTCATATTATGAGACTTAAAACCATGGAGAGAGCAACATTAGAAATAAAATGCTAAATTAAATAAAAAAAAATCATGATCAATAAATTTTTTTTCTTGTAAGTATATCACTATATCGTATTTATGTTATCTGAAATGCTAAAAAAGCCATAATTGAATGATTCGTAGCCTTTTTCTCTGCTCGAGCCTAGAAGAGTCAGTTCGGTTTGTACTTCCATGGACAAAACGACAAAACGACAACGAAGAGTGGTCGAGCCGCAAAGCGACGGGTGGCAGGGGAGGCAGAAGGCGGTGAAGGAGAGGAGCAGATCTCGGCGTCGAATGAGCGAGAAAGCTATGAAACAGTTAAACCTCGTTAAATCAGTCCGCCTTTAGCATAAAGCTCATCAAAAATTTTAAACGGGAGGAAAGGATTGGGTTTACAGCTTCCTGTGCTAGTTACAGTGATGGCGAGCAGCTTTCTCCATCTTCATCCTCTGTTCTCGCATCACCGTCTCTTATCCTTCCCCGCTTCGTCGAGAGGTGCGTCTGCAGAGCTCCGTGAGCTCTGGAATGCGAATTTTTCTTGCTCCTTGAATCTACAGAGGGTGTAAAAAATGATAAATTGGCTATTCTTAGGTTGGACGTTTCTTATTTAACATTTCCTGCTGAATTATCAACATGCAATAACATCATTTTTATCTTCGACAAAAAAGTCTTGTTCTCCAGTTTGCTTTGTCAGTAGCTGGTGCTGTTACGTTTTATAAAAGGTGTTTTGGGAACTTGATATTTGTGGGAGTCGCGACTCAAACATTTCAGTGCCATGTAAGAGAACTTAAATCATTTTCTTACCTTTAAAATAGTGTCCTGCATTTCACCGTAAGTTGCTAGATTTTGTCTTCTTTTTAAGAAAGCTAATCTCATTAGATGAGTACATTAAACTTGCGAGAATTCGACTTATGTTATTTTATACAATGGAATGTAATAGACTTATGATTTCTTTATAACTTTAAATAGCCTATGTTGGGAATAAATTACAATGGAATAAGGGTGTTTCAACTTGCTAAATGTACAAAATGTTTGCGACTTGAGCAACATTTGGAATTGATATTATTGCCTTTCCCTTTTCTCTGGATAAAGAAGATAATGCCCTTTATTTATTTTTGCCTTAGCCCATGAATCAGATTCACAAGATGATCAAAAGACCTAATTCAAGTTCATGCATTATCTATATAATTGAACTTGGTAATGATTGATAAATTTGGTTAGAGCCCTTGATTCAGCCCGAAGATTACATCAAACCAAGACATTGACCAACATCATAGCAAGAACAACCTTCCTAAATGATGAAGAACCAAGTGCGAAATTAAGTGGCATGTTGATAAACATCTACAATTGTTTTATCTAAATTTAATAATAAGAAAGGTTGTTCTAATCATTATAAGTGCGACATTAAATTGGAACATGAAAATAAATTTGTGAACTAACCTTACCTAAAGATTGCGATACTAAGCATCATCAAAGAGTCACATCAAAACATCTTGCATGGCATGGACTGTTCTTAATTGCTGATAGGACTTTAAATGATGAGTAAATGTCTCCTTAAAAGTTTGCACTTGACAAGAGGCTGCAACAAAACTAGGCTTGGCTTCAGCCGCCCCCTGGCATGCTTTAAACAGTTGTCCCAAAAGATGTCCGAGTCTTCGCCGTTATATTTTAAGTACATTAGATATTTTCAAAAGATCATGTTGTGTTTCAGCGACTCTACGCCCATGTGACTAACAATCTAAGATTAGAACTTATTTTTTCTCCATAGATTATCACAAGATTAGCTAGAGAGTTGGGGAAAATTTTTACATCTGTGGAATCAACGTCTTCAAACCCTTGATGGCATTACTAAACTGAAGTAGTCTAAAAGAGATCTCTCGACAAAATGATTCTCATTGACGAAGACCTAATTGTTTGAGCCTCAATACCACAACACAGTCTAGGATGTGAGCAATCTTAGCAGTGAAATGGAAAAATAGTGGATGGAGCTTGAAAATCTATCGATACCAAAAATGTTGAAGCACATACAAAACCCTACACTGATAATAGCCCCATGAGAAATATGCAATTAAAAACATGTTAATCTCGAATGTGGAGGGAAAGAAAATGGTTGACAATGAATAAATTAGAGAATCATAACAAAAGTTGATTTTTAATGATTAAAAATACAAGAAGATTTGTAATCCCATCATCCTCATTGGAATGTCGGCTACTGAAAGACTAACTATGATCTCGGTCTCGCTTGAGTGATACAAAATTATCAATAATGTTGAGTTAGATCGGGTAGAGGATTCGTCAACACTAGAACTATCATTCTCAACATTATTATTGACAATGACTAGGCTCGTTTGAAGAACTAGCCGATACCTGAATATGAGCGGCATTATCAAAAGGGTGACTTAAGTCAGGTGAGTTTGAAGCTTTTGAGAGTGAAATGATAGGAGGTTGGTCTGGTGATCATGAAGTTGAATCTATCATACGTCGAGAAGATCTCTCAGAGACAAAAGGAAGGGATGGCTGGCAATCTAGCAAGAGTAACAGTTTTACTCATATGGCAATGACAAAAATTAAATAATGATAAAGAAGCTCAAGGGGGAAGCATACTAATGCCTTCAATAAAAGAAAAGTCGATGAATTCTCGCATTTTGGAGTATGGAACTTGCTCAGTTACATTTTGAAAATGGACTAAAGCATGTGAAGGGGTCAAAAATACTCGCGGTTGCTCCAATCACCTATGATTAATGTGAGCACCAACTTAAAAAAATGATGCAAAAGTATGCCTGATCCAAGATAAGTGCATGCCCAATTTTCGTATGGAATTATGGATATTACTTTACTATTGTGCTAACATCCTTTCAATTTTGCTCTGATATTTACTGTAACAACCTAGTGTTGGGTTTGTAAGGCTAAATCAACATTAAGTATTATTGTAAACCTAAAATGTGATATCCTAAAATAAAATAATAAGCCTAAAATGTACTTGGATTAAAGCCAAACTAGATTTTTACTTTTTTTCCTATGCCTTGGCATGTGATACCAATATGTCAGACCAGGAGCATTTGGAGGACCTAAGCATGTGGAGGTAGCTCCATAGCTTTACTTTCTAGTTTCAATCATTTTATTTTATGCAGTATGAGGATGAAAGAGACATTTTACTTTATTTTAGGGATATAAAAACTCTTGGATAATTTTTATTTTCTATTATGAGATGAATATATTTTCCTCATTTTCTTTCTAGATAAATGAATTATGGATGTTATCTTTTCCTTATTGTTTAGTCATATTTTTGCTATTGTATTTGCATCACAATATGATCATAGGAAGATGTAACATTTTAAATTGGATTAGCTTCACGAATCCAATATAAGGCCTTATAGTAACACCTAATGTTGATTTAGCTTTACTAGCCTAATATCGAATTGTTACAGTTTGTATTAGAGCAAAATTGAGGGGATACTAGCACAACAGTAAATCAATATCCATAATTTCATACAGATTGGAAGTCTTAGAATGAGAAAGTAAATTATTAAGAAAATAACACCCCAAAAAAGTTAGAATGAACAAAATAATAAATTAAATCAAAGAAATAATGGTTAGGAATATAGATTTAAATCAAATAATTAATTAAACTCTAATATATATTCAATAATGAACATATGACAAGAGATATCATAGAGTTTGATTTTTACACTTGCTTGTTCGGAAATATCTTCTTTCATATTACACCAGAAGGGGCAGACGTTCTTAACCCGATACTGAGGTTTCCACTATTTTTAGGACTTGACTTCCCAGTCTTGGCAAAATAATGGCTCCAACGTGTGATTGTTGCCTTCCAGGCTATAGGATGCTCAGATCAAAATAAACTACGGATCTTAGATCAACTTCTTCAGGGACGAGCAGAGCGATGGTGAGAGTATACTTACCGAAAAATTGCTTGTATGATCAGGAGGTTGCGCCGTCCAATTTCTTTCTCTGATATTATTTGTATTTTTATCTTTCCAAAGCTATTGTTCATTTTTCCTTTCCTTATCCTTTTGTTATCTTTATTGTACATAAATCAAAAGTTTAAATTTCAATGAAAAGTTTTGTTATCTTTTCTAAAATGTTTCATACAAATTCTTTAGGTGAATCCTGGATCATCATCTCTATCCAAGGAACACCTATTATGACAACTGTATCATCAGGCTCTTTAGTAGGTCAAGTTGTAGACCTAGTTAAAGTGGCATCCATGTTAGTAGATAAGCAGGCATAGGGTTCCCAGGTTCCCCCCGCATCTCAAAATTATTCATGTAGAATGTACCCTCGCTGGTTCAGCCAGGGACAAGCTGTTACTCACTTTCCCATTTCTCAAACCTGCATCATTTAATGAAACGATGTCTCCAATAGAAACTGCAGACTGGATTAAGGTCATCGAGAAGGCCCTGTCAAGCATCAAATGTCCATAATCTGAAGTAATTAGATCAACCACCCACTTATTTTATTGCAATGTAGAACAATGGTGGGAGAACGAGCTGAGTACCAAGTTTGCTGGAACAAACTTGGAGGAGATTTCATGAGACAAATTTAGAGAAACATTTAGAGAACAATTTATTCTCCCGTTTGCTTAAACAATCATTGAAGACGAATTTTTGCAACTCACTTAGAGGAGCAAAACAATAGTAGATTACGTGATGGAATTCTAGAGTTTATCTCGTTACCTGCCGGGATTAGTGACTATAAAAGATGCTCGTTGCAATCGCTTCTTAAAAGGGCCAAGAGAAGTGATTAGAGATTGTCTGGTACCCTTACAATATACAGGCTTCCCTAAACTCCTTGAAGCGACGAGATTAGTTGAACATAACCTCTTACAAAAAGAGCAGAAGAAAAGAGCGTCACTGTTTCCTGTCGGAAATGAGTTCTTCAAAAGGCCCCGTTAGCAACCTACGAGGCTTTATCAACTAGCAATGAGATAGTTGCAACAACAAATTAATGAGTGTAAAAGAGTTCGTCCTTATAGACATTGCTATCATCAATGGGATTTACGTTATACTTATGGAAGAACTGGGCATTGTTTTTGGCAGTGCCACGCGCAAAGGACAGTTCATGGTGTCAGAATCAATCGTCCTATGAATGACCAACTTGCTGCACCGATCCTAGTGAATTGTCAAGCCTTAGTTATTATGCTTGCTCCACAGCAAACTGGACTGAAAATCCAACTTACTGCCCCCAGAGTTACAACTCCAAATCAAACGGGAAGGCCAACACATCCCAGGCCAATAGCTCCAACGATGGTATATTCCCTCATTCCGATCATAGTATCAGAGGACAATGAAGTTGTTTTAGGCACACTGTATTTTGATGAAACATTGTGCAACACATTTTTCGATATTGAAGCGAGTCATTCATTTATTTTTGAAAGATTTGTTAACTTGCTTGGACTTGAAACATACAAATTAGCCAAATCTTTGAACATAGGATTACCTTCTGGTATACATATTAATGAAATTTTTTTTTTTGAATGCGATATACCAATTAACAATAAGTTATAAGAAGCAACTCATTGTTCTATCTATAATTAATTTCAATATCATACTATGCATGAACTGACTAAGTAGAATTAACATTGAATTGATTGTTAGAAGAAGAAAGTCATTATTAGAAGTGGAGTTAAGCCAGCAATTTTTTTGGGTAGATTTAGTATAGCTGCATCCTTGAACAATGCACTAGATAAAGAAAGGATGTGATGCGTTCTTTGTAACGATGATGGGAGATAAACATGAAGATATACTTATATCAGAAAGCCGAGAAAGTCAAGTGGTCAGGGAATTCAAAGATGTCTTTCTGGAGAACTTGCCTTGACTACCTCCTATAAGTGAAAGTTAAATTTTCTATAGAATTAACTTATGGGACACAACCTATCTACAAAGATCCATATAGACTAACACTCAAGGAGCTCTAAGAATTAAGAAAATAACTTCAAGAATTGCTAGATAAAGATTTTATTAGACCTTGTATGTCTCCATGGGGTGCTCCTATATTATTTGTAAAAAAGAATGATGGCTCTATGAGGATATGCATAGATTACAGGGAGTTGAATAAAGTTACCATTAAGAATAAGTACTCGTTACAATGGAGCGATGATTTATTTGATAAGCTAGTAGGAGTTAAGGTATTTTCTAAGATAAACTTGCAATCAGGATACATTCAATTAAAAGTCAAGGAGGAGGATATCCCTAAGACTGCCTTCAGAACTCGCTACGATTATTATAAGTTCTTAACCTTGTCTTTTGGATTGACTAATGCTCCCTCAATAATGTTGGATCTGATGCAAAGAGTGCTGAAGCCATATTTGTGTAAATTTGTCATTGTATTTGTTGATGATATCTTAGAGCGAAGCTGATCATAAAGCTCTTTTAAGAATAATACTGGAAACCTTAAGAACACATAAACCTTAAGAACCTTAAGTTCGGTGGCATGATACTGAAGGCACTATGGTAGACCGGAAGAAAATAAGTGTTATGCAGGAGTGGTCCCGGCCAAAGGCAATAATAGATATTAGAAATTTTTTGAGTTTAGCTGGGTACTATAAAAAATTTGTGACAAGTTTCTCTCAGACCCTTAACTATGTTAACTCAAAAAGTTGTGCCATTTATTTGGGGCTTGTAGTGTGAAGAATCGTTTCAAAATTAAAACAAGCTCTTACCACAACTCCCATTTTAGTCCTACCGGAAGGATTATCAGGTATATACTGATGCGTCTCGCGTAGGACTTGAATATGTTCTAATGCAAGACAATCGAGTAATAGCATACGCATTCATACAGTTAAAAACTCATGAGCAAAACTACCAGTCCATGATCTAGATTTAGTAATGGTAGTCTTTGCTCTAAATATTTGGAGATATTATCTTTATGGGGTGAAATGTGAGATTTTCACGAATCAACAGAGCTTAAAGTGCATATTCACACAAAAAAAGTTGAATTATAGACAGAAAAGGTGGCTAGAGCTAATTTGTGATTATGATATGAGTTTCAATATCACTATGAAAAAGCTAATGTAATGGCTGATGCTTTGAGTAGAGAAGCTGCTCTCACTACAATAATTGCAGAAAATGTTTTAGAAGAAGAATTCAGAAAGCTGAATATAACACTCACTTAAGGAAAAACATTAAATGGAATGTTAGATCTAAGCTCTATCCCTCCTACCTTTGTTCATCATGTGGGATATGCCCAAAAAATCAATGAGTATCCTAAACTGAAAGCAGTTATTGAGAAAGGACAAGGGCCATATCTTCATTTAAGAAGTAGTTGATACATTTTTAACGGAGATAGAATATGGGTACCAAATGATGAATACATTAAGAATTGGATATTATCGGAAGCCCGTAATTCAAGATAAACACTTCATCCGGGAAATACTAAAATGTATCAGGATCTTAATTAGTTTTTTTGGTGGCCTGGATTAAAGTGTGATGTAGCAGGACTTATTGCTAAATGTCACTAGTGTTGCTTGGTCAAAGCTGAACATCAAAGACCAGGTAGACTTCATCTGCTTTAAATTCTTGAATATAAATAGTTAGGCATCTCGATGGATTTTTTGATGGGTTTACCGAAGGGAAAGTTTGGAGCTGATGCTATTTGGGTTATAACATATAAACTAACCAAATTAGCTCACTTTATCCGAATTCGACAAATAGATTCCATAGAGAAGTTGGCAAAATTGTACATCAAGGAAATAATCCGATTGCATGAAATTTCAAAGTCCATAGTCTCTGACAGGGATAACAGATTCACATTCTGCTTTTGGCAAGCAGTACATCAAAATCTCAAAATAAATCTAGCTATGAATACTGCTTTCCATCCTCAGTCAGATGAAAAAAGTGAACCAAATCTTAGAGAATATGCTAGGACTACATATATTAGATTTCAGGGGCAATTGGGAAGATCATTTATTCTTAGTGGAATTTGCATATAATAACAACTATGAGGCTAGTACAGGTATGGATTTGTACGAAGCACTATATGACTGCATGTGAATTACCCACTAGTTTGGGATGAAGTGGTAGATGTACAGTTATATGGATTTGAACTAGTTGAAGAGACCAATAAGAAGATTCATTTAATTAAGAAGAGATCACTTACAACATAGGACATGAAAAGTAATATCATGATGCTAAACACCAACTATAATTCTAAGTCGGTGACCACACATTTAAAAGAGTCTTATGAAGGGTATTCACCGGTTTGGAGTGAGTGGTAAATTAAGTTCGCTCTATGTAGGGAATTTTAAAGTGATAGCTATAATTGTACATTTGCTTACAAGCTTAAATTGCCAGAGGATTTTACTGCTGTTCATGATGTGTTTCACATATCTTCACTCAAGAAATGTCTATGAAGCCAATGCTACAAATTTCCATTTCTGAAATTAACCTCTAACCAGATCTCTCATTTGTTGAGGATCCGAATCCTAGGAAATATGTTAAGCAACTAATGAGTTGTAGTATCCCTATGATTAAAGGGCAATGGAAGAACCATATTGCTGAGGAGGCCAAATGGGAAAAATAGGAGATGATGCGACAGAAATATTGGTAGTTATTTGAATTTCCAAGTATTTTTTATATTCATTTAAATTTTCATGTCTTTTCCTTTCATTTATGCTGTGATGTCGATGACGACATTGCTTTTAAGTGGTAGAGTCTGTAACAACTCATGATTGTTACTAAGACTTAATCAAGCTTAACTAAGTTTAAATTAGTTATCATTATGTTCTAAATATTATTAGGACATAACTTTTGAAATTTGGGATCAAAATAATAAAAATTAAATATGTTGATTATTTTAAGATTTTTAAATATCTTAAAAATAGAAAAGTTTTTTGACCTCAAACCATAAATTTGATTTCATATTTGGATTCCTTATATCAAAATATGCTAGAGGTGCAAATTTTATAATTTTTGAGCTTAAAATAGTTGAAATATTCATTTTTGATTATTTTGATCTCAAATTTTAGGGGTTAGGTCATAATACTATTTAGAGCCCAATGATGATTGATTTAGACTTAGCTAAGCTTCATTAAATCTTAGTAACAACTATGTGTTATTACATATTTAAACAAAGAAGTATAAACATTATTGTAAAATCTTGTTTGATGAAGGATTACTGATGTGTTAAGATTTGATGAGCCCAGTAAATGTATCCACAAAGAGCATCAAGAAAACTTACCTGTGATGACTCACAACTGCAATTGTCTTCCTTGGGATGTAATATAATAATTGGTAACTCAAAAATTGAATGACTTTGACCATCTTCAATGTCAATGGCTAGTTGGAGTATGTTTTGATTGCCATAGCTCATGTTATATGCAATTCTCTCCAAGACATGAGAGTCCCCATGGCACAACCTTGGCACAACCACTCATGTGCTAAGATCATATTTAGTGGGAACTTCCAATGTCAAAATCTCTAGATTGGGAGAGCGAATAAAAATCCTATCATAAATGTCTCAACATAGTAACATTTCCTTTTGCTATTCAAGGCGATCATGCACCCGAGCTAGTCCAAGTGGTCATGGCAATCATTATATTCCCAGATCCTTTCCTTGGAAGGCTTAGATCGAGGAATTCGATGGGGTTTTTGCCACCAGGACATCCTAAACAAGCAATGGAAAATAAACATATGAAATTAACTCCCATAGGAATGGACACGAGATAATTTGTCACAATAAATAACAAGCCAGAACATGATGAATCCTTACATGATCAAGAGAAGTTTTTCGGTGTGCCAGCCGACACTATATCAAATGTGCACGTCAATTATACTGAGGCTATCACATTAATTGGGGCTGAAGCTGACACATTAGCTAAACTGGCAGAGTAACTAATGCTAGCTAAAGTTGACTGAACAAAGATAAAATAGATAAAATATATTAAAACTATTAAAAAGAGAGAGAATGCAAAGCATGAAAAATTCGGTTGCAAGAGTTGATCACATGAATAGGTCAATACCAACACCATAAAAAGAGGAAATGTCAGTCCTTACATAGCATTTTGTGTGTTGTTGTTTCGCCAAGCTCCGAGGCGAGCCTTGTCCACACATGGAGAGTGCAAAGGCTTGGGTCACATGACGTCTTTTTGCATATGGTCACTCGATCGATCCAATCTATGGATGCAAAACTCGATAGCTCTCTCACTAATCAACAATTTAAGACACTCTCGGCAACAATCATCACCCACGATCTCCAGTCACCAGTGAATTGCTCGATAGCCACTAGAGAATCACCACTTAACCGCACGAAGAATCGCTCATCCCTTGTCTATAAAAGCTGAGTGCCCCCTTTGTTTGACACACACGATCAAGCAACAAGAAATACGAGCATAGAGAGTGGCTCGAGAAAAGAAGAAAAAAAGAAAAAGGAAGCAAGCAAAATTAAAATAGAGTATCATGTATAATTATTAAGGTAAAAATAGGTACTGATACACGTACAAGTCAATTATAGGAGAAAACCCGGCATTTTGTTGTCTTTTTGAGTCAGACAAGTGAAAAAAAATTTGAAGACTGCATTTCATAGTCTCTTAAATTCAACCAAGTTGATTATAAGCTCAGGCTTAGGTAACATTATTTTTTATATTATTTTGAGACGTCATGTTGTTAAAATTTTATTAAAAATACTCTTAAAAACCAAGGACATCTTATTATGTTGCCAAAATTTTATGCAGACTGCTCCTATAAATAAATAATAAAATAATTAGTTAATTTAAAAATGTTAACTTAATTATTAATAAATTAATTTATACATTCAATTTAGTATTAATTAATTTATAATATTGATTAGACCAATGATTAAATTAATGATGCTAATTAATCATTGATTAATTAATAATATTAATTTAATAATATTAAAAATACATTATTAATTAATAATATCTATAAAAATATAAATGCTAATTAATTAATTAAAAATATTAATTACGGGGGTTAATTAATCAATGTTTAAATGAAGCATCAAACAAATACAATTAGATGATCATTTTGAGTTTAATCGCCAAATGTTGGCAACTGTGGTCACAACAATTCAGGCAACAACAAATGAAGAAGACAAGAACAAGAAAAAAAAAACATTCTCCTTGTATACATATCAGGTATAATATTGCTATATGCTATAATGTACGAACATTCTTCTTAAATTCTATTACTACGAGTACAAAGTGTCACTCTATAATACCCTCATTCGAGAGAGCTCCCAAATGTCCTCTTCATATCCCCTTGTGCCATTTATCCGTGTCTTAGTCTTGAGTCTGGCAAGCACCTGTTATCATATGTTTGCTACCTATATGTAAATTACCAATGATTAGTACCATATACATATGAATGAACAACAAAATACCTATAAAAGAAATACAAGGGCTTGAAACAGTAAAAGAGCGTGTGTAGAACACATTGCAAAGACAATACAAAGAAAACCAAGGGTATCTATATCATAGTAAGAGACCTAAATGGTTTTAGATGGACTACCCTAGGTTGAATTATACTATTTTTAATTATTTTATGTGATCCTAGATGAATCTATGTCTATAAACCAGATATATTGAATACCATTTTATGCCTAAAGCTCATAATTCTTAGCCGAATGGTCTTATTGAGCTGTGATTAACCAAATTACTTGATTCTTATATCTAAAAATTCCTAGTTGAATTAAATCAAGTCAAAATACTCTAATTCTTAATGATTTGACCACAACCAAAGCATTGTTGAGTTATGTGATTGACTTATGAAGATCTTAAAGACCTAAAATAAATGAGCTCGAGTCACTTTGTCCAAACGATAAGATTGTAAAACTCACTATTTCGAGCATTCTATAAGATGCAAGTTACATTTTAGACATTATATTAGGTATTCCAACAAATTTAAGGCTTTTCCCAAACTAAAATCGAGTATTCTAATGGATTTAAGTCTTATCATAAAGCTAAGTTGAATGTTCTAGTGGATGCAACCCCAAACTTAAAAACAGTCAAACCTAAATTTAAGTCCTCAACTAATTCCACCCCCCGTCTATTCGGGATATTTGAAATGAGTTAATACATGGTTGCTAATCAGAATCTATGATGTTATGGAAAAATTTCTCTTTAATATTGATAGATTGGACCACAAGTTGACCTGGGGCGATGAATCCATGGGATCTTGATTTGGTCTACTTTTATTTGCATCCATTTTGCTGTTTGCTGAATGATAATAATACTATTTAATAGAAAGTTCTCATCTAACTAATTAGAAAGGGTAATTAACTATAAGGGATTGTAGTTATAGGAAAATCTTGATTCTAGATCTAACTAAATTCTGGATTATCTACTAGGGGAAAATCTTGTTTAAATTCGAATTTACCCATGTAAGTTCTACTCTTGAAACCTAATTCAAAATGTGGAGATATTTACACCTTTTGAGGAGATCAACAATTTTGTTTCTATTACTAAATGAGAGGTAAAGGAGAGGTAGTGGCCTTATTAAGTCGAAGATTATGATGTTACTTGAATCATGCATGCACCTCATGGCCCAACAATTTTGACGCATGAACAATACTTGGTTAATTTCAAATGCCATATTTTGCCCAAAACCAGAATAATTGGTGCCAATTTAAATTTAATTTAAGAACTCCACAATAATATGGACCTTCACTGGGATTCTGATCATAGATGGACGGAGATGCTTTAGTAGATTCACCCAATGAAAATGATTTACTAAAGATCAAACCTAAGCGCCTTTAAAAGAAATGGAATGCAAGCTTTTGGAAGGAAATACAAGCTTGTTTGTGTCAAATCTTTGGGACCATTTAAGAAGCTTCATAGTGTAAAGATCACTAAGATAGTGTCATGCATAAACCAAAGTGAATTATGCATGCTGCTTAATTTTAAGAAAACATATTTGTGACCAGTCAAACCAACAGACCAATTGCTACTAAAGTTGAATATTGAAAGAGTGCTGGGGATATTAGCCATGGTTGGCGGGCAAAATGTGCGTATATATATTCTTAAGCTGCAATTCTTTTGCCTGGAAAAGTCACTTTTTTCTTGCACATCTCTCATTATTATTTATTTGGATGCATGAAGATTTAAAATGTAATATTTTAACTTAATTATGTTGTTTTTATTTTTTATCTCAGCTTATCCGTCTAACTGGATTCATGATTAGAGATTTTCAAGGACAATACTTTTATCTATATCAAAGGATAACAGTCCGCCTCTTTTTCTGTCCATCTTTATTAAGGACTTCATTTAATTTGTAACCAACTAGTCAAATCGATTTTGCATGTGAGCGAGGGTGTAATACACTCGTACGCATAATACATGAAATACATTCATAAAAATATAAAAATAAAAATTGTATATATGTATACATATATATTCTTGATGTTTTCTTGTTATGGTTATTTAAGCTTTTAAAATCATCCAAAAACTATGAATAAATTTTGTTTATGGAATATACTTTTAAAATATGATATTTTGTGATAATGCTAAACTTTCCTATTAGTAATTTGCCAAAATACTTTAAGTTTACCAATATACTTTTAAAATATGGAATATACTTTCAAGTTTACCAATTTAGTTTTTGGCTATTTAATCTTTCTAATTATTTTATCAACTATTAAAAGTATTCAAAGGCTTTCCAACTTTTCATTCAGAGCCCAAATTTATTTATATATTTTTGGATTAAATTGGGCTAAAAAAGAAATGTTGAGAACTGAATATGATGGATTATTTCGTTTGAGATTAGATAAGTTAAAATAAAATGATAAATAAACTATTTTGACCAATTTTCTATTAAATGATGACACTGCCCATACGTTTGAGGTTTGCTTTCTTGTTTTATTTGTTTGTCAGTTTAACTTAACAAACTTGACCTCTATTCGTGTTTAGATTTGGTGGATTGTATTAGAAAAGAGTTGAACTTGCTCTTGTTTGTATATTTATAACTTTGAGCCTGGTTGGCTTAGGCTTAGCTTGGCTTAAGCCACATAAGCTAAATAAATTGTTCGATTCAAGCTTATATCAACTATTTATATTTGTAAACAATTAACATAATATAATAATTTAATTGCATATAAGTAATTAATAATAATCTAGTTACATGAATATGAAGTAATAAATATTTGTGTAATTAATTAATTTAATTACAAATTAATTAATAATTGTGTTTAAATTATAGTTACACATTAATTAATTACATATTACTTAAAAATTAAATTTTGTTTAAATTAATAATAAATGTGTAATCAATAAAAATAACTAATTGATTATAAATATACTTAATAATATATGTAATTGATAATATAAATTTTATACTTAATAATATTTATGTAATTGATAATATAAATTAATTATAATATTATATAATTATTTATTATTAATTACATCTATATATAATTATGCAGATTTAAGTAATTTAAAAACAAATTAATAATTATATAAAAATAATAATAATTATGCAAATAAATATTTATTGTTACATAATTAATTAAAATGTATGAATTAATTGCTTAATTAATTAGCATAAAAGTTATATAAATAATTCATGTATAATTAATTATTTTTATAATTTATTAATGTTATGTAATCAAAAATAAATTAATTAATCTAATATAAGCTAAGTTAAGATAATTTAAGCTAAAGCTGTTTGACTCAACCGCTAAACTTAGCTACATTAAAAAAATACTTGTGGATTAACTAAGTTATGCTGAGCTCAATGCAACCAAACAAGCCCTTTTTGTGGTTCACCTTTGACTCTAGCAATTAATTATGAAATTATATGTTTGCTTTTCTATAAAATTTGAGTTGATGTATGCATCTGTATAATGACGTTGTTTCCTTCAAACTATCGGGTATAATTTACGGGAATGCCACATACCTGATTTTTTTTTAATTGACAGGTTGCTGTTCACACCACCAATATTTGGCTCAGCAAAATTGCAGCGCAATATTTAAATTCAGGAAGAAAAGTCTTGCAGGGTGCCATACAAATAAACAAATTAGTTTGCAAAATACAAAATCTTTCAGCTTTAATACTTGGAAATATCCAAATGCAACACCTGAACACTCACTAGAACCAGAACTTGAAGCGCATACTTTGAAAATTTTTTGGAACTTACTACTGCCATTGTTGAATGCATTCTACCGATTTTCTCGACCCCACACAGTCATTGGTACAGTTAAGTCATCCTATGATATTTTGGTCAACTGATTTCTTATAGAGTTACGCTATGATGTGGAAAACTTTCTACTCGTTACATGATGCTGCAATATGAGTCATAATTTTTTCTGTTATTAAATCAAAATGTTCATATCTATGCAGGCACTGAGCATTACCTCTGTTTCTTTTCTTTCCATTGAGAAATTTACTGATTTTTCTCCACATTTTTTTACTGGACTCTTACAGGTAGAAGTTTTCATATTTTTGTGTGCTGAATACATAATAAAACAAATTTTAAAGAATACATAATGTCTTAATGATGCTAAATAAATTGCAGGCATTGATTTCTGCACTGTTCATGAACATTTATATTGTTGGACTAAATCAACTATTTGACATAGAAATTGACAAGGTATGCCTGCAGGTTTCTAGTTTTTTTTCCTTTTTTGTTATTGCTTTTTATGTCTTTGTAGTTGTATGTTTGTTTAAAACCATTGCATGAATCACGGTGAAGGTATTGGGAAATCCTAATTTCTCGTCACTACAGTAAATAGGGACATTTGTCTGGTAGTGCATGACGCTTCATCATGATCAGTTGTTTTGGAAATTATTTGTGAAATGTGATTCTTTTAGTTTTCTTAGGTCAACAAGCCAACCCTACCACTTGCTTCCGGGGAGTATTCTTTCAGAACTGGCACTGCAATTGTATCTGTTTCTGCAATTATGGTAACTTAAATTCTTGAAGTTTTCAGCTTTTCTTAAAATTTTGTTCTACAGCTTGTATTTTTATACAGTAACATTTTCTTTGGTTTGATTTTTTTTTGCTTTTTTTAGGAGAATATTAGAAAGAAGTTTGTGATACTGCTATTTGGTTTTTGACCTTCGTTTGATTCAAAGGGCCACAGTCATATCAATTATTATTTCATGCACATCTGTATGATATCATACTGGTTTCAGAATGTTTTACTTGTTTAATGCTGTGATAGTCTAGCTATGCAGTCTATGATTAAGTGGTCGTCTGTGGAAGAGCTGATAGCAATGCTCCTAGTCACAACAACGTACAACCAAAACAAACTTCAGCTGCATCAAGTCTAGAAACTTGTAGGGCTTTCAAACATGTAAATAAAGTAGGGAGAATTGGAGTAATTTCATTGCCACCTGTTTTTATTCCAGTCAGCTGCTCCTTCAGGGCTTCAACCATATAGACAGTATACAAATATAAACATTTAGGATGACTATCTTTCCTTAAGAAGCTAACAGAGTAAGGAAACCTAATATACATGATATTACATACTTTTAAAAAAAAATTAAATACGAATAAGGTATTCAAGACGTTCTATCTGAATCAACAGCTAACGACAGTTGTACTGGATTCAAAAGATTCTCATAATGAATTCCTTCCGTTGTTACTGTGGACAGCCAGGAATCCAATCTTTCCTTAAGAAGCTAACTAAAGAAGGAAACCTAATATACATGATATTACATACTTTAAAAAAAATACCAATAAGGTATTCAAGATGTTCTATCTAAATCGACAGCTAACAATAGCTTGCACTGGATCCAAAAGATTCTCATAATCAGCTCCTTCCAATGTTACTGTGGACAGCAAGGAATCCAATCACTCATTTCCTGGAATATTGTGGATAGCCTGACCTTAATAAACTTCTATTTAACCCTTTACTCAGCTGGAATCTCATGAACATCCAAGTTCTTTTTACCACAAGAAACCATTTTTTTTATTCATGCATATTTGTTAAGTTGCTGATGAAATTGCCTAGCACATTTTGTCCAAACTCTTAATTATTTGCCAATATGTACTTGTTACCATACCGATTGTGAAGGCTGTATCATATACATAGATGTACATGATTTCTAGAACATTCTTATTTATTCAAACTTAAACCTGTTCTATAGTGGGTTTTAATTACATTTTTCTTAAATATGTATCTATGACATTAATGAGGACTAACGGTCGGCTCATACTTGGTTTTATGTTTCAGAGTTTTGGCATTGGATGCGTTGTTGGATCTTGGCCATTGTTTTGGGCCCTTTTCATTAGTTTCATTCTTGGAACAGCATATTCTATAGATGTAAGCTATTTTCTTTTGCATCAAGCAATTTGTTGGTATGACATTGTTTCATTTATTTATATTTCTTGCCATTTCTTCTGTTATCTTCATAATGTTTTTATTGAATTGTGAATATAAATTTTTATTAAGGTCCTACATTAACTGACCCCACTTAGTGGGACTAAGATTTGGTGGTGCTATTATTGTAATCAGGTCCTACTTGGTTATTTCTAACATTTTGGCCATAACCATCATCTTATTAGTTGGTTTAACGTGCTCTTGAAGCAGTATGTTCTAGAGATTTGTGCCATTTTATTTATCTTTGTAGGTCTTAGTTTACATCTTTGTATATTTTATTTTAGAGAAAATTATCAAAATGGTCCATTAACTCTTGCAAAATGTTCAAAAAACCCTTAACTACTGTAAATATTTTTTGTGGTCTCTTAGACTTTTTAAGTATTTTTTTTTGTTCCTGCTGTTAACTCTTCCGTTAAATTTGCGCTTTTCAACTGTAATTGGCTACTCGGCAGCTAAAATCTCCATGTAAAGAAAACAATAAACTAAAATTATTGTGTAAAGTACTAGTATAGTATATGCTAACAGGCTCAAATCAAATTGAAAGTAAATATATTTAAAATAAAATACTAAATTTTACATTCTGGTTTCCTGCAACAAAATGTCCAAATGTTAGAATACCTTTACAAATCTCTTAATTTGAAATTTAATAAAATTTTGGGAAAATTTATTAATTTTTAATTTTGTTAAATTTCCATTTTTAATTAAGATGCCATTTTATTTAACTATTTAGTATTTAAAAACACCAAATTTATTATATATATATATATAATGATAAAATAGCTATTTTTATTTAATAAAATTTATTAAAATATTATTTTTTCATTGGTTTATCAGATTTTAAAGATCTAACCCTACCTGAATAGGGTCTATCTTAGATCTTCTAAGCTTATATTCCAAATTGGTGAATAAATTCAAATCTAAGCTTAAGATAGCTTTTAAATGATAATTTTAAGCCTGCAAATAGCTTTCTCAAGGGTTTATTAAGCTAGTTTTAAAGTTAGGGCATTAGTGTCTGAATCTTAGATCTTTCTATCACTTAGGTTCAAGTGCCCCAACCAACTCATTCCAAGCCATCTTGGTATTGTATTCTCACTTCTAAAGATCATTGTAGGTTCAATATAAGGTTTTTGTACAAGTTTGTGTCAACCAAAAGTTTTAGACAAGTCTAATGAAAATGAAGGGTTAAATGAGCATCAAATGGTGGCTTTCACTACTTCCAGTTTATCTTAAGTTCAAATCATTCTCTAAACCTCTTGAAAATGCATTCAGACAGCAAAATACAATGTTAGCAATCTAACTAAACATGGGAAACTTACATGGTTATAAGGGTTTATGAGATGAGGCGTGAAGTGAGTTTAAGCTTTCTTAATTGACGAGGTCGTAAGGATTGACCCCAAATCCAAGCCAAATGTTCTATTTACTATTTTAGGGTTTCACCCAACATGTATAAACAATAATTGTCTCATCAAAGCATTAATCAAGTGGATAATCTATGGGAAAGAAGGGGGAGAAGGTGATTTGCCAAGGATTTAGGAATTAGCTTCTTTATATTATGAAAGATGCAAAGCACTATTCTCTCTTTTAATTCTTTGATTTATAGGTTTCAAGGACAGGTCTAAGCAATAACTAACTCATTAAAGCATTGGTTAAGAGGCTAAGTCAATAGGAATGCAGGAAGAGTAAGGGTTGACCCCAGATTCCATGAATGGGTTCAAGTCACCAAATCTTGATCAAACTCAATATAGGACTACTACATCACTATTCTAAGACCAGTATAAGGATTTTATTAGCAAAAATCATTCACTAATTAAACCTTAATTAAGGTTTAATGATTAGGAATGTTTATAGCGGTGATTAAGCCATATTAAGGGAATTTGAGGCATCCATCTTCCAATTGCCTAAGGTTTGATCTTAAACCCTTAGATATTTTTGTAATTAGCCTAACCTTATGATCTTGGAAGACTAACCAAGGCCCTGAGGCGAATTGCATTGCAATAAGAAGAGAGAAAGGAGTTTAGATAAAATCTTGATTCATGAATAAAGATGGATCAAGATCATTTAAGAAGCATATGACAATCTCAATTAAGCTTACAAATGTATTATAATTTTGCTTAAAAAGTAATTAAACCTTAATTAGTCATGGCAAGGAGAGAGAAAAGAGATTATCTTGATTTAGGGTTATCGTAGCTAAGTTAAGGTGGAACCATTAACCTCCATGGGTTGACATAGCACCAAGAAAGGCTCCATGATCAGACCTAGGGTCTCGCAAGGCCTAGAAAGAAGGTTCACCCAAGTTCGGGTTCTTTTGGGCAAGAAGATATATGGCTTGATGCAGTGGCCAATTAGGCCTTCTAATTTCACCAACAAATCCTCCAAATGATGTTAAGATTTTTTGCAAGTACTTGAGGCAACTGGTGGGCTCCAGCGGCCAACCCAAGGAGAAGGGTTGTCGGTGAAATAAGGTTTTGTCACCCTGCCACCCAAGCTGCATTTTTGCTTGCAAGAAGCTCCAATCTACTTAATGGGGGTGAAGTGGTGAAAAAGGTTTGCGTGCGGAAAAATGATTATTCGACTTCAAACGGTAGTTTGGAGAAACTAAATCAGAATGTTATGAAATTTTTAAATGTTATGTGGATGAATGTTGGAAAACTATAGGCATTGATTTCAAAGGAATTGGTGGAGGTTTGAGAGAGATATGATGAGTGGAGGGTCCAAACGCCACACTTCGTACAATGTTCATAAAGTGGACGATTGAATGGGAAAACAGAGTCATAATCGAATGAAACAGGATACGTTTCGAAGCTAATAGAGAGCACTTCAAAACACACCCAAAAATCATAAAAAATAAAAAAGACAAAAGTAAAACTACCAAGATTATCCACACCCTGGTCCTTCGAGATTGTACACACCTCGAAACTTCGTTAGTTGTGCGCACCAACAGTTGTTTCGGTTGTCCACACCAAAACTCAAATTCTTAAGCCAAAATTCAGAGAAGAAAACATTCATTAACCATTAAAATTTAGAAATATTACAATGTATAGCTATTGCAAATCCTAGGGCCAACCCTTTATCAAATGACCACAATACCCCTCCTTAACACTCTTTGAATTCCCAAGTGACTCTTCCATTTCTGAACCTTGATAGAGGATGATCCAATGCATCATGACAACATTAATCATCAACCCCATACATGAAAATAAAACAAAAATAAATAATCGTGTTCACCAGATTATCCCAAAAACTCACTTCAATGAACTGACGCAACAAACTAGACCCACATATTTATGAAAATAAAAATACAATATTGTTACATGAACCACTCATAAAACTCTAGAAAATAACCTAAAATTAATTCTTAAAATATTCACCTCCTTAGCATAAACTCGCGTTACAATGCGGGGCCGAACCCATGGTGGTTGTGCTGCATTACTACTCCTTTGACTATGAAGAAAGTTTAGGGATTAGATGGAATCATTGGGAAGGCCAGGATTAGAAGGGATCGTTGGGAAGGCTAGGATTAAATGGAATTGTTGTGAGGGAAGTTTTAAAGTACATATATCTTCAACAAGTCAACATCTTGTTGGAATTATAACTTTCTATTATATGTATATAATCTTGTTGAATTCTACCTTCCTATTGCATGTAATTTCATCAACCTGTCAAAATCTTGTATTTTTCACATCTATCGTATTGCCTGGTTGCATTCTTTCATTAAGTATTATAATAAAACAATATGGCTTTTTCACTTGTTCCATATGTGGTAGAATATCTCGCATTTGTATAAATTATTTGAGGATTGGGCATTGCTCGGCCAAGGAGATACAAGGAGCCTTATTATGCTACATAAAGGGGGTCAATTAATGAGGTGTGTATTATTTTTGGAACCAAAATCTTGCAACGAGAAGATGTGTTTGTTTCTACTTGTATTAATACCCACTCGAAAAAGCCAAAGACCATGTAATATTTAATAATTGTTTTGATTGTTGCAATATTAGCTCTTATTTAATACTGGCTTTGGTCTTGCAAAATTGTTGTACAACTTGTGCATTTATTACTAATACTTTTTTTATTATTTGAAGAACTTATTAGGCCATTATCACAACAATTTTAACTTATTGAAGACATCAGTTACTACTATTTGTTGCAATAATTTTTAATTTCACATACATGAAACAACCTTCTTATTAACTCTTTCCAATTGCTTCATGTGCATTTTATTTCAGCAAGCATTTTATAAAGAATTATGAACTTAGCATTTTTTGTAACACTTTTCAACGCTGGCATATTTAAATCTATGCTAAATCTTGGAGCATAAGTGAGCTGATAGCTGCCAAGAGACTTCATCTAGTAGAACTAGACTCTTTTGGAAGAGACAAAGACCTGTTGCCTTAGTTTTATTTTCTTTACTTTTTATTTCAAATGATGTATAAAAATATATTATTAATGAAATTGTGTCTATTTTACTCAAATATCTCCTTAATTGGATCCTGCGCAAGTCAAATTTTTATTTGGTGTTGCTTTCCTATTTTGAAATACTTGCATGAAGTTTAGGGGCTCATTTATTATTTTGGTGAATTGATTGTTTAATTAATATAATGGAAATTGAAATGTGAAGTCTTTATTTTTGTTGTCTAATATTCACTTTTTGAAGTTTATCTAGCCGAGTCATGATATACTTTCTCCCTTGCTTAAGGAGCAACATAGGGGCATCTTCCTTATGGGGGTGATGGGGTGCCAATGTCCATCTTTCTAATGAGGCCTTGCAAGGCTGGCCTTTTTTTTTAGCGCACTCCATTTTTATCATATCAATCTTGCACTATACGAACATGTAATTAGTATTGGGGATCAAGGCCTTGCGTGGCATATATGACTTTTCTTTATTATTCCATCAACATAGTTCATGAACTATTGAGGTATTATTTTCTTAAAGAGTAAATCATCAAAATGGTCCTTTGACTATTACAAAATGTTCAAATAGTTCTTAACTTTTGTAAATGTGTTTTTAGTCCGTTAACTTTTGTTTAACTATTTTTTTATCCCTAGCATTAACTCCACCATCCCTCCAGAATCATCGACTATTGACTGATTCCGGCTGTTGGAATTGACCACTGGATTCTAGCGGCTGATTCCAGCTGAAAGATGCAAATTTAATGGAAGGGGCGGGGGAGTAACTACAAAAAAAATACTTAAACAAAAGTTAAGTGACCAAAAAAATATTTACAAGAGATAAGGACTATAAATTGACATTTTGCAAGAGTTAAGGACTATTATATCAAAAATATTTTCTCTTTTTTTAAATAACTGAAACCTTTTTGTAATCACGTCTATGTTACAAGCAAAAATTTTCATGATGAAATGGATAAAAATTTTGCTCATAAAATTAATTGGTTATCGGCTTAACATGGTGGATTGTATTTATCATGCTCAGAAGTACCACTAGTGCCAATTCACATTAATATTTTACATTGACCTAATCCATTGCATCCTATAGTAACATCTTGCTTTTTGATAATTGGGGTACTACTATAATCAGCTCAATGGATCGTAATATTTTGACACTGAAATATTCTTCTCACTAAAATATATTCTTAGTGAGTTGAAGTATTATTTCTCTTTACAGAAGCTAAGGAAGACAATAAGATGAATTTCTTTTCAAACCTCGTATGTCAATTTGGAGTTTTACATGAGATTAATCCTGATAATGATATGGCATTCAGAAGTTTAAATATTGATTGTTTCACTGAATTGTATAATATGTCTTGGCTCAACTCAATCTCTAATCCAAAAGCCTATGATATAACTTAGTAAATGTCATAACATGGTCATGTGCTTTGGATAATTTTCTCTAGAAACAGAAGAGAATAACACTATAAAATAACATAAGCTTTATAGAAGCGTCATACTGCATATAGAACAATAACACGTTTTATATTATTCGCAGTCTTATTTGAAAAATAGGTGATATTACCTTTTGAGTTCGAGTTACCCTCACGTTGTATTGACATGAAACTTTGAGCTCAACAATGCTTAGAAAGTTAGATGGAAAGAATGAAAAGATCTCATGATCGTATGGCCCGACATAGAAGCTTCAAGGAAAACAAATTGTCCTCAGTTGTTAATGACCCATTATTCTTTATTGTCACACTGGTGAAATTATTTGCCAGATTGGGAAGGCGCCTTCACTATTAGAGAAGTTTATGAATGTAGGGCATATCACATCTGATTCAATTTGTGTTGGCCTCTCGATCTATAAATGTCTAATGCTGTAAAAAATATTACACAGAACTAACAAAGGCATCATATATTCTAAGGGCAAATATTTTCTTATTTGCTTAACAAACTCTCACTGTTAAGTCAATAAATAGTATGGTTTTATAAATTTAAAAGATGAATCAAGTTGTAATTGTTCTTATGATATCAAGTCAATAAAATGATATAATATTATAGTACATAATTCTTAAATCTAAAAAATAAATCAAGCCTTTCTCTTAAAGTTTCATGTAAGGCTTGGTGATTCTATCTCTTATAGTACAAGGGCAATTTATATTATATGTAATAAGCGATTTTATGTCTTGTATTAAGGCAAGGGCATTTTTGCTGTCTACAAACTGAAACGATTGACCTACCATGCGAACTTACTGAGCTCTCAAGCAGAGTTAACACATTTTTTAAGTATAACAAATATAAAAAAAGATCCAACTTGTAAATTAATACTACTCAACTGGCTCAGACGGCTAAGTATTGTCAGATCACATGTTGCTTGTTTGGCTCCAGTTAGCCTAAGGGCCTGTCTAGGGGCTTTAGCTTAAGTCGGATAAGCAAACTAAGCTAAAGTATTTGGGGCATCTTAGGATTCCACTTAGCCAGGTTTAAGCCTATTTAGCTTAGCTAAGCTATTAAGCTGAAAAAGTTTGGTTGCTAAGCTAGCTTAGGGCATATTTTGTTCTACTCAATCTGGCTTAAGCCTGCTTATCTAAGCTAAGCGCTAAGTTGTTAACCTACTAAACTAAAATAGTTTGGCTCTTAAACTGACTTAATTTCTTAAAATTGATTTAGGATGGCTATTTTAATATGTAATTGTTTCAAATTTAAGCAGATTATTTAAGTGTATAGATATTTATTAATTTAATATAATAAAGAGTAGTTAGTTAAACAAAAATAAATAAATTCATTAATTTAATAAATAATAAATTAACAAAAGTAAAAATGTAAAATTAGCATAATATTAATTAATTATTAATAATATAATTAATTGCATCTATAAATAAATATTGTTAATTGATTAATTATAAATAATTAATTTTATTCTTTTATAATAAGTTTTAAATATAATTAATATTATTCAGAATAAATTATTTCTTAGAATTTATTATAATTTGTGAAATAATGAAATAAATTATAAATAAAGTAGATATTAATTGAAGAAAGATGATTAGCTTTTTTGTACAAGATTTAACTTGTCGATATTTATTCAGATTCCCAAACTGTAGATATCTTAGAGTAGATTACATTGGCAAGCTCGCTGATCTGGCATCCAAGATGCAGATGATTGATGTATACAACCTAACTTGAGGGGGATTATTGCACAGGCCACAACAAAAGGAGGGTTTAAAGGTGGTTTTGATGCTTCCAGTTGTTTTGTATACGTGCTACATCTTAGCCAAATCATCCTTTTAATTTTGGTTAACTGGAAATCAGTTTATTATTAATTGTTTCTAAGAATTTGTACAGTACATGCATTTACTTATATTTTTTGCTGTTTTTTATTTTATACTCAGTTGTATGCTTTTATATTCTCATATAAGGCGATTTATTTGCAGTATTATGTATCTTAAGCTTATATCAACAAAATGAGACTTTTTCTTTCCTTAACAGCTTATGTTTTATTAATGAAAAGTAATTTTTCCAGCTTTCGTAGAAAGTGTTTCATGATTGTAATAACATTTCAACTATTCATGTAAAATAGACTTTTCAAAATTTTCTACTTATCAACTACTCGGAATTTTACTTACTATCCCTAAGAATATATATGCTAGATGTAGTAAACTTGTTTCATTGCAAAATAAAAAGAGGGAATAATAAATTCTTAGGGTTATATAAATATTTATTAGCATGCAAAATATATAAAAAAATAATGGTTCTGAATTTTTCTATTGCAGCTACCATTTTTTAGATGGAAGAGATTTGCAGTAGTTGCTGCCCTGTGCATCCTTGCTGTCCGTGCAGTGATTGTTCAACTAGCATTTTTTCTTCACATGCAGGTTTTATTGACCATTCTAATGCTATGAATAGTGTTTAATGCTTATAAAAAGGTTATTTTTTTTCCCTCATATCATGCACTATGCTCTAGTTTATGAGGTATATTTTTGTATATTTTAGCTGGCAAACTTTTAAGTTCCCAAATTTATATATTTTGACATTATTTCTAAATTCTGCAGACGTTCGTCTTTAAGAGACCAGCTAGCTTGTCAAAGCCTTTGATTTTCGCAACTGCATTTATGACATTCTTTTCAGTTGTTATTGCACTTTTCAAGGTATTTATCTGACTTTAGAAAGATGTTAGTATTTTCCTTTTACATCTTTTGCAATTCATTGTTTGATCTAAACTACACAGATTAAAATGCACTACAATACATAAAGTCACATTGTGTAATACTATATTTTGTCTCTAGATCACTTTATTTGTCATTTAGTTTAAGCGAGATAGATGGTAGAGGATAGGAAGAAAACGTGTCTTCTTTTTTCTAAAAGGATATTTCTCTTTCTCATTGTCTCTGTGTATATATATGTGTATGTATACATATATACATATAGACATTTTTTTTTTTTTCATTAAGGCAAGTTCATTAAATATACTTTTAAACTTTATAGGAATTCTTATGACTCACCAATTCTTTATTTTAGCCACCTAGCTTAAACAAGAAATGTTTTTCCCTTATCTGATTATCTTATTCTTTGTATAATATACTTGAATTACTATTGATATATTTTCTAATTGATAAACAGCACATCCACTCATTCATATTCCCATGCTTCTGTTAATGACAAGCTTAAGTTATAAAACTTATCTCAATTGTCCTCAATTGTCCCGTCTTTTACATATTTTGAAGTTCTCGTAATCTTTAAATAGCAGATATTTTTGTAAGCATTTACTTAAGCAATATAAAAAAAAAAGGAGTTTGCTGTTAATCTTTGTTGTATTCTTTTTGTAATTGGAATTTTTTTCGTAACTTCACAACTACCTTAAATATTAGTAATTGCTTTATAAGTATGCGTGTTTATTAAATTTAAAGTATTATTCGGATTTCATTAAATCAAATATTGATGGATGCTTAAAATGAACTTTGGCATGCTTTTGACTATAGATACAATTTAATACCGTTTTGTTGATAATTTGAAAATGAATCTAAGCTAAATTTTTTTATTATTTTCTTAAAATAGTTGAGCATGAATTATAATTCATTTTGATACCAAATTATTAAAGCTTTCTATATTTTTGTTACATGTGAAACTTGATTTGCTGTTTAGGAAGGGAGCCGTATGAAAAGATGTAAAAAACATTGAAGTGTAATGTGTTGTTTAAAAAGAAAATATATAAAAAAGAGTGATATATATTATTGTGTTGTGAAGAATTCTTTCTTTAAATCTTCAAAATTATATTTTCTGAAGGTGTGAATTACTTCATTCTTATCTATTTCAAATGTTGTTATTTTTAAGCCGTAATGATCTTTGATTGGATTGCATTTTAATTTTGCTATAAGAATCTTGAGAGTTGTGTATTGAATACCTTGAAATTCAATTAATTTTTTTTCTTATTTATTATTGCATAAAGAAAATATAAATAATGATGTGGCCAATACATTCGTCAGTCACAAAAGCAATTTTTGGGATGGTTAGCATTCCAAATTCTCAAATTTTTTTATAAATGCAATTAAAATTGATTGTTATTGAAATGTCTCATTTTTATTGTTAAATAAGTGCATTTAAATTATTTAAAGATAATAACTTTATTACTATTAAAATTAGGCTCAATTTAAGATTTTATTATGATTTTAGAGAAAATAGTAATGTTTGTAGCTAAAAAGAAAAGAAAAGAAAGATGAGGAAGCTCACATCAACATTTTCAACGTTGAGCTTGCAACATAGCTCTAAATCAATAAATCAAGCTTTGCCCTCGTTCCTCATGAAGTCTTGAGGTCATGTATCCTGCATCTCAAACTTATGTGCAAAATTGTTGACTACATGGTTCTAAATGCATCCTCATTTGCCTTGAGACATGCATTTGACCTATGTCCTCACCTCTCGCGCTTAACCACCAACTACCCCTCAATACATTGTTTGCTCTCTTTGTAATCCATAAAATGTGGAAACTTTTGTGAACCTCCAGTGGATCCTGCAGAGCATGAAAAAGGTAACACAACGACATGCATGATCATGTGAATGACAATTTCTAATTTATAGGCCAAATTTGATTTCTCAATAATTCAATATGGCTTGCTATAATGTTTGACTTAGTAGTGTCATTATGGATGTTCAAAGCAGATATAGAGCCAATGAATGATTGAGTGCTTATTAAGGTTTCCTCCACGTTGATTAGCAGCTGTTAAATAGTAAATTCATGGGAGACGAGTTGTTTGTATTCCAAGGGTATTGATGTAGCACAACATTAAGTTTATTATTATTTAAACAGTAATTTTTATTTTTTTATTTGATTTGTATTAAATGTAGTTTTATATATCTTTAAAATTTAAATTTGAATTACTTGTGAGAGTAAAGAGGAAATTAATTTTGTTTTAAATTCAAATTTCAAATGTTTCTTATTCTTTATAGATTTTATAAATGTGCAATTTTTGTTAGGAGATCAATGAAATTGAATGTAATGAAAACTTGAATCATTCCTGAGACATGCAACTCTTCTCGTTAGGGTTTGATTTGATGCATTCCCACCTTGGCTTGTATAACTTCAAGTTCTAGCCCCTCTCTCTTTTTCTTCTTCTTGTTATGTGGTGGAGTCTCAAATGCTTTGGTGTAACCTTAGGTGAGTTACGGATTGAGCAGAGGTGAAATGAATTTGAAACAACAAAGAATGAGCTCAGGAAGCTGAACTAATTTAAGCTGATGGGGTACCCAAGCGCACTGATGGGGCACACGGGTGTGCCTTCAAGTGCCAAATATAAATGGAAATGGCGCCCGGGCTTGCTCAAGCCCTAGAAGAAAAATGGTGCCCAAGCACACCTCCAAACGTCAGACAAAAGCATGAACGAAGTCTAGGTGCACATAGATAGCGTGCAAGCATCGCGTAACTGACTCACCTTCAGGTGTTGCGCAATTGATGCACCTCCAAGCGCTGTGTGATTGATATGCCTTCAAAAACTAGACAAATGCTTCCAATAATGTTTTTTAAATGCCAAGAGGCTATGAATAAATGTTTATGAACCTTAATTTACTTCAAGTGATGTGTATCTTATAACGTTCTATTAAGCTTCATGGTAAATTTTTGTGTGGTGTGGCATTGTGATTTTTTCTATCTAGGGTTTTCCACTAAAATTTTATGTGCTTGTTGCTTGTAATTTATTTGTATTCTGTGCAATTGTTCCTAATAAAAGTTTTTTTTTTCACAATTGGTATAATTGCAATCGTTCGATGTTCGTTGTTGAGTTGGAGTGATGGGAGACAATGCAAGGTACAAGATTGAGATGTTCAATGGCATAAATTTGCATTTTGGAAGATGTAGATCAAGGATTCTCTATATCCGAAGAAACTTTATTTATTGTTGGGTGGCGTAGCAAAAAAATCACAAACGATGGATGATCAAGAATAGGATGTGCTTGATTCGTCTATCTATGGCCTCATATGTTGCATTCAATATTTGCTTATGAGAAACTCATTATGAATATTATAATTGCTATAACAAGGATGTACGAGAAGCTCTTGGCATCTTACAAAGTATTTTATTATGAAAAGGTTATTTAATATGAAGAAATGATCGTTAAGCACTTGAACAATTTAAACAATGTGACGAGCCAATTGTGTTCTGAACAACATCAAGTTTGATGATGAGTTCAAAGCACTATTGTTGATATTTATCTTGACGAATTTTTGGTATATCTTGGTACGGCGATAATCAACTCTTCGGGAAATCCTAAGTTGAATTCTTACAATATTTTTAGGTTGACTGTGAATGGAGAAATTTGGAGTAAATTTATTGGTGATGCATCTACTGTTGCCTTAAATGTTAAATTGAAACTCAAATCGAAATTGAATTAAATCAAGAAGAGAGACATCGAAGGGGAAGAGCAAAGTTGAGTGTTGGAATTGTGAGAATAAAGGAAATTATAAGAAGGATTATGCAGTTTCAAAATGAACTAGAGGCACAAAATCAAGAAAAAACAGCATAGCAAATGTTACAGTAAACGATCTTCAAGATGCATTGACCATATCCTTGTAAAGTCTTGAGTCCCGAGTAGTGGATTCAGGTGTTTTATTCCATACAACCCTAAATAAGGAATGTTCAAGAATTGCACTCAAGGTTACCTAGGGAATTTGTATTTTGGAGATAACAAAGCATGCCATATTTAGACAAAGCAAACATGAATATTAGATTGCCAATTGGGTTTAATGGCAACTAAATGAAGTTTGATATGTTTCTTGCATGAAAAGAAATTTGATTTTTGTTAGCAAGCTGGCATTCGTTGGATGCATTACCATTTTCATGGCAGATTTTTGGAAGGTTATTAAAGGTGCAATGGTTGCTACTTGATGTGTATTGAAGGGATTCTTTACTTGATTGATAAAGTTATGAATTCTACTACAACAAAGGCAAAGGGTGATTCCAGCTGATGGTATTGGAGGCTTGGGTATATGAGTGTGACAGAATTGAAATCCCTCCTCTCTAAAGGTAAAGTTTTTAGTTTAAAGTCTCTTTGATAGAGATTTCTATGAATGTTGCGTGTATGGAAAATAGAAGAAAGTTTTCTTAAAAGTGAAAGAGAGCTTAAGTCATAGAATTGAACCTTGTGCATATAGACGTATGGGGTTCAACTCCTATTTCATATGTTGGGAGCTCTTCCTACTTTGTTACATTTATTGATGATTACAAAGGAAGGTTTGGATGTATTTTTTAAAAGACAAGTTTGATGTGTTTTAGAGCTTCAAGATTTGGTTAGCCTTTGTAGAATATAAAATGGGTTTGAAGCTAAAATACTTAAGATCCCAAAATGGAGGGGAGTGCTATGATGAGTTCTGCACATTAAGTGTAACGACCCAATGTCGTTACTTTTCAAATTAGGTCAAAACCCGCTTCAGACATCAGGACCCCGAGGAATTTCAAATTAGGGCAAACAAAATTTCCATTAGATAGAAATAACTTTTACATCAAAGTGCGCCATAGTTTGGGAGGATTCGAATAACGAAAACTCCAGTTTTATTTTTCTGAATTATTTAAATCCAATAAATTGAGAAAATTAAATACGTGTCCGAATTCGTCTATTTTTATGTTATTGTGTTAAGTATATTATTTAAAGGATGCTCGAAAAGTTTCATCAATTTTTGAGCGCCGGTTCGGCCTCAATTAATTTTTAAAGTTTCAAACTTCAGAAATTAATTAAAAATAAAATATTTGTTCGAATTAAAATTTTTTGGCGCGAGAGTGTTTGTTACATCATAACACTCTTCGGTGTCAAGTTTCGTTATGTTTGGACACCAAACAACGAAAAAATACAAAAAATTTAAATTTAAGTAATTTTTTTGAAATTTCTCCTTCTTCTCCCCCCTATCCATTTTGCATGACCTACGCCTGCAACCGCAGGCTCTGTCTAGACAGAGCCTGTAGGCAGAACCTTCCGCCTGCCACCTGCCCCATTTTTGGCGCAGGTTGGTCGGCCTTCTGCCGAACCCCTCCCCTTCCTCTCTCCCATTTAATCCCCTCCAGCCCCTCTTCTCCTCCTACTCCCCACTTCACACAGCTCACAGCTCCCTCACCCACAACAGCCCTCCTCCCTAGCTCCCTGCCTCTTTGCCAACCCTCCAGCAGCAGTCAGCCCCTCTTGTTGTAGCCCTCCCTCAACTGACCAACCGCCAGCCACCTGCCAGCCTCCGGCCGCAGCCCCTCTGCCCGACGACCACGTCCGACCTCCCTCCGTTATCCGGCAACACTATCTTAGGCAAGTGGAGAATGAAAAAGAGGAATAAATGAGAAGAGATTTTGCTATTTATTTATTTATTTTTCTTATTATACTTAATATTAATTATTATGAAAAATATTAGTCATTGATATTATTATTGTTCTCATTAATTAATAATGAGAACAATACAAATGTTATTAAATGATTATTACTTCCATTCAGTTATTTGCAAATTCAGGCATTTTCATTCTGACATATTATTATTATTATTATTATTATTATTATTATTATTATTTTCTGTAATTTATACAGTTGTTTCCATTCCGTCTTTTCTTTCATACATTATTATTATCATTACAATTATAATAATAATGCTATTATAAATAATTATTGCCACATCAGTAACTTAAAAATACGGACTTCTATCAAATTGAGAAAACAAAAGAGAAATAGAATAGAAATGAAGATAATAATATTGGCTAAAAAGGCTAATTAAAATATCAAAAACTTAATTGTAGATTGAGCGAACTGTCACTCATTCGAACTTAAAGAACAAGGTACCAGATATATTTTCTTACTCTTGTTTAATATTTTTTCCGCTTGGCATCACACAAATTAATAAAAATACTTTTAAAAGTCACATAAAATGATATATGAACAAGTTTGGATAAGTGAGTAGCAAGGGTTCCATGTTAATATATTTTTAGTATGATTAGACACCTGCTGAATGGGGCTGTCCGACATCGGAGTCATAAGGAGCCTATACTGATAAGCATTTGAAGGGGCAGGTATAGAGGGAAGTTGGGATATGTAACACAAAAATGGACCCCTTTTTCCTTGATTGTGTACTTGCCCAACAAAATTATGTTTTGCCTCAGATATTAAACGCTAAAATTTTATATTTATTTTTGTGATTGTAATTATTTTTATGCTAAAGTTTCAGTGTAACTGAAACAGGTTTGCAGGGATAATTTTATACAGCTTTTATTTTTTGTTAAATTATTGATTATATTGCTTATTATTTAATAATTGTAAAGATGACATCTATCAATACTTAGTTTCACAACTAACTGGTATTCAAATGCCCACACTTTTGAAACGTGCCTAGATCAAGAGTTTGTCCTCGAGGAAATGCGCTAAGAACCAAGCAGTGTGATACTGCTTTCTGCTGATTGTCGCTTTTTAACATTATTTTAAAAGTTTATAACTTTTCTTTTATTTTGATCTTTATATCCAAAACTTGTGAATTAATGAATAAAAGAGTTATGTTTGATGTTTATTTATTTGTCTCTTAAATCACTCAATATGATTTTGCAGGCTAGAAGACTTGTTATCCCCACAACTGGTGCTGGATTAGCTTCTGCTGACCTGGCACCAAGTCCTCAAGGTGGTTTAGGCAAGTTCTAGGAGCACCACAACAACATGGTGTTGCAGAATGAATGTATTGAATCATCACTGAACATGCCAAGAGCATGAGGTTATATGTTGGGTTGCCCAAAAGTTTCATGTTGATGCTCTTAAGTGGTTTATTTAATCAAATTTTGATCGTCAGTTCCATCGAATGAAGGGCTACTTGAGGAGTAGAGTGGTAATGTGGTTGATTTATTTTACCTAATGGTGTTTGGGCATTCTTCATATGTTCATATATATGCAGGGTGTATCAACAAGGTTGAACCAAAATCTATAAAGTTTACATTTATTGGGTGTAGCTTGGATGAATTTGGTTGCATATTTTGGGATTACCATAATGAGATGTAAAAAGATAGGGATGGTACAAGGAGTTGTGCTTCAACAAAATAAGATAAGTCTCTAGAGTACCCGGAGGTTAAAGATACCAATGGGTCTAAAGAGCATGCTCAGAACATTAAGGAGGTGCCAAGCAAGTAATCACCAATAGTGGAACTAAGAGGATCTTCTAAAATATCACGGGTCCCAAGCAAGTATTCATCTTCATTATACTATTTAGTATTGGTTGACAATGGTGAACTCGAATGCTATGCAGAGCCTATGCAAATCAAGGATTTTAATATGTGGGAGCTAACCATGGATGACAAGATGTAGTGTAACGACCCAAAGTCGTTTTGCAAATTAGGTCAGAATCCCGTCTTAGGAATCAAGATCCCAGAAAGTTAATCCACAAGGGGTGCGAGGCCTACCTAGTCTCTTTGATAAATAAGCCGGGAGAAGACATCTCTTTATCAGAAACCAATGTTGTAAAAGATTTTCCTGATATTTTCCCCGATGAACTACCTTGTCTACCTCAAAAAAGGGAAGTAGATTTTCCTATTGAATTAGTACCTGGGTCGCAGCCTCTGTCTAAAGCACCTTACCGTCTAGCCCCAAAAGAACTGCAAGAACTTCACGAGCAATTGCAGGACCTAATTGAAAAAGGTCTTATTAAGCCCAGCACGTCACCATGGGGGAGCTCCAGTTCTTTTTGTAAAGAAAAAGGATGGGTCAATGCGGATGTGCATCGACTACCGGGAATTGAACAAAATAACCATAAAAAATAAGTATCCGCTTCCTTGAATCGATGATCTATTCGATCAACTCACCGGGGCTGAAGTCTTTCAAAAATAGACTTACGATCAGGTTATCACCAAGTTCGAATACGAGAGGAAGATGTTCCGAAAACTGCATTCAGAACTCGTTACGGGCATTTCGAGTTTTTGGTGATGTCGTTTGGACTAACCAATGCTCCCTCGGTTTTCATGGACCTAATGCAACGAGTTGTCAGACCGTTCCTGGACAAATTTGTGATCGTATTTATCGACGACATTCTTATTTTCTCGAAAAGTGAAGAAGATCATGAAAATCACTTAAGGCTTGTGTTAAGCACATTAAAGGAGCATCAATTGTTTTCAAAATACACAAAATGTGAATTTTGGCTTAAATCTGTTGCCTTTCTTGGCCATGTGATCAGTGCTGAAGGGATACAATTTGATCAGAAAAAGATATGCGCCATTCAGGATTGGCCGCAACCCTCTTTGGTGACTGAGATTCGTAGCTTTTTGGGTCTAGCAGGCTATTATCGAAAATTTGTTAAGGGGTTTTCGCTATTAGCCTCACCTCTTTCAAGGTTAGCTCAAAAGGCGGTACCCTTTGTGTGGAGTCAAGATTGCGAGCAGGCATTCCAGAAGTTGAAGGAATTATTGATCGCCGCACCGGTCCTGATCTTACCTCAAGAAGGGATTAATTTTCAAGTATACACTGATGCGTCCAACGTTGGCTTAGGATGCGTCCTAATGCAAGAAGGAAAAGTGATTGCCTACACCTCAAGGCAATTAAAGAAGCATGAAAAGAATTACCCAGTTCACGATCTAGAGTTAGCATCAGTTGTTTTTGCCTTAAAAATATGGAGATGCTACTTGTATGGGGTAAGATGGGAAATCTTTACCGACCACCAAAGCCTAAAATATATTTTTACCCAGAAACATTTAAATTGTAGGCAAAGAAGATGGCTTGAATTAATTTGTGATTATGGTCTTAGTATCTCATATCACCCCAGTAAAGCCAATGTTGTTGCTGACGTCCTCAGCAGGAAGGTATCTCTAAATGAATTAATCACAGAAAGTCCCTTGATGGAAGAATTTCTGAAGCTTGAGATAATGCCCACTTCCAGCAAGCAATTAAACGATATACTTCAGCTAAGTACCACCGAACCTACGCTCCTACAACAAATATTTATCGCTCAAGGTCAAGACCCTAATGTATTCAAAGCTAAAGAAGGACATAGAAAACGGACATCGATCAGACTTGCAATTTCAGCAAGGGAATTATATTTACCACGGAAAAAGAGTGTGGATCCCTAATATCATACTCATTCGAAGTCAGATACTAAGTGAAGCTCACAATTCAGGATATTCAGTTCATCCCAGAAATAATAAGATGTATCAAGATTTAAAAAGAGTATTCTGGTGGCCAGGACTTAAAAGAAGTGTGGCTGAGTTTATTGCTAAGTGTCATGTGTGCTGCTTAGTAAAAACTGAGCATCAGAAGCCAGGTGGACTCTTGCGTCCTTTAGAAATCCCAGAATGGAAATGGTTAGACATTTCTATGGACTTTGTCATGGGATTACCCCGAAGTCGTTCAGGAGCAGATACAATTTGGGTAATCGTAGATCGATTGACCAAATCAGTCCATTTTATTCCTATCAAGCAAACTGACACTGTTGAGAGATTAGCCAAACTCTATATTAAAGAAATAATCAGATTTCACGGGATTCCAAAAGTCATAGTCTTGGATCGAGATAGCAGATTTACATCCCGATTTTGGCAAGCGGTACATCGCGATCTAGGAACCGCTCTAGCTCTAAGCATCGCCTTCCACCCGCAGACAGACAGGCAAACTGAAAAAGTTAATCAAATACTCGAAGATCTATTGCGGTTGAGTATTCTTGATTTTGGTGGTAGTTGGGAAAAGCATATACCATTAATCGAATTTGCGTATAATAATAGCCACCAAAGCAAGTATTGGAATGGCCCCTTATGAAGCCCTTTGTGGAAGAAAGTGCAGCACTCCACTAGCCTGGACACAAGTGGGAGACGTTCAAATCTACGGTTCAGATTTGATTGAAGAAACAAATGAAAAGATAAAGCAAATCAAGAGTCGAATTGCAGCAGCCCAGGACCGACAAAAGAAGTATCATGATGCTAGGCACCGGATGCTAGAATTTTGCGTTGGTGATCGTGCCTGTCTAAAGGTTAGCTCGATAAAAGGTATTCATCGCTTTGGAGTTACAGGTAAGTTGAGCCCCAGATATGTTGAACCATTCGAAGTAACGCAAGAATTGGAAGCTCGGCTTACAGACTCAAACTTCCTGAAAGATTTTCCGCCATACACAACGTTTCTCATGTTTCTGCTCTTTGCAAATGCCTCCAGGAACCCTCTCAACAAATTTCTGATTCAATAGTTGAAATTCAACCTGATCTGACTTGTGTCGAAAAGCCACTTCAAATCATTGAAAGAGACCGCCGAAAGCTAAGAAGCAGAACGATCCCGATGGTTAAAGTACAATGGCACAATCATACTGTAAAAGAAGCTACGTGGGAAAAATAGGATATTATGCGAAGAAAGTATCCAGAGCTATTTTCTAGTTGAGGTAACCCAAAACTTCCCTTAAATCTTCTTTTTGTTCTTTTGATGTCGAGGACGACATCGTTTTTAAGTAGGGGAGTTTGTAATGACCCAAAGTCGTTTTGCAAATTAGGTCAGAATCCCGCCTTAGGAATCAGGATCCGGGGGAATTTCACTTTAGGGCAAATAAAACTATCAATAGGTAGAAACAACTTTAAAGATCAAAGAGCCCTAATTCGGGAAAGATCCGAAAGATGGAAGCTCCCGTTCTACCTTTGAAATTTCTAAATTTATAAAAATCAAAAACATTGAAATACGTGTTCGAATTCGTCGTTTTCAGTGACGACGTGTTAAGTATATTATTTAAAAGTTGCTCTAAGAGTTTCATCAAATTCTGAGCGTCGATTTGATCGTGGCAAATTTTCGAAGTTTTAAACCCCTAAAATTAAAATAAAATAAAATTTTGCTCCGAATCAAAAAATTTTGGCGCGAGGGTGTTCGTCATGTTGTAACATACCTCAGTGTCAAGTTTCGTTGTATTCGGATGTCGAACGACGGAAATTTGAGAAGATTTTAAATTTAAGTTTTTTTTTAAATTTTTCCTCAGCTTTTCCTTCCTACGCCCCCCCTTTTTTTCGCATTCTGCGACTTTTCTCCCGCGTCAGGCTGGAGAAGTTTTCGCGCCAGGCGGAAGCCTGGCGCACAAACGGCCCATAGGGCCGACCACGTCTCCCTCGACCCCACCGGCCCCACTCCCGCCTTCTGGCGGGAGAAGCTTCCGCGCCAGAGGCCCCCAGGCGCGTGCCTGGCGCCGACCAGGCGCCATTTGGCGCACGTTGTGGCGCCCCCCTCCTGCGCCTACAAGTACCCCATCCCCTCCCCTCTTCTCCCCACAGCCTTCCAGCAGCCTCTTACCCTCTCCTTTCCCCAAATCAGCCAACCCTTCCTCCTTCCGGCAGCCCGACAGCCCCTTCCAGCCACCTTCCGGCAGCCCCCGACAGCCACTTCCCGCAGCTTCCAGCAGCCCGACAGCCCCCGACAGTACCTTCCGGCAGCCCGACAGCCCCCGGTAGCCCCACAGCGGCTCCAGCAACCCTCTGCCATATTTCGGCCAACCCGTTCCAACTCTCTTCGTATTCCGGCGACCCTAAATCTAAGGTGAGAGAAGGAAATTTGAAGAACGCATTCGCTTTCTCTTAATCTGATTACTCTCTTTATAAAATTTATGGCTTGTCATGCACAATAAAATTATCCTCATTAATTAATAATGAGAACGAATCAAAGTGTTTAAAATGACTATTATTTTCTAATTGCCAATTCAGTCGGTTATTCTGACTTTTTCGTCATACACCTTAACAACTGCTTTAACAGCAGCTTAATTTAATTAAACTTCAAAGGCAGAAGAAGAAGAACTGAATGAAAGAATAAATTAAACTCCTAATTCATTAAAAAGCTAACTTAAAAATATCGGGGACTTAAATGCAGATTGAGCGAACTGTCACTCATTCGAGCTGTTGAACTGCTGAACTTAAAGATTAAAGGTACCCAGTATATGCTTTGCATTACATCTTGCATTTTTTTCTTACTGCTTTGCTTCGCATATTTGTTTTGAGCCGAATTTCATTTTGAAGCTTGGTTGGTTGTCCGGAACCTACATCATTCGGGGTTGTTACCGAAAAATAACATCGGTATCATTCGGGGTTGTTACTGGAAAAATGACATCAGTAACATTCGAAGTTGTTGCTGGAAAAATGACATCAGCAATATTCGGGGTTGTTATTGGAAAATGACATCAATAATATTCGGGGCTGTTACTGGAAAAATGACATCAGTAACTTGCATTTTTGTGCTAATATCTTTTGCAGGAAATTAATAATTTCATTTGCGCTTTTACCTTAATATTTTTTCTGCATTTCTTTTGCAAATCACATCTCTGCTATTATAAAATGTAATACTGCATTAATTACTGTGGCACTTAGAGTACTCTCTAATTACTGGGAATTTTAATCCCGGTATTGTTTGTTGTACAATACCAGGTCAGGTACTTCTGGAAGAGCTTAAGCAAGAACCCTAATGCTTAAAATGTTCAGCTGCTGATGAGATCCACGACGCTATTTATTTTTGTTTATCTTTTATCTTTTCTTTATTTTTACTTTTGTACGAGGAGCATTGAAAAGACCTTGTAAAGTGAACATTGAAATAAATGAATATTATCTTTTGGCTTTTCATATGTGTATGCTCTTCTTCTCTCAAGTTAATCAATATGATTCTGCGGTAAGTGAACGCCCGATGTCGGAACGGTTTCCGTTGAACCGGCGTCGGGGTCCTCACATGTAGTCCTTGATATCAAATCAAACTTAATATTTGATGTGGCTACTACGCTGGGAAGAAGGTTTTTTAAAACAAATGGGTGTTTAGGTTGAAAGAAAAACCTAATAGCACCAAGTACTACCAAGCGCAATTTGTAGTAAAAAGGCTTTCAGTCAAGGCTAGGAATTGATTATGCGAAGATCTTCTCACCGATAGTGAAAATGACTATAAATCAAATTAGTGTTGAGTTTGGAGATATAGAAGATTTGCATTTGGAGCTAATGAATGTGAATAGTGCATTGCTCTATGATGAGTTGGAGGAGGAGATCTGCATCCTACAGCCTTAGGGTTATAAAGTTAAGGCAATTAGGATTTGGTATGTAAAAGAGCTTATACGGTTTGAAAGAAGCATCAAGGTAATGGTACAGACTGTTCAATAGGTTTAATGGTGGAATGTGAGTACACTAGATGTCAAACAAATCACTGTTGTTATATTAAAAACAATTCAATGATTGTTATATCATTTTATTGCTCTATATTGATAATATGTTGATTGTGTGTTCAAATTTGATGACTATTAAAATCTAAAGATGCTTTTATCAATTGAGTTTGATATGAAGGTCTCGGTCTGATCAACAAAATATTCAATAGAGGATAATAAGGGGATAGACAAGAAAGGACTCTTTATCCTAGTAGGATTGTGTTGGGAAGAGCTTACAAAGATTCAATATGGATGCAACAAAAGCTGCCTGCACTCTTTTGGAGAATCACTTTTATCTATCCGAGGAATCTTCACCAAAATTTGATGCAAAGCGAGAGCAAATGAATACTTCATATGATTTAACAATTCAAAGCTTTATAGATGCTGATTTGCACTTGATCAGACATTCCGCATGCAGTGGAAGTGGTTAGCAAATTTATGAGTAATTTAGGTAGGGTATGTTCTGAGACTATGAAATGGATCTATAGGTATCTGAGGAATTGCAGATAAAACACTATACTTTGGAGTATTAGGAAGGGAACTATGGGGTTTTGTAGATTTTCACCTTGCTAGGGATGTGGACAGTAAGAGGAGTATGGCTAACGCATTTTTACTTTGGGAGGTGGTGGAGTTAGTTGGATTGCAAGGCTGCAAAAAATTGTGGCACTCAACCACAAAAGTTCAGTAAGTTCTTTTCATTGAGCCTAGCAAAGGAGATGATGTAGCTACACATTTCTTAGTTGAAATTAAACCGCAAAAATATTCACTCATCTTGTTTGTCATTTTGAAACAAATTCATATATATAAATGTTACATGAGTAAGGCATTAAATAGTTCATATAGCCTAGTAAATACAAATCTAAACATATATTTTTGAACAAACAAAAGTAACGTGCACAATGTTGAACCTAGCACCGAAATATATCAATTATTGCAACTACTATCCTATAATAAATATAGAAAATTGAGCAAGTTAAACTATTGGTCAAAAAACATTGAATAACTAATTTGCTCAAGAAATATCACTTGACAATATGAATGTCATTTACTTGACCAAGATTATTGTTTTTTATGTCAAAACAAAGCACATTCAACTGCAGTACTATTTTGTTCATTCACTTTTGGAGGAATGTTGATTGTTGCTAGAGAAGACTAACTCCTTTCATAATCCTTTGGGCATGTGGTAAAGACCGTGACAATAGAGAAACTAAAGATGTGCTTAGCTTAGTGCATTGGAACGTGAAAGTTAGGTAGGACAAGCTACACCATACCAATGCTACTCTATGAGCAATGAAGGGATCACTGCTAAGGATTGAAAAAGAAGAAGATAAGAGATTGTTGTGTGGCTTTGGAGTGACATTGGGTGGGTTATGGATTTAATGGAGGGGAACAGATCGAGAATAAGCTCATGAAGCTGAGTTGAACTGGGCTAATGCTCTCCCAAGCGCATAGATGGGGTGCCTAGGCACGTTTCCATGGGCCAAACAAAGGAGAAAATGACGCATAAGCACGTTGAAGCACCAAAAGCGAAAATGATGCCCAAGCATGCTTCCAAATGTCAGATGAAAGCATGAAAGATGACGTCTAGGCGCTCGCCTAGGTGCTAGAAGCGGAATTGGTGCCCAAGAGCACTTCCAAATGTCGTTTAACCATTGTGTCTCCAAGCGCCAAATGGAGTAACTAATACTAAAGCACACCTTTAATATTTTTCTCTTAAATGCTCAGAGGTTGTGGCTAAATGTATGTGAACCCTAATTTTCTACAAGTGCGTGTTTCCTATAATATTTTTTTTATTTTCATAGTTGAAGTTTGTGTGTAATATGGCTGAGTAGTTTTTTTCTATCTAGAGTTTCACGTAAAATTTTTATATTCATTTGCTTGTGATATGTTTGTGGTTTTTGTTTTTTTGCAATCACCTTTTTCTTGTAATCATTATGGGTGCAAGTATTTTTTTCACAACACTTATTTTCTTCTCATTCAAATCCGAACTCTGATTGTCATTGGAGAGATGTTTGGAAATTGAATATGATTTTATCTAACAATGAATACACATTATAAAAAATTTACATACTCAATTGACATATTGTTGAATATAAAACTAATGAAGATAAAAAGATGTTTCATAAGATCATCTAACCTCTCATAATCATGACGTTCTTAATTACTTCTACACTTTCTATGGTTACTTAAAATTTAATTCTGCAAAATTGTCATTTTAATTACTATGTTTATCTGGATAAAATCAAGGAATTAAAAGCTAATAGCTAATCACTTGAAATTTCTAATCCTCGTATGAATGATACTCTTATTATTACTACTTGTGGTGATACGTGCACTTGTGTGCTGCAAATCAGCCGATATCAACTTCCATGGATAAGTTTTGTGATTCCTTAGTATGGCATTTGATGTAGTATGCATTGGCTTTCTTGGCACAAGAAAATGATCACATAACAAGAGAAGGTGATGTCAAACTTTTACCTAGATTTTATGACCACTAACCTTGTAGTGACCTGGTGTCATCAAACGCATATGCATTTGAGGAAAAAAATTCTATGGACATGCTAAAGGAAAAAGGAATGAGAAAAAAATGATGAGTGTTAAAGCCACATCCGAAAGCATGTTTTGAAAAAAAATGATGACGAACAGCAGGGAGTCTATTCAGGAAAATAACTAGCATCGACACACCCACCAAAATGGATAGTCATAATACCGAATTGAGGAAAAAGCAAAAATTAGAAATAGGGCTCCAAATAAGAAGTTTAATTTTAACCCGTTATATTTGATATAAAATAGTTCTCTCTATCTGTAGTCTCCTTTACAAGACTCTTGGAGTAAAATTAGGGCTCAAAGTAAAAATTAAAAATAAATCATCGTAGAACAAATTTAAAATATGCACTATAATCCTAAAACGTTAATATTTGAAAAGCTGCCTAAATATAAATTTTCTAATAAAGTTTGACGTGCATTTAATCAATCCCCCAAAGCACGAAGAAATTTTGTTCATGTAGAGTTCTTCATATGCAGTCATTGTGGATATTTATGTGCTCTAGCATGCCATTGGTTCTCTTTCAGCTTTACACAACTCACAATGATCCTATACTTTAAATTTGAAGAGCTCCGAGTACCTCAGGCTTGTTCATTAGTGGTAGAGGCAGGATAAACTCATAAATTACAGATTTGTTGAGTGATGATCATCTAGAATGAGACAATGCCATGGCCTCACGATCTTCTTAAAATGAAGAAATAGGCAACACATTGAAGGGTAGGTTATATGATGCTGGCACCAGTCTATGTAGGCCCACCCTAAGATACCTCATCAAGTATGAGTGACTTAGTAGTATGTGTATCATCCAGTGGGCATAACTTCTTTTATAAGCTCTTACTTTTTATGATGTAGAGACCAATTGGATCATCAAGGGAAGAGCAAACGGTGTTCCAGTGGATACCGGGACGGATCTATAGTGGCCAATAGCAAGACTGGAGCCCAGGTGCCCTGGAAATCTCAAGGCAGGCGCCTCCATAAATCTCAAGGAAGGCTCCCAGGCGCCTGCAGAAATATTGGTCCGGATGTGATGTGTCCTAAGATGTTTAGGCACTTAGGGGGCTGGTTTGGGGTTCCATATAAATACTAACATATTGTATTATGGTTTAAATCAGTGTCATTATCTATGAGAGCTTGTGTAGGCTAAATACCCTAAGCCCTAGAGTGAGAACAAGGATGAGAAATCTGGGAGCAAAAGAAGATGATCACAAGATAGTGATTCCCTTTTCCTCTTATGCTTGATAAGTTCTCTTTAGTTCTGCATTCATTTTCTTGGTAGTAGATTTCTTATTGGTGGTGTGGCTCCATAATCTTTCTCATTCTTGGATTTCCACGTAAAATATTTTGTGTTTGTATGCTTGTATGATAGAACACTTGTGCTGTGATTCTCGATTGTTGTATTAGTTTATATTTCGTGTTTTCTTTGGTAACTAACTATCAGCGGTCAAACCCCGGTCCTAAGGATTTTGTCGGATCTCCCTGTCCCTAACATCAGAGGTATTTTTAAGTATGATAAAATGATGGTAATGTAAAGGATAGTGTGTAATCAAATTATCCTATAGTAATGAAGATTCTCCGTATGGACAGTAATTATCAGGATGTGGCTGATTAAGTTATATTTTTTATGGCATTAATTATATTAGATTATTTAAACATGCAGGTAGGAATCAATCTAATGTTAGTCGGGCCTGCAAAGTGCTCTATTATAGTTGGAACTTGTCATCAATTTTGTCTCGATATTCTTCCTACTTGTTTTAAAAATTGTTGATTTTTTTGTATTTCTATCTTTGTTGTCTTGCTTTAACTCATATAATGTCATAATATCCCTTCATATCTTGTTTGTGTTGTGCACATGACATGCTAATTTTTTTTTATGAATCAAGCTTTAGCTAACTTGCTAAAATATTTGAGTATCTTCAATATGTCGTAGAAACTACAAATATTATATAAATACACACACACTCTCTCCCTCTCTCTCTCTCCCTCTCCCACACACAAACACACATATATATATATATATATATATATCTATATATATCTGTATATTGTGTGTGTGTATATATATATATATATATATATATAATTTCAATGTTATGACCGGTTTTCAATTTTCTACTATCTTTAAAATCTGTGCTATCCAACAGTTTTATGGAAAAGGCTCATTCTCCAATCGGTACCATTCGACCTTCTGGGGAGGTACAAGATTATGTCCTTCTGTTAGATGCCAGGGTGACTGATCAGGTTCAGGCAGGCCTCAATCCTTCTGGAGAGGTACAAATTTCTATCACTCTGCTGAATGACTGGGTGATCGATCAGACGAAGGCGGGCCTCAATCCTTTGCCTGATAGTAATTCCGATGAGGAACAAATGTATGAATGGAATGAATTTGAGGATCTAGAGGAGACTTGCTTTAACAAACTTTAAAAAAAAAGGGCTCTAATTTCTCTAAAAAGTTTCCACAATACTATCAAAGGAAAAAGGAGACATTGGACCAAAAGCTTAAGATGATGGTCATGATCTCATTTACATTTATGATTCTTTGTGAGCTCTTTTATGAGAATTTTTGGGAGGTTTGGTAACCAGTTTTTATGTTTTTTATTTTTAGATTTTGTTTTAATTTATTTATTTATTAATTTTTTTAATAATATCATCATTTATCTGGTTGTACTCACAGCAGGCATTGGAAGGAGAGCAAGGCGACCCTTTGAGCTCCGTTCCCCTGAGCGAGTACTGTCCCTCCAGTCTTCGATCCAGAATGCAGAAGATCTTTCTCTTGTTGGTGAGGTACGGTTTCGCTCATTCCACGAGGTTGTGCTCCCGGTTCGGTCGGTGCTTGTCCATCGCTCTCCGCCCTGATAGCATCTCCAGAAGCACCACCCCCCGTACACATCGTTCTTTTCAATCAAGTGTCCTGCAAACGCATAGTATACACGCAATGCTCGTGCTCTCGTTCCCTTTCTCGTTCAAAAGACTGACAACGCTCGCGTTCGCTTGCGAAATACCATGAAGCTAGAAAGTGGTCTTTGATGCACATTTCTTCACCGCCTATTCGCGTTTCGAAGAGGGTCGCCCGACCTTCGCGTACTAAGTGGTTTGCGCTTTGATGCTTCTAAATTTTTCAGAGAAGCCCTAACAAACACCACATCTGCGACTAATTTGATTGGGATTAAACACATAGTTCATTTTCGAGGTAAACTTGCGCTTACTTTATCATAAGAGGAAATACAAACTCTAGCAAAACCACTCGAGTTTACCCTGATTAGAAAATTTTCAAGTGATAGACCATCCAAGTGTGCGACAAATCTTTTTTTATAAACTTGGGCTTACATGCCGATTTCCATGTAGGTTTAATTGATTCTCGGCATGTGCTTATCAAATTGTTGAATGAAATTGACTACTCCTGAATCTTCGCTAGGGGGATCTACTTCATTGAAAATCTAAAAATGAGCTACTTCTTTTGATCTCTCGTGTCAACTGCCGATTGCAGCGGTTTGGATCAATTTTTCACTCCTTAAGGTATATTTGATCACCTATTGGGTTCGTATTTCGAGAAACCATTGAAAGTCGATGCCGCGATGACTAATTTGTCTAGGCCATCCCTGGCTCAGGTATAGAGATGGATTCAATAGAAGATTTTGAATTCTAGATATGAATTGGAGAGGATATAAACGATTGCTTTCAAGAAAGCGTCATCGAAAACCATTCGATCTATTGCTCACATTATTTGATTATCGGCCATGACATTTTACATTGTTTCAAATTTAATCCTTGAATTGAAGGAAAAAGACCAGTCATCAGTGTCAATTGCCTCCAATGGATTGGAAAAGAAAATAAAACTTGTATATCTGCAAAAGAAACTTAAATCTTCAGATGTTGTGGATTTAAATCTTCAAGGGCAAGAAGTTCCCCTTGTTGTGAATGACATAGTTGGCAATCCTGCGGATGAAAAATTAGATGCCCAGTCTTTGGATAAAGGTGGTGATAGCCCTTTGGTTGGGGTATTGCTACCGGGTTCCCTTGAAATTCGCAAAGAGGGGGCTCCTACTTCACCTTTTTTGGAGGTAGTTGCTGATGTGTTTTTGACGAGCTCCATTGAAGTAATGCCGATTCCGGAGAACCAAATCATTTTGGGAGAGGTTTTTGCTTCACCATCGAGGTGGTTGTCGATAACTGTGAGCTGGGAATTGATATCGCCGATGTTTCCCCAGCAAATGTGGTTGTCTGCTCGGCCTTTTCTCTCATCTGGAAGTGACCAAGGATGGTGCTTTTCCGTAGATTCTTTTGGTGATGGAGGAGATCTTGCATGGTACACAGGGAAATCCTCCCTAAAGCTTCAGAACATTATATTTTGAAGAATAGGGCTGACAGGATTTTTGATGAGGAGATTATGTACATCATCTTAGAAGTGTTACAAACATACATTGAGGAAATTTTGATTGTTTTAGATAAACGTGCCTCCGAATACATGGGGGATGATTCAATGGCTAAAATACTCCTGAATCTTCATGCAATTGAATTCCATTCATCTACTTTCTGAAGAGCTCAGCATGGAAATTGAACTGAATTCTGAAAAGGACTCCAAGACAGATTCAAATGAAGAATTAAAGTATATCATTTTGGATCCGGAGCTATTATATGATTTTCTTGTCAGGTATAAAGGAAAAAAGAAAAGAAAAGGACAAATTCGGAAATTAAATTATAATATAATGCAAAGGCGCACCCGCTAGTCAAACTTTTCTAGCATTGTTACTAAAGCTTTTGTTGGATCTTGAGTTCAGTAAGATTTGGTATATGTCACCAACTCTTATTCTGTTGTATACATTTATTTTTATTTATAAAATACAATAGGTTCAAAAAAAAAAAAAAAAAAAAAAAAAAAATATATATATATATATATATATATATATATGTTTTAGGAACTAGGGGAAACCATTCAGTATGACTTTTAAGATGTGATTTTTATTTCTTTTTATTTGGAAAAGCTTTTCTTGATGCTTCCAGACTAATCTATGCTTAATAATTTATTCTGTACGTATGAAAATACTTATTTCTTACACTTCTAATTATATTGATTATAGTGCAAAATTCTTAATTTCATATTGAACCCGCTATTTAATTTTTGAGATAATAGCATGCATAGCAATTTAATATTATAAATTTTCATTTTAATTTTTGTAAAATCACCACCTTATATTAGGAATCTCATCATCTTGTTTAATAGAAAGGAACAAAGTGAGTGGTTATTTTGTTGCAATGATAAGGATTTGGGTAGTAATTTGGTGAATACCAAACTTTAGGTGATAAATTTACAAGGGAGATATGAGTGGTATGTGTAAGAACTTCTTTATAATTATGTTTGCATATGGCCTTGTCATGTTATCTCGTCTTGGACCATATAATTTGCTGTGTAAACTTTTAATCTCAGATGCTATGTTATATCAAATATTTTTCTTGGGCATGATATTTTGATGTGCAGGATATACCTGACATTGATGGGGATCGGATATTTGGCATACGTTCCTTTAGCGTACGTCTTGGTCAAAAGCCGGTTAGTCATTCATTCAGTTTATTTTGTTCTTTGAAGAACAAAGAAAGCCACTATTAGTAACTTTATTATTTTCTATCTGCTGTCATTTGGCTGCGAGCAGGTATTTTGGGCTTGCGTATACCTCCTTGAGATGGCTTACGCTATCGCTATAGTGGTTGGGGTAACCTCAAACTGTGTGTGGAGCAAGTTTGTTACTGTATGGCTGCTTACTTAGATTATTTTGTTGTTTTTCTGTTTCTGGCTCATATGCATATGAAGACGATGGTTGCTTTTTTTCAATTAGTGCTTATTGGCTGGGTTGTGCTTAGATCAAAGGTTTTATTACAATGGTAACAATATATGATTTGATTCAAGATAAATAATTGAACGTTTCTCAGTCTGAATTTCATTCAGCATTATTTATTAGGAAAATTTTACACATTCTGCTTAAATTTTCTTATACTGTATATCTAAAACTTGGGTTCTGATGTTTTCAAAACGATAATCAAATTCATATCGTTATCCTGAACTTACACTAGTGATTTTTGTAATTACAACTAGATGAGATTCCATATATGAGAAGAGCTTATTTAAAATTAGGTATTAATTATGGAGCTGCATATCATTGAGAGTTATGTTAGAAAAGTCCATGTATATATATATATATATATATATATATACACACACACACAAGCACGGAGAGAGATTTAATATCTGCAAAGGGGGTGCAATTATGAAATATGTTAATGGTGTCCCAAACAGCTTTGCTGATTCTGTTTTCAAAAAACACGTGATCTAATTATTCTATGTTAGCACAACATTGGCATTTGAATGCAATTTGGAACCCTTTTTGCACATTTTGGAGTCCACATTGATAAAACTATCTATAATCTCCAAGTGAATAGGCTAATGTAAGTGGTAATGTGCTTGTTCCAAAACCATTAACTGATTTTAGGAAGGTTGTGATTTCTAAATAAGTGCAAAGCTAGAGATAAGCTGAATTTATTATGAGGCACAAGATAAGAATAGCAGATTTAGAAGAGCCCAAGGTGGGATTGAAATGATTGAGATCATTGATGACACTTTTAGTAGCCAATTATGCAATGAGGCCCAATTCCAACTGCTAGCCGACTAAAGCAGACAGTAACATGCAGCTTAGGAAGAATGTGATCAATTCTATTGCAATAATGCTCTGAGGAGACCAATTATCAAACCAAAAAGAATTTGTGTCATCGGTGCTCAAAAAAGCGAGGTTTTCCATAGTCTCTTTACACTCAAGTATTCTCTTCCACATAATAGAATCACTAAATTTAGGGAGGATGGAGTTTGGATATTTAGTTGCACAATACTTGGTCAATAAAATTTGACTCCAAATAGTATTGGAGGTTTTAAACTTTCTCAATAATCTTAAGGAGAAAGTATTATGGATATCTTCAAGATTTCTGATTCTGAGCCCACCCTCTTGGCAAGGAAACATGATATCATTTCAGCTGGTTCAAATCCACAGAGTTTGGATATTTAGTTGCACAATACTTGGTCAATAAAATTTGACTCCAAATAGTATTGGAAGTTTTAAACTTTCTCAATAATCTTAAGGAGAAAGTATTATAGATATCTTCAAGATTTTTGATTCTGAGCCCACCCTCTTGGCAAGGAAACATGATATCATTTCAGCTGGTTCAAATCCACAGAGAATTTTTAAGGATGGAATTGGTGCTTTTAAAATCTATTTAGTAGGTGACAAGGCTTCTAACCAAAATATGGGGATGGTGTTAAGGACGTGCTTGATTAAATCCAATCTGCCCCCAGGGGAAAGATAGGAGTGCGCTCATCCCTTTAATTTGCTACAAATCTTTTCAATAAGAATTTTATGGTAAGCCTTTTTGTAGTGATCATTGAAACTAGGAATTCTGAGATAGTTAAAGGGGGTCTTACCTTTTTTGAAACCCAACTTATCAGCAATATAGTTTTGGCTGTTCAAAGGAGCTTTGGTGCTGATGAAAAATTAGGATTTATTAATATTGATGTTTAGACCCAAATCATCTTGAAGGAAATGAAGGAGGCTATAAATTTTAATAGATCTTTTGTCCCATTAGTGATAATGACCAAGTTATTTGCATAAGCTAGATGTGTGACCAAATCTTTGCACCCCACATTGAATTTCAAGGATTGAACTTGGGAAATTAAATGATTGATGTTTTTAGACCAGTGGTCTATGACAATGATAAAAAAATGGGGGAAAGAGGGTCTCAATGTCTCAAACCTCTTCCAGATTTGAAGAAAACTTTGGAAGAGCCACTAATCAAAATGGAAAACCAGATATTATCGATCAGTTTTTTTAATTTTAAGAATGAAATTCTCGTTAAAACCAAGGCTGTATAAAGAGAAAAATAGGAATTTTCAATTAACTTTGTCAGACTTTTTTTAAATCAATCTTGAGCATCAAATTGTGGCCCCTTAGCTTTTTTTTAATATTATAAAACATTTCCTGAACAACCAAAATTTTATCTTTGATATTTCTGTCTGGAATAAAATCACTTTGATTATGATCAATAATGATAGGAAAGGTATTTTTCAATCTATTGACCATAATTTATTAGAGGATTTTAGAAAAGGTGGAGCACAAACTAATAGGTGTAAAGGAGTTCCGTCAATTACAATCAAAGGAAGTAGCAGTATGGGAGAAAAACTTTGGGATGGGAACACAAAAGAATTCCCTAGCAGCATTATAACAATCAAATTCAGTAATACTCCATGAATTAATGTAAAATTCGTTGGGAAACCTATCTGGGCCAGGTTTAGAATTTTTTTAAGTGATTTAAACACTTGCTAAATATCGTCATCATTAGATAATTCATTTAGCTTATTATCCATAAGATTATTAATCAACAAGGGAGGCAGAGTAAGGTGGGGAGGGTGTTGACTATTAATATCTTCTCGATAAAGATTGGTGAATAATTAATGGCAGAACTGCATTGATGTCGACATTTTTTAAACTCCACCATCCAAAGTAATAATTTCCTCATTATTATTAATGAATATTTTTTATTCACCTAACCATGATGAAGTTTAGTTTTTTTTTCTTCCAATTTCCATTTAATGATACATTTGTGCTTCCAGAACGTTCCATGTCATTATACTTTTGAGTAAGTAACACTATGACTTTAGAAAATGCAATTTTGTTAGCATCGAAGGGTTTACCTTCAAAAATATTGTCATTAGTGGCACAATATTTTCTTGATGAGTGAGATTATGAAAAATATTTTTAACACTGTTTTAAGAAATCCTTCCCGAGTGTTCAGCTTGGAGGCAAATATATACATTCCAAAGGACTCACGAGGATAATTCCAAGAGTGAGCAATAGTTTTTTCAAAATAATTTTTTTATTCATCAAAAACAATTAAAATCTAAATGTTTAAGCCAAGCCATACTTTGTTTCCAAGATTTAAAAATGATGGCCTTGTGATCAAAAGTTGATGAATTTAAGGTTTGGTTTTTAAACATGAAAAAAATATATAGCCAAATATTATTAATAAGAAATCTATCAAGCCTAGCAAATTTTTTATCATTGGATCAGGTGAAAGAAGCACCATGGTATTTAATATCATCAAGCCCACAATGAAGAATAACAGAATTGAAGTCTAATGAGGATAATGAGTGATTGTGAGCATATAGCTTTTGTAACCATTGTGCTCAGTGATTGCATTAAAATCTCATCACACAATCCAAGGGAGGTTATTACAACCCTTCATAATTATCCAAAGTCTAACTAACTCTTTCACTTCTAATATTACCTCCGTGTACAAAAGTAGCATTAAAATGAAGATTACCATTATTAAACCAAATGTGGATAGCTTGGTCACATTGGCTACATAATTCAGCCTCCCAACTAGATTTATGGAATACCCACATTTTATTATTATAAGAATAAATAACCTTATCAAAACTAGCAATTTTGTAATTTTTAGAACTCAAATTCATGTTTATTTTGGGTTTTAATATTACAGCAATATCAATTTTATTTTCAAAACATATACACTTAAGTCTATTTTTAGAAGAGGTATTTCCATTAGTAATCCAACACAGAATATTCAGAAGACTCTAGATGAGTCTTCTGTTTAATTGCAGCTTGGGTAAGTCTTTTGGAATAATTTTTTTTCTTTAGCAACAATAAAGTTAACATCTACATCATTAGGAGAATTACCATCATCTTCGTGAGACTAAACTTCAAATTTGTTAGATAAAATATTTTTACCTAAGCCTTTATATGAGGTGTAAACGTTTTGAAATTTGTCGAATCTGGCATGACTGGGTTCCTTTTCAGAGTAACGAGAATTGTACTTATCTGGGCCACAAGTGAAAAGTCAACTGATTTTGTAACCAGTTGTTTGAAGGAGATTTATCTTGCAAGGCTGTGTAAGTTGAAAAAACACTAGAGCATAAGTTACTTAATGGGTTAATTCCAAGATCATTATTAAGAGAGGAAGCCATAGCACTGGTGTTTTCATTGAAATATCAGAGGAGAGAAGAGTTGAAACCAATTCCTCAGCATTTCCTATGGCCATTAGCCCAATCTCATACACTTGAGGTAGTTAATAGCCATGGGGCTATTAAAGGTGTTTTTTGAAAACTTGGAGTAGCTATTTGAAACAATATCAATGCTGAGTTCAGGAAGTTCAATCAATGTGCAGACTATCACATCCTCGCGATCAATTTTTGAGCCCGCGATGGCAATTCTGTCTACCAATGATTTAATTTCAAACCAGTATGTGCTCATTAGCCTATTTTTGATAGAGACATTGTGGAGTTCATTTTGAGCTGAATGATTCTGAATTTGTTGGAAAATTGAAAACATTTTTTGAGGGTAAGACAGATTTTGACACATGATTCTACTTCCAGGATATATGGGAGAATGGTCGGAGAAATTGTGGAGTAGTGAGCGGAAATTAGATTTTGATCAGTGGAAATCCAATGATCATGTGTTTCAACATGGGAGGTAAAGTCGACTCCGTCAAGGTGACCGTAGAGATTATTTGCTTTGAATAATTGTGTTACTTGGGCTCTCCCTATCAAGTAGTTTTTGGTTGTCAAGAAATTGTGAATACTGTTCTTGATGTTAAACATCAAGAACTTCAGATCTTTTAGCTCTTTTCTGAGACTAGTATTGTTGTACTGGGAATTGGTATTGTTGCCTAATTGATAGTTTACATTGGTTGAATCTATGTAGAAGAAACTGGCAAAAAATTTACGCACATGGATTTTATTTCTTGCGGAGAGGATCTATTTGAGGGTAGCGAGATGCAATAAATCACGAAGGGTCAGCGAGAGATCTACTAGAGGCAGAACTCTTTGGCGGTGAATTTTCTATCGCAACAGCAATCGACAAGGCTGATAACGCGGTGGGGGAAATGGAGTTGAGGTTCGGAGGTGGAAGGACGGTGAGCTGGGCGTCGATTGGCTCTTGATCTATGGCAGTTTCAAAGAGCTATTTTGGGATCGACGAGGAGTTGAGGGAGGCTCAGCGACGTTTGCGTCGGATGGAAAGAAGTCGTGGCTAGGGGTTCTGAAAAATAAATGGAGGCACGATGAGATCAATAGAGTGAGTATCAAGATTTTCCATTGAGCAAGAGTCACTTTAATATCATGTTGAAAAAGAGAAAGCGTGAGAAAGAAAGAATGTTGCGTATTATTGATATACTAATTCGTTTACAGAGACCATATATATGTAGTAGAGTAGCGTTGTAACGCTCTAAGGTGCCGTTCATAACGGCGGGGGAGTAAGTGGACTATTATAATTGTACTGTAACGTTATGATGAATTATAAATAGAGAAAAAAGGGAATTAATAGGGCTACTATTACTGCTTATATCTTTAGAGATCACAAAAAGCATTTGTTTGCTAATATACTGAAGCCTGAGACCAAGAAAATTTATCCATAGGGGAATGACATGCGAATCCTGAGTTATATCCAGGTGCAGGTTCCATTTACAGAACCATATTCCAAGTCTATGGAGATCGTAGGTACCCTTGGAAAATATTCTAACATAATCAAGATCTGAAGTAAATTAAAAAAAAAACTCAATGAATCAAAATGTCGATTACTAACTCTACCATTAAGCTTCAGGCAACTGATAAAGGCAGCTATAAACTGAAAGGGAGGTGTTTCACAGGAAAAATTTCCAACCAACATAAATTCAAGCATATAACAACCCAAACTCTTAAGCATCAAGATATTAGTCCGTTTTGGCCTGTAAGGCCTCACGATTTTATCCTCAGAAGATAACCTCTCTGCAGGTCACCCATCCTGGGAGTGCTCCCATATGAGCACGCTTAACTTTGGAGTTCTTATCAGAAACTCCACCGTTATCTAAAAGGGTGTCTCGATGCTTAAGAGCTTCACTTATTACTACTTAAGTGGGTCTTTACAATCTCCCCAACTTAAGTAACTGACGTCCTTATCAGTATACACACACAGATCCAAGAATCATCCATTGGGTAGTTAGGATTAGAGGTGACCCCAACAGGCTCAAGAGGTACCCATAACCATGTAACACCTTAACCATCATGGGTTTAAGAGGCTACTCACATGAAGTGTTATTTTGCCTATATGGCACTTAGCTCCTATCTGACACCCTATGGCCTGCTCTGATACCAACTGTGATGTCCCGATGCCGCCTCAGCGAGAACTTTCCCGGCATTCAGGTGTTCACACACCGCAAGGTCATATTGAGCAATTTAAAATAAAAGGAAATACACATACAGACTCCAAGAGATGTTTCTCATTCATTTAATATTTCATATTACAAAAGTTTCCAATATTCCTCTTTACAATGTTCATAAAAGATGCACTGAAACAAAAGGGAAAATAAAAATACAAGTAAAAGCAGAGCAGTGTCGTAGATCCATCCGCAATTTGATAATTTAAGTTTTAAAATTCTTGTTCAAGCTCCTCCAGAAGTACCTGATTTGGTATTGTACAGAAAATAATACCAAGATTGAAATTCTAAGTAATTAAAGAATACTCCGAGTACCGCAGTAAATAATAAAATTTTATATTTTTATTAAGGCAGAGATGCAATTAGCAGAAATAAGGGTGTAATAAACATGCAAGAAAAGTAAGGCAATATGCAAAAGGAATAATCAATTTCCAGCAAAAAAAAAATATTATCACAAAATGTAGGAAGCTGTCATTTTTTTAGTAACCCACCACGAATATTGCTGATGTCATTTTCCAGTAACAACAACGTTATGAAAGGGATCTTGGTTTCAAACAACCAACTAAACTTTAATGTTACTGATATCATTTTCCAGTAATATCCATATTATGAAAGGGATGTTGGTTTCAATAATTAAAAGTTTTAATGTTATTGATGCTATTTTCCAGTAACAATCACATTATGAAAAGGATGTTGGTTTCAAACAACCAATCAAGCTTCAATGCAAATTTGGCTCAAAGTGAAGCTAAGCAGCAATAAAGTGCAAAAAGTAATACATGTCATATATTGGGTACTTTTGTTCTTTAAGATCCAAAGTTTGACAGTTCGATTTTGGATCTACATTTAAATTTGGATAGTTTAAATTAGCTTTTAGCCAATATTTTTATGAGTAATTAATATCTTCTTTTCCATTCTATTTTTCTTTCACTTTTATATTAGGTTAGCGTTATTATTATCTTCATTTAATGATAAGAATAATAATATATGAAAGTAAAAGATATAATGGAAATGATTGAAATTAAATTGCAGAAAGTAATAATAATAATAAAATATTAGAATGAAAAGTGTCTGAATAAAAATAATAGTTATTTTATAATATATGTACTGTTTATCATTATTGATTAATGACAATAATGCTAGTATGATGACATAATCTTATCTTCATAAAGATTATTAAGTATATATAATAATAAATAAAGAAAATACCAAAATAATTTCTTATATTTTCTTTTTCCTTTTTCTTTTTCTCAATTCCCTCCTCTTTTCCTTCTCCTCGCACCTTGGTTAGAGTTGACGAAAAATAGAGGGAGGCCGGACGTAGCTGAAGGAAGCCGGATGTGTTGCCGAAGTGGGGAGGCCGGAGAGGGGTCTGGTTGGTTTGGAGAGTCTGAATGGGGTGGCCGGGGGTGACTGCCGGGGCTTGGGGCTGGTGGCTGGCTGGGAGAGGGGGCTGATGGGGAGGGTTGTGGCTTGTGGGGAAGGTGAGGGAGTGGGGGTGGGGTTAAGTTGAGGAGGGGGGGGAGGGAAGGTCAGTTCCAGGTGGGGCCCTCCTGGAGGATCCTTCCGCCTCCTTAGCGATTAGGAATCGGGGGTGGGAAAGAAAATTCCTTAAGGAAATTTTAAAAATTTACCTAAAGTTAAATTTTTCGTATTTTTCCGCCATTTAGCGTCCAAAAATAATGAAAATTGACATTGAGTTGTGTTATGATGTAACGAATACCCTCGCGCCAAAAATTTCGATTCAGAGCAATATTTTATTTTTAATTAATTTCTAAAGTTTTAAATTTCGAAAATTAATTGAGATCAAACCGGACCTCTAAAATTTATGAAACTTCTCGAGCAGCCTTTAAATAATATAACTTAACACAATGACACAAAAAATAATGAATTTGGACACAATTTCAATTTTTTGAAAGTAAGAAAATTCAGTTTCGTTATCTAGATTTCTCCCAAATTATGACACTTTGATTTAAAATTTATTCTTATCAAAAGGTATTTTTGTTTGCCCTAATTCAAAATTCCCTGGGATCCTGATTTAAGCAGAATTTGACCTAATTTAGCGAAGTAACGACAGTGGGTCATTATAGAACGGAGCTGAGAGCTTCTCAACTTCTTCATCTGAGAATAATAAAGCAAGAAAACCATTGAAAATAGAAATTTGCTTTGTAAGAATATAGGGGTTGCCCTCTATTGCTTTTCGAAAAGAGCGGGTTGGAGGTGGATCTGACATCGCATCAATCTATCTCCTACATCAGCTACAGAAATCTAATTGGAGGGACAAAAAAGAAAGCAAAAGAGAGAGAAAAGCCAAAGCCAAGAAAAGCACAGTGAAAACAATGAAGAAACACATGATCTGGGTGATCGGAGGCTACAATGTATATATATATATATATATATATATATCATCGAAGTTGATGGCGTCCCGAAAGATTAGGTTCTGAACATACACGGTAGAAACCTTAAGATCGAAAGCGGTGTTTCGACTTCTAGATGAATCGATCGAGTACTAAATCCAGCGAATGGTTGCTGGATCAACGTCTCAGTGGGAGAAGCACCTACTTGTTCTGCATCTTCGACAAGGCAAAAAATCGGGAGCTCCCAAATCGTTTTGTGATGTTTTGGCAAACCCCACCTCTTGGACAGATTGAATTAGCATCAAGCCAATCGTTCTTCTTCGAGGTAAACTTACTCTTATCTTCTCAGACGACAAGGTAAATACCATAGCTAAACCCTATGAGCACACCTTGCTGGGGAAATTTTCCAATGGAAGACCTAATATGGCCAACATTAGAAATTTTTTCGATGATTTAGGCTTATGCTTGAGGCTCATATTGGGTTGATTGATGCTAAGCATGTTCTCATAAAGCTATCCAATGAAGTATTTTATTCTTAAATCTTTTCTCGAGGACTCTACTTTGCTTAAAACCATCCTATGAATGCTCTCAAATGGATCACCTCGTTCGATTCATCATGTGAACCACCCATTATTTCTATATGGATTAATTTCCCACTTCTCAAGGTCAACCTTATTACTCATTAATTACTTTTTGCCTTAGGTCATACTTTGGCAAATCATTTAAAATTGATTTTTCAACAACAAATGTAACTAGACCGTCTATTGCAAGGGTCTTTGTTGATGTGGATTTGACATAAATTTGAAACTAAAATATGGTTTAATTTCCCACTTCTCAAGGTCAACCTTATTACTCATTCGATACTTTTTGCCTTAGGGTCGTACTTTGGCAAATCGTTTAAAATTGATTTTTCAACAACAAATGTAACTAGACCGTCTATAGTAAGGGTCTTTGTTGAGGTGGATTTGACAGAAAATTTGAAACTAAAATATGGATCGTTGGCAAGAATTTGAGGTACTTTTCAAGAATACATATTTGGAAATTGAAAAGATACGGACAATGCTGAGAAATTCTAAAGAAAAAAGAGAAAGATGAAAGTAATATGAGGAGATATAATTATTCATTACTTTGTTTAGTTATATAACAGTATTTGTATATTTAGTTATAATAGAAAGAACCAAACAGTTCGGATGGATCCACCGTTTAATATATTGGGTTGTTATTATCCCCCCGAAAACAAACCGTCGTGAGTTGAAGTGGTGAGTCTAGACCGATATTTTTTGAACCGAGCCGTAGACAATGGTTTGGTGAGGATGTTCCAATTCGTTTTTCGGTAGCGATTTGTTGCAACTCTATTTCTTGTTTTTGAATGTTGTCCCATATGAAATGGCAGTCTACTTCGATGTGTTTTGTTATGGAGCTAAGTTCTTTGCAAGGAATATGGTCGAGAGGTTGTCGCAAAATATTGTGGTTGAACTATCCTGAGGAATGTTAAATTCTTATAGTAACCTGCAGAGCCAGATAATATTCATGTTGTGGTTACTAGAGCTATGTATTCAACTTCTGTGGATGACCGGTAGACTATATTTTGTTTATTAGCACTCCATGATATCGGAGTGTTCCCCAAAAAGATGCATTAGCTGGTGGTGGACTTGTTGTATGCTGTATCGCCAGCCTAATCTGAGTCTGCATATGCTTGAAGGTGTAAGTCATCAGGTTGAATGGGGAGCCCTATGTAGAGAGAGCATTTGACATACTGAAGAATGCGTTTGAGTTGATTGAAGTGAGCTTGATTGGGAGCATTCATGTGCTGGCAGATCTTGTTAACAACTAAGCTATGGTCAGACCAAGTAATGGTGAGGTATTGAAGCGACTCAGCAAGTTGTTTATTGAGTTTGGGTTGTTCAAAGGGAGGATATTGTGTTGGAATCTGGTTTTGGGTGGTTATGGGAATGAGAGCGGGGTTGCATTGTTCCATTTCGGATGTTTTGAGAATGTTGAACGCATGGGTTGACTGGTTATGCATCATCCCAATGGCTGTGTTCAGGAGTGTAATCCCGAGAAATGTTGTGGGCTTGCTGAGGTACTTCATTCAAAAAAATTTGGTTAAAGTATGGATGAGGGAGTTGAGTGTAGTTTGGTGTGGGCCAATGATTAAGATAGCATCCACATAGATCTAGATGTAGGTTGGTTTGGGGTAGTATTGTGGATGAGTAGTGAGGGATGTCATTGTTGGTTTTAAATCCTTGGGAGTGAAGAAAACTTGTTAGGGTGGAATACCATTGGCTAGGAGATTGTTTGAGACCGTAGATGGCTTTGTTGAGCTTACACATATGGTGGGGACGACTGGGATCTTCAAAACCTTTTGGTTGTTTCTTTTAGATGGTTTTGTTGAGGTAACCATGCAAAAAGGCACTGGACACATCTAGTTGGGTAATGAGCCACTTGTAGTGTGTGGCAATGATAAATAGAATCCACTTTGTTAGTATTCTTGCTACGAGACCGATGTTTCAAAGTAATCGGTTCCATAGGTCTGATTTAAGCCTTGGGCCACATGTCGAGCTTTGTGATGGGCCACCATGCCGTCTTTGTTGAGCTTTGTACGAAACGTCCATTTGCAGCCTATGACGTTTTGGTGTGGTTAGGGAGGTATGAGAGTCTAGGTTTGTTGGTCTTGTAAGGCGCGATATTCGTCATTCATGGCTAGTTTCCAGTGTTCTAATTTGGCAGTGGCATTCTAATAGTTGGGTTCAGGTGGTTAGGTGGTTGCATTCTAATAGTTGGGTTCAGGTGGTTAGGTGGTTGTATGAAGGATATTTTTGAGTGATTTGGGTTGTATTGTTTTTGAGGTGGGTAAGCATTGGGCGTGTGGGGACTTTGAGTTTAGGTTTTGGTGGACAAAAAGGGGCTGCATTAGAGAAGGAAGATCGAGATAAAGACGAAGAGAGCGAGGCAATAGTATGTTCTAGGCTCGTTGTATTATTGATTGAAGATGATTGAGGCTGTACGATGTGTCGGTTTTTTTGTGTTTGTGGTAGTGGAAGGAACGAGAGTGAGGGGATTGGGGGAAGTTTGTTGGGTAGAGAATTGGGCGGTGGAGGGGTAGTTGTCGTGGCAAAGGGAAATATTGTTTCCATAAATTGAACGTGACGAGAGATAAGAGAAGAAGAGGTTTTGGATTGTAACATATTTATCCTTTGTGATTGGGGGAGTAACTGAGAAGAAAGCATGGTAATGTTTTTGGTTAGAGTTTTGCTGTCTTTGTGGGAGGAAGAAGTAGAAAACAAAGACAGCCAAAGACTTTGAGATGATTGTAGTAGAGTCTTTTGTTGTGGAGTAGTTGAAATGGTGAGACTTTGTGGGTATTCGGAGAGGGAGTTTGGTTTATTAGGTAGGTGGAGGTAAAGGCAGCGTGAGGCCAGAAGCTATTTTTATAAGGACTTAGGTGGTTTTAAGGATGTGATGATGTTTACGTTCTGCAACGCCATTTTGTTGTGGGGTATAAGAGCACGATATTTGGTGACTATGCCAAGATTCTTGAGAAGGTTGTGGAAGTAGGTTGAGTTATATTCGTTGCGTCGGATTGAATAACTTTAATTTATTTATTGAATTGGCATTCGATGAGCTTGTGAGGATAAATAAATTTATGTATGCTTTCGGATTTTTGTTTGAGAGGAAACAGTCAAGTAAAATGAGAATAATCATCTAAAAAAATAACATCGAATTTATAACCTTCATTAGATATATGGGTTTCTATGGGAGCATTTGAGAAAAGACAATCTATGATGTTTAGCCATGATGCATGTGGTGCACTGCGGTAGAGAGCTGCCTTTGTCGATGTAGGGATGATGCTGATGGAAGAGTCGATGAATGTCTTGACTTGGATGCCCAAGCTGTTGATGTTGGAGTGGATTTATAGAAGTGATAGGAAAATACAGAATAGTTGTGGGAGGAGGTGGTTCTGGTGTTTGTCGGATGGTATAGAGTATGTTATTGCAATGGCCTTTAAGTAGAGGAATGTTCGTACGAAGGTCCTTTATAATGAACCCATGTGGGTCAAATGAGATTGAATAAGAATTATTTGATGTTAGTTTATGAATAGATAGGAGATTATATTTAACATTGAGGGGCATGAAGGAGTTGATTGAGGAGAAATTTACGATTGGGAGTGGGAAGAATATTGTTGCCAATATTGGAGATAGGAAGAGACTTTCCACTTCCAACCGTAACACAATCATTACCCTTTTGGAAAGGTTGTTGAGGTCGTTTGTAATATGGTTTGAAGCTTCTGAATCAAGGTACTAGTTGATGTCGATCGGCCCTTTTGTGCGTAGGGCTGCAGGATGGTGTGACCTATGATATGACGAAGGCTTGTAGTTGGGATCATGTCAGTGCCAAAATCCTTGGCGGAGTAACCAGACTTTAAGGCATATTTGACATTCAATGTAGGGAGTTTTCGAGATACGATGCGTTGATGGATTCCTCTCTGCGTCAATGAGGGACGCCCATCATTTTTGTTGTATCGGCCTCTCCCTCTAGATCTTCCTGAAGAACAAGGTGAGGTGTGTTGTTGTCGATGGTGGGTGGGTTAGCTGGGATCTTCTTGTGTAAGTCTTGTTGGACATTGAGTTCCTCACTGCAAAGGAAGGAATAGAGGTCATCTAAATTGATTGGTGTAAGCTTAGTTCTTACGGCTGTTTTGAATGTTTGATATATGGATCGGAGTCCATTCAATGTGTAGAGGATAACATCTTCATTGTCAATCTTGGAGCCTGCTGCCGCAATTTTGTCGACCAGGGATTTGATTTCAGACAAATGCTCACCCATTGGCCGATTTTTGAGTGATACATTATGAAGTTCATTCTTGGGCTGAATGACTTTGGAACAGTTTGAGGATTGGAGACGTTTGCCCAAGGTGAACCAAACTTCAATGCATGAATTGGCTTCCAATGTGTAGGGAAGGATAGATGGGGATATTATGGAGTAGAGGGCTGCTATAAGGTTGCGGTCAGCTGAGATCCATGTGGGATAGTTGTCGGTGCGGGTTATGGAGTCAGTCCCATCGAGTTGATAGTATAGGTTGTGCGCTTTGAATAATTTGATTACTTGAGCTCTCCATATGGATTAGTTTTCAAATGTTAGGGGATTGTTGATTATATTTTTAATGTTAGACATCAATAATTTTAGTTTTTTTGCTTTGAATGAGTCGGTTGAATTGCTGTGATGGGAGCTGGAGTTGCCATTGGAGTGGGAGTCCATATTAGTAGATTCAATGGAAGCAATGCTGATGAAGGCGGTGATCTTGCCATTCTTGATAAGAATGGGTGTTGGTGTTCTTGTTGTTCTTGAGAGTGGCTGAAAGCAGATTTGTGGATGAGTTCTTTAGTTGGGGAGCTGGGTTCTTAACGTGCAGGACCGAGAGTTGGAGAAGAGTATCATATGTTGTTCTAATACCATGAAGAGGTACGGACAATGCAGAGAAGTTCTTGAGAAAGAAGAGAAATATGAAAGTAATATAAGGTGATATAATTATCATTACATTGTTTAGTTATAGCAGCATACGTAGATATAGTGGTAATAGAAAGAACCAAACGGTTTAGGTGAATTGTGGATCGATCCACGATTTAGTACATTATGATATTAATAATCTTTCGATCTATATTGTTTGATAGTTGGGCATGGCGAATCGAATTGCTTCAAGCTCAATCCTCACCTTAGGAAAATATCGAAGGCAGTAGTGCTCAAACCTAAAGTAACAAAGTTCAAGTATATCTCAAAGGACAACAATTTGTGCCTCCGGAAGCCCGAACGATAATCAGGAGGAGGCAGTTAGGCCGACAGAGTCCCTGAGTGAAATGTTGTTATTCCATCGTTGGCTCCATTGGCGAGGATTGTTGTGTGACTGGGGATGCAAGGGATAGTTTGGTTGTAGTTGTTTTCAATAATGTATGCGGCTCAAAATGTTGGCAATACAGCTCTTGTGATTAACGGTAATATTGCTTTTGTTGAAGAAAATTCATTGCCAAAGCTGGAGCTCGATTTGGAAGGCATTGTTGCAGCTACTGACTCTAGGGTGGAAGATCTCAGTTTGGAAATGATTGGAGCTGTAGATTCACTTTGATTTGTAGAGGATGCTTTCTTGCAGATGTTGGTAGGGGAGTAATAGGGTGATTTGGTTGATTGGTCATTAGACCCTTTTGGTGTTGGAGGGGTGCTTGCGGGATACACAAACATTTCAATAAAACTTCAGAACTTCAATTGAAAGCACTTGAAATATTGAGGGGTTGAGGAGATTTTTGATGAGGAAGATAAAACTGTCCCTTTAATAGATCATTTATTTATTGATAAATTTCCTATTATTTTACGTAGAAGAGGCGCGATCATTTTTCCTTGGAGATTTATTCGAACCTGAATCCTCACGTATTGGAGTTTCATCCTGCAATCTTGGAAGGGCTCAAGATATTTCTGCACATGAAGATGATTCAGATTCTGCAAAGAACTCTGAAATGGACTCAAATGAGGAATTTAAGTATAACATTTCGGATTTAGAGCTTTTACACAATTTCCATGATAAATATAAATGAAAAAAAGAAAAAGAAACAAAAAAAAGAACAAATTTCCAAATCCAATCAAATTACAATATACGACAAAGATACATTTGCTAGTCGGGCCTCTCTAGCGTAGGTTTTTTCAGTTTTTGTTGGGACCTTGGATCCCGTGGAGTTTAGTAATCATTTTTCTTCTTTTTTCTCTTTTTGTTTGTTTTTTTTTTTCTTTTTTGCTTATGTTTTATTTCAAGTTATCAATTTCCTTTCTGCTATACTCAATTATGATTATATTTATAAATTTAACAAGTTTTTGAGCTTTAACCACTGGGCTGCAACACCATTCTCTTATATATATATATATATATATATATATATATATATATATATATGTTTTATTGTCAAATGCTTGTTCCATGAAAATGAAAGCAAGCCTTGGTGATGATAAAATATTTGAAATAAAATGTTATTTTATCTTCTAATTCTATCCCAATATTTCTCAAAAGTATGTAAGTGAAGGCAAAATAGAATGCTAAACTTGTAGGATCCACATATTATACAAGTATTTTTACTTCATTCATAGCCTATTTTTGAGAGAAATCGGGGCAAGTAGTACTAATATGGTTTTTAATCGTCGACTTTATTAATTTGGTAATATTTGATGATTTGATTCATGATAAATAATTGAACATTTCCCAACCTGAATTTCTCGTAGCATTATTTATTGGGGAAATTGTACACTTCGCTCAAATTTCTTATATTACTTATATCCAAAACTAGGGTTTTGATGCTTATAAAATGGCAATCCAATTATTATCGTTATTTTCTCCAACTTACACTCCACTTTAGTATTTCAAAGTGGATTATATATATATATAGAGAGAGAGAGCGAGAGAGGGTTATACTACCATCTTTTGAAAAAATGTATTTTTCCTTGTACATTATTCATTATCCTTCAAAATTTTTCTATGGCTTAAATTAAGATGAGTTAAAAGAAAAAAATGATATGATTTGGTTCTTTTAGTGTTACTTTATCTATAATATTGATGTTATCCAATGGACAATGGACAATGGAGGATGGGGAATAAAAAGTGCAGTTATTCTTCTAAATCTACAAGGATGGTGAGGTACTCCGCCTCTCTCTCTCTATATATATATATATATTATTGTCAAATGCAAGATCAATGAATGATGGCAAGCCCTACTGATGATAAATTATATTAAGTAATATGTTTTTCTATCCATTAATTTAATCTCAAAGTGACAGCAAAATATGGAGAGAAAGACTCACATGACTGTCTCCTTATTTTAACCTCTTTTTGGATGAATTTTATGCAAGACAGCAGCACTCTTATCTGAAAATATTTTTATGGAACCCCTTGAATGTTGAATAAGATTTCTCTTTTTTTTGCTTCTTAGCTTACATTGCATTGCCTTGTACTGCCATGAACCTTTAAATGAATTCTCTTATCACTTTTGCCATCATCAATCTTATGCACAACTTCTAATGCTGTCAGTTCAGTACTTTTTTTACATTTCAATTCAAAAATGCATGTTAAAAATATTTTTGATGGATATGATGAACATATTTTATCTGTCTTCCTTTTAGGTATTTGGCCATACTGCACTTGCATTGATTCTGTGGTACAATGCCAGCGCTGTCAGCTTGACAAACAAAACTGCTATAACCTCCTTTTATATGTTTATTTGGAAGGTAATTATTTATATTCACTATTTATTGTTCCTTTTCGTCTATGAAATAGAAGATTTGTTTGTTATTCTAATTATGTTCTTACTAAACAGAGCTCCAAAGGTTTTCCAAAAAGATTTTTAGAGCATTTTCTTGTTATTTGTGCAAATAGAGCTAAGCCAAGCTCGAGCATACATAATCATATGGATAAAATAATTTCAATTCAAAAATATACAAATCATTAAAACTCATAGGAGAGAAGATTAATTATTAATAAATACATAAAAGATGGATAAAATCACAATCATATAAAAAAGTTATATATAATTTCCTAAACTTTGATATTATATGCTCTGAACTAGAAGGCTCCTGAGCTAACGAATCGAATCAGTGTTAGCTTAAGTTTGGCTCGCTTGTTCGTTGTGCTCGGCTCATAAACTATATTATCGAGCCAAGCACACGAGCGGAATTGACTCAGTTATACCCCTAGCTGTGCTTCACTTTCCTCTTCCTTTTTTTTGCTCTGCAGTTGGAATTAAAAGGTTTCTGTAAACTATTTTGCAGTTATTTTATGCGGAGTACTGTCTCATTCCACTCGTGAGGTGAAGGCTGTTGGAACAATCAGAGACGTTGGGAATTCTTAGATGTATTTGCAAATAATGTTGTAGCCTATTGATTGACATTATGAATTTGTTATCCTATGTCACGGATTCAATTTTTATTGATCATATATTTACTTATTATTCGAAATTCACTTCTTTTCAAGAAAATATAATTAGTCTATTATTTTTCCCGATGCCCTTTTCATCCCTTGGCTTATTACCGTTCCTTTAACAAAAGGGAACCTTCCTGCCTGATTCTTCTGCTTTGTTTAAGCATGTTTATAAAGCTATTTTAAACAATTCTAGTTTAACACAGGTTTGTTGTCACCATTTTGTTAATTATTTATTTATTTTTAGTTAGTTTATAATATTAAGTTATCTTACTTTATAAATGATATCTTATTATATAATTATTAGTTAAATAATAATAAATGTTTTATTTATTTTTTGATTTGTTGATATTAATTGATTAATTATCATTATTATTATTACTATTTATAGAATAAATAATATGATTATTAATTTGATTATTTGATGTCAAATCATTTACTAAAATTAAGGATCAAGAAATAGTTGGTTAATTCATATTATTTGAATAGCTTGTTTGTTGACATGTTTTTTATTTTGTATATTAATGTCATGGCAAAAATTATAATAGTTAATTATTAATTAGTTCATCTTAAATTATAATCATGTTTCGCCAAAATATAATTAAAAAATAATAGCAAAGCCCAAAGGGCTTCTTAGAGTACATTCAGAAAAAAAAGTAGTTTTTTCAAAATCTCTATTATAATTTTAGATAAGTATTGTTTCAAAACAATTTTCAAAAAAATATAAATTGTTTTTATTTATATAAAAAAAATTAGAATTAAATACACTTTTGTTTGTGTTGTATTCTAAAGATACATATCTTAAATAAAAATTATATTATATAGAATGATGTTTTGTGATAATTCCTTATTTATGATCATTATTCATAATTAATTCATTATGCACATTGCTGATGGAATTCTCTTTGATAAAGAAAGGCAAATTTCTATCATAAAGTCTTACAATCTCTACCTATTCACACCAAAGCATGAGTGCATCTTCAAATTTTTTTATCCACATTAAGGATATTCTTTCATCATTATTTATTAATTAATCTTTTAGTTTGTAGTGAGTTTTAAATTTTGAAGAAATGCAATCATAATGACAATTATTCTTATAAATATAGTCATAGCCCTAAGTTTAATTTCTTGCCAAAAATATTTGCTTCCCTAAGATATCCAAAAATAAGGCCCAATAAGTAGAAATAAGATAAGCATACAAATTTATGTGCCTACTTAAGTGTGTATAACATTAATAACATTGTTATTATATATATATATATATAATTTTAAATTTTGTTATTTTGATTTTTTTTCTTTCTTAGATTAAATCTTCGGGATGTTTCAAAACAAAATATGAGATTTTATATCAATATTTGAAAATCAATTGATTTACCATATCACAATTATATATAGCATTTTTAATTAATCAATAAATTAATTTATTTGATAAAATGGTTATTGAGTATATTATTAACTATGTTTAAGTCCAAATTACTATTATCATGAATACCCTTTCATGATTATGGAACATCTATTGTTTAACATCTTATTTAGATTTTAAGTCTTAAATATCAGTTTTATGAAACACCATCCAATACTTGATTAATACTTAATTAATGATTGTTGAGCTTTAAATCAATTTATAGTGATTGGTGATTGACTATTAATTAGAATAATAACAATAAAAATTTTAATAGTGAACCATTAATTTCATTGATTTAAATATTATGACAATCGAGAGAATCAAGTCAAGAATATTACATGAGATCATAATAAGATGCTTTATTTAATCTTACATAATAATACCATTATACCAAAGCTACTGAATTCCGCCATCATCAATTTAATATATTAACTCATAATAACATATTGCTAACAATTTATTACAAGTATACACCTCAATATAAATACCCACGCAACCTTCTAGTAGGTATCAAACTACTAATATTTCACTTTTCCTAAGTTAGCAATTATGTGGCATTTGAATATCGATAAGTTTTAATGCTAAGTATATAAATTAAATCATTAAATTTATAAGAATATAATTAAAAAAGACATAAAATAAAAACTAGAAATGAATTTTTAAAGTGATCTAAAAATTATAACTGACATTACACAATGGGAATAAGATGCATGTCTACAAATTATTCATTAAGCATATAATATGAGTGATAAGAATATCTGTAACAACCCAGGTTGTTACTTTGGTTAATTAAGATCAATTTAAGTATTAATTGAGATTCTAAGTCACTAATTAAGTAATTTAGAACTTATCTCAAAAACATAGATCAAATCAGAAGTCAACTGAGTCAAATCAGAAATTCTAGAAAATTCGCAAACCCTAGAAAATTGACTTTTTATATAGATCTCAAATTGAAAATCTGACTTCGCCATTGCGTTCAGAACACCCAAATTAGCTAGGGGTGAAGTTTTGAAGGCATTTGGAAGTCATTGGATTTTCATCGAATATTTTAATATTATTTAAATACCTGAAAATTCAAATAATTAAATACTCGTCGAAACGAAAATCCGAATGTGCCGTTGCGTTCCTCACCCCTCAATTAGCTAAGGGTGATTTATTGGAAATTTTAGGACCGCATTTGATTAGCTAAATTTAATTAATGAAATACATATAAAATAAATTAAATAATAATATTTTAACTTAAATTAAACGGCAGCCGTTAATTAAGTAGTTAACGCCGTCAACTGTTTATGATTTACCGTTTGACTTAACGACCCGTCAATTTAACCGTCGTATCAGGCTCGATCCGACGGCTGTGAGCCATCTCTCCCGATGGCTCACATCTGTCGCTCGCGAATCGCCCTAATGGCACGCGACGCTGAATCGGGGGGGGGGGGGGGGGGGGGGTGCACGCGTCAATCCGAGCCGATAGAGCCTCATCCACTGCTTCTAAGCTCAAGTTAAATCCTTATCTCAGCATTTCTCAGCACGCTTTTGCATTTGGGAGGTATTGAAAGGAATTAGGGATCTAGCTGACGCGACCTCTGCCCTCCATCAAACGCCAGGTGCTCACGTCGTACCCCCGTTTTCTGCAAACTTGTTTAAATATTTAATTGGATTCTATTGCACCGTATATTTGGGCGTGATCGATCGGATCATCGATCGATTGCGCCAGTGAAAACCCTAACCCTAAATCTGCTCGGGATACTTGCGGAGAAGATGAATCGGCGCCTTCAGGACCGGTCTCTGCCCGGTCCGGTTCGCTCGGCTTGCGAACCGGCCGCGTGGCGTGCCCGTGTTAAGTGGCGGGCCCCCATCGCCACGCGTTGGCCAATTAAGGTAGCCACGTGGTTTGCGCCACGTGTGCGTGGCAGCGGGACCCACTGTTCCTGTTGTTCTGACCTGTGGGACCCGTCGCCTTCTGCCCTGCCAATGGATACACGCCACATGTACCTACAGATATAAATATACAAACGTTATATATATATATATATATATATATAATAGTTAATTAATAAATGAAATTATATATTAATAATAATAACAGATTAACTAAATTAATTAAAACAGAATTAATTATTTAATTAAATACAAATCTTTAAACCCTAATATCTTGCAAATTATACATCCAAATTATACAAATAAATATATCAAATTGATCAAAAAAATATAAGGAATTTATTGATGCCAATAATTTTGTTGTAGGACCTATATTTAGCATAATGATATTTAGGGTATTAATTAAGTCCAAATAATGTTTCAAAACTTCATGAATAACATATCTTTTCACACACTTATCCAAACCTATTGAATTTGGGTCTCAAAATACTCAGCAAACCCTAAGGAATAATCTGAGAATATTTAATTTGTTGTTTGGATTATTTTGAGACTAATCACTTATAGGACCTAATCCTAATTAGGTCAATTAACCCTAGAACTTCAATTGACCATAACTTGGTCAATTGAGCTCCAAATTAGGTGATACAAATATCAATATAGATTAGAAAAATCTAAATTACAATAATCTATAAAAATATTTTAGATCCAACGATTAGATTTAATAATCAATCCTAATTACTCTAAAACTTGATTAGTAAATATTAATAAATCTAATAATTCAAATTGGACAATTTAAGTTTCAGAGAACTCCTAGAACCTATTAGAACCTAATTAAAGGGTTGTATTAGTAATTGTATTATTAATTTCACTAATCACTCACTAATCAACTTAAACCCTAATTAGGCCATAACTTAGCCAATTAAGTTTCAAATTGAACCTACCACTAGTCAATAAAATCAGTGAATCATTTGTTAATCATAGCTACTAATTTTACTCAATTTGGACCTTAATTGGATAAGTTAGAAAATTTGATCTCAATTAAGATTCCTTAATTACCTTTTAAACCCTAAAACTTGTATGGTCATAACTTGGCCAATACTTATCAGAACTCAGTAATTATAGGTTCTATGGGAACCTTAGATTATAACTTACAGTAAACTAACATAAAAATTATATATCATTAGGGTAAAATTACTAATATGGCCTTATAGGTCAAATTTCTAAATTTAATCTTATAAGGCTTAATGCTTAACCAAAATTAATGATCTTACTGTCTAAACTCATATTAGACAGTAACTAATCATTCCACTTTGTTAAAAATTCAGAATTTAACCCTAATTCATAAAGATGAGATTTAAACCCTTAAGTAGGGGCAAAATGGTAATTTTGCCCAAAATTAGGGTTTAGCATTTTAAAACCCTAAAATCACATTCTAAAACATTTCAAACATTAAATAAAGTGATTTTAAAATAGAAATTAAGTAAGTTTAAGTCTTAATTAGATTTTGATTAAAATCTCAATCTTTAGGATCTTAAGGAAATTCCTAAGTAAAATGTGAGTGCTTCCCTTCCTTAATCATTCTTAGATCTCTCCTTAGATCTTATAACACTAGTTAGGATGTGTGTCATGAGAGATATTCTTAGTAATTAAGAGCTTAAATTCCTAAGATTAGAAATAGATCTTAGGTTAGAATTCATCTATTGAGTAAATTGGGTTACTCAATAGATGAAACCTTGAGTTTCTTATTTAATGATTTTCTTAAGTTTCTTTAAATGATTATTTGATCTTTAAACTTTAGAGTTTAGGATAGAGATCTATCCTAATGAATTTATTATTCATTAGGATTAGCCTTAATCTAAATCTGTGAGTAGGGGTATTAAACCTTAGATCCTTAAGATATACTATTTGGATTAAGTAATTAAATTCCATATTTTGAGTTTAATTCTTAATCATTTCATCTTGATTTGATAAATCAAGATGAGGTTGGGACTCTTAAAATCATTAAAATAGGATGTTTGATTTATTATTTATCTTGTATAATCGATATTGATTTGATAAGATTAGAACCTAATCAGTTCTAATTATTTTTCCAACTTGTAAGGACGTGAATCTGAGTTACACTCGATAGCAAGACCTGGAGATCCTGAGCTTGTGTAACTTAGAGTAGGTAGAATGATTAAATTAGATAACAAATGGATATCAATTGTGTCATAGTAGAGTCTCTTGCTCACCTTGAATTGATACTTTGCATACCTTGTTTTGAGCCTCATACCTTGTACACATATATTTGATATAGGATATTTGATAAGTATCTCATGTTAATTTTGAATTTCATAACATATCATTCATATTTTATTGATGTTTTCAGTCTTTCAGTACGTTCTAGTATGCCTTTCCAATCCTTGAGTCCGGCATAGCACGCTGGTTTACTACTGTCGGTAAGTCTATCCATGCCTGGTTGAGATAATTCCCAGGGTGGCGAGAAATAGATTTTGCGCTCATATGACAGGATTGGATATGATGAGTACTAGTTGAGGGTGGTTTTTTATTCAGTGATTACTCAGTTCAGTACTTTCTACCTTAGCCCATCAGGCTAAGAGGTTTCAGTGATATTCAGTTCAGAGCTTCTACCTTAGCCCATCAGGCTAAGTATTACTTTCTTTACTTATAGTTTGAGTTGCTTGAATAGCCAAGTTAGATTTTAGTTTTGATCTTACTGTTTTACTTTACATATTCTGCATTTTAGTGTTACTTTTACTTACAGTTTTCCTACACTTTCCTAGCTTTGTTTCCATATAGGATATTAGTCTTATTTATGGTTTTCATATACATATATAGGATGTTAGTCATGTTTTCAGTTTTATAATGTTTTACATATTCAATTACTGTTATGTCACTTAGCATAATTCTGTTTTGATCATAAGCATGTTTAGGATGTATTTTCTTTACAGTATTTGTTTAATCTTTCTTTTACTTACCTGACTTTATTGCAGTTGTTTGGAGGAGGTATGTGCTTACTTCCTAGTTGATTAAGTTATAAACTGTTTGTTTATAACTTTATACCGTTCTTTTCTCACACTTTCTGCACCTACTTGCTTTTGTATTGGTTTATGGTGATATCTAATTAACATAATCAATTGATTTTCTTGAAAATGTACTTAAACAATAGTCTAACCAGTTTTTCTTTTTTTGGCTGGGCCCTACCATTATGAAACTGATAATGGTAGGTTCTGAATTTGTTGGAGCAGTTATTCCAGTGGAGAGCTTGCCTTTGGAGGAAGAGCCTGTGCCTGAAGACTCTTAGTCGTAGTTTCTTTTCTGCTTTGTGAGGATTGAGAGTTTTCTTTTCAGTTCTTTAAACTTATTAAATGTTGTAATAATTTAGGTTAATTATTTCTTTTCAGCACTTTTCTTATTATGGATTATTGTATTGTATTGATGGATGTTGTATTTTATGCTTCCGCACTCTGAGTTCTTGTATGATCATTTAGTGAGATAATTACCTTAAGAATGGCAAAGTCCTTAGTTAAGTTGGATTAGAGTGTATGTCTAATCCAATTCTAAGTGGGGACCTTGTCATTTGGTGACCCCTCCACCATAATCATGTTAACTTAAGGGTTAATAGGACCACAGCGGGGCCGGGCCACCACAATATCACATAACCAAACATTATTAATCACCCATTCTTTGAAAACTAAAGTTGTGTTAATTGCCATTTTAAAAAGTGTGATGTTAAACCCCCATCATATGTGTACATATATAAACCCCCAAACTCCACTTCAAATACTCCAAGCACATAAAACGAAACCAAGATATTTAAGAACATTTTTCATATAATATGTATCAAATAAATTTAAAAAAAATAAAATAATTAGAGTTTATATACCTAATAATTTAATATAATAGATAGTGTAAATCCAAATGCATATATCCTTAAATCAGCTTTAGAATCAAGCATTAATATCAATACAAAATAATAATTATATTTATGATTTGAATTGAAATTTATAATATTAGTAAGAAAATACTTAACATTATTGAATCAAGATATTTTTTAAAATCATATTAACTTTATTAGTATAACTCTTCTTAATATATCTTCATTTTTAATACTCACATTACAATTTTGTCTTCCCACATTTACTTTCAACATCATCATCATCACCATCAATATCATTATTTATTAGCTTTAAAATAAATGTACTTCTTACCATATAGTTAAGAATCTTATTAACATTCTCACATTGATTCCTCAATTACTTAACTGCTTCATTAATAATTTTATTAACTCTTCCCCATCACCATATAACTTTCCATAAATTTTTCACTTATCCATTCAACACTTCCTCAAATACATAGTCATTCATTCATCACTTCCTCATAGTCCTTTATTCTTCCATCACATCACGTCACACCATCATCATTATCATCAAGTTCTTCTATTTTTCTTCATAATATAATAATAATTAAAATACACTAAAGAAAACTACCTAAAGTTTCAAAACGGCTAATGACAAGGGTAATTGGCTGATGGTTGTGGAGGAAATCAACGGTAGAGCTAAGTAAGGATGGTGGCTGATGGTGACGTGGAAATATGCAGCTATTAGAGGAAAGAGCAAAGGGGAGAAGGATAAACTGTGGCTCAGTAGCGAGCTCACTTATGGAGTCTAATAGAGATTTTTTGGTCAGTAGAGCAGGTGGCTATCAATTAGTTTGTCAGTGAAGGAAGACAAGGTCATGTGGATTGGACAAAGATGGGCTTTCTAACACTAGTGTGGACTGATAGAGGCATCATTGGTTATTTTAAAGGCTAATATATGGAGAAGAGAGGCCAAATAATGACCAATGGATTAGGTCAACGGAAGATGAAAACCCGAATTAAATAAAATCACAATTTTCATTAATAAAAATGTGAGTAAGACTTACTAAAATTTCCAAGAAAAAACATAAATTAGAATGTAATAGTAGTTTTGTGCATTTGGACACCCTAGAATCATAAATTACTTGGCACATATGCCTAATTTGTAATTGACCCGAACTAGATTAATTATATTTCATGTAATTGAAATAAAATTGGAACTAGTCTATACCTCCAAATTTAAAATATTAATTAATTAATTGAACTTAAGAGATTACAAACTAGCACTTATCAGATATTAACAAATCCCAACTACTCAAACCATATTTGGGATGTTTTGAGTTTAAACTAAAGTTCAAATCCTTTCATATATCATATAATTTGGTAAGCTTGTTATATTACACCATAAACTTTGTTTCCCTACTAAACCAAGGCCTAATTAGGATATTTATATCAGTAAGTTAGACCATTGCTAAGCCCAACGAAATAATTGGATGAGGGGGAGAGGTGGGGGGAGACCTTGGTGTCACCGAGGGGGAAAAGAGAGGGAGGTGGATGAGGGAGGTCAGTGGCCAGCTAGAGGTGGAGGGGGAGAGAGTTTGGGGAAGCTTGTGAGAGGAGAGGAAGAGAGGTGGGGGGGGGGGGGTATATAGGGTGAGGGAGAGAGTGCCCGGCCGGCTGCCTGCCAACCATGTGGCCGGGTAGCCTGGCGGGTAAAGGCACACGCCCCAAAGGAGGGGGGGGGGGGGGGCAGCCCCTTTGCTGCGTGGGTACGCGGCTTTTCGTCGTCTGATTTCTAAATTTGATGAAACTTGACTGGGAGGTCCGTCTTGACAAGACAAACGTTCTTGAACAAATATTTCTCGATTCAGAGCTATATTTTGTTTTTAATCAATTTTTGAAGGTAAAAACTTCAAAAAATAATTACGGACAATCCGTCGCTCAATATTTGACGAAAATTTTTATGTAGCCTTATTTAATTATTACAAATCTAACGGTATCAAAATTTTTGAATTTAGACTTATATTTTATTTTTCTAATTTTTTATATTTAAAATATAGGAATATTTGTTGGTTTGATTGCCTCCAAACTTGAGGATTATGATCACAAAAATATACTATTTCTAACAATATATTTTGTTTGGCCAATTTTGGAAGTTATTCGGAATTCTAATTTTTTCATAATTTGGCTTGCAATTCGTTTTAATTTTCTTACTAAAAATTTGTATTGTCACATGGTTACATAATAAATTATATTTTACATAATGTATGTCATAGCAAGAGTGTGATACAATAAAGGAATCCACTATCAAAGGCTTAAGAATGGTGCTTGCTATGTTTGATAGTGAAGAATCCAACCAGCATGTATTTAGTGAAAATTTGGGGAATTTGACCCATATCAGAATTGATTCATATACTTTTGTGTAAGGTGAGAATTTAATAATCCATGGCTTCACTACAAAGCCACTAAGGAAATATAACTCCTACAAATTTTTCTTTAATCTGCTTTGATGAATGTATGTGTTTTATTTAATCAATTTTTGAAGGTAAAAACTTCAAAAAATAAATACGGATAATCCGTCGCTCAAAATTTGACGAAAAAATTTGTGCTGCCTTATTTTATTATTATGAATCTAACGGTATCAAAATTTTTGAATTTAGACTTATATTTTATTTTTCTAATTTTTTATATTTAAAAATATAGGAATATTTGTTGGTTTGATTGCCTCCAAACTTGAGGATTATGATCACAAAAATATACTATTTCCAACAATATATTTTGTTTGGCCAATTTTGGAAGTTGTTCGGAATTCTAATTTTTCATAATTTGGCTTGCAATTCGTTTTAATTTTCTTACTAAAAATTTGTATTGTCACATGGCTACATAATAAATTATATTTTACATAATGTATGTTATAGCAAGAGTGTGATACAATAAGGGAATCCACTATCAAAGGCTTAAGAATGGTGCTTGCTATGTTTGATAGTGAAGAATCCAACCAGCATGTATTTAGTGAAAATTTGGGGAATTTGACCCATATCAGAATTGATTCATATACTTTTGTGTAAGGTGAGAATTTAATAGTCCATAGCTTCACTACAAAGTCACTAAAGAAATATAACTCCTGCAAATTTTTCTTTAATCTGAGGTCACGAGCTTTGATGAATGTATGTGTTTATTTTCTCTATTGCAATGGGACAATTGGAGTGCCCTTGTGATTGTGATGTTATTCTACAGTGTTCTAATTGTAGTTTGTTTAGCGCTTTTATTCATGTTATTGTTTTTGTTCTTTTTCCCTCCCTTTGTTTTGTAATTTGTAGCTATTTTAAAACTTGTATTATTGTATAGTTCACTAAAATGAAAATTATGCAAAAATTCTTAAATTCCTCAAAATTTTTTTTTTTGAAAAAGTACATTTTTGCTATTTGTAGATAATATTCTCTTTTTTTGGTGAAGCCTCACTTTAGAACATGCAAAATTTCAATAAGGCCTTTAATAAATTCTTATGCATCTGATTTGAACTATAATGCTGAAAACACATCAAATTTTTTTTCTAAAAATGTCACCAATCCATTGGTCTTAGCGAGCATTATGAATTTGAATATATTCGCGTTTCCCATTAAAATGCATTTTATGGAAAGTTATCCGGGATCTTTCTAAGCGAGAATGCCATGTAACACTACTTGTCTTCTATGCAACAAGGGGATGGAATCCCACTAACAGCTTTTCTTTGAATGTACTTATGCACACTCTGTTTTGAATGACATTCTTCCCAGTGCATCAAATATATTTTTCCACCTTCTCTTTTGCAAATTTTAGATGATTTGGTCGGTTATGATAAATTGTTAAAAATGGCAACTTTACTCTTTGTTGGGGTAGTTATTAATGGTATATGGTTAGAACATAATGTTTGCCTTTTTCAAAATCACATATGATGTCATACTACTTTGATTACTAGTCTTAAGCATATTATTGCCCCTATTATTGGGTAGGATGGGTATTGAGGTTGTTGAGCCTTCTAGATTTGGTATCTTCTGTAATTGGAAGAAAGTTATATGCAAAGGTTCATTTTGATAGGAATTCTATTGTTAGTACTATTACATTTGGTTTTGGCCACTGCATAATTAGATTGTTTTTTGCTTTGTTCTTCCTCCTAGTTGTGATCCTCTATCCCTCGCTTGACCGCTTTTATGTTATGTGATATTCTTGGTTTGGAGACATTATTAGTAATTTGCAGTTTTTTATGATTTTGTGGGGTGGGTGCTTTGATAAGTAGTACTATATATCATTTTCTTATTCAAGATTATCTTACCTATTGCATTTTTCGATTTTTGGCTGTGCTTCTTAATTGATATTTCCCTGCTTTGAGTGAGCTGCTGTCTTGGATATTTTCTCATATTTAAGTGTTGCATTAGTTGGTTTCTCAAAGATGTGTTTTTTTAAAGAAGATGATAGATAGTGATGTTATTTTGAGCCATATATGTTAGCGGGTGACTCTCTTCTTGATCTTAGCTAGATACTCCTCAAATTTCAATTGGATTGATGCTCCCACAAGTCATGGGCTCAGCATTGGCCTTAAAGGGAAGAATCGAATTCTAATCTCATTTTTATTTCATTATCTTCCCTTTGTTTAGTTTGAGTTTCCTTACTTATGTTTACGTTAGTCTTATATATTCGAACTTTTTTTTTTATTTATTTAATATGCGGGCTTTCAACAGTTAAAAAAAAAATACAAAAATCGAATTTTTATTCCAATTATTAAATTGCCTCTCTTGTGATCAGCGTACAGGTGTACCTCATTAAAATCATCTTCTTTGTTTTTAGGGCAGAAATAGTGCAATCTGCAATGGCGTAACGCATTAATATTTTAGTGGGAAATTGCCCCACCTGTCCCCATAATTGATATGGGATTCACATGCAGCTGTAACTAATAGCCACAAGCATTTCAACGAGCACATTCGGCTGCTAGATTTATCCTCTTGAGCAACAGTCAGTAGAGCAGCAGCCTGTAAAGTAGGCTAATATCGTGATTTCAGCGTGCAAAAGATCTTCAAAATGTCCCAATTTTCTGGATACTAAGCGAGGCCACGGTGATATAATTTTCAAATTACCTTTTTTTTGGAATGTATATTAACGGAAGCGTCCAATACCTAAGAATTAGGCAAGAGGCCGGCAAAGTCTTTCACTATTCACATCAGCAGTAAAGGCAGGATTCGGCAGTAGAGCTCTTTTACCCCCTTGAAATTCTTTCAAAGATTCCGTCTTCTTAGCTCTACAATCCTTTGAATCTGTTCGGTCTTATCTGAAACAGGTAGTGATCTCATCACTGTATTTCATGGCTACAGCACACTTATTCTGCTTTGCTTTAGGAGATGGGCTGTTTCCCGTGCTTCGGTTCGGAGGAGGTTTCGAATTATCATCCTCGAGATGAGGAAGAAGCCAAGAAGGAAGAGCAGCCAATGGTAGCTCCCCGAGTAGTGAAAACGATAGTTCCTGGTATGCTTCATCCTCTGACCCTCCTTGTTAGCTCTCTCAGTAGTGGATCTGAATGTTCAGAAGGATATTTGAACAGCTGAATTTTAGTTTGAATGTCAAAGGTTATTCCACTATTCTATTCCCGGCGATTCAGATTGGTCTGACCCGATAATTTATATTTTGTTATAAGCCAAGATCTGCATAATGTTAGCATATATGATTTAAATTTCGTTTCAAATTATCTGGTCATAGTGGCATTCGGATGCATGGATCTGTAGATAAACTATATGGTGGTGTTGCTGGCTCCAGCTAGTTTTCTTGTTCATTTGGTCGCATGGATCTGTAGATAGTGTCTTGTGATAAGAGGTTTTTAATGTTTTTTGAGGGAATAGCAGAATGCTGATGTATTTGTATTGAACTCTTGCTATATCTATAAAATAAAATGGAGGTTAATTTTGGTCAGTCACGATATGCAGGATCCGATAGGCTCAGAGCCCAAAGCAATTCAGGGTCTAAAAGAGAGACATTAGCTCAGAAGGATGGGTCTGGTGTGACTATATCAGCACAGACATTCACATTTAGGGAGCTTGCTGCTGCAACAAAGAACTTTAGGCCTGAGTGTTTCTTGGGTGAAGGAGGGTTTGGCCGGGTGTATAAAGGTTGTTTGGAGAGCACTGGGCAGGTGAAATGTTTGTCATTTACCAAGGATGTTATTGTATTAATCTAATTATTTGTCAACTGTGCCCATTAAGATAGCGTCTACAATTGGCAAGGGCAATACTGGGGACAAATTGTTTCAAACTTTTGTGGTTTTATCTTTTTTCGTTGTTATCCTTCAAATAAGTGACATTTTAAATTGGATTGATGAACTTATTGATGAGTTGATTTGTTTGTTTTGTGCAGATTGTAGCTGTAAAGCAGCTGGACAAAGATGGATTACAAGGAAATAGAGAATTCCTTGTGGAGGTCCTCATGCTTAGTTTGTTGCACCATTCAAACCTTGTTAATTTAATTGGCTATTGTGCTGATGGCGACCAACGGCTTCTTGTATATGAGTTTATGTCTCTAGGGTCTCTAGAAGATCATTTGCATGGTAAGATAAATTTAATTTTGTCTGGATGAATTTTCTTTTTATGTTTCATCATTTGACTGTTTTTGTAGAAGCTTTAAATTAGTTTGCAATTGCATTTTTTTAGTTTTGTATGCCCTTCTTTTTTAATATGTTGGTCAAACTGCATATATGTGGTTTGGTTTGTTTCAAGACTTGTGCAACCTTTTTGTCACAAACGCTAAATTTTTTATTAGTTCATTTTAAACCTAACCTAGAAGGATCAATTTATTAATAAGGCTAATGATGATGATTTTCTTACAAATGTAGCGGTGATGTTTCCTATAGTACCCACTTATTTTGACTCGTATGGTTGATGTTGTGATTTGATTTTAAATATTTCGTTTCAAGATTCATTTTTTTATAACACACAAGCTTTTGACTTCAATTGTTGACGTAGGCGCCCCTTAAAAAAAAAAATCTGAAACGTGAGTCTTTACAGAAATTTTAAGGGCCCTTTTCTGAACTTGGCAATTGATGATTTTTTGAATCTAAGTAGACCATTACACAGCTTTTTAAAAGATGAGGGACCTGTCAGTGCATTATGGTTGTATTTTTTGTGATTCTTAGATGTTTATTTAGATGTAAGCATCTAAACTTGTTTTAGAAAGGTTTTTGGATAATGACATAATCTAATTAAACCTGCATAAATGTTTTAATTTTATGGCCTGATTCAGTAAGTTGAAACTGACATGCTGACTACGATTTGTTATCAATTTTCGTTGAAGTTCAAAACCATATAACATTTGCAGAAAATATCCGGATGCGTTATCACAGAAAAAGATTTTCTTCTGGGTGATTTGATCATCAAAGAAAGTGCGGTCGTTCTTCTCTGACCAGTGAAAGGGAAAATGAAAGGACAAAGTATTGTTTTTCTTGTTCTCGTTATTTAAACAGCATGATTTTTGAAATATAATGGTTTGCATAGGATATTTTACCTGAAAATATATAGATGAGTTACTTGAATTTATTCGAAACGCTTTTACAGTTAGTGTTTTTAAATCTGGTACTATCTTGTGGTTTTACAACTAATTGAGCTTTTGCGTCACTTCTAGAGTGTAATACTGAGGGATGTAGGATAATGGGACTCTTGATGCTGAACATTGTTACGCTATATTAATATTATTCTACAAATAGAAAGCATATGTTAACTATTATATTGTTATCTTAAAAATAGAAAGAATCTAAGCAGCCCGCTTAAAACAAATCATAATTCTTTGTACTTTCACAACTAATTACTCATAATATAATTATTTCAGTCAACAGTGCTATAAACCGTAAGGTATTAAAATAGAAACTAAGCATTTTTCTATCTGTCTAAGTTTCATTCTAAGTTTTAATAGGATTACCTCAATTTACTGTGTTTTATCGCAGCCTTAATAAGTCCAATCAGATATGTTTAATTGTTATCAGTAATAAAAATCAAGTTCAACATTTTCTGTAATCATCATATATGCTTAGTTACCAAGCTATATGTTTACTTTTACTTAGTAAATAATTATTGTCACCTAATTGTAAAAAAGTTTGAACATTTAATTGAACATTTTTTGCAGATCTGCCACCTGACAAGATGCCTTTGGATTGGAATACGAGGATGAAAATTGCTGCGGGGGCAGCCAAAGGGTTAGAATACCTTCATGATAAAGCTAATCCTCCGGTCATCTATCGAGACTTCAAATCTTCAAACATATTGTTAGATGAGGGTTTCCATCCAAAACTTTCAGATTTTGGGCTTGCTAAGCTAGGTCCAGTTGGTGACAAATCTCATGTGTCAACTAGGGTTATGGGGACCTATGGATATTGTGCTCCAGAGTATGCTATGACCGGGCAGTTAACGGTTAAATCAGATGTCTATAGCTTTGGAGTTGTTTTCTTGGAGTTAATTACTGGAAGAAAAGCTATTGACAGTACCAGAGCGCATGGAGAACAAAATCTTATTCCATGGGTGAGTTATCATTACTATATTTGAAACGGTTAAGTGAACTATTTTTTAGTTATATACTTGTTAAATTTAGGTAATACCGGTTAGTCGTAGTTCCAAATAGATATTGATAAGTAAGAATTAATGGTCATAGCCTTACTTCGGTAGATGAAGACCCTTACCATGAGATAACTTTTTTTTTACTAAACATAAGATACTGCATAAATTCATATAGATGCATGCAATTCTTTTATACGTACAGTTATCTACATTTATAAAAGTTGATGTGCCAATATATGTATCAATAGTACTTTTCAAGTTTTCTTAATCACATTATATCTATCTATCCTCATATGTAACTATGGTTTGAATTATTTTAAAATTAGTAAAATTAAAATGATTTATTTGCAAATATTGTAGTGTTGGTGTCGAATATGTACTTTATTAGAGGAGTCGAATGATATGTAATCAAAGATCCCAATCTATTTTGAAATTGTGCGAATCAATGTTATTTTAGGGGCATTTGACTTTTCTTTATTTTAAGAGTTATTTATCAAAATGATCCGCCATGACTCTTGCAAAAATATAAAAAATGGTTATTCTCTTGTAAATATTTGTTTTGTCCAATAACTCTTGGTTAATTTTTTTTCCCTAACAGTTATTAGTCCCCCGTTGACCCGTTATTTCATTAAAATAGAGGGGTATATGCAGAATATGCCGAGGAAGGAAGATTCCGGCTGCTGGGATCTGCCGTTGCCATTTCCAGCGGCGGGAATCGGCAGCTGGATTCCATCATGGTACATCAAATTTTGGTTTATTAGGATTTAGGGAGTTTGTACATGTGACTAGTGAGTATTGATTGTATGGGTGCTCCTATTCTCCCATCATTGTATCATAGTACTAACCCAAGTGATGGACGCTCGTCGCAGGCTCGGCCTCTGTTCAGCGATCGGCGGAAGCTCCCAAAGCTGGCTGATCCTAAGCTCCAAGGGCGGTACCCGATGCGCGGGCTCTACCAAGCCCTAGCTGTGGCCTCCATGTGCACGCAGGAGGAAGCGGCCGCCCGCCCTCTCATCGCCGACGTCGTGACCGCGCTCTCCTACCTGGCTTCCCAAACATACGAACCCAAAGACGCGCCCGCGCCCAGCCGGTGCTCGCGGGACGAGAAATCCGGCCGAGAAAATCACGATGGGTGCAAGTGGGACGCCTCCGTGCTCGAAAGAGACGAGTCTTCGGCAGACAATGCCTCCGGCGTTTCCAAGAGCGAATTCGATAGGGATAGGGCTGTGGCCGAGGCTATGCTGTGGGGAGCAAACTGGAGGGACAAGCAACTCGCAGCCAAGCACTGATTCTCTCTCTCTCTCTCTCTCCATTCATGAGGTTTTAAAATTCTCTTTCCGTGGCTTTTTAGTTCGTGAAAGATGGGAAGGTGGGTTTGGGATTTTTGTATATTTGCGACAACATGCAGTGAAAATTTTGTTACGAGGGAATGAATATAGAGAGTAATATTGTGTCTTTCGTTTGGCTCTTGAAATAAAAGTTCCATCTTTTAGAGGAGAGAAGAGAAGGTAAAGATAAGGGAGGATATGTTTAGTATTGATTGGTGCCTATGGAATGAATGTCCATCTCTATTATCTTTGTGAAAAAGTGCATTACACCTGCATGATGATTTTGTGTATAATTACTTTTGAGCATGATGCCTAATTTGCTCGATTGAGGTCCAAGATCATTTATATTTCCATGCATTTTTTATTTATAGGACTAGTCGAATCTCCTTTAATTTTTGTTTTTTTTGTATTAAAGCTTAAAATAGATTCTCTTGTGCCTCATTAAATTAGTTTTAATTCCTAATAATTGAGATTTATTAGTTAAAATTATGATTAAAAATTTATTAAAAATTAATAATTATTTGGAAAAAAGATATGAGGTATTCTTAAGAGTATTGAGATATTTCATTTCTTAGAAATTAAAGCAAAATTTTAGGGTAGCTTAGTATTTTTAATTTGTTTTTTATTTAGATTTATAAGTTGTGATGATTGAAAATTGTTTGAGAGCGTGTTATTTTTGAATTTATTGATGAGATCTTAATGTTTCAAGTATACAATTTCTCGAGTTTAACCTTAACTCGGCTCAGCTAAATTTTATTAATACTTTTTGTTGATTTGTTCGTTTATTTTAACATTTAATTGTTTATGGGGCTATTTGGGTTGAGTTAAAATAAATATAAAGTTACTTTCTTTAGTTAAAGTGAATTATCAGCGTTTGGTAATGAGTGAAAAAAATTTATATTGTAATTCAATTTTGTGTTAATATATATAAAAATAAGGTAAAATGTTTAAGCCAGATTCTGGTTGTTAGTAGAACGTGCGGAGTAGTCGAGCGAATAAACAAACTGATGAATGAACACATTCATCTTCTCCGGCGAATGTTTAAGATTGAAAAAAAAAAAGTTTGCAAATGATGTGATTAATTATTTATATAATTTAGATGATTGGTATAATTAGCTCAAAATTTAATTAGAATCTAATTAATGTATATAATAAATTATGTGATTATCTTTACTAGTATTTGCTAACAATATTAATTTTTTTAATATAAAATTGTTCATTTATTTATTAATCAATGGCATCATCATTCTACTTAAGCATAATAACCTAAACCTAAACTAAAACCACTCTTGCATTTTGTTTGGTCTAATAACCAAATGGTTTGTATAATACAAGTAAACTAAGCTCACTAAGTATATTAAGTTTGTTAAAATAATTGGTTGCCAACAAAGAAGTGTAGCCTAAGTAAAATTTAAAAGAAGGGCAGCATTTTTTATTTAGATAATGAGTTATGATTTTATTTTGGGAATCTTGTTTTCAAACTAAATACAATGAGAACTTTAACAACACTTAATAAGAATTTTATATGATTCAATATTTATCAGTTTGGTACGATTCATAAGACATTATGAATGTCCTAATGATGCCTAAAAGACGTACAAATAAAATAAAAATATAATAAAGTTTCTGAATAAGTTTATACAAAGACTAATGAAGATCAATTTTTTGTTTTTTGACCAAATAATAACCATAGTATATTCATGACTTTCAAGAAAAATACAGAGTATAACACTAATAATTATGAATGAATTTTTGTTTACTAAATTTATATATACCTTAAGAGCAATAACAATTTGTAAACGTATGAGTGATAATTCGCTAAGCCTTTGGTTCTTACAACTACAATATCAACTTTAATTCAAGCGCTTCTTAAGGACCATTGCAACTAATGGGTTTATATAAACCTTTTACTTCTACTATCACATGCTTGGGTGCGTGCTTAAGCACATGCTTATTGATGTGTGACTATTAATGTATAGGTTGTGCTAGATAAATCTCATGCTTCATGAATTAGTTTAATCACAGTTGAAATTAATACATGTCTGGGTGCATGATTAATCTTTACATGTCATGCCAACTCAAGCTCCACATAACCATGATGTGCACATGTTAAAGTACATATGGGGTGCATGACAAATGAAATGCACGTACCTGATCAAGACAATCGAATATGGGCGTGAATTAGTGCAATTTTGGGTGTGTGATAATTGTTGTGAATGTATTGAGTTATGTTGCCATGTAATCAAGTCAGCCTTATTACTTAGTCCTCTGTTTCTTAGCTATTATGTTACATGTGTCTACATGCACCCATGGCACATGCTATGACCTTCAACTAATTGAGAGCTGATGTAACAATCTTAGGCTGCTAAAATGCTTAATTTGGACTAAATCAAGTCCTAATTCTTATTCCATTTAATTCTAATTATCATTATGATCTAATCCTGAAAATTTAGGATCTCTCTGAATCCGATTGGATCACTTGATCATTTAGTTAATAAATTTGACCTAAGAAATTAGCTAAATTAATTTGATCTCCAAATTAAAACTTGATTACATATTTGAATTCCTCACCCTCAAATTAGCTAGGGGCGGAGTTTTTGAAATTTTTGGAGGTCATTTGGTATCAATTTGGATTTAATTTGAATTGGATAATTAAATTCATTTTATTTAATTTAAATGGTCGGCAACCATTTTAACGATCGAATCATGATCGTTCTGCAGTTAGCCCTGGGATCGAATAGATCCCGTCTATAGCAGTGCGAATCGCTCTCCAGCCATCAGATCGCAGCCCAATGAAAGGCGTTTTTAGATTTGGTATAGCAGGCAAGCTCAGTCCCCGTTACGTTAGACCTTTTGAGATATCAGCAAAAGTATGGACAACAACCAACTGGCTAAATCTCCCTGATGATTTTACAGCAGTTCATAATGTTTTTCAGGTATCATCGCTGAGAAGGTGTCTCAAAGACCTTTCTCATTTGGTTCAACTTCCAGCCGTTGACATTCGGTCTGATCTTTCACATGCAGAAGGACCAATTAAAATCTTAGCTCACGACCAAAAGCAGTTAAGGAATCATTCCATCCCCTTGGTAAATGTTCAGTGGAAGAAATTTTAACGCTTCGTCCCGTCATCACACGCAAATTATTTTAGTTTAAGGAATAACAATTAGTGGCGGAACGATGCGTTACTCGGGAAGGAAACTTGCAGCAACCCAAGGTTGTAACCCAGCTTAATTTTAGCTTAATTGTATCTTAATTATTATTCAGTCAAGTTCATCTAGTCATTAGAATCAATCCCGGAAGATTTGGTGCTATTCAGAGCTAAATCGAATACTTTGTATTATTTTAATATTTAATTAATTAAAAAATTGAGATATTTAATTTGACCTCGAAATCAAAATCCAACTTCGTCATTGCAATCATCACCCTCAAATTATCTAGGGGTGATGTTTTGGACGCGTTTGGAGGTCATCGGATTTTCGTGAATATTTTAATATAATTAAATGCACTGAAAAATAAAATAATTAAATAATCGTTGAAATTAAAATCCGACTTTGCCGTTGGATTCCTCACCCCCAATTTAGTTAGGGGCGAATTTTTTGAATTTTTCAGAGCGCGTTCGTTAAATCTGAATTTTTAACTAATTAAAATTTTAGAAAATAAATAAATTATTATTTAATTAAGAAATTTTTTTTTTCTTAAATTTGCTTTTTGTCTGACCATTCCTCTCCATTCGACGCCCCATGCCTCCTCCTTACGCAAAGCATGGCTGAGGCCATTTTCCTTCTTCTCTTCTCCACTTCTTCTTCCCATGCCCTATCACCTCTCACTCTCCTCCTTTTAGAAGGAACTCAGCCCCCTCCTTTTTTTTCTTTGCTTCAAGAGCTGAACTCTCTCACTCCTTCCTCCATTGCTGCCCTTGTGTTGAAGAAGAAAAAGCTCATATCCAAAGTTCTTGGAGGAAAATAGAGTTTTCTTCCTCCTCTTCTAAAGGCTAAGATACCCTTTTGCTTACTCTTCCTTGGCTACTTTATTTTACTATTATGCTTATTTTGTATCATTAGACATCTATGTTTAAATATGGAAGTCATTACAGTTTTTCAAAGTATCAAATTTCATTCTATGTTTTTCTTTCATTTTGCATACCCAAACTTTTAACTCCATTGTTCGTATAGTTACGATGATCCATTCTTATCGATTTTGGTTTCATTGGAAAGGTCTCGGAATAACCTTTCCATTAGCATTTGGCATCATTTATGGAATACTCTGGATTGAGAGTTTTTGAGCTCAAAATGAGACCCTTCATGATTTTCACACAGGCAAAATCACCTCCGGGAGCTACAGCGAACCGTAGCTCCCGAGTCTCGAACTGAATCCATCATAGCGCGCCATAGCACTTTTGGAGCTAAGATAATGGCCTAGAAGCAAACTGCTGCAACGCGCCAAATCGTGCTACAGCGGGCTGCAGCGTGCCAAAGCGGGTTGCAACGTCATTTTATTCAGCTTCTGTGATGAATATTTTTGGATGTTTGCTTTAGCTTTCGCACTCTGCTTATATATTACTTATACTTAGTATTGTAATGTGATCAGTAAACTGGAAATACTGATATCTTATGCATATACTAGATTCTTCATATTGTATTCTAAATCTAATATATATATATATATATATATATATATATATATATATATATTTGTCTAGTACTTAGGATAAGGATAATACTCTTATCTTATGTATTAATCCTCAACCCTCATTTGGGGGTTGAGTCAGCAGCCTTTCAGACATGTTTTATTTGGGCTATTCGGGGAGATGGGATATTTCTTCCTAAGTAGTGCGCCGCTCTGCCGCCAAAATTGATTATTCTTATCTCTCTTGCACGCGAAAACGGGGCGGGGAGCTATAAAACTGAACCTCCCTGATAACACTTGCTGAGTACAAGAACTGCTAAGACTCAATGTGGCACCCCGCCCACAGCGGTCCAGTTAACACTTAAGTTAAAAATATTACGGTGAAGTGGTCACCAAATGACAAGTTTCTCATTTATAATCAGATAGGTATTCACCCTAATCCTTTATAACTAAGGAATTCGACATTAACTGAGAGCTTTTCACCAAATGATAATACATGAAATTGTGTGGAAGCAAGAAACATACACATTCATTTTATAATATTTTAGAAAGTAAATATATTCAACTCAGAATAAATATGCAATAAAATAAAATATAAACAAAACTTGTATTATTACAATATTAAAAGTTTAACTGAAAAGGAAAAGAATACTCAGCCTCATAAGCAAATAAATAAGAAAAGAGCTAATGATCTTCAGTAATAGAATGTCCTTCCTCTTGAACAAGCTCCTCAAAAGGCTCAACTACCTCAAACAGCTCGGAATCTGTCATTGTTGGTTTCACAATGACAGGGCTCCAACCAAAAGAAAATAAAATCTAAATAGACAAATTATCTAAGTATATTTTAGGCTGATTATATTTCAAGTTCTTTTAAGATATCACCATTTTAACTTAGCAATTAAGCAAGAGTACATAGGTGCAAAAAAGCATATTAAAGGAAATATGGAAGCTATAAACTAACATGTTTATAACTTAAGTAAAAATGAAGTAAACACATACCCCCACCCAAAGCTACAACAATATTAGGCATATAAATAATTATAAAGCAAATAATGAAAGTAATGAAAAGAGAACTCATCCTAAACAAGCTAGGCTAAGGCAGAAGAATTGAAAAGGAAAAATTGTCATGGCTAAACAAGCCACTGAACTAAAACATGCACAATATTACTTAACCTGCTAGGCTAAGGCAGAAGAACTAAACTGAAGAGTAGAAGTGTGCCTAAAACTAGTACTCCCATATCAGAAACAGGCCGACCCCGAGCCACTGCACAGAAAGTTCAACATGTAATCATCTAGGAATCTTCGGAGCTAGGTCCCAGTTGAACTTATAGAATCAAACACGTATCCTCCTTGGCATTTACAGAGCTAAGTCTCAGTCGATTCTATATCAGACGACCTGAATTGAAGAGCATACTAATTAGGACGCACTCTACTGAACTGAATTCAAGGAACTGAAAGCATCGATAAAAATTTAATGATATTTATGCAATTCAAAATTTGACATATGATACTCATCAAATATCCTATGTCAACCATATATGTTCAAGGTGTAAAGCTCAAATACAGGGTAAACAAAGCAACAATATTCAAATTAAGCAAAAGACTCTACTAAACACAAGTAATATCTGTTGTTGCCTAATTTATCCATTCTAACTATTCTAAGTTATACGAGTTCAGGATCTCCAACTCCTACTATCAAGTATAACTTAGACTCATGGCCTTGTAAGTTAAAAATAATTAGAATTAATCTGGCTATAATATATTATAAATAATGTCAACTATATAAGTTAAACAAGAAATCAATCGACCTATTTTACTAATTTAAGTAACCCAAACCTATCTTGACTAAGACAAATTAAGATGAAATGATTAAGAATTAAACTCCAATTTTTAGGGTTTAATCATTTAATCCAAATGTGATCCTAAAGACTAAGGCTTAAAACCCAACTCTCACAAACTAAAGATTAAAGCAAATCTTATTAAGTAAAGTTAAACTTAATAAGATGAATTTATAATCTTAAACTTAAGGTTGAAATACAAAATGATCATAATCAAATTATGAAAATCTATAAACTAATAAAATTAAGATTTCATCTATTAAGTAACCCATTTACCCAATGAATGAAAACTTACCAAGTTCTACCCCTAATCCTAAAAAAGAAGAGTCCTAATGAGATAAGATGCACACTCTAAGCATTAAGGCTAATTGATCTTAATTGAATACTTAATTAATATATTAAAATACTCAAGGATGGCATGATGTGAGATGAATCTCACATTATGGAGTTTAATATTTACTTAGAATTTACTTAAGGTGAAATTTAGGTTTTATTTTGAAAGTTAATTAATAATCCTAAATGATAATAAATTTGATTTAAATCATTTTATCATAGATTTTAGTGATTAGATCATGATTCTAATGTCTAAGAATGCTTAAACCTAAATTTGGGCAAAATTTGTCTGTATTTAAGGGTCTAAAAAGTTACTTTTTCATTTATAGCTCCAAATTAGAATTTATTAATGAAAAATGATTACTTACTATCTAAAATGAAGATTGATAGTAAGTACACCTAATTTAGATAATAATTAAGCCTTATTAGCTCAACATAAGAAAATTATCTCATAAGGGCAATTTGGTAATTTTATCAAATGAAGTCTAAGAATATAGTTAATTATTAATGCTTACTGTCCAAAGATTTCATAAAGTCTAAGAATACTAAATTATGAGGTCTAATATTTAAGTTATGATCAAATCAATATTAGGGTTCAATTATGAAATTTTAGGGTTTTTGAGAATAGATCAAAAACTTAACTATTCCATTTGATGTCCAAATTCAATAAATTCAGTAGCTATAGCTTTCTAATAATGCACTAAGTACTTTAATTGGGAGTAGACTTAATTTGGACTTCATTTGGTTAAGTTATGACCTAATTAGGGTTAAGGGTAATCAGTAAGTGATTAGTGAAATTAATCACAAAATTATAAAACCAACCACACCACTAAGTTCTAATCTACTATAGAAGCTATCATCAACTTGAATCAATTAATTTAGACCACTAAATATGCTAATATTCACTAATCAATATTTAGGGTAATTATGGTTAATTAAGAAATTTAATTACCAAATCTTATATATTTTTATAGTTTGCTGTTAATTAGATTCTCTTGATCAAAATATTATATTGGGTGACCTAAATTGAAGTTAAATTGATCAAGTTATGATCAATTGAAGTTTTTAGAGTTTAAGGGGTAAATAGTGAGGGGTCCTAAAAGTGATTAGTCTAATTACAATTTCAATAGGAAAACTAATACTATCAGAGCACTCCTGAGGATATTATAATTAAAGTGAGACCAATATTGACTAAATTTGGATTTGTGTGTGCAAAGTTATGGCTAATTGAAGTTTAAGGTTAAATGGAACTTAATTAGGGGTCCTAGATGTCACTAGCAGAAATACTCATTCAAATTTAAATATGATACTATCAAAATGTTCCTCTCATTTTTTTGATTAAAAGGAGATATATATTTAATATAGTTAGACTTATGGTATGCAAATTATGAGGGATTGAAGTTTCAATTACTTAAAATTAGTTAAATAAACTAGTTTAACCAATTTTTCTAATATTAATTAATTATGCAGACCGAATAGATGGTGGGGTCCACCATCAAGTCAGCTGAGAATGGCGCGGGCCCCATGACTGTCGCCAATGCATGGATGGGTCCCACAGCGGCAGAAGCATCCCACGCGTCGGCCCGTGAGGCTGACAGCGCATCGGTGTTGGCCCCGCAACCCTCAGTATAAGAAAAACACGTAGACACGACATAAAAGATTGGGTCAGGCTTGGCCCGACACGGACCCGAGCAGGACTTGGTGAGCCCGGGACACCCAAGACTAGGGCAGCCAAATTAGTGACCCATTTGCAATCGCTGGAGGCCGGCACGCAAACCATTGAGTATGTCTAGGAAAGACCTTAAATTTGGTGTGTGGGTCATCACCAGGGACAGCTTGGATCGACGACAAATTCAAATCCTAGGTTCTAAGGTTTGGGCCAAGGATACATTGTGTATCACTGTGGATCGAGCTCTCAATTGCTTCGATCGGGTTCGATCGGATCAATGGTTAATCTAAGGCATGCAATAGGTAAATGAAAAGTAAAACAGAGAATTTCTTGAAAGGATTGGGAAATCAAAAGTACCTTAAATGGACGGTTCAGAGACTTAGGGTTTGTAGTGATCGACTTTAGGGGTTCTTTAAAATTTGCCAACTCACGAGCTCGAGTAAAATGAGTCTAAGGCTCGATTGGAGGGATTTAAGGGCGCTTAGAGCGTCAATATCAGCGGTGGGAGCGAGCACCTAGCAAGCGGCTTGCCACGTGCGGGCCTCGCATGACATGCGTGATTGCATCGGGGATAAAGTGTAACAACCCTAGTGTCATTACCCGTCAATTAGTGACCTAATTAGCTATAATATTCTTCAATTAGTCATATAATATTATTAAGAGCCTCCATTTCAGTTTTCATGCAATTTGGAGATTGTTTGACAATATCTAATATTTCATAATTTTCTGATAATTTTGAGAATGTCTATTTTATTTAGACCTCACAATCAAAAACGGAGTCCACCATTCGACTCACCACACCCAAATTAGCTATGGGTGGTATTTTGAAAGTGTTTGGAAGTCATCAAAGTTTTCTTATTTATTTTAATATTATTTAATTGCTCAAAAAATAATGATAAATAAATTGACCTCCGATCAAAAATTTGATTTTATTTTTGAGTTCTTCACCCCTCATTTAAGTAAGAGTGAAATTTTAGGATTTTTTGGAGTCAGTTTGATTAATTAAATTTAAGTAAATTAAGTGTACTTAATTAATTAAATAAATAAATTAAATAATATATATATATATAAAGTTAATTATTAATCCATCGACTGAATTGATAAATGCGGAGATTTGCTATTTTGCCTGTTGCTTAGGACAACGATCCTAGTTGATCGCAACCGTCGAAATGATTTTAAATCTAGATCAACAGCTGTATTGCATAGATTTGATCTGGTCGTTGGATCTTGTGCATGATCTAACAGTCTCGATGAGTTCCCTATACGTCATCCCATCCACGATCGAGCGCAGGGTACGATTGTCCTCCCCGCTGCTCATGGCATTCCCTCCTTAGTCGTGTATGGCTCCTTCTCCTCAATTCTTTTTCCTATTCTGCCTTCTACCGAGAGCTTGAGGATATGCTATCATTCAGTCGATGGCAACATGCTGTCGTCAACCACCTTGAAGAACCCTAAACCTAGCTGTCGATCAAAGCTCTCAGGTATCTCCTCCACGATTCCTTCTTTGATTAAGTATTTCCTCTGTCGTATTTTAAGCTATTTGGCACTCATCTGAAGGGTCGATCGAGCTCATTAGAGCTCGAATCGACCCTGGCTTGAGCTAGGGTTATAGTCGTCGATGTTTGGAACCCTAAGCTGAAATCCAAGAATTAGAGCATCACCTTTATTGGCTTTAAAGTCGACGGATGGCGATGTTCTAGGGTTCGGTGAGTAGGCTGTGATGATGCCATCTCGCCAGCGTACTGACGGAGCGGAGAATCCTCCGATCTCGATCGCGAATACCAGCTCTAATAGCGCCCACTTTAGCTTTGGGGATGGAGGCACTGTATGGTTCAGTGATCTGGATCGGCGATTCGATCTGGTCTGTGAGCGCCATCACACGCGTCAAAATTTGACCACATGAAGATGTATGTAGCCATGGGAGCGGCTCGGGGTCACGCGTCGTGTCAAATCCATGATCACACCATTTTTTGTGCCGAAGGTCGCATCGGCCAGCGCCATTTTTTGCGCTTCTAAATTTAAGGATGTTAGGTTTTCAGCGCCAGCAACTATACTGATTTAATCAAATGTTAATTAATTTCATTTTAATTTAACTTTTTATTTTATTAATAACTTTAATAATACGCATCCAAATTATGCGATATTATATACCATTTTGATCGTAAGAACATGTAGATTAATAAATGCCATTTAATTTCTGTTTTCGTGAATATATTAATTATTTATTTATTATAGATTAATTTAAATTATTTTAAATTAATTCCAATATTGTATGTGACCTAATTTGATCATTTAACATCCAAATTAAATGATCAAATAGTCAATTTCACTCACAAAAAATGTGAGAAATATTATTATGAGATCAAATGTAAGCTTAGAGTCCTAGCTCTCATGTTTATTTTTTAACTTTAATTAGGAGTCCTCGCAAACCCTAGAAACCCAATGTTGTCCAAAATTGACCTACTTAGTATCTTTTTTCCCCTTATACTATAAGAATTCCATATTTACATATATTATTTCATTTGGAAAATAGTTGGTAATTTAAGGTTTTTGGCTCCTAAATTATGGTAATTTTGATAATTTTTATAATTTCACAATTTCATGTTTTAGGTGCTTAAACCTTAGGGTAGCTAACGTGTTACATTAAATATTTTCTCATGTTATTTTAATTACATGTTTAAAGCTTAATTTTCTCTTATTAGATACATATATTTTTAGCAAATTTATTGATTTAACCTACAACCTTAGAAGAGATGCCTTAGGATTGAGTTTATAATATGTATTAATTATGATTCTAAAAGTTGTAAGATACTCAATTAAGTGTAGTTAACCTTGATGTTAATATAATTATAGGTTGTGAATCAATTAGGATTAATCCCAAATAACTAAATTGAATCTTAGCTCACTTCGCCTTAGTTCTTAAGTCTTCACTTAAGTCTTTTAAGGACTTATATTAGGAGTCCTAAATTTATTGGAATAGTTTTGGAATCCTATTGATTTTCCTAACCTCCAACTTATAAAAAATATAGAGTTTATAGTTTATAAATTTTTCTTTCTTGTTCTTTTAAACTTTTCCTATTATTATTAACCTAGTTAGATTAATAGATGATTTTAAATAAGATCCTTTTAATTTAATTTAGTTAGAGGAGTTAAGTGTATAGAACCCTGACTCTCAACTTCCTCAATTTAGTGTTTACTTAACCTTACATTTCCTAACTAGTTTCTGAAGCCTTCAATTTATTAGACTATTTCAATCTTATGATTTAAAATAAGAATATAACTAGTTTCATCCAATTTTGTTATACTTATAAATTTTCTTATCATCCTACAAAATGATATGAAACAACTATTTTCAAAACTCCAATTACTTATATTACTTACAATTGATTTGAGATCAATATCTCTAAGTCAATTATGAGTTCAATTAACTTCAATCATTAAGTGGATCATTAAAATTATATAACTTTGGATATCATTTAGTTTGTAATTATTGAATTTTTCCTTGAATGCTTGCTTAGCTTTGAGCCTATTTCATTTGACATATTCATATAAGACATTGTGTATAAATAAAACTTTTACATTAAAAATTATAGGGGTTTACATTATTGGTTAAGCCAAGGTGTGGGGTCCCCGTACTGACAATAAGAAGTACGGTACTCTAACCATGGCGAATCCCCAACTTAAGAAAGTTAGATAAAACCCAATTTATCTTAAGTCAAGGACTTGTCACCTTAACTTCTATAAGTATTCATCAATATACACATAAATCAGAGTGGCGAAAGCAAAAAGTAAAGTAACATCCACAAGTATACATAGTAGAAGAAAAGAAATAACATAGTAACTCATCATCATGCAGAAATGAAATATATCCAGAATTAATTATTACAAACTGAAATTTAAAAGAAAATGCAAATGTCACTCAATCTCACTAAAAAATATAAATGCAAAATCTATCTAAGTAACAGTAGCATGATCCTCCTCCTGAACCTGCTCCTCTCCTATAACACTACCGACAAACAAGTCTGAATCTGACATTTGTCAGTATCACAAATGTCAGGGCCCTAGCCAACAAAATAAAAAGGTTACAGTTAGATAATTGTCTAAATACATTTTAGGCTATTTTAATGAACTGTGTATTTAAAGATATCACATTTAAATTTACTAAACATGCAAGCTAATTATGGGTGCAATAAGCTGTGAAGAAATGGGATAACTATAAATTGTCCATTTATAGTAAGCAATTAGTATGTAAAATAGCATACAACACAAAATAAACAAGGTGAGGCTAAGAGCTAAAAGTAACAGCAACTACAATATAATTCTGAACTTGACATGCTTATGATCACATTGAAATATGCTGATTATAAAAGAATACAAATGGTGAATATAACAATAAATTCTAATATCCTAAACATGCCAATATACATAATTTATCCATAAGAGAGTACATACAACATGCTGAGTAGTACAAAAGAAAAAGGCCACTAAGTGTAGCGCCCCGCCCCGTCACCGTGCGCAAAAGAAGTAGTCATAGCTAAGTTCGGCGACGGAACGGTGCGCCACTCGGGGAGGAATACTTGAGATCTGAGGACTAAGCCCATCTGAAGGGCTGCTAACTCAATCTCAAGTAGGGTTGAGAGCGAATACTTGAGATAAGAGTTGTATTCTTATCCTAAGTATTAGATAAATACATACATTGGATTTAGAATACAATAGCAATCCAATATATATATATAATATATCAGCATTTCCAGTATACTGATCACATCATAATACTAAGTATAAGTAGTATAAAAACAGAGTGCGGAAGCTTAAAGCAAACATCCAGAATCATTCATCACAGAAGCTGTAGAAAACATTCGTCTCAGAAAAGAAAATAAAATACATCCATAATTATTACAAACAGTTTACTGAAATACTGAAGTAAAACTAGGTACTGCACTGAAAATACTAAGCAAAAAATAAAGCTAGAGGAGAGTCCACTAATACTCCACGGGCTCCTCCTGAATCTCATGAATGTCCTCCTGACTTGTCTCAATATACTGCTCAGGATCTAGCAAATTGCCGGATCCCAAAAGTACCTCATGTTAGACAATAAGTCTAACACATCGAAATTAATCTAACAGTTTTAATTATTCATTTAACATTTACATAATACGAGTAAATCTGCAGAAAAATTATAAAGGTAACTGAAAGTACAAATATATTTAAACTGTACAAAACTGAAGCAGTGTAAAGTAAAACTAAACTGTAACTGAATACTGAAAATAAATTAAAATAGTACTGAATCTGAAACTAAGTAATCACATGTACAACTATGTTGTATATCACTGAAATTATGCATCTAAATATATCACAATATGGTATGCTACTGACATGCTATCAAAATATCACTGAACTGTTATGAGCAGTACTGTCCAATGTCTATATACACCCTATTGGGAATACTATTTATTGATGACACTAATGCATCCAGAAATTCCCCCGTCAATGTATGCAACATTCCGTAACTCATAAATCATCACTGATACTTATACATCCTTCTGATTCTCATACATTACTCGGATATTCACACATCATGCTTATGCTCTTGCTCATGCTTCTAAACTACATGAAATAAATCTAGAAAATGCTTTAAAATATGATACTGAATCCAAAGTCCCCATTGTGCAGAATCCTGCTAAAAGGATTCTGACTCCTAAATTTAAATCTCGATAATTGGTTAAGGTTGAGGGTTTACTTAAAAATCATTAGCTGGGATGATTGTATACACATATTTAGCATATTTACAAGAAAGGTAAATTTAACCCTTAGCTTGTTTAAACTGCACTTATCGAAGCGCACTACGATAGGAGGCAGAACCCGGTCACAGTTTACATCTCAAGCTAAGCAGTTAAATGCCATAATTACAAGCATACTTAGTGGTCTATGCAAAGTGACTTAAGATACTTAGTTTGCTTAAACTGCACTTATCAAAGTGCACTATGATGATATGAGGCAAAACCCGGTCGCAGTTTACATCTCAAACTAAGGATCTTGTTCACTAATTGTAACACTCTTAGTCTTGAAAGATTTATTCTAACGAGACTGTATTCAGCTAATCCTGCAGAATAGCACCTGGTTATAAGTCCACATTGGAGTGAATCAATTAATCCTGAATATTACTAGAATAATCCAGCAATATGGGTATACCCTACTATACCCAACCGATAATCTGAGTTTAGCAGATTTTATTTAATCGACAAGGATATATCAAATCTATTAATTCTTACTTTAATTAGATGTATCCTAAACAAGGCTCCAAGGATGTGATCAAAGGATCACTCAACATAGGTTGCTACCATAAGGAATGAGCCACAATCTAAGTACTTTAGGTGATTCCTACCACAAGGTATCAAGTTCAATTTCTAAAGTTATGAAGGAGCAACTAGGTTTCTACCTCAATAAGTTACAAAAGTCCTTCTTACCTCAATGTTTCATTAGTTAAGGTCTTCAATCATTTCAATGACGAATCCTATAGCAAGACCCTTAAGATCTCACTTTTCGACTTCTTAAGGTTTACTTGTTATACTTAAGTTAAGATGATTAGATCAAATGTTTAAAATTCATTTGATCCTTTCCTATTCTATAATCATAGGATAAAATCAAGATCTTATTAGATTTAGATCTTTGCATAAATCATTACAATTTTATTTCCATCTTATGCTAATTGTTTTATATAAGAGAAAATCAAAAACCTAAAGTTTGGATTCAGATAGTTCAATCACATATATTCAATGTTATTCTTAGCACTTCTAATTCAATGGTTTAAGATCAATACTCAATCAAATGCATTATTAGAATAATGTAAATCAGATTCTCTTACAATCAAGTAGATTGATTAAATAATTAAGATTTAGATCTTAATCAAGATAAGTTATGGTTTAATCCCTAACCCTTCTATCATTAAGACCAATGGTTAATTTAAAGGTCAATGGTAAATCAATGTATTATTAGCATATTAATGATATCAACTTAGGTTTAGATTAAGTATCATCTACTTAATCAAGTTATAAAGATTCTCATGTTCAAGTAAGCACATTTAAGTGTCCAAATAAATGTTAAGGTTCTCTAATATACATCCTAAGTTCATGAACACATATAAATGAAAAGATAACATAAAATAAAAGGTGATTACTGCTAATCAAAATCTAAATCAATAAAAGAGATTAGCACTTAATCACAATTCTAAAAGATCTAAGTTTTATGCCATTTAGATTATTAAGGTATGCCTAATTGATACAAGCAATTAAAACTCCAGTACTTAGCATATGGCATAACATGTATTTAAAATACATAGGTTTTGAGCACTTAATGAAATTGACAAAATTTTAAATTCAATTTTAAAATAGAATTTTATGCAGTATTCAATTTTAACTAAAATAAGTTCAAATTTAGTATAACTCAACCCCACTAGGGTCCTAGGGGTCTTGAAACACCAAAACAGTTGAGTATTGGCCATTTCAGCCAAAACTGAGCAGTTTTACAAAATATGGGTGATTTTCTGAGAATTCTGGAAATTTTGCAAAATTTGGGCGATGTAGCATGCTGCAACGCGCTGGAGCTCGCTGTAGCGCTTTCCGCGCTGTAGCGCTTTCCGCGCTGTAGCGCTTTCCGCGCTGTAGCGCTTTCCGCGCTGTAGCGCTTTCCGCGCTGTAGCGCTTTCCGCGCGGTAGCGCGCTGTAGCGCTTTCCGCGTGACAGCGCGCGATAGCGCCTTTGCGATGCGGCTTGCTGCGGTCCGCTGCGATCCGCTGTAACCTGCTGTAACCAGCTGTGACCCGCTACAGTGCGCTATGGCGCGCTGGAGCGATTCATTTTGCAAAAAAATTACTGTTCAATTACTTTCATTAAAATGATTTTATGATTTTCGTGAAACTACCGCTGCAGCGCGCGGCCGCACGCTGGAGCGGTCCATTTTGCAAATCTACTGTTCAATTAATTTATTGGCCGTTTTCCTAAGTTTTCACGAAATGCCGCTGCGGACCGCTATAGCGCGCTGTAGCGGTTCATTTCGCAATTTTACTGTTCAATTAGTTAATGTGCATTTTTCCTAAGTTTTCCTGTCCGCTGCAGCCCGCGGCAATCCGCTGCAGCGCGCTACAGCGCGCTGTGGTGGCAGACGGTGATTTCGCCAGGTGCGAAACCTGCAGAAGCCATTTTTCGAGCTTAATTACTCACAATCCATAGAGTTCCATGAGTGGTTCCTTATATCAATGGAAAGGTATTTCCGATACCTTTCCATCGACACCTAAAATCAGCACGAACAAAGCATTCTAGCTATACTAAAAATGATGATAAATGACAGGGTATACAAAATAGAGAAAAACAAAGCAGATTTTCATGGAGTTTTTAAGAGCCTTAATGGCTTTCATACATGCATATAGACATTCCAAGGCTGCATTCTAACATCATAACATCATAAGGAAGACAAGAAGAGGAGCAAGATGGTACATTTATGTTCTTGGAAGGAGAGGAAGAGGAAGGGATCTCTATCTTCCTTCAAACCTTAGATAAGAGCTTCTTCTTTCAGCAAGGGAGGCGAAATGGAGGAAGGTGGGGAGCTTTAGATGGGAAGCAAGGGGAGAGAAGAGGGGTTTGAGCTCCTACTTAAAGGAGATGAGGGGGAGGGAGGCTCCATTATTGGCTAGGGAGCCTAGGGGGAAGAAGAGATGGCTCTCAGTCATCTCTTGAGTGACTTGAGGGGAGGGGCACCGAATGGAGGGTATGGGCAGCCGACTAGGATGCCAGCTAGGAGAGAGAGAGAGAGAGGAAAATTTGCAATTTAAGTAATATCTAATTATTTAATTATTTTCTCTAATTATTCAAAAATTCTGATTTTTGAAACGCACTCTGAAAAATCTCAAAAATTCACCCCTAGCTAATTTGGGGGTGACGATCGCAACGGCGAAGTCGGATTTTGATTTCGAGGTCAAAATAAATACCTCAATTTTCTGCTTAACTAAATATTAAAATATTCCGAATTAATCAATTGGTCTCTGAATTGCTCCAGACCTTCAAGGTTTGGTTCTAATGACTAGATAAGCTTGATGGAATGATAATTATGATATGATTAAGCTAATTTCAAGCTGGGTAACAACCTTGGGTTGTTACACTGAGACATATGGTAAAAAGCAAAGCCAGCAGATATGATATGAAGATAAGCCACTGAGACAGGTGGCAATGCAAGCAATCAGATATGAAAAATAAGTCACTGAGACATGTGGCAAAGCAAGCAAGTACTGTAAGTAAAGCCACTGAAATATGTGGTAAAAACCAATACTAAAAACTGAACTAGAGTAGCAATAAGCCTAAGACATAGTCCTGCCATACTAGATAATAGGACATACAGGGCCTCCATAAATAATACCCATCATAGACATCTATTTCTGCTAGGCCTGGGTCCAATTTATACAATACTAGAACTAAAAAGGCAGACTTATGCTAGGACTTATTCTACTAACTGAAAGCACTGTAAAAACTTGATGAATGCTATACTTTACAAATACTAACTTAGGATATATCATCCATATCCTAAGTTCTTCTATTATGCTCAAGGAATAAAGCTCAATATTCAAGGTATGCTAAGCTATCAAGTCAAAGTAAGTAAGAGACTAAATATAAATTTATGTGATATCTATTGTTATCTAATTTATCCAATCTAATTATTCTGAGAGGATACAAGTTTAGGATCTCCAATATCTAGCTATCAAGTAAAATCTCATATTTATGACTTTAAAGTTAATATTAGAACTTATCAAGTTCTAATTCAAAATCATATGATGACTATAAGGATTAAATAAATTAATCAATAGCTTAATTATTAATATTTTCCTCTGTTACCCAAATCTTGATTAAGTAAATCAAGATCTAAGGATTTTGGATTAAAACTCCACTTTGGTGTTCAAATCCTAAATCCAAGGTGGTGTCCTAATGAGGATCTAGGGTTCACACTTTATTCCCAAGTTAAAGATAGAGAATCCTATAAGCTGAAAGAAAGAGTTTAGACAATAAATCTTACAGATTGAATCACCCTATACCCACATGGAAGGCTTCAAAAGGTTTAGACAATAAATCATTTAAAGAAGTTCAGTTGGAGATAGTTCAATTCAAGTAGAAGATCTAAAGTCTAAGATCTAAGATCTGATGTTTGATCACTTTAGACTTAAGGTAGGTTTGACTTAGACTTTACTAATTTCATTTTTTTTGGCATTTAAGTTAATGAATTAACTAAATTGAACTTATTTAGAATAAAATTTAGCATTTAAATTTATTAGATCCAATTATTAAGGCCAGGTGACTTCTTTAGGATCACTTAAGATCTAAGTGTCTTAATTAAGGCTAAATGAAGATCTCTTAATTTAATGTCCATATTATTATTATTATTAGTTTAAGAGTTCAGAGAATATTAAAATCTAACTAAGGATAATTTACTGAATTCTTCCCAGATTTAAGGGGCACTTAAGCATATTTTGGTCAAAATGACCAAAATGCCCCTCTTATGGCTAAATATGGGATTTAGTAATTATCTAAATTACTTCTAATGTATTTTAATGTTTTTTATATTAATAAATGAAATGAGAAACACACTTATCTTAGGTTTTGACAACTTAATTAAGCTAATTAGCACTAATCACCTATTTAAGCCAATTATAGTGATTAATAAATTTAGGGCATTCTAGGGCAATCCAGCCTTACCCATAGGTTATAATAGACTTAGGATAGCATTAGGGATTAAATTACCCAAAATCAAAGACTAACTTAGGGTTTAAGTCATTAATCCCTAATTTGGGTGATTAAGGAGTGATTAAGAAAATTAATGGTCCAAAATTGGTTTTAAAGGTCTGAAATTATTCTTTAGGGTTTAATGAGCAATTAGAGCCCTTAATCAATTAATTTGGTTATTAATTGAATTTATTATGATTTAATTAAAAATAAGAAAGGTTAAATTAATTAATTTAAATCCAACCATTAGATCTGTGATTTTATTTTATATTCAGATTCCTTGTATTTTTCTGATTCAAATGGTATATTAGATCATACCATTTGGATCAGTATAGCAAAAGTTATTTCAATTATTTATTCTATATTTTTATTTAAATTAAAATCATAGGATTTAATTTCTAGTTTAATTTCCTTAAAGAAATTAAATCCAGAAATTCTATTATTTGCTGTCAGCCCAAAATCGAAAAGGCGTGGGTCGGGGTCGACCCGACCCGACCCGAAATCCATCTTCTTCCCCGTAGAGAGGTGCCCGACGCCCGAACCCTAGGGTTCACTTCCAGAGCCAAATTCTCCGCACTCCGGCCATGCCTTCAGGGGACTTAGACGCATCGATTGAGGTAAGAACCCCCATCCGGGATGCACCTAATCGACGGGGTGCTGCTCGACCTAGACGCCCAAATATAGACGATTAGGGCTTACTGTGAGGAGATAATTCTCGTCATAGAAGCCATTAATCGATCGGGGCTCAATACCTACACCTTCAGGGAGGGAAGGCAAGTCGAACCCCCATGGTTTCATAACCTAGGGTGCAGTTGATCGCTGGGTCCTTACTCGGACTCAGCCCTGGCTTGGCCACTGGCTCAATCGATCGATACAATCAATTCGAGCTAGCTTAGCTCCAGGAGACAATTACTGTGGGTTCCCTAAGTGGCTACGGTTAGCTAGACGATATCCAGAAGCTCATCCAGAGACAGAAAGGAATTGAATCGAAGGAAGATCAATGGGAGGAAGGTGTACCTAAATTAGGGTTGCATGCTTGGCCGAGAGGAACTGGGGGGTAGCTGGAGCTTCTAGAGACTCGGCACGAACTAGCAGGGGGTCTGAACTCTAGACACGCACCCTATATCAGTGGTTCGCAGCTCCAGAAGTTCTAAAATTCATCGGGAATGCGCTAAGAGAGAAGGGAGCTTCAGGAGAATTCAGCTGGGAAAATTGAGGGTTCACAGTGAGCAAATGGACTCATTGTGAATCTCTGGGGGTATTTATAAGTGGGAGGAGGCCCTACGGTTGGTTTCCAGAGCTCGGGCAAAGGGAGGAGGCTTGGGCCAATGGCTCTGGGTATTTTGGGGAGAAGACAACCGGCAGGACGAACGCACCGAGGGCAGGAGAGGAAATTCGGGGTTTTCCCATACTGCCACGAGGGCTGGGAGGTGTCGAACTGTCGGGGGGGACCAGACGTAGATGGGGCGAGATGAGGGAGACGATCCACAGTGCTCGGGTTCGTGTCCACCGTCAGATGGATCGACCGTTGGTCTCGAATGGCTCAGATGCGTTACTTAAATGGGATAGAATGGTAGCCGTCGGATGCGAGCGATGGATCCGATGCATAGGATCTATTCTTAGCGCTGAGGAGATCCCACCACTTGATAGCTTGCGCCAAGATGCGCGCTAACCCATCTATTGGCACCGATTGGTGTGCCGCTATCGGGACCCCGCAGCGGATCGGCCGCGGTCCCGACAGCAAATCCGCCCGTTAATTTTAATAAATAAATTAATTTTAATACTATAAAAATCAATTAATCAATTCTAATATATTTATATTCAATTTAGGCTTAAATGAACTCTAAAAATTTCCAAAATTTCACCATTAGTTAATTAAGGTATGAGGAATTTAAAAATGAAATCAAATTTTAATTTGAAGATCAAATTAATTTAGGTATTTTTCAGGGCTTAAAAATAGCCAGAAATATCAAATTTTCTATTTTAGCTCTGATTGATTTCAAACTTCTATGGTTATGTTTAAATGACTCATTGAATCTAATGAAATTAAAAGCAAAGACTAGTTTAGCTTAATTAATCCAAATATAGCTAGGGTAACAATTAGGGCTGTTACACAAGGGCAGACTAATTAGGAGCAATAAGGATACCTCACATTTTTAGAGGATAAATGTAAGTGTTATTTATTTAAAACCCCACTTTCCTTTACTTATTAAACAGACATGTTTAATTCATCGCTTCATTCTGTATTTGCCCACATAATGAATAATTTCATAAAATAACTTCAATTAAATAAAATATGAGTTCTTCTATAATCTTATTGATTGTGAAAACCTCATTATAGCTTTTAGCTATTTTACTTTACATAGTCTTAGGCTATGTATATCTTAGACTTATAGTCTAAGATTTTCTTCATTTACTATGCTTTGTATTTTTTTTTTATTAGTACTGTAATTTATTTATTTACAGTTTATTTAAATTACAGTTAATGTTGTTATAATTTCATTTAAATGCTTTACTATTTTTTTTCTTTTACTTAGATAAGTTCATTGAATATTTATATGCTTCTTTCATTTATTTTTATATGCATATTAGTACTTTTCTAACCTATTTATGATATATTTACCCTTGTTTTACTTACAGACTAGAATATCTAAATATGTGGGTATTCTTACTCACTTTGCTTTTCATGTCCTGTCTACTTTTCCTTACATTCTTTTCCCTATATAAATATTTTCATTTGCACTGCTGCTTACTTTTATATTATAGACTAGTTGTGATATCCAAAATGGATATTAAAATGCTTAGCCTAATCTTAATATGTACTTAGACTGTTTAGTCTAACTATGCTTTTCTTATTATTGGCTTTGCCCTATCAGATCTATATGCCAAAATGTGATAGACCAGGTGCACTTGGATTCTAGTGGAGCTGGATCAAGTACTTAAAGTTTAATTGCTTCTGCCTTAATTAGTTTCTTGTTTTTATCTAAATGTGAGAGAGAGTTTATATTATATTGTCTCTTACTTATTATTTAAATTGATGACATATAATAACTAAACTTAATTGTTGCTTTACTTATTTTATGTTGGACCATATATTAAGGGTGAGCTCCTAACGACTTATTAAAAGTAATATAATCAAAATTAGAACTTAGTTTAGTCCTAATTGACTAGGGTAATAACCTCAGGTTATTACACTCAACCTCAAGAGAAGAAGGCTGAGTATTAATTCTTAAGATAAGTGTAGTATTCTTATCTCAAGTATTAGATTGGGTACTCAAGTATATTGAATTATGAATAAAGGTAAGTTCCAAGTTGCACGAATACTAGCATTTTATGTATATCATAATCATATCACAATACTAAGTATAAGTAGGGGTAAATACAAATTGCGAAAGCTAAAATATACATCCAAATATATTCATCACAGAAGCTAAGTAAAGTATTCATCTCAGAATAGAAAAGAATATATATCCAAAATTATTACAACTGTAAGCTTAATGAAAATACAAAAAATAGTCTAAATATTGAGCTAAAAATAACTGTTGTAGAAAATAAAGGCTGATGATGAGTTCTCTAATGTTTTATGAACTCCTTCTGGATCTCTTGTGAAGGCTCTTGATCTGGCTCCACAAGTTATTTTGGATATAGCAAATTGCTATATCCCAAAAGTACTACATATTAGACAATAAGTCTTATATAGCTTAAATTAACATTAATGTTAAATTTTTTAATCCTAGCTATCCTACCAAAGCTTGTTCATGAATTATAGTCTCAATGAAAGTATAAGCAAAAGCCTTAAAGAACCCTAAACTTAGACTTATTAGTTTAAATCTAAGTGATCAGAACTTCAGATCTTAGATCTCAAATCTTAGACTTTAGACTTTAGATCTTTTAATTGGATTGAATTACCTTCATTTGGAATTCCTTACTTGATTAATTATTTAACCCTTTTGAAACCTTCCTTGTGGGTGTAGGATTGATTCAATCTATAGAATAACATAATTATCATAAAGATTGAATATAAATCTTAAATTCTTAGTTCTTAATTAAATATTTTATCTTATAACCAGTAGAGTGTAATTAACCCAATAATTGGATAGAAGATTAACCTAATTATTGGGATGTTACCTTAGCACTCAACACTTGATTAGAAGAAAACAAATCAATTGATTGATGCTAAGTGGCCAAGTCACTTTATGAGCAATTATTAAGTTAAATGAATGAAAATAAAAATATAAGTAAATTTAATATTACAAATATTTACAATACTAGAATTTAGAATAATCCACTCATTCATCCCAAACAGTTTTAAACACAGAAGATACAACACAGATTAATAAATATAGGTAAAAGTAACTTAGACAGTTTATTACAAACTTTAAAAGTAAGAGAAAATTGCAATATGTAAATCACCCTCTCTCTTACTATACAAGTAATATGTTAAAATCAAGCAGAAGCAGAATTCCTTATAAGCCCTTCAATTACTTGGACCTGCATCACCTGAATAAAAGGGCTCTTGATCTTTCATATTTTAGAATTTAAATGTGATAGGGCAAAGCCAAGAAAAGAAAAAGTGTAGTTAGACTAAACAGTCTAAGCATATTTTAAAATTAGCTATATTTTTAGATTAACAAGATATCACAATTATGATTTAAAATTTAAAGTAAGCAACAGTACTATAAAAGTTGTAAAGTATGGGAAAGTGAAGTAAGCATAACTGTAAGGAAAACAGTATGAAATAAGTTGAGTAAAAATACTCACTTTTATTAAAGTCTTAGCCTGTATTGAAAATTGGTAAGGGGAAAGCATCCTAAAAGCTAGAAACTACTATGTGCATGAAATGAAAGCAATATATGTTCAATTGGAATTTATGCTAAGTGAGTAAATGTCATACAGTGAAGCATAAATTGAAATTAAGCAATATACACTGTATTCAATTTAAACTAAAGTAAGTAATACACAATAGTGAAAATAGAGAGTGTAAAGCCAAGAAAATAAGGAAATATCTTAGATTCTCAATCTAAGATAATCATAGTCTAGAACTATGAAATGAAAGCATAACTAAACAGTTATGAAGAGATCTTACAATTTATAAAATAACTCTTATATCTTTAGTTAAAGTTACATTTAGAAACTACCTCATTCTGTAGGAGTACACAACAGAATGGGCGAGGAGTTAAGCACATTTGCTTAACCAGATACAGTGCGAAAGTTGAACATTCATATTTACCCTCTCTAAAATGTGAAGTCCTAATATAAGCGCTTTCTTTTGTACTCAATTTGCCACAAGGCATTCCCCTTTAAAATTTTAAGAAAATCTTTATTTATGCATAATGATCTTGAATGAATGTTCAAGAAAAGAGGCCCAAAGCTAGGTAAGCATCCAATAGATTGCAATAATTGTAAAGTATGTGATATCTTTTTGTTATCTAAACTTTTAATAATCTATTCATAATTGGAGTTAATTAAACTCCAAATTGACTTATAAATATTTGATCTTAAGTCAATTCTAAAATGAATGTAAGTTTATTTTTATGAAACTTAAAATTAGGAAAAAGATAAATTAAACTCAATTTAAAATAAAAGAAAAACTTATCTAAAGCTTAAAAAGAAGAGGAACTATCCTTTTCAATTAGATTGATTGAGAATTAAGGTTTAAAAATGAACTATTGAAATGGATATTTTGAATTGAATACTAAAATTTTCTAAAAAATTTCTAAGTCTTAAAATTCTTAGAAATTTCGGCAGTCTCCTTTATTTTTATTCAAATAAATAATTTTCACAATCAAATATAAGTTAATCCATTGACTATTTCTAATTCTAAAATAGAGTTCAATCCTTTTTATAGGATTGCTCATTTCCAATTCTAAAATAGAGTTCATTTACAGTTCTAAAATAGAGTTTAACCCTTTTTACAGGATTACTCATTTCCAGTTGTACAAATATATAAAAACTAAACTAAACAGTTTATTCATCCTATATAAAACATCTAATAAAAAGAGATGCAGAATAAAATTGGTAATTTATAAGAGCAGCATTATGTGACTTTTTGCACATAGCATTTAATTTAGCATTCATGTATTAATTTTTACAACTCAACCTGCAACACAAAATAGCATTAAAGTTAGCATTTATATATTATAGAAATAAGAATCATTTGAATTTAAAGGTAGCATATGATTCCATTAAAAAAGGGGCACTAACTATTTAGATTAACTTTACAAAGTACAAGCAATTTATAACTTAGCATGCTAAGAATAGTCATATTTGATTCAGCATTTGATTTTATAATTGCTTGGTAGTATAGAATTCTAATAAGAGACTGAGAGCATGTAATTCTCATAACATTTAGATACTAAAAATAATTGACATCATTTAATCATACATAGAAGCATTTGAACTCATAAGATTTCTTTTTAGAAAATGGTAGCTCATATTTCCCATTTCATTTGATAATAATGGCAGCATTTTAACAACATTGAATTACTTTTATTCTCATTAAACTAAAGGTGGTAACATTTGATCACATGAATAATGGCAGCTCTTTACCCTTACTTACACTAATTGACATCAATAGATCTATATAACATAAATAAAATATAATAGTTCATGCTCAACACATACTAAACAGTATAACTAATGTATTTGATTTTCTTATAAGAACAAAAGATGGCAGCAATTTGATTATTTGATTCTACTTTGGAATTAAAAGCAACATTTAATCAATTTGATTTCACTTTAAATGAAAGTCAACAATTGACCTTATACATAATATAATTGGTAGCATTTGATTCATCTCATTACAATTAATAACAACTTTTAATCATTTAAGATCTTCATTGATCTCCTCTTTGGAAATACATGGCAGCATTAAATTCATTGGGATAAATAGCAGCATTTAATCTTATAAACTAATGGGCAGCACCTGCTTTACCTTGAAATAAGTGGCAACACTTGTCCTCTTATGACAACATTGAGATCTCAAAGAATATATTGCAACATGTGTATTTATTAAAAGAATAATAACATTGATACTTTTATATCTCACGAATTTATACAATTGATGGCAGCCATTGATTTGATGCATAATTGATGGCAACAATTGACTTTATTCATAATTTATGGCAGCAAGTGACATTTTACTAAACTAATAACAGCAATTGATTCCACACATAATTAATAGCAACAATTGAATTTATTGAAATAAATGACAGCACATGAATAAAGTTAAAACACAACATTACAAAGTGCAATAAATTTAGATGAGAAGCTCTAAGTGCAGTTATAGCAAATTCAGATCAGAAGTTTTGTGTAATAAAATTAGAATTACTATAGTTAAAAAGTACCAGGTGTAGCAACTTCAGATCGAAAATTGGAAACGCTATATATAAGCATATATTCAACATCATTTTCTTGTTCTTAGATTTAGAAATTTTCAGATCAATTTATCAGAAATAGGATAAAATGCACTGTTGTTCATTTCCAAGTTTTCTTTTTCCTCATACTATTAATTATGTAAAATTTATACTTTATATTTTAATAAAAATTATGACAACTTTTTATATCTCTTCCTGAATATCACGAGAGATTTTACATGGTGGACATTAGAAATGCTCTCATCATTGTTGATGTAAAATAAGTATACATCTACATAATTTTGACACCTTCAAGAATGAAGAAAAAGTTGTGCACGTTGCAAGAAAAATTTACATGGTTTAAGCACTCTACTCGTCGATATTAAAAAGTAAACAGAAGAAAAAGTTTTGTAGATACTCTCAATAAGATGCTAATAATATTCTAACATGAGATATAAAGTACCCTATTCCAAGTATATTAAAACTAAATTTTTGAAAAAAAAGAATAAGAAAATGTTTTCTTAGCATAAAAGTTAATCAAATATGAACTCTCAATTTCTTAGCAAAACTGTGTCCCATATATTGTAAGAGAAACTAGTACCTCCGTTCAAATCAATTTAAATTATTCTTGCGGACCATACTCAATAGTTGAGTCAAGAACTGTCAATATTATAAGTATAAGAAATTGTAGAAAATCTGATCAACTTATTCAGCACAAAGAAAAAATGATAAGCTTAACTATAATGATGATTACAAACTCATATACAATGTAAATCATTCTCATCTTTTGGCTGAGAAACACATCTTCAAATATAGCAACAAATTCAAGAAAAAGCTATTATTTTAGTAATCATAATTTGTTAATTTGGAAACCTGTCTATAGATTTTATGTCAACCATTTAATTAATAATAGTATGAAAATTTCAGCCAGACTTTTAAAGCAAACTCTATTAACTAGAAGTTGTTATTTATTAACAATGCATCAAGAAAATGTCTAATGTTACTTAACTCAAAATAACTTGTTTCTGTTAACTAGCTCATCATACGCATATCATAAATATCTCATTTGATTAGTTATAGAATTTAACAATAAATTAACTTTTTTAGAAAACTAGATGTTCGCATGAATTACTAAACATCTAAAACATAACTACTTGCAGGCATTCTTAAAAGTTGAGTTTGATCTTACAATTACTGAAGTTTGAGTTTGACTCATACAATTAGATAGAAAGCTGATCTTGAATACAAATTTGGCATATCAATTTTACACTTAATTTATGAACTTTAAACCAAATCAAATGCTGGAATTTGCATAAAATGAAACAAGTTCAAGTACTAACTCAAACAGGCTTATGAGCCACAATTTAAACTATATTACTAGCAGTATTAGTTGACTGCATAAAGTCTTAAGGAACCTTGCAAATTTCAATGTGTTTCACAGCTTGTTCTTACATTTCGCACAATTCTTTAAATACAATTATGACAAAAATCAACTCATTCTTTTCTTCAACTCGGCATATACACTTATAATTATAATATTATACATATCATCTGAAGAATAAATAATATGTACATACTTGAATGTTTAATATATTGTAATAATGATGTGCTATTGAATCAACTTGAGAGATGATATAAATGACATAGATAGTGAAAGTAGAACATGCTATTTAAGCAACTGTAATAAATTGTTATTTGACAGTGCTGTTTTCCATTATGAGAATCCTAGAATTTGTTGGAGTAGATAATGATATTAAACCATTGGCCATTTTCACAAACTTTATCATATCTAATAATAAGATATAACATCCAGCACACTCTACTCAATTGATGTTATTGTATCAAAATAAATTTTGTTTAATAAAATTGAAAGTTTTCATATAGAAATGAGTAGTTCTTTATTAAAACAGCTAAAAGAGATTCTGATCAAACCTTTAATAACACAACTTCTTATCAAATCATCTATTTATAAATAAGAAATTATATGCAACTTAAATCTTTTGTTCTTACATACTGAAAGCAAATTTCACTAAATCCTAATGAATCCCTCATTTGATAGCTTAAAACCCTGTGTCAATAGTGATTTTAACATTGATTTTATATAAACAACACTGAGGGAAGAATCGAGGGAAGTACCTGCTTGCGTATTGAGAGACCACTACTTGGGTTCAGCACTTACTTCGTTGTTTTTTCCGTCAACTTCCTTTTTTTTCCTGTGCCGAGAGGATGAGGAGGTATTGATAAGAGTAGATTGGCATGGGTATAATTAGGATAGGGATAACAGCATGCTTTTCTCTTGCTCTCCCATTGGCGAGAGTGACGGCGAGTGGCACGCTTCGCCCTTTCTGAATCGAAGGAGATGGCGATCCTCAGGACCGAGCGGCGGGTTAGGGTAGAGGGTATGTGATATTAGGGTAAAATGGAATTATATATATATCTGTGTATATATATATATATATATTAGTTTAAAATCTTTCATTTAAATTAGAATTTCTAGAAAATTTTGAAAACTTGCTTTTTGGCTAAATTGAGGGTAACATACTCAAAAATGAAGTCGAAATTTTAATCGGAAGTCATCTTAATTATTTGATTTATCAGATTAAGAAAATATAATAAAATAATCAAGAATTTTGACTTTCTCCAAAACTCACCAATATTTCACCCCAATCTAATTTGGGTGTGAGAAACGCAATGGCAAAGTCCATTTTTGATTTTGAAGTCTAAATAAATTAGGTATCTTCAGAATTATCAGAAAATCAAGAAACGTTGGAAATTACCAAACGGTCTCCAAATTGCACGAAATTTGAAGTGGAGACTTTTAACTCTAATATAAAAGTAATAAAAGAACTTTGGAGTCAATTAGATTACTAATTAATGAGTAACAACATCTAGGTTGTTATATAGAGTGATCTTTCAATTAAGATCTTAGTTTCTGAATCCTTCAGCTTATAAGATTTCTTATATTTAATTTGGGTTTTAAGTGTGAACCCTCGATCATTATTAGGATATTACATTAGACTCAAGATCTGAACACCAAAGTGGAGTTTGGATCCAGAATTCTTAATCTTGATTTACTTAATCAAGATCTGGGTTAAGAGAGAAAAATAATAATAAATTAAGTCATTGATTTATCTACTTTAATCTTTATAGTCATCATATGATTATGAATTAGAACTTGCTAAGTTATATTGTTAACATTAAGGTTGTGAATCTGGGATTATACTCGATAGTTGGATATTGAAGATCCTAAACTTGTATCTTCTCAGAATTGTTATATTTGGATAAATTAGACAACATCAGATATCACATATATCTAGATTGAGTTTCTTACTTACTTTGACTTTGATTACTTTACACACCTTGAATATTGAGTATCGTTCCTTGAGCATAATAGGTAAACTTAGGATATCGAAGATACATCCTTAGTTAGTATTTGAAAAGCATTGCATTCATTCAGTTCTTTTAGTATTTTCAGTTATTAGTGTATGTCATAGCTTAGTCTATCTCATCAGTTCTAGTTTTGTTATATAATAGACTCGGACCTAGCTCTGCGGATGTCTAGGATGAATACATGTCTTATTCTATAAGTTTAACTCGTACCTAGCTCTGCGGATATCTTAGATGGATACATGTTGAACTTTCAGTTCAGAGGTCCCGTATGACCTGTTTCTATTATGACAGTACTATATCTTAGGCTTACTCCTACTTCAGTTTAGTTTTTAGTGTTTGTTTTGCTTTGTCATATGCTTTAGTGGCCTTATTTTAGTGTCAGGCTTGCTTTGTCACATATTTCAGTGGCTTTATTTTTTGCTCATTCATGTACTTTTGTCGTATGCCTAAGTGGCCTTTTCATATTAAATCTGCATGCTTGTATAAATACTCTTATTGATTAGTATTAAATATTAGCATGTTTAGGATGCTATAATTATATGTTTATTTCAGCACTTGTGTTCTTTATACACTCAACATATATTCATGTGATCATAAGCATGTTAGGATAAAATTTATTTCTGTAGTTATAGTTATTTTGTTTTTAGCCTCACCATGTTTAGTTACTTTTTGTATGTTATTCTTACATACTTGTTAATTAGCTATAAATCATTAATTTATGGATATCCTATTCTTTGTAGCTTGTAGTACCTTATAATGCTTGTATATTTAAAACCTTTAAACGTGATATCTTAATTATTCAATTCACTTAAATAACCTAAAATATACTTAGACAATTATCTAACTATAATATTTTTCTTTTATTGGCTGGGGCCCTGGCATTTGTGGTACTAATAAATGTCAGATCCGGAGCTGTTCGTAGGCAGTGCTGCAGAAGAGGAGCTGGTGTAGGAGGAGAACCTTCCCACTGCTACTTAGTTAGATTTTATTTCTTACAGTGAAGTTTTGAGAGATCTTTACTTTTATTTAATTCAGTTTATAATAATTAAACTCTAGATGTATTTACTTTTCTGTATTTGATCTGAGTTACTATTTCTTTTACTCTCTTATACTATGTTGTGATGTGGATGTTATATTATACTGTTTCTTACTTCTGTTACTTTGATTTGTATTGATGTATGTTCACAGTTCCAGGTACAAGTCCTTGGTTTAAGGCAGGTTGGGTCCCATCTGACTTTACTTAAGTTGGGGATTTGCAACAGCTGGAGCACCGTACTCTCCGCGATTATGCTAATATTAGTATTAGCATCACTGCAGAAAAGTACGAGGCCCCACACCAACCCAAATCTAATTTCGTAAGCATTGTATTCAATTGGAATAATAGAATAATTATGGATCAAAAGGGAGGAGGTATCGAGCCTAATCGACTCTTCACAATAACTGGGGTACCTAGTTTGCCGGAGGATCTTGAATCGATTAGCAGAGGAGACTTTAGAGGTTGCAAAGCTTGCCGAAGATGCTAGAGGTCCTGAACACTAGGACTAACCTTCTATCCACTGTACGCAAGCACTGGATCACTGGGCGAGCTCGAGCAGACTGACAATGGCAAATTGGGGAAAAATCTTAATAGAGTTCAATTAATCAGCAAACAGCTTTAGGAAGGATCTTGAGGCTATTTATAGTCTCAAGGGATGGGTTGGGGTGTAAAGGGCTAGCTGGAGATGATCCGAGAGCTCGAGCCATGGTCGAGCTTTCAAATTCTATTTTGAGCTCGGCTAAGCCACGGAGCCCGATTGGGTTGCCATACCATTGAAGGAATATCCCCAACGGCTTGCTAAAGTGGAGGAGGTATTAGGGGACAAGATCGGCAGTTAGCGTACGCGCAAATTTTGCCTATCAGGAGTGGGGCACGCTCGAGACGATGATCCACAGTGTAGGTGCATTGTTGGTCATCTTATTTATTAATCAGATAAATGTCACGTCCCAGATCAAATGGATCTTAACGGTCGATCACGGAAGCGATCCGGACTGTAGTATCTACGAGAAAATTAGACGGTACATTTGCGCTTTCGTAGATCTAAATCCTAACCGTTGAGATCGCGAGTTTGACGGTTGGATAGAGTAGGGCTCCACTATCGCATGACCCGGGCCCAGCAGCGGATCACCTGCGGTCCACACAACGGATCCCAATTTAGTTAAATCATTTAGATGATATAATTATAATTAAGAAATGTTAGGATCCCTTATGTGCAACTTTTCCAAATTAAATTAAATTTAAAATATACTTAAATGATCTCCAAAAATTCTCGAACTTGCACCCCTAGCTAATTTGGGGGTAAAGAATTCAAAAATACAATCAAAATATTAATTAAAGATCAAAATATTTAGCTACTATTAAGGGTACCTAATTGGATAAAAAATATCCATTTGACCTAGAAAGGTCTGATTTACCACAAATTTTTAGTGTTAGCTTATAATGACATATTGAATGAAATTGAACTTTAATTAGAGCATGATTAAGCTTATAATTAGTTAAGTAACAACCTAGGGTAATTATAAAAATTATTCTTTGGAGGAATTTACTTGGGAAAATGAGGCAGATATGCATCATAAATATCCAAAGCTCTTTGAGAACTCTGGTACATTTTATATCCTTTCTTAAGCTTCTTCTATCATTATTTCCATATTTCATGTTCAATATATTTTCTTCCCTTGAGTGATGTCGAAGACAACATCGTTCTTAAGTGGGGGCGTTTGTAATAACACAAAGTTGTTACTCTGCTAAGTCTAAGCTAAACAAAGTGCTAATTTCCATTATATTAAACTTAAATAGCCAATTAAATTTAACCCCTTTCTTGCACCAGAAGAGTAGATCATACGTGAGGATGAAATGGTGACCTCATCTTCCTCTATGGTGTTGCTCCAGCAGGTTTTATCGGTGAAGAGGAGGTGAGATCGACAATCTTCTTCGTCAAAGGGGAGATGACTGACCTGCTAAAGAATCGAAGAAGATGAATGGGAAGATTGGTGAGCTCACATACTGAATGAAGGTGGATGGATCCACGGGATGGAGGAGATCTACGTGAGGGAGAGAAAAGAGAATGCGGGAGCCTACTTCTTGCACCCAAAGGAGCTGAGGAATGGAGGTTTTGGATGGATATAATATATAAGGAATGGCTTTTAGGGTATTTATATAGCTGGTGCCAAGTTATTATAATCCTTGGATCAAGATCAAGTGGCTACAGATCGCCTAAAACTTCAAAGATTTGATCAGTCTTTGATGGATCTCCAAAAATTACAAACTTGATACCGAAATGAGTATCTCGTCAAGACAAACGCACGTGTCTAAAAATTATTGAATTTGGACGAGTATTCTGTTTTATATTAATTTTTAAATGAAAAACTTTAAAAATTCACCAAGATAAATCAAGAGCTCAAAAATTAGAGAAACTTAAAGTATAACATCATCAATTAATGATTAAACTAAATATATAACAATTTTTAAATTATGATTTATATTTTATTTATTATTAATTTCTAAAATTAAAACTTCGTGAATTAATTTAGGTCGATCTGGGGATCCCAATTATGCTCAAATTTTCACAGGAGGATCCCCTCAATACGCTTTATTTGAAGATATTTTTATTCGACTTAAATTGGGATCTTGATTTTTCATCTTAATTTGATCAAATTTAGGTAAAATCGACCGGGTAACAACCTTGTGTTATATTGTAAGTTCAAGTTAGAGTATTAAGGACTTGATTAGGTTGTTTTCTTAATAAAATTGATCTAAAACAAACTTAAGATGTTAAGTTTGTATAGCTGAATGTTGTATAACTGAATATTGAATGATTGAGATGAATTGGTGAGATAGATTGATTAATTATGTTTAGATCTGTAATGATAAATTAAGCTATTAATAAGGAAAATCAAAATATAGATTTAAATTATTTATTATAATTATTAGCCTTATGATTAGGCTAAGATTTGATTATGTCTTAGCATCTGAATAAATAGTTAAGCTCAAGATAAATATATAATAATGGGGATATTATTTTATGCTTTAGATGCTTACCAGTTTACCATACTTTCAAACTTCACATGACATTCAACATATCATGTTTTGATGAATTTTTAGTCACATGGTTTATGCATTTTTTAAATGGCATATTGGCCAATTTGGACTCAATTCTTGAATTCGATGCATTGGGCACAATCTCATATTCTGTTATCAGTGCGCATTGGGCACAACTCTAATATATATATATATATATATATATATATATATATATATATATATATATAGCGGTGCGTTGGGCATAAACTAATAACTATTATGGAAGCGTTTGGCTCATATTATAGCGATGCAGTTGGCACAAACTAAGGACTTATATGAAAGTGCTTGGCTCATTTGTTTTGATGTGTTGGGCATACTTACTTTATATGGATGTTGTTGAAGCACATTTCTATTATATATTGTAATGTATGCATTTGTGTTGAAATATATTTTGTAGTTCAATATTGTATATTATGACATTTAGTTTCGCATATACTGTATATATTTTCAATATTTTTCTGCAATTTAGATTTTTTATTTTAGAGTAGTTATAGTTATTTGCTTAATTATTATTTCAATTAGATTTTTTTTTTAGTTACTGCTTTATGTTAAATATACATGTAATATAATGAATGCATTTTAGTGAGCCTAAAATGTACTTAAACGTATTATTTAAGTAAGATTTCTTTTTTTTTGCTAGGGCCTTATATTATGAAACTGATAATCTCATATTCAGCTTGCTTTGAGAAGCCTTTACTTACTGTAGGAGGCTTAAGAGGAAGTGAAGCGTGGAGTTGCTGAGTAGCTATTACAGTCTTCTTCCGTAGTTATTTTCTACTTTAGTGAGATGAGAGATTATTTCTGTATTAAAGTCTGTAATAAGTAATATATTTGAATGTATTTTTTTTATTTGATTTTTTGAGATGTATGCCCTTACTTACTATTTCTAGATGAATGAATGTATAGATGATGTATCTTTAGCTTCTGCACTCTGTTCTCTATATTATAATATACTATTTATATTGTACTATGATCATCAGTATCAGTAGACTTGCATTATTAATCAGGTTAATGAAATACTTAACTTGATTAACGAGATTTAGTAATGAATCGCTCCATCGCGAATACCATTTGGTTGTGCATAGCAACGGGATGGAGCACTACAGGTAGCCCTCCCCCACCCTTCCTGTGGTGACCCTCACCCTTAACCCTCAATAGGTTTATATTAAGGGTGGAGTGTCACTCTGGTTAACCCCTTACTTAGCATTGGATTATGATAAACTCCACAATCCACCTGATTAGAGAAAGGTTAACTCAGAATCAGTCAAGCATTCACTATATAAGTAAAAATACAGAGTGCGGAAGCGATAAATAAATGACATCCAAGCATCATAATGTATATAAAAAGAGAAATATAACTCAGAAAAGTAGCATAGTGAAATCTGAATATACAGTCATATATACCTGTATTATTACATCAATTAAAGTTTAACAAAATAAATGTTCAAAATCCACTCATCCTCACAGGCAGTAAATGACTATATATCTTCTGGCCCCAACTGCTGCGCCTCCTCTAAGTAAGACTCCTCCTCGGGCGTAGGCTCCTCAAACTGCTCTAAGCCTGACATTGTCGGTTTCACAATGTAAGGCCCCAGCCAAAAAAGAGAAAATCTGGTTAGACAATTGTCTAAGTGTATTTTAAGCTGAATTTTTAATAAGATTATATAATATCACCATTTTACCATTTACTTCTAAGCATGATGTGTAAATACAGGAGCAGTAAGCAACACTAGTAAAAAAGCAAACTATGGACTATACTCTATAGTATAAATAAGGCAAGGAAAAAAGGCTGAAGCATGCCTTGCATAATAAGTAATCAAGGAAAGGCATATAAGTGTAAATATAACTGAATAAATGCTGGAAAAAAAATTCTACATACTAAACATGCTGGTGATCAATAAAAATAATATGCTAATTAAAAAAATGAATAACTCAGCAATGATATATACATATAGCAGCAAGATTCTAATATATATAAAGTAGTACAAAGAAATAGCTAACTGAAAAAGAATATACTGAAACAACCACAACTGCATATAAATCTATAATACATTAACTGCCATACAGAAAAGAGCTACACTAGCTCGCCAAAAGAAACTAAAGATCTTAGCACGATACGGCTAGGGCTACTCCTAGCTCGATACGACTAAGCCAACAACAGTCACATATATGGCCCTAACACGATACGACTAGGGCTACTCCTAGCTCGATACGGTTAGGTCACCAACTATCATACCGAAATATCCTGGTACAGTACGGCTAGGGCAACTCCTAGCATGATACGGCTAGGGCAACATTCGGTATGATCAAAAGAACACTGAGAGGCAGCTCAATCACATCAATTCATTATTATTTCACTTATTTACTTTAATATTTTCATAAGGAATCTAGGGAGCCTACATAATTTTCTAACATTTTATTTATGCATCAAATGTCTTATATGATATGCTCAAAGAAAAAAAATATAGGGCACAAAAATACAAGGTATGCGTAGCAACAAATAACAAGTAAGCAAGAGACTCGACTACACATGGTGATATCATTTGTTTTCTACTTAACTATTCTAACTATTCCAAAATTATACAAGTTCAGGATCACCATTTTCCTACTATTGAGTGTAATTTAGAAACTCATCCTTATAAGTTAAGAGGATTAGAACTGATCAGGTTTTAATCTAGATCAATCAGATAGATGACTATGAATTAAACAAATAAATCATACGTCCTAATTTTGTGAATTTAGACGTTCTAACTAAGATCTGATCAAGATCTTCTACACCTATGGATTATGGATTAAACACTACGAGATTTTAGGTTTAATCACATAATCCAAACTGGATAAGACCTAAGTTTTAGGTTTTATACTATAAGTGATCTACTAGTTAAGGCAGATCCTATTAAGTAATCAAACTTAATAGGATGAATCTCCTATCTTAAATCTAAAGTTAAAAGATAAACTAATCACAATGGGTTGTAAAACAAAATAATATTTAGAAACTACTAAAACCAAAGTTTCACCCATAAGGTAACCCAATTTACCCAATGAATGAACTCTAACATAGGATCTAGTCCTAATCTCAGGAAAGGTCCTTAAGGTGGGGTGCTTAAGACTTAGGAAAAATTATTAGAATTCAATTTAATGACTTATTTTATTTACTTATATGGTACTAATATGATTACATTATTAATCCTAGTATTCTAAGATTTTAATTAAGGGCTAAAGTTGAGTAATCTCTAATTTTAAGGTAAAATGACCATTTTGCCCCTACTTTAAGGGTCAAAAAGTCAACTTTTGATTTAGGGGTCCAAACTGAGTTTTCTCTTCTCCAACTAATTTCTTACTGTCTAACTTGAAGATAGACAGTAAGTACGTCCAATTTGGACGAGAAATGACCGAGTTATGGCTAAAATAAGGCTAGGGGTATTTTGGTCATTTTCCTAAATTTTAAGGTTCAAATCTTATATATTATTTCTGTGAAAATGATAACATTAAAATTCTAAACTAGGTAGCTTCTTGAATTTTTGGATTTGGAGTTAAATTGATCAAGTTATGGCCATTTGAAGTCCAAGGGCATTTTGGTCATTTTTCACTAAAGTCAACTCTAAATTCTAGAGTTGACTTTTTGTCCTGATGTCTAAATGGGAAAACTAATACTACTACGGTGATGCGCCACTCTCCTGAGCATTTTAAGACCCATATTGACTATGTTTCGATAATCGGGTAAAAAGTTATGGGGTCTTAAAGAGCCCCAAAATGCTACCTCGTTATGCGTACCTCGAAACAAAATTTTACATTAATGCCATTTGATCATAAATATTTTTCTGAGTATTTTAAGACCCATATTGGCTATATTTGGATCATCTTACAAAAAGTTATTAAATTTTTAAGTTTTACTATTCAAAATTACAATTTGAAATATTTTACTATTTATTTATTCAAATTGTATTATTTTACTGTTCATTCCTAAAATTTAAATTTAATATTTCTAATTTTTATATCATTTACTGTAGCAAAGTAATTAGTGCTAATTACTTTTTAATTAGTCATAATTATTTATTAATTATGAATTAATTTAATTATATTTTACGGTTCAAAAGTAATTAAGCTAATTACTGTTTAATTAATTATCCTAATTACTGTTTAATATTAATTAACTTATAATTATATTTAATTAATCAAATCTACTGTTCAAAAGTAATTAACACTAATCCTGGGTTAATTAATACTAACTGTAGTTAATTATGGCTAATTAACACTAATAGTAACTTAATTAATTTCTAATTAATCAACAGTGGGCCATACTGACACGTGGCACCTTTAGAGGCTGCCACGTGGCACAGTGGACCCCACTGGTTGCTGACTCAGCACGGCTGACTGGTCAATGGGCCCCCACCGGACACGTGACACTGTGGGTCCCATAGCTGCTGACTCAGCTCGGGTGACTGAGCAGTGGTCCCACCTGACACGTGGCACTGCCAGAGGCTGCCACGTGGCACTGTGGGTCCCATGGGCTGCTGACTCAGCTCGAGTGACTAGGCATTGGGCCCACCTGACACGTGGCACTGCCAGAGGCTGTCCCGTGGCACTGTGGGTCCCACGGGCTGCAGACTTAGCCCGGGTGACGGGGCTGTGGGCCCCACTTGACACGTAGGCAGTGCCAGCGGCTGCCACGTGGCACTGTGGGCCCCACTGGGAGGCGAACCGCCGCGGGTAAACCCGGGCAGTGGGCCCCACTACCACGTGGCGGGCCCAGAGGCGGCCACGTGGCTCGGTGGGCCCCACTGGGGAAGCCGAACCGACGCGGGCTCAGGCGGTGGGCCCCCACGTGACACATGGCGTGCCCAGAGGCTGCCACGTGGCACTGGTAGGCCCCACGGCCGAAGCCGAAGCGACGCGGGCTCGGCGTGTGGGCCCCACGTGACACGTGGCGTGCCCGTAGGCGGCCACGTGGCTGGGTGGGCCCCACCCGCGCTGACGCGGACCCGCCCGAGCGGGCCGGTCGCGGGGTGACCCGGCCCGGCCCGAAGCGGCGACCGTTCGTGTAGATGACATCCTAATCTACCTATCCTACAATTATTGCAATGATCGAACGGTAAACGAGGGAGATCGGGGTACCTGAAGGTCGGATCGGTGAAGGGATTTGGCGGAAAATCTGGGCGGACTTCGAGGCTTGATTTCGACTCGATCCAGGCTCCGATTTTTGCAAACTCTGAGCCTATGGGTCGGTCGAGGTCTTATAGACCGAACGGCGACCTTGCCGAGGTCTGGATGCGGCCGGATTGGCCAGCAAATGCGACGGGCCGCCGCGTGTCACGCGAGCGGAGAAGGCGAGGATGACACCTCAGGACCGTCGGGTCTGCGCGATCGCGGACGGGCCGGATCGCGCCAGACCGCGCGACGCGGATCGCGGCCGAGGGCCGTAGGATCCGCACACGATCGGACGGATCGGACGATCTGACGGCGTCGTTAACTGGAGTTAACGGCGTCGTACGGCGCAGTTAATTAATTAATTAAATTTTTTTTTTTTAACATTTTCAGAAAAAAATTTTGAACATATTTTTCCTAGCTAATTTGGGGTCAAGGAATTCAATGGCATGGTCGGATTTTCAATCCGACGAGTATTTTGATACCTCGTTTTCTGGGGTATTTTATTATTAAAATATTCGTCAAAATTTCGACGACTTCCGATTGACACGAAAACTTCACCCCAAGCTAATTTGGGGTCAAGGAACGTAATGGCAAGTGTCCATTTTTCGATCGGAGATCAATTTAAATAGGTCAATTTCTAGGATTTTTTGGATTTCTAGAAATCAGGATCTTCCAAATTGACTCCTGATTTGGGCTGGGTTTAGGAGATTGACTTCATTGACCTGATTAGCACATCTAATTATGTTTAAGACTTAGGATTAATCCTAATTATCTAAAGTAACAACATGGGTTGTTACACTTTCCTTACCCTATATAAGGCCCCTGACCTCTCTTCTCTTTCCCACTCACATCCACATTCTCCTCCGCCTCTGGCAGGCCACCAAACTCCCTCCTCCACCTCCATATATCCTCGGTAATCCCTAGCCTCCCGCTCCCTCACCCCTTGACAACATCAAGGCCTCCCCTCACCGCTATCCTCTAATTCTTCCTCCCCGACCAACGACCTCCCCTCGCCTTGCCACATCGCAGTGTTAATGCCACGCCGACACCATCCAAAATCCTCTCGAGTCTTCGCCCACCTCCTCGGCAAGTCATTGCCTCCCATCGGCAGGCCCCATTCGAAGAGAGAGAAGTGTCATAAAAATTAAAAAAAATGTGAGTGAGGAAAATTTTACGTGCTAATTGAAATATTAAAATGTTAAATGAGAGATTAAAATAATTAAATATTAATTTGACTCTTAACATCACTAACCTACTAATCATTAATTTTTATTTTTACTCATAATATTTATTTTTGCAACTGATATTTAATTTCTCCTACTAACATTTTTACTCATAATATCTTTGATTTTATACTACTAACATCTTTTTAAGCAATTTTTATGTTCTTTATTTTTTATTTTTTATTTATTTAATATTTAATATAATATATATATATATATATTATAGTATTATTATTATAGTTATATTTTGTTTTACTATGCTATGCTATAATAAAAATAGTATCATTAATTTGTTATTATTATTATCACAATTATTATTATTATTATTGAAAGAAATGATAATTATAATAATTCATAAATATTATTATTATTATCATTAGATAACTAAGGATAATGATAATGATAATAAATATATAAATTATTATACTTACAATTATACATATAATAATAATAATATCAATAATATTATTATTACACTATCTCTCATATAATATTATTATATTATTCTCCTTTTATTATCATCTGCTAATATTAAATAATAATAATAATAAGTATATAATATTACTTATTATTATTATTATCATCATTTATTAAACATAATACTAATGATATTACTATAAAATTATAATATTCTCTCTTTATTTTTATTTATAATAATAATAATAAGTATATAATTATATTTATTATTCTTATCATTGCATAAAATAATAATGATAATGGTAAAATAATAATATTAATTTTTATCATCTTATTATTATTTTATTGTTCTCTCTTTAAAATAAGCATATATGCATAAAATTATCATTAAAATTAGCAAAATTATTTTCCTCTTATTATCATATTCTCTCACCATAATAAATAATAACAATACATTCTATGTGTAAATTATTATAATTATTATTCATAATTATTATCTTTATTTTTTTAATATACATATATATTATTCTCTTTCTAAATAAAAATAATATTCCTATTTTATTCTTAACTTATAAATAATAATAATAATAATAATAATAATATCGATATATATTATTATTATTATCATAATTTTTTCTGTCATTATCATTCATATTGTTATCTATGTTACCATGTTTCTGTGTCATCTTAATCATCCTCTCTTCTCCTTAATTTCATTTATTCTACTTACTTCCATTGAAACACATAGATATAAATAGAATATAATAAAAGTCTTTATTTTTAAAAAAATTATTCATCACATTGCTAATCAAGATGTTACACATAAATTAATAAAAGATCAATTTATCACAAAAAATAGGTATCTGGATATCATTAAGTATATTATATGCTAATTTTATTGCCTGCTACTGCTTCACTCTGAGCATCAATAATTCTATTTTTGTCAAGTTGATAATCATTTTTGGAAATTATTGTTGAATCTATTATCACTTTAATAATGTTTGTCACATATTTTGAGAAAGATTATAATGTCTTATATGAAGCTATATCATCAAAATAAATATTATGAGAAAGAAGATTCTTTGTTACTAGACCTGTACAGTTACTGAGTTAGGCAGACCTACTGGGGTTATAAGGAGACCTTACCAATACTTTGGAGGGAGTTGGTATCGATTAAAGTAAAATATAAGAAACAAATTACTAGATCAGGTAGATGCACATTGATTCTTCCCATTCTATACACTACTGCCGAAATAGAATCTAAAATTTACTAGCAATATATAAGACATATTTTCAATATCTTAAAATAGTGATAGTTATCTATTGTGACAGTAAATGAATTATTTATTTAGAAATTATACATCTTTACTTGTTTTATATTATCGCGCACTGATCTTTGCTTTATAAAATGTATATTGCAAAATTTTAAACACTGTTCTACACCTATTAACGTTTGTTTCATTGCTTATCATTTATATATAATATAATTAATGATATTCAAAGTACTTAGAATATTCTCTAATGAATGTTAAACCTAAGTATTTTTGTTATAAATGCTAAGTCAGGATTTCGAAAAATAATTTGATCAACCTTGTGATATTCAACAACTGCACTTTTTGTTATTTTTCACTTTTTTTATCTATATATTCGAATAAAGATAGTCATACTAATGTAATAATAGTTTAAAATATTGAAAAAAAAACCTTTTTCATATTTCAAATTTGGATTAATGAATGTCTGCGATAAATTATATTATTATTCCAAATCTTGACTATAATTCTCAGCAAGTCAAACAAACCTTAAATCTCATGCCCTCGCTGGCTCGAGAATTGGGGGATGTCACAGTATTATTGCCTAATTTTGTTGCAACTACTGGTCTCGGGGTATGTTCCTTTACTTGCCTCTTTTTAATAAGTTATAAATATTTTATTTATAAATTTCATTTACTTGTGGCTTGTTGCACCTATAGTTTTATTTTCATTATTTAAGTTAAATGTGATATTCTAAAATATTATAAATCAATAAACATCCTAAAATGTACTTAAAATTGTTTAACATAAAATCTTTTTTTTTTTGTTGGGGCCATTAAGTATAAAATTGACATGTTAGACTTGGAGCCTTTTAAGGAGGTTGCACCAAGTGATGAGCTTAGCCAGGAGAATGATCATGCTACTGTAGTTTGGATCTTTTGTTTTGCCTTTGGAAATGGTGAGTGTTTTATTTATCAGTTATATATTTATCTTAATTTGTAATAATTCAGGACTTGTATGTATTTTTATTTTTGTACTTTTATTTTGAACTAACTTATTTCTTACATTTGAACTATGGATATGAATGTTATTTTTCTGGCTTCTGCACTTTGTTATTCATGTATCTTCATTTAATGATTAGTTATTAAGCATGTGGCAAATTCTGTAGTTATCAATAGATTAGTGAAAAACCTAATCTGACAATAATTGAGGGTCTGTCACGATGATCACTTAATATTAATCATGTTAATATACGTGTTAACATGACCACGATCGAGATAGGGTTCCACAGCTGAACAATTCAACTCGTTTAAGCTTAGGAGTTGTAACTATGCACCTAAACACACCTATAGCGCATCTATGCATGTTGCATTTAACACATTTATTTCTTGTATCTAGGTGCTTAGCCTAATTAAATTATAAGGGTATATTCTAATAGCTTATGATTATTACAAATTGGTTGCTATTGTGGCTGGGCATTACATACTTTTCAAGGGTTGTGCATGTATAAAAAGTTTTGCAAGTCAATGTGGGCTTAAGTCATTGTTAAATCTCTTGTCTCCTATCCTATAAAACATAATGAAATATAAAATAATCGTAATTCAAAGATCTCTAACACAAAATTAGGACTCATAAATCCCTACAAATATAACATAAACTCTCAAAAATAGAATCGTAATTCTCATAACATAATTGACCAATTTCACTATTCCTATATATTGCCAACAGATCACCCTATATCTAGGTCTAGTGTCACACTAGGGGGAGACAAAGGTAACACGTCCAATGCTCTTTTTAAAATATATAAATAACACAAGTTGTATATACTGATAGATTCGCATAAAGTATTTATTACATTATATATGTGTAATGTATAAAATGAGGTCTTAGTTATTTATAAATCTAATATGTGTACTGTAATTACAAATATGAAAGATTTGTAATTTCATATTTGGTGATATAATTATTGTAGAATATGTAATTACAGAATAATCTATTTATATATGGTGAACTTATAGATATTTAAATATGAAATAATTTAACAAAATTATTGTGAAGACCCACTTAAGTAGTAATAAGTGAAACTCTTAAATATCGATGCACCTTTTCAGATAACGATGGAGTTCCTAATAAGAACTCCAAAGTTAAGCATGCTCAGGTGGGAGCACTCCCAGGATGGGTGACATGCTGTGAAATTATCTTATGTGGGCAAAATCGTGAGGTCTTTCAGGCCAAAGCAGATAATACCTTGGTGTTAAGAGTTTGGGCCGTTCCAAATAGTATCAGAGCAAACTATAGGGTGTCAGATAGGAGCTAAGTATCATACAGGGAAAAGTACCTATGGCGACCCTCACCCTTAACCCTCAATAGGTTTAGATTAAGGGTGGAGTGTCACTCTGGTTAACCCCTCACTTAGCATGGGATTAGGATAAACTCCACAATCCACCTGATTAGAGAAAGGTTAACTCAGAATCAATCAAGCAGTCACTATATAAATAAAAGTACAGAGTGCGGAAGCAATAAATAAATGACATCCAAGCATCATAATGTATATAAGAAGAGAAATATAACTCAGAAAAGTAGCATAGTGAAATCTGAACACACAGTCATAGGTACCTGTATTATTATATTAATTAAAATTTAACAAAATAAATGTTCAAAATCCACTCATCCTCACAGGCAGTAAATGACTAGATATCTTCTGGCCCCAACTGCTGTGCCTCCTCTAAGTAAGGCTCCTCCTCGGGTGCAGGATCCTCAAACTGCTCTAAGCCTGACATTGTCAGTTTCACAATGTAGGGCCCCAGCCAAAAAAGAGAAAATCTGGTTAGACAATTGTCTAAGTACATTTTAAGCTGAATTTTTAATAAGGTTATGTAATATCACCATTTTACCATTTACTTCTAAGCATGATGTGTAAATACAGGAGCAGTAAGCAACACAAGTAAAAAGGCAAACTATAGACTATGCTCTATAGTATAAATAAGGCAAAGAAAAGAGGCTGAAGCATGCCTCACATCACAAGTAATTAAGGAAAGGCATATGAGTGTAAATATAACTGAATAATACTGGAAGAAAAATTCTACATCCTAAACATGCTGGTGATCAATAAAAATAATATGCCAATTAAAAATGAATAACTCAGCAGTGATATATACATATAGTAGCAAGAGTCTAACATCCTAAATATATATAAAGCAGTACAAAGAAATAAATGACTGAAAGAAAGAATATACTGAAACAACCACAACTGCATATAAAATTATAATACATCAACTGCCATATAGAAAAGAGCTACACTAGCTCACCAAAAGAAACTGAAGATCTCAGCATGATACGGCTAGGGCTACTCCTAGCTCGATACGACTAAGCCAACAACAGTCACATATATGGCCATAACACGATACGACTAGGGCTACTCCTAGCTCGATACGGTTAGGTCACCAACTATCATACCGAAATATCCTAGCACAGTACGGCTATGGTAACTCCTAGCACGATACGGCTAGGGCAACATTCGGTATAATTAAAAGAACATTGAGAGGCAGTTCAATCACATCAATCCATTATCATTTCACTTATTTACTTTAATATTTTCATAAGGAATCTAAGGAGTCTCCATAATTTCCTAACATTTTATTTATGCATCAAATGTCTTATATGATATGTTCAAAGAAAATATAAGGCACAAAATCACAAGGTATGCATAGCAATAAATAACAAGTAAGCAAAAGACTAGATTACACATGGTGATATCATTTGTTTTCTACTTAACCAGCTAACTATTCTAAGTTACACAAGTTCAGGATCACCATTTTCCTACTATCGAGTATAACTCAGAAATTCATCCTTATGAGTTAAAAAGGATTGGAACTGATCAGGTTCCAATCTAGTTCAATCAGATAGACGACTACGAATTAAACAAATAAATTATACGTCTAATTTTGTGAATTTAGACGTTCTAACTAAGATCTGATTAAGATCTTCTACACATATAAATTATGGATTAAACACTACGAGATTTTAGGTTTAATCACATAATCCAAACTGGATAAGACCTAAGTTCTAGGTTTTATACTATAAGTGATCTACTAGTTAAGGTAAATCCTATTAAGTAATCAAACTTAATAGGATGAATCTCCTATCTTAAATCTAAAGTTAAAAGATAAACTAATCAGAATAGGTTGTAAAATAAAATAATATCTAGAAACTACTAAAACTAAGGTTTCACCCATAGGGTAACCCAATTTACCCAATAAATGAATACTAACCTATGATCTAGTCCTAGTCTCATGAAAGGTCCTTAAGGTGGGATGCTTAAGACTTATGAAAAATTATTGGAATTCAATTTAATGACTTGTTTTATTTACTTATATGGTACTAATATGATTACATTATTAATCTTAGTATTCTAAGATTTTAATTAAGGGCTAAGGTTGAGTAATCTCTAATTTTAAGGTAAAATGACTATTTTGCCCCTACTTTAAGGGTCAAAAGTCAACTTTTGATTTAGGGGTCTAAACTGAGTTTTTCTCTTCTCCAACTAATTCCTTACTGTATAACTTGAAGATAGACAGTAAGTACGTCCAATTTGGACGAGAAACGACCGAGTTATGGCTAAAATAAGGCTAGGGGTATTTTGGTCATTTCCCTAAATTTTAGAGTTCAAATCCTAAATATTATTTCTGTGGCAATGATGATATTGAAATTCTAAACTAGGTAGCTTCTTGAATTTTTGGATTTGGAGTTAAATTGACCAAGTTATGGCCATTTGAAGTCCAAGGGCATTTTGGTCATTTTTTACTAAAGTCAACTCTAAAATCTAGAGTTGACTTTTTGTCCTGATGTCCAAATGGGAAAACTAATACTACCACGGTGATGGGGCCACTCTCCTAAGCATTTTAAGATCCATATTGACTATGTTTCGATAATCGGGTAAAAAGTTATGGGGCCTTAAAGAGGCCCCAAAATACTACCTCGTTATGCGTACCCCGAAACGAAATTTTATATTACGTCATTTGATCCTAAATATTTTTCTGAGTATTTTAAGACCCATATTGGCTATGTTTGGATCATCTTACAAAAAGTTATTAAACTTTTAAGTTTTACTATTCAAAAATACAATTTGAATTATTTTACTATTCATTTATTCAAATTGAATTATTTTACTGTTCATTCCTAAAGTTTAAATGTAATATTTCTGATTTTTAATTAATTATTAATTGATATTAATTAATTAATTAATTTACTGTAGCAAAGTAATTAGTGCTAATCACTTTTTAATTAATCTTAATTATCTGTTAATATTAAATTAAATATAATTAATTAGGTTTTACTTTTAAAAGTAATTAATTATCTTAATTACTATTTAGGATTAAATTAATATTTAATTAATATTAATTAATCCTCTAATTATTTTAATTAAATAAAGTTACTGTTCAAAAGTAATTAACACTAATCATGGATTAATTAACACTAACTGTAATTAATTAACACTAACAGTAATTTAATTAATTTATAATTAACTGACAGTGGGCCCCACTGACACGTGGCACTTTCAAAGGCTGCCACGTGGCACTGTGGCCGCACAGGTTGCTGACTTAGCTCGGCTGACTGGACAGTGGGCCCACCTGACACGTGACACTGCCAGAGGCTGCCACGTGGCACTGTGGGTCCCACCTGGGCTGAGTCATCTCGGGTGACCGGACAGTGGGTCCCACTTGCCACGTGGCGGGCCCAGAGGCGGCCACGTGGCGCTGAGGCCTCACAGGGGAGTCGAAGAGCCGCACGGGCTCGGGCCGTGGGCCCCCACGTGACACGTGGCGGGCCCGTAGGCTGCCACGTGGCCTGGTGGGCCCCACCCGCGGCTGACGCGGACCCGACCCGAACGGGGTGGGCTCGGGTCAACCCGGCCCGGCCTAGAAGCGCGACGCTTCGCCTTCCGGGGGTTCGGCGGACCGAACCCAGCTCGCTCCGGGGACCTGGTGTGCCCGATCGGGTGGGTTTTAGCCCGATCGGAACGGTGGATGTGAAGAGGACATGTTGATCTACCTATCCTACAATTTTTGCAATGATCGAATGATAAACGAGGGAGATCGGGGTACCGGAAGTTCGGATCGGTGAAGGTTTCGGCAAAAAAATAGGGCTGACTTCGGGGCTTGATTCCGGCTCGATCCGGGCTTCGATCGGTGAAAACTCGGAGCCTAGGGGTAGGCCGAGGTCTTATAGACCGGACGGCGACCTCGCCGAGGACTGGATGCGGCTGGATTGGCCAGAAAACGCGACGGGCCGCCGCGTGTCACGCTGGCGGAGTCGTCAAGGAAGACGACTCCGCAGCCGTTGGATCTGGGCCGATCCAACGGCGGAGATGGCGCCGTCCAGATTGACGGCGCCGTCAGCTACAGTGACGGGTCCATTAAGTACTTAACGGCATGCCGTTAGCTACAGTAAAAATATTATTATTTTATTTATTTATTTATTTTTTTTTGAAACATTTTCAGAAAATTTTGAACATGTTTTTCTTAGCTAAATTGGGGTCAAGGAATTCAATGGCGTAGTCGGATTTTCGATCCAACGAGTATTTTGATACCTCGATTTCTGGGATATTTTTATTATTAAAATATTCGTCAAAATTTCGACGACTTCCGATTGACACGGAAACTTCACCCCAAGCTAATTTGGGGTCAAGGACATCAATGGCGTAGTCGGATTTTCGATCCGACGAGTATTTTGATACCTCGATTTCCGGGATATTTTTATTATTAAAATATTCGTCAAAATTTTGACGACTTCCGATTGACACGGAAACTTCACCCCAAGCTAATTTGGGGTCAAGGAACGCAATGGCGGTGCCCGTTTTTCGATCGGATGTCAATTTAAATAGGTCAAATTCTAGGGTTTCTGGATTTTTAGAAGTCGAGATTCGATCCGTTTGACTCTTGATTTAGACTAGGTCTCAAATGTTGCCTCCACTTGACATAATTAGCACTTATAATTGAGTTTAAGACTTAGAGTTAGTCCTAATCAACTATGGTAACAACTCGGGTTGTTACAGTACCACTTCATGTGAGCAGCCTCTTAAACTCATGATGGTTAAGGTGCTACATGGTTATGGGTACCTCTTGAGCTTGTAGTGGTCACCTCTAGTTCTATCTACCCAATGGATGGTTCTTGAATCTGTGTGTGGATAATGACGAGGACGTCAGTTACTTAAGTTGGGGAGGTTGTGAAGATCCACTTAAGTAGTAATAAGTGAAACTCTTAAATATCGAGGTGCATTTTCAGGTAACGGTGGAGTTCCTGATAAGAACTCCAGAGTTAAGGGTGCTCAGGTGGGAACACTCCCAGGATGGTGACCTACTAGGAAGTTATCTTATGAGGGCAAATTTGTGAGGCATTTCAGGTCAAAGCAGACAATACCTTGGTGTTAAAAATTTGGGTTGTTATAATTGTAATTTACCTTAAATGAGTCCAAATCATAAATGACTAAATTTAAACCAAATTAAATCATGAAAATATAAAAATAAGGCTCTAGTTCAAATGTAATATACGTAAAAAATACAAAAAAGGATTTAACAATTCTCTTATTTAATAAATCATAATTGTTCAACAAATTGCATATGATCGTAAGGAGCACTATAAAAGCTTAAATTTAACTTAAATATGCAAACATTCAAGATTCAAAAGGCCTAAAAGCAAAATGGCCAAATGACGAAGAATATGAGTAATTACATGTCCAAAGTTTAGAGATTGGAAGGAAAAATAAGCACCTTAATCAATTAATTAATTACATATTAATCAACAATATATATATATATATATATTAATGTTTTTTTAATAAAATTTACTAATACATTTAATCATTATCTTTCTTATTATCCAAATTTTTTTTATCATCAATTTATTAAAGTAAATTAAACTAAATTATCCTAAAATTATATGTTATAAGGTATTAATTAATAATGAAATATCTAATATTTTATAATAAATAATTTTGTGAAATCTAAATTCTTAAAAAAATAAATTTGTGAACCATCTAATCAATCATATAAACTTAAATTTAAAAAAATAAATTTATTTTTTAGAATAATTTTATTCTATAATTTACTTAAAAATGAAAAGTTATCAAATAACATAAGATCATCTTATTGCAATATAATCATGTAACTTTACAATCAATTTTTTTAAATTTTCTCATACAAACACTACTTTAATCAAAATAATGATATATAATTATATATAATATGTAATAAAATATTGTGGCAAAATCTGGAATTTTATAATAATTATGCAAATGTTGAAAAAGTATTTGATGCATGTGTAAAAGATCCGAAATTAGCATGTTCATTTGAAGTTAAAGGTACGCCATTGGCAGTTCTTCCAGTTTCGCTCCTTGCAACGAGATGGGGAAAGATGCTGTAGGACGTCTTAATGGGGATGAAGGAAATCATAGAAAGGTTCGAAAACTCGTAGAATCAGATGCGCCTCACGCAGTGCCGGAAACTTTCGCGCGCAGGTTTGATCGGCAATTAACAGTGCTTTTTGGCTATCATCGAAAACTCTAATGTCCGCTGATGGGCCCTTGCAGCTACCAACTTGAAGCGCTTGAGCAGGCCAAAAGAGAAAATACAATTGTTTTCTTGGATACAGGGTCGGGGAAGACCCTCATTGCAGTGATGCTGCTGCGTTCTTACGCCTATTGTCTCAGAAAGCCTGCTAAACACATTGCTGTATTTTTGGTCCCAACAGTCGTTTTGGTTCAGCAAGTAATCCCGCACATTTTCACTCATCTTCTTGTTTTTGTTATTATTAATTTTCTTCTTCTTGTTATTTTTATTCTTCGGCTTCAATGTGTTCTTTTCACCTATTTTTGAGCTTCTTTTGAAAGCAAGCATGTGTGCTGGAGATGCATACAAACCTGAAAGTAGGAAGATTTTGGGGCGAAATGGGTGTAGATTTCTGGACGGCTGATACGTGGACGAATAAGTTTGAGGAGTTTGAGGTTCGGCTTCTTTGTCAAATTTCGCTCTTGTAACCAAAAAGCATTTTCTTCGTGTTTTTTGTCTATTAAACACCATCTTTTGGATTTAGCGTAAACTCTGCGCAGGGCTCTTTTTATGTAAAAATTAGTTTCCAATGTACAGGGCTTACGCCAATGTAAGGGGTTTATCCGTCCTGCCTTTTCCTCCGTAGCAGATGAGCAATATTTTTCAATCTTGCGTTGAATTGCTGCTATATGAGTAGCTTTTTTTCTCTTGTGATATTGTTATTCATGATGAATAGTGGAGCAAATATTCAAGGTGTTATTTTATCGTGTTGTATGCGATTACATATTTATTTTGGTTATTAAATGTATTCATGCTATGTATTATTTCATGACTTTCAATCTTGTAGTTGATTAATCAATAGAATTAGCCTGTCCATTTTTCACATTGATTTAGGCCCGATACTATCTATGCAATGGATGAAGAATTCACATTGATTTTAGCTATCCTTTTTCAGCAGTACACATTGAAACCATAATCTTTTGAGCTAATCGATCATTAAATATCCTGCTGCAACATGTCTGATGAGACTAACAAGATCACTGTACTGCCGGAGGATATTTGTTAGGCATTTTAATGAAGTAGACTGGAGGCTAATTTTGTAAAAAAATAATCTTGAAAAGATCAAATTCGTTTGTATTAAACAAGTTACTGTCTTGTGCATGCATTTTATTTATTTATTTATTTTTATTTATCTAAGTTTCTTTAATCTCTAGGGACTTAATAGTTGTTGATTAATTTAACAATTTTGACCTCTCTCTCCCAGTACCACAAGTGAAATTTCTTAAAAAATGATTTTCCTTAATTTTCTCTCTCAAAAAATAAGCAGGGTCCATAACTATACTAAGCAAGTATTAATGCTCATACCTCATTCTAACTACAATTCCATCCCAACGGCCTTCATTTGTCATGCAACCACCAAAATCTCAAAGTGCTCAACTAAACCATAACCCTTATTTTTGATTGATTATTTTTAAGTCTTATGTGGCTGGGTTTGATTTTTTTTTTCCTTGAAAATGATGTGTCAATTTTTGGTTGGGGTGTTAATTTCATATGTAGCCATGGTTCAAATGGATTTTGTGTAATTTTCTATAAAACATAAAAAATGAGAACATAACCATACTACAAGAACTTGCTATGTATCTCCCATTCGGCTTTATAGTGCCACAAATCTGCCTTCATACTTTAAATCATGTCAATATTTTATTTTTATGACGGTTGCTAAAATTCATTTTTTTAAAATTAATTAATCTATGTATTTAATTAAAATTTTAATGTCAGAACAGCAAAGTTTGTACATTGATCACTTTATGTTATATATTTGGAGCACTTGGGAATTTTTAAAGCAATAGGTTTTTAAATTAATTTTGGATATTTATAACGGTGTTCTTATGTTATTATTTATTCACATATTTTATACTCTTAAATCAAATTCATATGCTCAATTATGTTTAATTAGCTCATATATTATAGCACTTTAATAATAATTATATAGATATATTCTCTTTATTGAGAATATTTTTTATATTTATTTTCTTTTTTGTCATTCTCATGGCATGATCTATTTTTTTTGTCACATTTTCTGTTGAATGTACACCTACACTTTTGTACAAGGGTGATGCTATGATAACAATAGAGTGTTTATGTTATTGTTTTCTATTCCATTACAATATAAGAGAAAATATTTGACTCATATTACAACCAATTCATTCATTTGTTGAGATTGTCGCATCAATTTATGTAGACAATTCATCTATATTTAAAAAAATATCTCTTCAATGATTTTCGAAGACACTTATTGTAAATCTTCTCATATTACTGCTAATTCATTCTCTTGATGAGATTGTGATGTTAACTTCTGTATTCAATCCAGCAACACTTGAAAAGTTTCTCTTCAATGATTTTGAAAGACACTTGTTGTGAACCTTCACAATGCTATTCTCTAATATCATTCTTAAGAAAAAATTTCTTTTTAATCCTCTCATAAATTTATCTGAGTATAAAGTCTTTATTAAATACGTCTTCTTATCTTTGATTTACATCTTTCTTTTTTGATGGACTAGTTGCATTCTTTCTTCTCTACTCCCAATATCCACTTGTAAGCTCTTAGTATTTATATCCTTATCTTTGATTATTCTTCATTTCAAACCCCAGACTTGCATATATTCAATGTCTCTTTTCATCAGAGTTGTAAGTTCTTATGTATAATTTTTTTGGATGCAAATATTTACTTGAGCACATTTTCTCTTATCATTGTATGTTTTTGCATGCACATGCATATATAGGACAAACTATAGTTGCAACATACCACACCCTTTTTCTTTGAGTACTTTTGAATCAACACACGCCTATAACGGAGCCTAAATTTTTACCCTATTTACGAAATTGTTCATTTATATTAGCATTGTAAACTCTTAATGCTCATCTAATGACCTTGATTATCATTTCTTACAGGTTTTTGTTATGACACCACAGATTTTACTCAATAACCTTCGGCATACTTTTATTAAGCTAGATCAGATAAAACTGTTAATATTTGATGAATGCCACCATGCAAGAGGAAAGGATCCTTATGCATGTATTATGACGGTATGGTCTTACTGACGTATTTATTATTTATTCCTTTGTTTGAATTTTTCATATATTTCTAGCTTTTTGCGCTTTAACTATATGTGAACTGAATTGCTTATATATGAACATTAGTTTTGTCTTAATTATGCTCATTTTGAATTTATAGCAATCAATTGTTGGCTTTCATTGTTTTGTATAGTGATATCACTTAATATTGTATACTCAAATGATATTTTACTCAACAACCTTCGACATATGTTTATTAAGCTAGATTAGATAAAGCTGCCAATTTTGATGAATGTGACCATGCAAGAGGAAAAGATCCTTATGCATGTATTATGACTGTATGATCATGATTAATTCATTTATTATTTCTCTTTGTTTGAATTTTTCATCTTTATCAACTTTTTATGTTTTAACTATATATGAATTGAATTTCTTATATATTTGAACATTTGCTTTGTTTATTACACACATTTTGAAGTAATAGCAATCAATAACTAGCTTTTCATTGTGTCATATAATGATATTACTTAATATAGTATACACAACTACAACTTAATATATTTTTTATTTATAATTGCTTCTCAAAATACTATATAGTTTCTTATTTAAGCTCGATATTTTTATAGCGTTTTGGATATTTTTAAGCACTATTCACTGTTTTGTATGTGAAAAGAAATATACTATAATGTGCATTTCATTAGTTTTTTTTAGTTTTGGTTAATTACACTCATTTGAAATTATAACAATCAATAATTGGCTTGTCATTTTGTCATATAATGGTATTACTTAATATTGTATAAGCAACTACAAACTTAATATATTTTTTATTTAGAATTGCTTCTCAAAATACTATTTATATTTTTTATTTAAACTCATTATTTTTTATAGTGTTTTTTACTTTTTTTAAGCAGTATTCATTGTTTTGTTTGTGAAAAGCAACATACATGAATGTGCATTTCTTTATGTTATTGTGATTCAACCTTATCTTGAATTTTCTTAGGCTACATATTGACTTGGTGCAAACTAATCAAATTTGTTTGTTGGGTAGCCAAATGTTAGAAAACTAAGATAAAAATCCTGAATTTTGTATGTAATAAATTATCTTTAGCAGCCATTAACTAAATATCTCATGTGATTTTACTTAAGGCTTTAAAAATAAATCATTGAACTGTTATGTGAGTAGTGGTGTTCAAGGCTCAAAGGTTGAATTGGGATAAAGTAATAAATCATTATCAAAATGATCCCTTGACTATTGTAAAATGTTCAAAATAGTTATTAACTCTTGTGATTGTTTTTTTGGTCTCTTGATTTTTGTTTAAGTATTTTTTTTGGTCCCTGTCGTTAACTCTTCTGTTAAATTTATTTTTTGTAGTTATAATTAGTTGCTGGAATGGGCCATTGGAATCCAACGGCTGATTCCAGCTGCAAGCGGCCGATTACGGGTGAAAAACACAAAATTAAGATGGAAGAGTTAAAGACTGACAAAAAAAACACTTAAACAAAAATCAAGGAACATTAAAAAATATTTACAAGAGTTAAAAACTATTTTAAATATTTTGCAAGAGTTAATAGATCATATTGATAGTTTTTTCAAATTAGAAATAATAAAAATGTTATAAATTATGTTAACATAGCATGAACAAATTTATTTGTGATGCTATCTTTGAAGGATTTATTGTGACCACTAATGGGATGAAATCAAACAATAATATAAGTAAATCTATTTGTGAGTGGCCACGCTCAAGAATTTTTTTGATTTAAGAGCTTTCATGGATTGACCACCTTTGATCGACACCTTATCAAAGGTTTTAGTGCCATCATGATTCTCATTATTGACCTACTTCAAATGGTTAAATTTGTTGAATTCATATGGAGAAAACATGTGCTTAGAACCTCTTTACTCCCGTTTGATCATTGCACCTATATTAAGACTACTTGATGTTGGTACTTTTGAAGTTTTGTGTGATGCATCCAGATTGGGATTAGGATTTTCTTAGCTTGGAGAACTATTCGGTAGCATACTTTATAGAAAAATTAAATGATGTGAAATAGAAAATTTCACATATGATTGTGATTTTTTTCTATGCTTCTCTTCAGTGTTTGAAACATTGACTGCATTATTTGCTGCATAAATATTTTATCATCTGGGCTAATCATCGTATACCAAAGTTTGTAAGCTTACAAACGAATTTGAACTATTGGCACACCAATGAGTGAAGTATTTTAGAGCCTCTTTATTCATTCTTAAACATACTCATGGCACAGTGAATTGAGTGTGGCATATTTATATAGAGTTACACAAGTTTTAACCTCTGACTTCTCAAATCTCAAGTTTTGATAGTATTTGACTTCTCAAATTACATGCTATGTTCTGAGTTTTATCTCATTTTTCATGAGTTCTAAGGCATGCCAATTACTTTGTTATCTAATTTCATTGTGCTAGATGGTTTTCTCTATAAAAAAAAATGATTATGTATAACACGATCATTACATCTAGAATTTCTGATTTTTAACTGCCATTTCTAAAGGCTTGTTTGGACATCTTTGGGAATAAGACTGTTGTTGTAGTAACAATTTATTTTTTGGTCATCGTTAGTGATAAAAGTGGATAAAAGTTTGTGGGGGTAGTTCTACACATTGACAAGTAAATGCCATGAAGAACTGCTTTGGGAAGTATATAACATTTTTTGTCCCATGTAAACCTTGGGAAGGCTTCTTCATGAACTTTGTTTTAGTTCTTTCAGCAACCATTAGATATCATGATTGCATTTTGTGGTAGTGGACCATTCTTTCAAATAGCCTATTTCATTCTTTGCAGCAAGTCCACCGTTTCATCCTCACCAATTTGTTCTTTGGAGAATATTCTTTTGCATCAAATGCTTTTTGCCATTGTGGCAAACAGGGATGTAAAGCTCATCTCTTATTTTTAAAAATTATTTTGGATATGCTTGGGACAACTCTGAAATTTTTTTCAACTTATAACCTTCAAACAAATGAGGTACCCTGAGGTTATCATTCAAACAACATGGAACTTGTTATAATGCTTAGTAGGCAAATCCATTCAGAATTGAAGCTTTGTTTTGTCCACACTTGAATTTCTTGTATTAACATGATCTTTAAGATACCAAAAACACTCATTTGAGACAATATATGGGTTTAACCCATCACTTTCAATGACTTTTTTGCATTTCCATCTATGTATATTGAATCTGTATTCGCATTCTCTCTTTATTTCCATGATCTTCATCTTTAAGTTAGGCACCGGATGAATGTAGCGGTGATAAACCTTGTTTAATTCCTAGATAGTTTAACTTATGTTTAAACAATTTTCTTACAACTTAGCTGGAACCAAAAAATTTTGAACTTCTCTAGATTAATTAAACTTAATAGAAATCATCTTATTTAATTAATACTATTAATAATTTTATAAATAATATAAATAATTAATTGTAATTTGCTAATTATTTAATTAAGATTAAAATGATTACATTATTAATCAAAATATTTTATTTATGTTAATTATGATTATAAAAATTAATAATTTTAGGAATTGTGTGAATTATAATTATATAAATTAATTTATTAATAAAATTTGATGAAATAATAGTTTATTAATGTTAAAGATTTTGTTATTTTAAAATTTAATTATTTATTAATTTCATTACTTAAAAATAATGACATTAACTTTACTCAATTAATTAATACTGACATTATTTATAATTAAGTAATTATTGTATAAATCAATTATTTTAAAAATAATTACTTAATTATTTATTTATATTTAGTTAACATACTATAATTAATTAATTATTTTGATTTAATTGACATATTAAAATTAATTAATTGATTATATTTAATTTTATTAAGATGCTAATTATACTTGATTATATTTACATTATATATATATATATATTAAACACACTAATTGTGATTAATTTATATTCATTAATTAAATATGTATATATATTTAATTATTTACATTTATTAAATAATTATTTTTTTATTATAATTTTAGTAAATATAACCAACTAGTTGTGCTTATTATAAATTGTGTATTTCATTACTTAATATATTATATTAATTACTTATATTAATAAATTTTAAATTATTATTTATTTAATTTTAATGGTCAGCTTAAGAATGAGCCAATCAATTTTCAGCCTAGCCAAAATGTGTTATTTTAATCTAGCTTAAACAAGCTTTACACCTTAATGTATCTTACATAACTTAAAACAAACTAATATTGAGCCAAGTATGTCGTAAATATACTGAATTTGTTAAAGCTCATCGAATGTGAAAATATATAGTGAGTGTTGACCAAGCATTTGTTAAGATTATGAGTTCTGCTTATAAGTATAAGAAATTGCATGTTAGGACATGTAGCACATTAAAAAATTTTGGAAATCGAATTTAATGTTTGCTTGATGACATGTTTATTAGCCATGTTTCAATATAGAAAGTTTTTTTGCTTTATAGAGACTTGATTTGGCATCATGTTAGTTAGTGGCATTATTTTCTAAATATTATTGTTATTTCTGAGGTGGACGTTGAGGCACCCATAATGGTGTAGTGCCCACTTCTGCTTGCGTCCAAACGCACTTCTGTTTGTACCTAAATGCAATGTGCTCAAGTGCGTGGTCTCATGTGATGGCCCGACGCCGGTTCAACGAGAATTGTTCCGACATCGTGTATGTACATACCGCAGGATCATATTGAGCAATTTGAGAGAAAAGGAAATACACATACAAATACAAAAGCCAAAATTATTTTTCATTCATTTCAAAATTACATATTACAAAAATCTTCATTGTACATCACGAACATTGTTCAACTTTTTAGAAATAAAGAGAAAATAAAAAGATAAATAAAAGTTAAAGTAGCGCCGTCGATCCATCTGCCAAATGATAATTTAAGTTTTAAAGTTCTTGTTCAAGCTTCCCAGAAGTACCTGACCTGGCATTGTACAGAAAATAATAATGGGATTGGAATTCTCAGTAATTGGATAATACTTTAAGTACTACAATAAACAAAATAATATTACATTTTTATAAAAGTAGAGATGCGATTATCAGATATAATGATGTAATAAAATGCAGGAAGAATAAGAAAATAGCGCAAACCGAATAAAGTTTTTCTGCAACAAGTATTATCCCAAATATGTTGGTCATTTGATGTCTTTTTTTCAATAACCAATCACGAATGTTACTGATGTCATTTTCCAGTAACAACCACGAATAAAATGATATTGGTTACTTGATATCAAATATTACTGATGTATTTTTCTAATAACAATCACGAATAAAATGATATTGGTTGCTTAATGTTTTTTTTTCAATAACCAACCATGATTAAAATGATGTTGGTTCCGAACAACCAACCAAGCTTCAATATGAATCTGGGTACCTTTGTTCTTTAAGATCCAAAGTTTAATAATTCGATTTTGGATCTGCATTTAGATTTGAATATTTTAAATTAGCTTTTAGCTAATGATCTTAGGAGTAATTATTATCTTCTTTTCTATTCTATTTTTCTTTCGCTTTTACATTAGGTTAGCGTTATCATTATCTTCATTTAATGATAATAATAATAATATATGAAAGTAAAAGGTAGAATGGAAATGACTGGAATTAAATTACAGAAAGTAATAATAATAATAAAATATTAGAATGAAAAGTTCCTGAATAGAAGTAATAGTCATTTTATAGCATTTGTACCATTCTCATTATTAATTAATGAGAACAATAGTAATGTGTATGACTAATATTTGTATAATAAGGAATATTAAATAATAGTATTAGCAAAATTTCTCCTCCATTCTTCTCAATTTCCTCCTCTTGTCCTTCTCATCTCACCTTGGTTAGAGTTGCCGCAAAAAGGAGGGAGGCCGGATGTAGCTGAAGGAAGCCGGAAGTCGGAGGGGTTTGTCGAAGTGGGGAAGCCGAAGAGGGGTTGGCTGGCTGCTTTGGAGGGCCGGAATGGGGTGGCCAAGGTGGCCGGGCTGGCTGCCGGGGCTGGAGGTTGCCTGGGGTCGGGGCTGGCACAGGGAGAGGGAGCTGGCTGGTGTGTGGGGAAGGTGAGGGAGTGGGGGGGTTAAATAGATTAAGGGAGGAGAAGGAGGGTCGGCCCAGGGTGGGACCCTCCTGGCACTGAACAGGCGCAACTTTCTGCCTCCCAGGCAAATAGGAATCGGGGGGGGGGAAGAAATTCCTCGAGGAAATTTTAAAAATTTACTTAAAGATAAATTTTTCGTATTTTTTCGCCGTTTGGCGTCCGAAAATAACGAAATATGACACCGAGGCGTGCTACGATGTAACGAACAATATTTATTAAATTTTCGATTCGGAACAATATTTTATTTTTAATTAATTTATGAAGTTTTAAACTTCAAAAATTATATGAGATCAAACCGGTGCTCCAAAATTTATGAAACTTCTTGAGTAGCTTTTAAAGAATGTTCTTAACATAATTACATGAAAATCGATGAATTCGGGCATGTATTTAATGTTCTTGATTTATTAAATTTAAAAAGGTCAGAAAAATAAAGTGGGAGTTTCCGTTATCCGAATTTCTCCCAAATTAGGGCACTTTGATCTAAAATTTATTCTCATCTAAAGGTATTTTTGTTTCCCATAATTTGAAGTCCCCGGGATTCGGATGTTAGAGTCGGGATTTTGTTATAATTTGTAAAGCAACGACCTTGGGTCGTTACATCTCATGTGCCCAGACACGTCCCGATAAGATCGGACTAAACTTACATTAAATGGCTTGTCTGACCCACATTGCCACTTGGTGCACCTAGAGGCTCCTATGCTCGTGTACAAATGCGATCTGAGGCATATAAATACCCCCTTATAGAGAATTTCTTAATTTTTTTTCAAATTTGTCATCATGCTGCTAAATTTTTGTGGGGCCCTGGGAGCTTAGGTCAACTTTGATAGTGGGAAGAACAAGCTTGTGTAGTGTGGAGACGTTGCTTATTTGTTTTGTTATTTAGTGTAAGGTACATTTAAGTCGAAATTTCATTTATGTTATTCAAATATGCAGTTAATTTTAGATTTAACCTTTTAAATGGTGATTACTGTTTTGATTATTGCTTGAAACATGTATTAGGATAATTTTGTTTATCCTGCTGCGTAGAACTATTTCAATTTTATTGACAACTTGATATTGTTCTTTGTGTTATAATAAGTATGTTAGTGGTTTATTGCAATGTTGTGTTGAGTTAGTAATGAATGGTGTCAGCATGTCGTTTACCTTAATTGTAGCCGGCATGCTGTCCAAATGTCGTATGATTTAATTTAAACTGTTGCATTCTTTTTTGATCATATGAAAAGTGGTTAGCTTGATTTGCTTAATTAATTAGCATGCTAAATCTTTTATTAAGTCAATAATATGTGAAATGAATCAATGAATGATTGTGTCATCTAATTCTAGTGTGATTGTTCTCTATTGAATTAGGAATTTTCTTTGTTATCTGTATAGACGGTGTCATCATCACTTGATTGATAAGGATGGTCATGTGGTCTTAGGAAGGGACATTGGCTTAAATGGACATGGATCACTGACTTGTTAATATTTTATGTGAACCACCGATGGGTGGGGGTAAACCTTCATATTTTGTCGATGAGTTGGGTCTTGATTCTTAGGAAGGAGGTGGGTGAAAAAGATCATGTATAATTTGCCTTTGGATTATTCCTAGGTAAGGTAGTAGGGTGCTGTGTGATCTTCTTTTGGTATTAATTGATCAAATGAGAACAAAATTAAAATTTTTTTTAGTTATGGATTCTTAACTGGTGCTACTTGCATAAAGAGATGTCTGAGAAATATATTGACTTATTGCATAACATTGACATAATAACACTGCTTAAGTTCTGTCATTGACTTTCATCTTTGGGTTGGATTATTTTTGGTTAATAAGTATCTTTATCAATTTTTCTTTGGAAAATTTTAGCTTTATTAATCTGTTAGTTTATATGCTCGATAGTCATTTAATTAAATGGTTTCATTGTAACCTGTTCGTTATTGCTAGATTCCTTGTTGATTGTTTACCTTGCTAATAGAAATTGGCGGACGAGTAGATTAGGGTGATTTTAGATTTCTTTTGTACTTGCTTGATTGGTGTTTTTCACCTTCTTTATTGGTGTGCCTGTTGAGTTTGATAACTAGTGTTCCGGGTCTTGGGTTGTTGTATTTCTTAGGGAGGACTAACTGTGCTGATTATATAATTTTGGTGTGGTATATGATGTGTTAGATTGTAATATTTTTGGATTATATTTTGTCGTGCATGAATATTAGAATGACTCTGTCTTGGTGTGTTTTTTGTTTAGTTTTTGGATGAATATTTTAATTCCGCAGTGAGTATTGGATTTGAGAATCTTATTTTATCAATTCATCACCATTTTCCTCGATTTTGATTCTCGGTATCCCCCCACTTGATTTGCATGCTATCATTGATGCAAGTACTTTAAGCTGCACTAGGGTCTCCCATTTATGCCAAAGGTTTTGGAGGTGAACAACATTATTGGTGAAGGAGATTTCCATTCTTCCATTCATAACAAATTTTTGATTAGGCTGAAGGATTACTATCATTAGATACTATTTTTGGCTTCACTATGTATTCTTGTAAAATTGCTCCTGAGGTGTTAAAGCCTATATTTATTTTGATTCTTTAGAGAATGATTATTCTGGCAGGACAGAGTTGATAAATCACATTATCTTTGACGTTCCATCACCAGATCTCGACTCTATCCTATACAAGTGTTTTAGCAATGATCAATACTATCAACATGTATTGTTATTTTTTGTAATATATCTTATGTATGTATATTTTTATATTTGGATGGTGATGATGTAGTATGCATGAATGGGCAGCCACTATCGCATGGCGTACTCTATATAAACCATGAATGAATGAAGGAAATAGTTTTGATGGTTTCAACTTCTTTGGCCAGCTTGGCGGAGCTTCACCTCCTTGCTTGGTGACAAGGCTGAAACCACCATCTCTCTGTCTCACATCCTCCATTTCTCCTCCCTCATCCTCCACCATTTTCTGCTGCAAGTGCATTGGCATGACTTGCATCATCACCATTTATATGATTTGTCAGATTTCAGTATGATCATTTGTGTAGGAAATTGTGTACTTAAATCTACTATTTGTTACTTTAACTGCTAATTTTTAAACTGCAACTACTTGCACTCTCAATATATGGGACGTTCTCATTGCTTTTCTATATTGATAAACTTATGTTAACCTTCCATTTAATAGTTAGTATTTGTAAACTCCAGTGTGATGCTTTCTTGTTTTTTTTTTTTCAGGAGTTTTATCATGTACAAATATGCTTAAATTCAGTTCCTAGAATATTTGGAATGACAGCATCTTTGACAAATACAAAAGGTACATTGATTTATATCTACTAAAAAATTCATTGTTCTTTTATAGTTTGTTTCACCCGTGATTGTCTATGAGCTGGGCATATATGGCATTATTTATTGTTTCACTATCATCTATTTTAAAATGTATTTGTAGGTTTAAGTTCTCCAGCCGCTTATGCAAAACAGATTGATGACCTTGAGTCTCTTTTGCATTCAAAGGTTAATTGATATCAGCTCTGCTTTTGTATTTAGATATTGTACTTAGAGTTTCAGGAATTTAATTACATTTTACATCTATACAGATTGTTTCAGCAGTTCTTTAATGAACCGTTAAGAATTTTTTTTCTTTTTGTTTGAAAATTTGCTTACTATCGTTTGTTTCAAGTTTGGTTAAAAAATGAACCTTTTAATCCTTTTCAGAACAAAAAATTATCAGTTCTGCTTTTGGGTTTGACATTTGATATTTTGAACTGCCAACCTGTGATATTAAGTATATAAATCTTCTGGTTCTTGCACTTTGATGCCGGCTATAATATAAACTTACATCAGTTCTCAGCCAGCTATAACTAATCAATACCAGACTCAAGTTAGCGGAAGCCAAAATCTTTATAGCACTACGCATTCTTTCACTGGCTTCAAAGCAGTTGTGTATAAGGACACATTCTTTAAAAAGTCTGATGTATTCTTGAAAACTTTTGATATTACTAGTTCTTAAAATGATTTGTATTAATCTTGAAAATAAGCATGCTTGACTGAAAATAAGACATGCCTATCAATCAATTTCTACGTTTATCACAAGCTACTTATCCTTTAATTATTGCCGGTTTAGGTATCATTGATACTTATTACTATAAAAATCTTTTCTATTTGCAAAATGACTCTTTTTGTATGCTATCATTGTATGCTTGAAGTATTTGATTTTACCTGATAAAAAATATTTGTTTTAATAGCAAAGGAAAGGTACACCTGAAAATAATTTGACACATTATAAACTTATTTTGCAAACAACTGCTAAGTTTGAGTTTTTATCACACATAACTATGCTTTCTTGTAGTAAGAATGGAAAGTATGCTTTTATCTCTACCTTTGTGTCTATAGAGAGTAAATACATACCATTAATTATTATAGCTTAATTTTTGCTGTCAAGTTGATGGTGAGAAATGTTGGAAAAGATTTTGTCTATTCTTACAAGTTTATTTACCTATCTCTGTATAAAAGTAGGCCATTATATATGGTTATGTTCACTTCTTCTCACACATCACATTATCACAATTTTTGGGAGTACTATTTATATAACTAAAAGAATATTTATTTTTCATACCATCATCTTAGTAAAAATGTTTGTGCTTCTAAAGTACAGTATTGTGTACTTTAATAGTTTCAATATTGATTATTTTGATTTGCTCCGTACACAAGTTATCCTTCAGATTATAAGAATTATTTCATTTTTTAAATATGACATGCATATCTTAGGGTAATATTATAACAATTCTTGAATACTTGCTATTTAATGTATATTACTCACAGATCACATTCACTTTGATTTTGATTGTTTTTATGTGGCTGCTCTTACAAATTTTGTAGTAATGAAGCTTATTTGCTTATTATTTCATATTTGTATCATTTTCTTCTCGACACATCTATTATTGTCGCTTCTTAGTCTTTATTTAGTTTTGGTCTCGTTGATATCTTCACCCCTGGCTGACTTGGGATTCATGACTAGATTAATAATTGAGTTAACTCTTACTGGGCTAAATCTTTGTTGAACCAACATCCAACCAAGCTCGAATTGCTTCAAATTGTTGAGCTCTGGTATATCAACTTTGCTAACATTGAAAACAATATAAAATTTTCCAAGTTTAAGTAGCTTGATTCAAGTTCTCTAATGTAACTTTGAGGAAAGATTATGTTTTAAGGAAGAGATCGCGGATTTGATCGTTGAGAGTCACCAAAGTAAATACGAAAAAAACACAAATTAGAAATCATAGCACAAGCCACGCACAAGCCTACGAACGCAAAAGATTTTGCGTGAAAAACTCAAGATTGTGAAAAATCATGGAGCCATACCACCGCAAGAAAATCCGCTATAAATGAAAATGTTAGAGTCACAGAAAATTTATCAATCTCAAGAGAAAGAAGGAACCAACGCCTTTAGGTTTCCCAATATTCTTCTCTCAGTTTTCTCTCAAGTTCTTATTCTAGGGTTTCAAGAAATAACAGCCACCACAAAGGATCCAAATGCATTATACAACCCTCAACTAATGTTGGCTTACATACAAATTCTTAAAGGGCTCAAAAGACAGCCCAAATTAGCCTATGGGTTCCCTTATTTCGCTCAAGAAATGCTTCAATTTGTGGTGGCATTTTTGCAGGCGCCTAGGCCATGGGCTGGGCTTGCTTCACGGCCCATCTTTTGATGCTCAAACAGCAGCACGGCCGCCTGGCTTGCTGCCGGCCCAGTGATGCATAGCCTCGAAACCTACCGAAACTTCCTCGACACTTCCTGCGGTATGTACTTAGCCCAGCTTGGCATCTAAATTTTGTATGAACGAGAGAATTGTGTGTTAGATGGTACTCACTAAATTGCCCTTATTTTTATGTTTGTTTGTTAAGTAGTAGATCACTTATTTACTTTATTATGATGGTTATAATTTGCCAAATTTTGTATTATCAAATTCTATAATTGCTATAATTAAATTATAATAGTATTTAATTTTTATTTAACTCCTTTTTTGTCTAACTTATTTCATACTAGGGCGAATTTCCCGGTTTGGTAGTCTAATGATAACTTTCTAGTTGGCCACTCATCCAAGGAGTTCTTCATCATGGACACACTTAATTTTAAAGTTCTTATTAGAAATTTTTCTTGTTGTCTTAAACATCTTGCTTAAATATTTCTATATTTTTTATTTTTTTAATTTTGAATATTTTCCTCTCATTTAGGAATGAATTCATGTCATAATACCAACTTTTCTTATATAAATCTGTCAAGAGCCGCTCATTGTTCAAGCCACACCTTGTCTGTGCCTTTGGGCCACGATGATCACTTTGGTGCTCACCCCCTCCCTTTTATAGATTCAGGTCGTCATTGACTCACTAGCCTTCACTTGGTTCATCATTGGGCCATACATTGTTTTATTGGTTTGGTTTTGATATCAATTGTAACACCTCATGCTACTCTAAGAGATATATTGTCTGTTTTAGCTTGAGATGTCCTATACAAGGACAAACTCATGATTTTGTTTTTAGATAAAAACTCCTAAAATTGTCACCCATCTTTGGAATGTTTCATTTTAAACCCAGTAATTTTAGAGTTCATATAAAAAATTTCATTAGTTATCTCAAAAGGCCCATTATTTTGTTTTTCTTAACTTTTGCTTATATAATCTGGATTATTTTGCTGCCATTTTAGTGTGAATTTGGTTCATTCTTGTCACTCTTTGCTCGCATAAGCTATTATGAGTCTTTTATTATACAAGCACTCCTCGTTTGAGTTGTATCCTGTTTGAGCCTTCATGTTTTGGCAATCATTTAGATGATCATTCCCTTCCTCCCCCTTTTCAGATTTGGGTTGTCATAGCACTTTTTTACTGCAGAAGCTTTTATTTGTATAGTTGGCTTAAAGGTGATAAAGCCTCAATCGGCATATGAATGAAGTTATTGATATTAAAGTGCAATGTTTGTTGGAGATTATGGTGCAAACACGGACAGATTATGACTCAAAGGAAAGAGCTCACTGTTTTTGATTGATCTAGAAGAGACAAGAAAAGAAGCCATGATGCCTTTCATCATAGGAGGAAACGTGAATACCTTTGAGGATAGATGTCCCTACTACAAATTAGCTGCTAACCATTTTGGAGATGATGTAGGTGTAGCTATTAGCAACACAATTCGTATAAAGAAATACAAATGCCGATGGAAATTTTTTAATGTTAAGGGGATAATGAATTCAGTGGCTAAGAAAACTTGGATGTAGATGATAAAGGAGAGTCCAGATGAAGACAGGAACGAGCTGAGCTATAGATATATCTTTCGATTTTTGACAACATTCAGAGGCCAAGAAGGTATACTCTTGGATTGACCTGATGGAAAGTAACATCTATTTACATAATTATATGCCATGTGAGTAGATATCTTTCTTAAACTTAAGTTGTTTAAGTATGCATTGATTTATTGTGATATTCAAATTTAAGTCTGAGTATGACCACTTCATTTGGAAGAGATTTAAGCAGTTATTCCGTGAAGAATTCCATTTAATGGGATATGAAGAGGAGTGATGATAGAAGAGGCATGGTCTGTGCTAGGGATGGACGGATATACGATGGAGTTTTGCTGACAAGCTCTCACAGTGGGAGTCTTCTTAAAGGATGTCTTAGCTTTGAAGGAGTTCATATTATACCATTGCAACTAATGTGATGCTATTCTTGAGCAAGGATTTCACCTGGGCAAACTCTGATGTTCTAGTTATTAAGAATAAGAACAGGATGAAGAAGTTGTACTCTGAATAGCCAAGCATTAAATTGGAGGTGAAAACAATGAAATGTTGGAAGCAAAGAGTCTAGAATGAAGGTCAATTAATGGCTAGCTGATTAGTGACAGTTGCACAAATTGAAGCGGTTTTTTGTGTGACCATTGCAGATTATTGGTAATGAAAAACATAAGCTTAAGAAATTGCATCCTTAGTGCTTTCCCATTAGTTTAGAACACTAAAGGATGATGGCTATGGCAACAGCCGAAGGTTTTGTTGATGAGTGGGTTGACAACACTAAGACAACTTTCTCTTGATGGTTATTGTGAAGGGGAATTGCTTATTATTCAAATTCATGTTAGGCAAGAGGTGGTGTTTGCCAATTTTGATTCAAATAGTTAAAATAACTTAATAAAGAACAACTAGGTCTTGAGACAATCCCACATCTAAATTATTGTGCTATTGTAGGATTCAAAAATTTGCAGAACTAACTGTTAATTGATAGTACTGGGTAAAATTTATCTGCCCTTGAGCTCATATATATTGTCTTTTATAATGTAGGTAGTTAATATTCAGAAGTCTCTAAATCTTCCATTCGGGAAGTCATGTTTTACTTATGGAGGCTACAACATTCAATTATCAAGGAAGTTCAGTCTTTGTTGAGACAAACTTGACGTATTACTTGAGCCCAAAGTACAGGCTATTCATTAATTGGGATGCTGGGCAACAGCAGGTGCATGAGTTCAGTAGTCCTATTGAAAACTGATAAAGAAAAGTAAGCTTTCTTAATCAAGGAAGCTAGTGACTACAAGACATGATCGAGCAAAAGAAGGAGCTCTTTTTGGGGCTGGAGTTATCATATAGCTATATTGTAGAACATGAGATCCAATTTTAATTAGATTCAACCTTAGTTTGGAGATGTATTGAAATATGGTTTTGGAAAATGAGCATATAAAAAGCATTTAACATTGTGGATTGCAATTGTGATGGTGCCTTAAAAAGTTGGTGGCTGGAAGATGTGTATCAATTACCAAGCTGAATAAGATCAATGCGAAAAATATATGACCTCTTTTATTGTTCAATGATTACTTGCTTATTTGCACCATTTGTGCCATCGAAGTTGGACAGAGTTTGAAGAGCTCTATTGCTGATGATTGGATTTTTTTTTCTCAAAAGCAAGTTGTTGGAGATTAAACAACCAACAACTTGGTATGGCACAAAGATAACTATTGAATTGGCCACTAAAGAATTAATGAACTAAGATAAATGGTTTAACAAGCTAGACCTAACTCATTAGCATTCTCACTTTCGACTGATAGGACTTGTCATCAAGAGATATAGACAAGATTAGCAACCAAACTAACTCTACCTTGACAGCTTCCTTTCAAAGCTCAGTATTTTCAAGCATAATGGCTTTGTTTTGTTGATAAATTGGCTTGAACCCTGGGACTTGCTCTGATAGAAATATTATGCATTTAGCTTAATTTGGCATCTAAATTGTATTAGCTAAGTAGTTAGCTATACCCGTAAGATGGTAGATTATTAAGTTAACCTTATTTATATGTTTGTTGGACATTAGAGTACTTATGTATCAATATTGTAATGATTATAAATAGCTTGATTTTGTTCTGAATAAGATCAATGCAAAAAATATACGACCTCTTTTATTGTTCAATGGTTACTTATTTGTACCATTTGTATCATCGAAATTGGACAGAGTTTGAAGAGCTCTATTGCTGATGATTATATTTTTTTTTGTCAAGAACAAGCTGTTGGAAATTAAACAACCAACAACTCGGTGTGGCACAAAGAAAACTATTGAATTGGCCAGTAAAGAATCAATGAACTAAGATAAATGGTTTAACAAGCTAGGCCTAACTCATTGGAGTTCTCACTTCCGACTGATAGAACTTGTCATCAGGAGATATAGACAATATTAGCAGCCAAACCAACTCTACCTTGACAACTTCCTTACAAAGCTTAGTAATTTCAAGCATAATGGCTTTGTTTTGTCGATAAATTGGCTTGAACCATGAGACTTACTCTGATAAAAATATTATGCATTTAGCTTAATTTGGCATCTAAATTGTATCAATATTGTAATTATTTAGTTAAAAGCTATTGTTTATTATTGAATCAAAATAGTACTCTTGTTATGTTGTTCCCTTTTTAATTCCTAGTTCATTCTTTTTGTGCTGTATTTCTCCACTATTCCAAAACCCTTGGTTTATGTAATTATCTATATGTGGTTATCTGAATGCCAGTAGGACCCTAGTCAGTTATACCATCATGACACTTACTTGGTTTTTCTAGGTTCACTTTGGAATGGTCTCTTTTAGGAAGTGGATTTTGGAAAATATGCCCCATTATTGCAATCATTGCTCTTCCTCTGGTCAAACATTGACTAGCTAAATTTTCCTCAACATTTGAAAATTTGGATGCCCTATTACTTTTGTCACTTTTGTTTTTCTTGTGGTTATCATTAATTTGATTGGCTATTTCTAAAATGTTGCTCTTTTTATCTCTAGTTGGATACTATTTAAACAAACTTTTATTTGATTCTTGGTGAGGGCAACATGTTTTTTAATGTGATTGTCTTTGATGTCCCGACATTTGGATGGTCACATACCGTAGGATCATATTGAACAATTTGAGAAAGAGAGCATCCACATACAAAAGCCAATGATATTTCTCATTCATTTTAAAATTTCATATTACAAAAAAAGATCTTCATCGTACATCACGAACATTGTTCAACAAAAGAGAAAATAAAGAGATAAAAAGTTAAAGTAGCGCCGTCGTAGATCCATCGACAGTTTGATAATTTATGTTTTAAAATTTTTTTTTTTCTTTGAGCTCCTCTAGAAATACCTGACCTGATATTGTTTAGAAAATAATATCGGGATTAGAATTCTCAGTAATTAGAGAATATTCTAAGTACCACAATAAACAAAATAATATTACATTTTTATAAAAGTAAATATACGATTAGAGGAAATAAGGATAAGAATGCAGGAAAAGTAAGGTAACAGCGCAAATGAAATAAATAATTTCCTGCAAAAAATATTTTTAGCACAAAGATGCAGGTTACCGATGTTATTTTTCCAGTAACCCACCACGATTGTTGTTACCGATGTCTTTTTCCAGTAACAACCCATGAATGTTGTTACTGATGTCATTTTTTCAGCAACTAGCAACGAATGTTATTACTGATGCCTTTTTTTCAGTAATAACCCCCGAATATGGTTACCGATGTCTTTTTTCCAGTAACAACCTACGAATACTGTTACTGATGTCATTTTTCCACTAATTAGCCACTGATGTTATTAGTGATGTCTTTTTTCCAATAATAACCCCCGAATAGTATCACGTTGGTTCCGAACAACCAACCAAGCTTCAAATGAATTAGCCACGGATGTTATTAGTGATGTCTTTTTTCCAATAATAACCCCCGAATAGTATCACGTTAGTTCCGAACAACTAACCAAGCTTCAAATGAATTTGGCTCAAAGCAAATAAGCGAAACTAAGCACAATAAATTATAAAAAGTAATTTATGTCATATACTGGGTGCCTTTGTTATTTAAGATCCAAAGTTTGACAGTTCGGCCTTTGGATCTGCATTTATATTTAGATATTAATTTTTTAGTTTATGTTGTATTTTCATAAGTATTTATTATGTCTTTTTTTCACTATCTTTCTTTTACTCTCCATGCAGCATATTTGGTATTGAAGATAACAATAGCGTTATTATTATCTTTATTTAAAGATAATGATAATAATATATGATAGTAAAAGACGAAATGGAAATGACGGGAAATAACAGAATTTTAAATTGACAAAAAGAGATTGTGGTCATTTTATAATACACGTATTGTTATCATTATTGATTAATGACAATAGCAATAGTGTGAATGACTGATCTTATCATATTAATAATGAATATTAAGTATATAAAAATGGAATACATAATAGTAAAATCTCCTCGTTTCAACCTCATTTTCCTCTCCCCTTACCTAGGATAGTATTATTGGGAGGCTGAGGGAGGCCGGACAGCTGCAGGAGGTGGCCGAAATGGTGGCCGGCAAGAGGAGGGCTGCTGCTGTTGGGAGGGGTTTGAGAGGGGTGAGGAGGGCTGTTGTTGTTTTGGAGAGCCGGGAAGGGGGCTGGTTGGGTTGGGGGGTCCAAATGGGTTACCGGGATGGCTGCCGAGGTGGTCGGGGTGGCTGCCGGGGTTGGCGGCGGTTGGGAGAGCGGCTGGCAGCAGGGTGAGGGGGCGGAGGAGGAGAGTTATCTTGAGGGAAAGGTGGGGGTGGTGGTGAGAAGGTTTAAGTAGAGGAAGGGAGGGGGGAGAAGGGGAAGAGAAAAGGTCAAGTGGGGCCCTCTTATGTGCTGAACAGGCACTACCTGCCCTAGGGAGGCGAAGGGAATGGGGAAAATTCGGAGGGGGAAGGAAGAAAACTCAAGGAAAATTTGAAAATTTACTTACTGTTAAAATTTTCGCATTTTTTCGTCATTTGGCGTCCAAATACAACGAAACTTGACACCGAGGTGTGTTATGACGTAATGAACACCCTCGCGCCAAAATTTTTCGATTCAGACAAATATTTTATTTTATATTAATTTCTGAAGTTTTAAACTTCAAAAATTAATTTAGGTTAAACCGACAATCCAAAATTGATGAAACTTCATGAGCAGCTTTTAAACAGTGTTCTTAACATGATGACACAAAAATTGATGAATTCGGACACGTATTTCAATGTTCTTGATTTATTTGATTTAAAAAGTTCAGAAAAATCAGGCGGGAGTTTCCGTTATCCGGATTTCTCTCAAATTAGGGCACTTTGATCCAAAAATTTATTTCTATCTAGAGGTATTTTTGTTTGCCCTAATTCAAAATTCTCCGGGATCCTAATTTTTGAATTGGGATTTTGACCTAATTTGCTAAGTAATGATCTTGGGTCGTTACATTGTCACACCCTATTTCATAGATCAATCCCTTCCTTCTTAGGTCATATTTTTATGCATTCTTTGGCTTTTCCCATGTTTTATTGGGTTTACTGCTACTGGGTGCCAGGGAATTTGTTTCAATGCACATTTCCATCGGATTGTTTTTCTGGTTATTCACTAGGTATGATTGTACATGATTTCATCTTTGAAAATGAAGATTATGTATTTCATTCAAGGATCCCTAGGGATGACATTTATGATCTATTACTGGCCGGGTTGTAATTCTCACTCAGCTGCCTTGATATGCATATTATTGTGGGCTTTTATACTTTGAATTGGGAGCATGGTTGTTATTTTTTTGTTCCCTTTTTGGATTGTTATTTTTTAATGCATTCAATGTAATATATCTTTTTCCTTTTATATCAATATCATTATATTAATTAATAATGAAGAGGAATGAATAAGAGTATCTAGAATCACTTTTTTTTTTGAAATTTGAGATTTTTTGTGAGAATTTTGTTAAAAAATATTATCTCTATTATATGATATTTAATAAATGGGTGTGTAATAACATATCTCTTTAATTTTTAGATTAAAATATAATATATCCAGTTTATACATAAATTTGAACCATAATAAAAATAAATCAAAATGTCTAATTAAAATTCAAGAAAAATTTTGAGATATATCATTCTTATAGTTTTCATTTTTTAAAATAAACATTAATAAAGATTAAGTTATGTATTGTTAATTATCCGTAAGAAAGAATTCAAGAAAAAAATGAAAAAATTTAGCACACGCACATGCAGCATGGTGACACGAGGCCATGGAAGGGGCAAAGGGGGTTCAGTGTGGTCGACACTAGGCACATCAACAATATGGGTTGGTGGGGGTCGGGGACATGGCGTGTTGTGGGTTGGCACAGTAGAAAGCTGACAAGTCACATCCCAAAATTTTGAGGTTTTTGTTGAAAACCGCTATTGCTTGATGGGATTGTTTAATGTGTTTATTAGATACAATGATGACCGTTTAATGCTCAAAAAAAGCCTGAACGGATTGAACTTGCTGAATTTTTTGTTTTATGACTTGAGTTATTAAATGATTGATGACAGGTCATGTGGAGCAGACCTGACCATTAATAATTTGATTGAATGTCACATTTTATCTCTACTTGATAGCCCATTTTATAAAGAGATTCTTAGTGCTGGTTGGGGGATTTTCATTTTAAGTCTTCCCATCTCAACCTTAATCCTTTCTCCTTCCCCACCCATTCCCTAATCAAACTCTTACTTTCCCCACCATTTTTTTTAATTTGCTGGCCTACAAGAACTCATGAAGGCCATGAGTAGCTCGTGGTGTTGTAGGAAGTTAGTGATGGTGGCAATGTTTTTGTTTTGTTAGGCCGTGGTTGTTTTGGTGGTGGTGCTTGAAAGGAGGGATCTCCGCCATTTTGACGCTTGCGACCGTAGGACTTCTGGAAAAGTCATTAAAGCCGTTTGGCTAACATCTAGTTTAGCAGCTTACTCTTGAATAGTTTTAGTAGCTTAACTTATCAGCTCATCTAGCTTACAGTTAAAAAAATAACTAAATGTACAAAAATTAAGTGTTACTCCAAATTTGCTTAACAACTTTACTTAAAGTTACTTTGTAATCTCTTAAAGTTAAGTGCAAATGAAATAATCCCCTTGATGTCTGCCTATTTACCCAATCTTTTGCATTTATTTTGTGATCTCTCTAGATCTAGTTTTAGGGGACTTGCATGTGTTAATATAGCTTTATAAATTATGTTCCAATGATCTTAATTGTGATTTTTTGTTTGTCCACTTGCATTCAATTTTTTTATCATTTTGAGTTACATGTTTAGAATTTTTGGGGCTGTATCCTTTTAGGTTGCACGATCTAGATTTTATGTTCTGCAAGGCTGTTTAATGACCGACGTCATTTGATTAAAACCCATCGATTGATTTAGTTTGTTCGAAAGAATGCGTTGAATAGTATGACAGTCAGACAGTTCAACAATATGCTTATTGAGTGATGAGTTTCTATTTTTATATTTTTGAACAAAATTTTATAATGATTTCTGGATGGCACTTTTATAGTTTTTTTATATGAATTTTAAAAAGGCAACTGAAATAATTTTGATCCTTGGCATTTTGTTTAACAGTTGTTCTGGTTGTCGAATAATGCTTATTTATCCCATTTGATGATCCGAACCATCTAATGACACTTATTTAAACCAAGGGCCTCAGAAACCATCCAATGACACTTCAGAAACAAGCTTAGGAATAATCGAATCATTAAAATATTAGTATAATTTTTCCCTGCAGAATAATTGTTGGAAAAATACTGAATAAGATAATTTTGGGTTACTTCTTGAGTGTAGTACCAAGTGTTGTTAATTTTTGTGAATTCAGTTGTTATTTCTTTTTTGCTTCACCAACGCATGCAAAATATTTAGTATTCCTTTCTCCTACAACCAATTTCTTTAGAGATGCTTTTTGTTTTCCAACATGTTTCCTCCTGGCCAAATAAAATGCTAACAAAGCTGTAGCTTTCTTCCATTCGATTGTCTTCAGGTAGGCCTGAAGATAAAAATTTAGCTACATACTCATTAACAATTTTCTCAGCATTACAGACTTTCTCAAAGATGTTACCAAAGACATTTTTTATTCCAGGTAGTAAGATCAATTTGAAGCCTTTTTAGTTTTTTCTGAGGATATAAAAGCACCTACTTAAGAAATTTGCTATGAGCAGTCCACATATTTTAATACTTGGAGGAGTAAGTGAAGATAAAGTTGTTAGGAGAAGTATCAAAGAATAATGGATTGTGATCTGATTCATTTATGTTAAGATGAGAAATTTTAGTAGTAGAGAAAGAATAATTCCAGGTTTTAGACAAAAGCACTCTACCCAGTCTTTCCCAAACCCGACCATTAGTCCTAATGTTAGGAAAGCCAAAGAAACCAACGTCCCCAAGGTTTCAATAAAAAGTGCAATTATCAAACTTATCATCATATTACTGTTGGGAACCCTTTCACCTTTCTTTTCATTAGCATTAAGGATGATGTTAAAGTCTCCCGACACTAACCAAGCCTCAGTAGTAATGGAATAAATATTTTAAAGCTTTTTCCCAAAGGGTTCTTCTATGAACCCTATTGCAACTAGGATTAACAAACATGCAGGAAACATAAAAGAAATGTAATTTCATGGATAAATTAAGGACTTATTCACTCTCATCAATAATGCCACAAGAGATGCCTTCTAAAAATACCAAAATTTACTATTAATTTTAGAACAAGCTTCTTGGAAACCCAAGAATCCTTTATTTAGATTTATATTACCTGAGTCAACAAAACGTTCCAAAGTAATAAGGATGTCAATTTTTTATTGAGAATATTATCAATATGATATATTGACGACTCTTGAAAACTGTTCAAAATAGTTTTTGACTCTTAAAAATATTTGTTTAGTCCATTGACTCTTGTTTAAGTGATTTTTTTGGTTCTGCTGTTATTTACATGTTGTAAGGTTTCTTCCGTTAAAAAATTAACGTAATTCCAGTAGGTTTTGTCTTCTTCGCCATTTACAGGTTGCGATTTTTTCTACAGGTGCTTCAGCAATCGGCCGCTTGCACCTCGAAGAGAGACGACGAGATGTAAGCGGCCGATTCTACTGGCTGTTATTTAAATTATATAAATCAATGGTCGATTCTAGCTGCAAGTTATCATCTATTTTGTATTCAATCTAAATTTCAGAAATTGCATTAGTGTATTTCTTAGTTCTGCATTTTGTTTGACTAATCATTCTGCAATGTCAGCAATGTGGAGGAATATCTTCAAATTCAACTACAGGTAAATAGTCTCAATTATTGCCTATCCAGATAGCTTTTTCAAAGCTGTTAGAAATATCCATTTTCACAAAAGCTCTAGCAATGGACGGTCTAGAAAGATAAGCAGTGGCGCTATCAAATTCGAGTTCTTACCATAAAAGGAGCCTAGACAGAATATGATTGAGTGTGTGATCAAATTAATTTTAAGAAGTGGGAAGTTTATCCAATGAATTCCCCACCCCCTTCTTACGTTTATCATTTCCGAAAAAACAACTTTGTGACGTTGAGCAAGTCAGAAAATGTTTTGCCTTATGTTTGGGCTTTCTTAAACATTTAAATTTTTTATTTTGAATTACCTTTGGCATTGAAGAAGTTCACTTCGTGATGCAGAATGAGATTGGCATTTTTAATGACTGGGTAGCTTATGTTTTCCTTAGGAGGTCTAACTTTTTGTTTTTTTCAGGCCGGACTCTGTCTCAGAAAGTGTTAAATCTTTCTAGTTATCATATTTATTACAATGGAAAAGCAATTCCAAACTCTTAATGAATGATTCCAAGTCAACTTGAACTTTACTGAGTATTTTTAAGTTCAATTATCATATTTAATACTATGGAAAAGAAGTTTTGAACTCTCTTAATGCATGATTCCGAATCAACTTGAATTTTCATAAGTTTTATTTTTATTCAGTTCTTTTTTTCATTAAATGTGTTTTTACTTTCTATAGGTCTATACTGTTGCCCATGAATCCATCTTGGCTGAATACATTTCTTTTCCTAATCCAAGGATTAAGCTTTATCATCATCTGGACTTACCAAAGAAGTTAAGCCATCTTGTCAGCCATCTAAAATTTTTAAAAGTGAAGGTACACTTTATTTTAAGTAGTTTCTTATGTTTTCCTTGTTATTTCACGCACACAGCAAAACATTTGATGAGAGACTGAGCCATTTGTGGTGTTTGTCTTCCTTGGTTTCTACTTTTTTGTAGTTTATTAATCCATTTGAAAATATCTATGGCTGACGGATGATATGACAATTCCCCATTTTTAAGTATTTCCTAAATTCTTTCCTTTCCTGGTGGGCTATATTCACATAGCTTACTAATTGTTATACTTTTTCACATTTTAATATATATCGTATGTTCTCAGAACTACCGCATGTGTAGGTATTTTCTGTTGCGGTCAATCTTTTACGTGCCAGCAGATTACTTTTAGTAACAATATTAATTGGACAAAATTGCGACTCCATATTATTATGCTATTTTTTGTTTGCAATTCTTTGCCATGGAGCTTAAATGAAAAATGGGATGACTATAACGAAGCTCTGTTGTTTATAACTCTTATGCTCGCCATATGATCAATGCTCACCATCTATCTGATTTATTGGGCACTGTTATTGGGGTGGCAATTTCATATGCAGTACTCAATACCTCCCTATTTACATAATATTAACAAAGTTACCATAGTAATCCTTATGGTTACACCATAATACCTATTGATTTAAGTTCATCTAGTCATTTCATCTGGATGAGATTCCATACATGGGTAAAGAAAAGCGAAGGTTTTGTAAGGTGCTAGACATGTAGATACCCAAGATCTAGGTGCTATGGTACTCATTGTTTCTGTTTTGATATCTTTAGATGGAACATCCTCTTAGAGTGTATTAACATTATAACCAGATTTGAATCTACTTGATTGTGCATGCCTCAAATAACGAGTTCAATGAAGTGTATATGTCTTGCTGTATAATCAACAAGCAGAATGTGAATTGGTTATGCTTGTATATTTCTATGAATAATTCTAGCTCTGTACGTTATTTATATTATTGCAGCATGGTTTATTATGTTATGGTAAAATTTAGAAATTGGGTTGAATTGTTACATTTAAGGTATCTTGCTCTTCTGATAGCAGCGATCAAAGATATGAGAAGATGGAGAACGATGGATAGTTGGCCTTCCAAGGAAGATGGAAGATATCAAGATGCTCCATGGGAAAATTGATGGCCTAAATGGCCCCACAAAGGGAGAAATTCTAAGGGCACAAGTGAAAAATCTCATAATTCTAATTCAATTCTTAACTAATTTACTTAATACAATATATACCACCTTAATTTGTAATCCCTTTTATAATAATTTTTGGTGGAAAAAATTAAGAAAAAAAAAAAACATTTATATATTTATATTATGAAGAACATTCTCTACTTTAATATTTTTGATTTATTGCATATAAAATATTTATTTATCAAAATAGTAATAGAACAAATAATTTTTTTTTGATACGGTGTTGCATCAATTCACATGAGTTACGTAGAAACTTTACTCACTCAGGGTTATTTTTCCTATATTGGTATTGGTTGTGCAGGACAATAATAAAAGCAATACCACCACCATGCCTTAATCCTTATAAATGGGGTCAACTACATGAATCATTTGCTTTGTGCATAATTAATAGAATCCACTCCCTAAGTTCTAAATATAGAAGATCCTTTCCATTGGTTTAAGAAAAATTGGAGGCTAGCAATTAAGAAAAATTCGTGGCTTTGTATCAACTCTGCAATCCATTATGGCTGTCTTACATGCGTAAAACTGTCATGAACCTTGAGATATATAGCAAATTTTCCCTTCTACAAGAATTGTAGGAAATTCATATGCAGTAAGGACAATGAAGTAGTAATATATATGGTCATTAGTCTTTATATGTGAAGATACGAATGGATAGTGTGGCAAGTGAAGGTGTAGTTCGGCTATCATCAAGCTATTAATTGTTTTCATGTCATCTTTGTCTCTTTAGGACATTGTAATTTTTATTACGATGTTCTTTCCACTCATGCTGAAAAAATTGTTTCTTCAATTAAATTTTCATGCCTTGATCTGACGCGAGCACTTTGTTAAAGTATTTGGTCATGCCATGTTGAAGTTATTGACCTGAGGTAGTGCTTTTTCTTAACAAAAATAAAAAAAATAAAAATTATTCAAGAGCATGAGCACATTTAGATTTGGTCTCAAACAAAATTAAAAAAAAAGACCAAATTAGACAAATTAAAGATAAGATACTCCTTTAACAATTGATAAAAAACTAGAAATAATGAGCTAATTGATTATATTTTATCAAGTTGCAGGATACTTGTTTAGCCGCAGGATACTTGTTTAGCCACAGACTGATAAAACCATCATTAGCTTTGGATCTCGATTAGGTCAGTATGGTAAGCTACCATCGTCACCAATGAGAATCTGAGGGATGAATTTTTACATAGGTCTTCCTTCCCATTCGGTCTTGCTAGAGGAGATGATAAATGATGCAGTGTATTATTAGCAATCTCTATATCATCTTCAGATCCTTAAAATTCTGTTAGTTTTGAATCATAGCAATGTCCTTCTATCAAGGCATTTCTGTTTTGAGTTCAAACAAAATTGGTAGCTCATGTTCTAAATAGAAATACAAATCAGTCCAACTAAGTTTAAAAGGGTTGGAAAGGGACTGAGCTCAACATCTGGACATTCAAAGCCACTATCCAAGTCAATGAGCTCAAGCAACGGAAACAATGAAAAAAGGGGGAACCAATCAATAAAAATGGCCGCATTTAATTTCTAATAAAAGGAAGGTGTAGTTAGTCCAGCTTGCAAATAGCCTAGAGATATGACGGGATCATGTGATCAGATAAGATAGATTGTCATTTCAATATCTTTATTTGTAAACCAACCAACAACACTATTACCTTCTTTGCATATATGAGTATTTTGGTAGTTAAAGCTCACAAGGAGCTTATTTATTTTTTTAAGAAGGTCGCAGGTGTTCTAAGCACGAACTGATTCCATGAACTAGGCTCAGAGCATCACATTCAATCCAGATTTTTGTAAAATTCTTATCCTTTCAAATACTGATCCCTATTAAACGGACTTTTATCTCTGCTATAATGGAGTAATAGCCACAGCCCTTTTAAAATAGCAAAAATAACATTGTCTTTGAGGTCACACTTACGAGACCACCACTAGCAGCACATTCTGTATTTCTCTTAAAACTATTGTTCACATTCAGTTTAACAATTTCCATAGCAGGTTTGGCCCAAATAATGAAATATCAATCATCAATGCACCGAGGGCTTGAATTTTGAAGAACATTCAACATAAGTTATCACCTTTAAAATTCTTAAAATTCAGTAAATACATATTCACAACATTGTTAATATATTTAATAGTTTTTCATTTCATTCTATCTCCATTTAAGTTAAATTTTTTGTGCTTACAGTTATTTCTCTCTTCCCATGTGTCTAACAATTAACATAAGAAAAATAATTCTAATATGCCCAAAGTTACCCCAATTATTGAACATTCTCTAGGCAAGCATAAAAGTTCTTAGAGATAGGTTGAAATTTGGTTTGTAGCCAGTGGTATTAACAAAAAGATTATTGACATACTTTGCTTTATCACTATTGATAAATAGATGATTAAAAAGTTTAGTATTTGAATGACAACAATACCATCTAGAGATAATAGATACACCTTTACCGTTTACAACATCATCTACTAGAATAGCTTTTCACGTTAGTCTACTGATAAAGAAAGAAAAGATGGGTCTAATAGCTTTGTGCCAGAATATTTTTTTCTTATTATTATAGCTGAAAGTATTAATGTGCAAATAAAATTTGAAGGAGTGGAATCGTTCCAAATTAAAATATCCTTACCATTCTCATTAAAAGGAATATTATTGATATCATTAGTAATGTCTGATTTGTGAGCAAGGATAGCATTTAGTTTTGGTAGTTCTAGTTAATATAGAATTCATTAACTTTGCAAGAAGTATGTCTCATATTGGGAATCTCTCGGCTAAGCATTTCTCTCCAAACCAACAATTGTGCCAAAAGAAAATGTTGCTAGAACCGATGACCCACACTTTGTACTTTCAGATGTTTCTTTCAATTTATTTATTCTTTTCTAGAAACGGGAGTTATTACACTTAATCTTGACTTGTATAGGGTGCACCGTTTTGTAACATTTAACTTTTATAATTTTGACCCAAAGATTTTACCCAAATATAAAATTTCACCATAATTTAACAGTGTGGGTTTTAATAAGGTGTTCGAGAGCTCTAAAAGCATTGCTCCTCCTCATCAGGTATACATTCCATTGGCACCAATGCATTTTATTCACATCACATTTGTATCTCCAGATAAGTTTATTGAAAATTATCTCGATTCAATTAGTCACTTTCTTAGGAGGACTTAAAATTTTAATCAAATGAGAGGGAATTGAACATAAGGTACTTTTGAGAAGAGTGATATAAGTCCCAGGAGAAAGAATGCTGTGTTCCCATTCATTAAGTTTATCATTAATCTTAGGAACTAACTCATCATAACAGATTATATTTTGGCCCCTCTAAACAACTAGAAGCCAAGTTACATTATAGGAAGGTTTTTCTTGAGAAAAACTTATGAAATTTGAAATCTGTATACAATTGGCCTCTGTGAAATGTTAAGAACAATAAAACAGCTATTATTTTATTGATACAAGTCCAAATGTTATTTTAAAAGCTGCAGAAGATTTATAATCCTTCTTAGTGTGAATTGGTTCTTATGAATGAATAGCAAAAAATCATCAGTAAAAGCTGAATAAGATATTCCAATAGAGGCTTTTGTATTATAATAAATGGATGGGTAATTATTGTAAAGTTGGTTGATGTTTCTTGAGAAGTAATCAAAAGCCCAAACATAAAGTGAAGGAGAATGAGGAACTCCCTTGTCGAAGACCCTTAAAGCTCTTAAAGAAGCCAATTTTACACCATTAATCAAAATAAAAAACCTACAATTGTTCACACACTTGAACAAGATTCAAATAGTTTCATTTGAAAAGCCAAAGCACTAAAGAACCTTTTCTTAGAAAATTTCACTTTAAATTATTTTAGGCTTTAGAAATATTCAGTTTGATGAGTAAATTTCCCCTTCAGTATTTTTATTAATTTCATTAATTTACTCTTGGAAAAAAAAGAAATTTTTATGACTAATATATTTGCCTTTGATAAAACCACTTTAATTGAGAGAAACAATCATCGGGTAAAATAGAAGAAAGTCTTTTATCAGATGGTATTACACAGGCTACTAATTATGCATTCTTTCTGAGAGTTGGAGGAGTGTCTTTTTGGATTAAGAAAAATAGTAGTGAATGTAAAAAAAGCTGGGTAGACTTGCCTTTAAAGAAATCATTAATTGTATTTTTCATATTATTGCTAATAATTTTTCAAGTTTTTTGAAAAAAAAAAAGAGCAGAGTAAGCATTTGGGCTCATGCATTTTCAATGAAGAGGGTTGAGATAGAGTGAAATTGTCCTTATTTGTAACAATCTTAGGGATTTAATTCTCATTAAAGCTATGGGCAATATGATTTTCTTCATTATAAATTTTAGAAAAATACATAATAGCAGAATTGTGAGTATCTTCCCGAGTATAATACCAAGTGTTTTCCTCTTTAATTTTGCATACCCTCACATGTATGATTATCATAGTAAAAATTATGCCCCCTTCCTCGAGAGACAGCTATCATCATACTGAATACCGCTATATTGACGATCACCTTCTACTATGTAGTTAGATGACTACGTATTTGTTGATTATTATCATAGATGATCATCATAAACCATGTAGGAAGGTTAGTACTTTTATAATTGCCACTCCTTATCTCTAAGTAGTGATGCATACCACAAATAATAGATTATCATCATGATGATCATTTTATGCCACTTAGGGCAGTCAAGCTCCATTGTCTGGATGGTAAGCAAGATTCATACTAGCATCATGATGCTTATTCTTAGCAAGATAACCATTTTCTATTTTCTATTTATAGGAACAACTGTGATGAGAGGACCATTATGAACACCCCCATCAATGGTTACATGACCTCATTTTCAATGGTTAAAATTGATGTTCATAATTGACCATGTTCCATGATTATAATTGATACCTCACTTTCAATGAAATACACATTTTAACAAATCCCTAATTTAGTATTTTCAAATGAAATATTTTTTCTTAAATGAGCAATAGAGAAATTGACCAAGTACGATAGAAGCCAAGCAAGAGACCTAGTTGAGGAAGCAACTGTGACAACAAAACTTTGATATATATTTTTTCAATATCATGCAACCTCTTTTCTTTAAGCAAGATAAATATTTCCCATTGCATTATGATGATAAAAAGCTTCATGGAAGATTCCTCTCACTTAAGTAGGGATTCATGATTGTCACTAATTGCTTGAATTAGTTAAATAATTTGACCAAATGAACACTTCACTCTATGCTATCCGTTATACTCTCATGGAGAATCTATCTTAGGGGTTTTTAATGAACATTTTATAAGATTACCTGAGATATCATTAGCTTTAAAGGCTACAAGGACATATGAGTGAATGTATTGCAAATGTGATGATTTTAATTGAGAGAGGACTATAAGCCTAAGGTGGTTTTGGGATTGTTGTTCGCAACTCTTTACATGATGAGGACACACTATTGTTGATTCTCCTCTTAATGTGGTATGTATCTAGCCAATTCTTTTCTTAAATTTCATGATTGACATTGTATGAGCAGCTTCTAAGTATGTGATCTCTGATATAACAAGTATTACTATATGGTGGTGGTAGTACGATTAATTTCTTTTCCACTCTTACACTTATGTGAGTTAGTTTGATGATCAAACCTCATTTAAAACCTTTTCATATTAGTTGGGTGAACACACTATTGTAGGTGACTTCTTGATGTTTAGTTCCCCTCAAGCTCGGTGGTTATAATGTACAAGGAGAGCATTTTGTGTGATGTCTTTTCCTTGGTCATTTCTCATGCATTCATTGGCTGCTGATTACAGTTTCACTCATTATGGTTGTGAGAACTATTGTGTGTTTAAATATAGTAATATGACGATCAATTTCTTCAAGATCAAGCCAATTAAAAAAATGCCCCCAAAACTATGCCATGCCCAAATTCTCATATAATATCAAGGCTATGACTTGCAAGCTAATGATTGCCAAACTCCAATTGTTTGTCATAGATGCATCTTCATTCATATTGGCTGTTGTGTTTCACATCTTCAACTATTTGCTAGTATTTACCTTTCCCTGAACTATTAATTAATTATGGGATTTAGGTAGCCATCATGAGAGAGTTTTCCAATAAAACATTCATAATTTATTTATTCTCCAAATCGGGGAGGTTATCCTGTCATCAATCAAATTTCACATAGCTATTGTGATCTCCAATCTTTGCACTAAGCTTATGTCTCATGTGATTAGCTTCATGATGTGCCATTCCTTTGAGATATATCCAACATTCCATTGACTTTGTACCTTTCCCTTAGCTCCCAAATCGTATGAACTACTAAGCATACTGAGCTAAAGCATTTTATGGATGATTCATTCTTAAAAAGATTCTTTCACAAGTGTCTAAGCCCTTATGTGGTACTCTCCTTTTTTATTTCAAGAAGCATGGATCATGGCATATGTGCATTGATACTCAACCCATCGATATGATTAACATCAAATACAAGTTCTCCATTCCTTAACTTTATGACATCTTGTATGATATCTCAGACTCAAGAGGTTTCTCCAAGATCGACCTCCGTTGCGACTGTTCTCAGATTTTATTTAATTTGGGTAATAAATGAAGACCGGATTTAAGATGTTAAATGTCCTATATGTGCGGCTTGTTAATTCCATTTAAATTGTTGAACACCCCCAACACTTTCATGCATTTATGTGCAAATTACTTTTCCTTTTCATTGGTAGGTTCTTAGTCATATATTTTGATGATGTTTTGCTTTTTTGTCATGTCCAGCCTAATCACTTGGGGTATTTACGTCACTTTAGTATAGACACTTTAGACACAAAGAAGGTATATATCAACTCCTAGAATTGTGTATTCATGTTTCATATGGCCATCTTCATAGGCTTCATCATGTTGATTAGTGGCATTTGACAGATTCAGACAAGGTTAATGTCATTTTTAAATAGTCACAGTTGAATTTTTTTACCAATGATTGTAGCTTCAACAGCCTTACAATATTTTGTAGACTATTTATTAAAGGCTTAAGCATGATTATATCACTCGTCATTGATTTTCTGATAAAGGAAAAATTTGAGAGATATACAATATGATGATCATGTGAATATAACAAGATATGGTATGAAATTTCATGAAGTTGATTATTCATTAATTAATATACAGCCAAAATGTTATGTATCTACTATACATTCAAAAGATTGTGTGCAAAGAGTTTGTGGTTCTTTCAAAATTATGAGGAAAATTTGACAAAATGTATATCATCTTGAATTACTTGCTAACAAACATGCTAATCCTATTTTCAATGTTGAACATTTTTTGTTATATAAATTTTTAATTAAAATTTTGGAGATTTGTAAGTAAATTTATTTTCCAAAAGATAAAATGTCACACTTGCCATCTCCTTCACTTTATTTGTTGGTGGTTGATAACATTATTGACATTGAGATAATTACAATTGCTGATAGATATTATTGAGTGTTTAATTAATTATCTTGCAGAAGGTAAAGTGTTGTGGAGATGAGGATGCTTTGGTGATTGGGTAGGTATGCATGAAAGGATATGTAGAGAAATCATTACATTTGTAACAAATTTGAAGTAGTTTTAGTTGAGGACAAGCTAGAGAAAGTTAATTTAGATGGTTTAATCATATTTAGTGTTTAGATTGTTTGTTGCTTTAGGTAGGAAAGTTAGATTAATGAATTTTCTATAATAAAAAAGGAGGAAGACAACAAAAGAAAACATAATGAGAAACTATTATTGTATGATTTCACCCTTTTTGAGCTTAATGGGGTTGTTATTTGGTAGAGCACAATGGCGATAAAGAATTCCATGTTGCTGACCCCTCTTAGTGCTCTGCTAATGCTGTTGTTATTGTTGATTCTTTTCCCATTTTCTTATAAACATAGAGTCTATTGGATTAAAAATAACGCTATTTATGTGTCCAAGATATGGTCAATTTAAACTTAATAAAAGTTTTATTGGGCTTGGTTTTTGTGATGGAAGAGCTTGGGAAAACCACCATTTGTTATATGATATGTAAGAGTTTCCATAAGGCTGTTTTTTCTAATTCTGCTATCTAATTCTTAAATTGTAACCATAGTTTGTCGGACTCTTCTGTTGGTTTTCCCACTTCAATGTGAAACTACTGATTGAGATGTAACCTTTAAATTTGTAGAATCGGGTTTGGTGAAGCGTTAAAAATTTTTACGTCAAAATTTATTTAATAGAATTCCTACAATATCTCAGCAGCACTTATTTCTTTTCATGATTAAAATATGATGTTCATTTCTCTTGCCTTTGGGGAACGTGGTTGATAGTAAAAAGGTTGTCTTAATTTGTTGCTGTGAGGCTGAATGGCTTCATGACACAAAGGGCATTGATCAAATCTGCATAAGATTAAATGCCCGTGGGAGGAATGGGTATAAAGAAATTTGGTAGGAATGGAAATTAGGGGTAAGGAGATATGAGTGTCTGGCGCTACTTTTGTTTCCTCAGAAGCTGGGCTTGAATAATTTTTTTTTTATATTTTATATATCAAATCTGGTGATAATAACGTATTGATACCATGGTAATTAAAGGGTGGCCGTTTGAAAGAACCTTAGGATATTTTTCTATAGAAATAACTGATTCATTCATGTCATCTGTATGGGCTTGTTAGGTTGATGCTTTAAGAAAAACTCTTGTGTCTTTGATACTTGTTTCTATAGCTATAAGGTGTGACAGGTATAATTGTTTATTCATATGTAGGTATGTCGTTGATGCCACAAAAATCAACTTATTCTGATTAATGTCATTGATGCCGTGACTATAACGTCTTCTTATTATGTCAGTTTTGCTCCTTCTAATGGCGTTCACCTTGGATATCGCATTAGAACTGTTTGAGTACTTCAGTGATCATTTGACTTATCCTTAAGCTGTTTATTGTTTGAGAGAATATTAAACATTGAATGAATTTTCTATTAGCTTGTTTTTTTAGATTGTTCATTTTAATTTCAAGAAGGCGGCTTTAATCTACATCTATTTTTAATTTTTCTGTTATCATGATACGTTTTTTTCTGTTAGCATGAAGACGATTTGCGTGCTTTGATGTTAGACCCTCAGACAGTTGACAGCTCAAATAAGAAAATATCAAAGCTATGTGATACCTTTTTATTTTGCTTGAACGAGTTGGGCCTGTGGCTAACTATAAAGGTAAGATGCACTTGCATTCCTTCTTTTTGTTTGTGATAATCAATGAGTTATTTTTTATTTTGAAATTCATTATTTTAGGCTTCTGAATCACTCTCAAATGAAGACTATGCTACTATTTTTTGGGGTCAAAGCTATGATAGGATCAGTCAACAGATCATAAAAAAATTCAGTCAAGATTCATGTACTTTTTTATCGAAATGTATTCCCGCAGGTATTTCTGTTATTGTTTGTTTTTTACTGTATTATTTCATTTTTGCTATCTCATCCTTGTGATAAGCATTGTAGAAATTGGATATCTTTGGGATTTTGTTGGGTTGGGTGTTTTTGTACATTAAAGTTATATTTATTGAAATATGCTTTTGTTTATGTCATCATATGGGGCTGGCCTTGAGCTGTGGTCAAGCTATTTTTTGTGTATGTCTGAGGTCACTTGAGTCATTAAATCTGTGACTATATATGACTTGGCAATATTCGGAATTATACATTTTTGATATCTATATGCGTTTAGCTTTTATAAATAAAATAAAAAATAATATGAGAATAACTTGGATGCAGATTCATATGTGAATAATGGGCATCTCTTTTGCATAATTAGTGAGAAATTTGCATGCATATGATTATATATTGAAGAACAAATAGTATGAATTTTGATTACACCACTGCAAACTTACAAAGATTGAAAACACATAATATCTATACTATTATATTGAGAGGAAGTGGATGTGAGAGAATGAGAGCACTTAGGATCATTTTATTTTAATTAAGAGAAATTTACAAGGCAAAAACTACTATTAAATTAAAACTTGAATTAGCTTTTAATGGTACTTTTAATTTTTCTATAAATTTTAAATAATAAAACAAAACAGCCTTTAACAACATCCAAATTCTTATTTATCATCATGCTCTCCGTTTCTGATCTGTTCTGACACAAAATTGCTTCGCATTGTTGTCACCTACCATGAACTCGGTTGGGCTTACTGATTCTTTTGGCCACGGGCTTCTATGAGTTTGTTTATTTATCCCTTCTTTTTTATGCATAACGTTGGCCTTTTCTCTCCGTGAACTTGTTGATGCTGATGCCCATAACAAACATTGCTATCTCCTTCACCTTAGGATTAGGCGAATTTCTTTATCAAACATATATCATAAATGGTGCTGCTTATATCCACTATTTATTATTCCATTTATCAATCATCTAGTTGTAAAAGATTAAGAAACTTTAATTAGAAAAGAAAGTTTACAAGAGAATTGCTTTCATATTCTAACAAATAAACTTTTAATTGGTTGACTAACCAGGAGTTATGAGTTATGATATGTTAGAACATAATTGATGCTTATTTTTATTGTACCTTATACAAAAATATAATTAACTTGCGTTAAGATTTTTAAACTTTGAATTTTTAGTGCAATCTTTAAATGACTGGTACAAAATATTTAGTATTGTACTGTATCTTGAATCTTACATGACGAATGGAAAAACACAGTACAAATTCTGAACTTGATTCAAAAAAATCACGTGATATAATTTGCAAACCTTAAAAACCTTAAGAACATAATTTAGGTCACCCTTAACAACAAAGTTATCAAATCTAATTCATAAACAGGAAACATAAGTGCAACCCTTTTGATTTAGCAACATGTAAGCCATGCGTTGCCACATATAAAATATAGAAATGTGAATATTATTTTCATGAGGATTGGGTTTTAAAAAAAATTAAATTTTAGATTTTAAAACAAGCCTAAATCTAAATCTAAAGCCAATCCCTTTGCAGATCTAAATCTTCATTTTGTTTAACCACATACTTTGAAACAAAATCTCTAATCACACAAATACTTTGAAAATAATTACAAATATGAGATGCACATAGCAATGAAAGAAACACAAAAATTAAACCTGCCATGACTTTTGTAGTTAATGATAATATGAGCTTCGCAGTTGTGTGCTATATACTTGATAAATCAAAATTGCCAAACCGTGAAGCACATATTATCATTAACGGCAATGTGGTGGCAGCTTTGCAGCCTTCTATGCGTCGCATAAAACTGATGGATAACACATAACAGTAGATGACAATTATATATTATGGAAAATATAAGAAGCACAAAAACTGCAATTCATAGCTAAAATGCTGAAATGCCAATAACCAAAACCCTTCCTTTTGACAGACAACCAAAGAAACCGGTTCAATTGGGATGAATAGCCCATTTGAATATGTGATTATATAGTCTTTTTTGTGAAATTTGATGAGATTTAAAGATTCTTAATCCAATTCAATTAAAAAATATGTGCTTTCATTGCCTAACCGAAGAAAAAACTAAACGACAAAAAAATCTTGGGATCCAAATTTTAAAATCCTAGTTGTTCAACAAACTGAGCACAACATGAAGTATTCATATATCCATGATTGCACAAGATCAAGATCGGGCAAGATCAAACACAAAAAAAAATACATTTTAGTATTGATAGAAAGTCGATTTTGAGCACATTAGGAAAAGTCATCATAGTTCAATGTCAAAATTGAAAGTCAAATCAAAGGCCGCTGCATTAAACTAGTGTAGAAAACACTTGAAAGAAAGTGGCCAATTTCCAAACCCATTTGACAAGAAGCAAAAATTATTCCACACCTAGATGCAGCCAAGTTAAACTGTTACAAAAGCTTAAAAATTAGAAATGCAATATTTTCATCTGCTAAACAAAAAATATTCCATCTTGAAGCAGAAAAACAATTACTATAGAATCAAGTCTTAAATATACTTATCATTATCGATATCCGTAAAAGCAGAATAATAATATCTCAGGTATCTGGTGAAAGTTGACACAAAAGGAGACCCTGACGAAGCCTTTTCACTGTTTTGAGAACACTTGCGCATCCTTGAACACATCAAGTCGAAGAACCCTAAAAAATGACTTCGATGGTGTCAAGAAATATATCTGACGGTTCGAATGTCGAAATGTGTAAATGAGAGGCTCGACGGACATTCTAAACAAAAGAGACTTGACGGCTGCGCGGGTTGACGGACGTCATGTACAAAGATGCAGTGGTGGGGATTGAGGTTTTTTTTTTCGCATACAAAGCGCACTTGAAAAAAAATTGAAACTCGTAAGATTAGCAACGCCACACTTAGCTTGCATTTCTTTATGTCACGCGTGAGGCGCGAGGGTCGGTGTGTAACACATTTTTTAATAACCAAAACTTAAATTACTAAAATAGCTCATAATTTTAAGCTTAAATGACAAAATGTAATAGAAATACTTAATATACTCTTTTTATAATAGTTAGGGACAATTTAGATTTCTTATGAAAGTTAAGGACCAAAATAAACATTTATTGATGTACAAAGGGCCAATTTGATAAATTTTTCATTAATTAATCCTAAGTAGTGAAACTAAGTGTAATTATGATAATTCATAACATAGCTTATTAATTAAATATAATTTATATAGTTAGCTAATTAGTTGAGTTTATTATAAAAGCATAATTATGATTGTATTATAAAAATAAAATAATTACTAAAAATAATTATAATTAATAATTTTTTTAATGATAATTATTATGCAATTATAATAATTTATTATATCATCGAAAATCTTAATTCAATTTATTTAATTTTTAATTATGATTGTTCTAACTTAAAGCTAACTCTAGCTTAAGAAATATTGGGTCCTAACTTGAGACAAGATTAATTAAGATAAATCGAGAAAGAAAAAAAACTATTTGGTACTTGAGCTAAGGTAGTCAAATTCAAACAGGGTCAATGGAAAAAGGACGAGTAGAAATGCAATAGTGGAACTTAGTTAAATCAAATCAAGTCTAAACAAAGTGTTGCTTTTGGCATGACCTGGCCAAGGCGTCGGGACTAGAAGTCGGACCAAGAATAAATTATATTAACATGTCAACTCATTGAGCCAGAATGATTTAAAATATCATAAAAAAAGGGAAAAAATGTTTTTTTAGTCCCTTAAATTTTATACTTATATCATTTAGTCCCTATACTTTTTTGTATCAAATGAGTCCTCAAAAATCAAAAAACAAAATTTTCTCATCATCAAGCCTATTCTCCCGTAGGGGGTGTGCATGGCAGTGCGGGTGAGTGGATGGCTGTATGTGGTGGACGAGCATGTGCTTGTGCATGTGAGCACCCGGTGCCGGGTTAGCGGGAGCTAATCCAGCACCGATTTTTGGGATAACAAGTCCTCTAGCTGCAGGATCATATTGAGTGATCTAAAAGACAAATATATATACATTAAACATAACACATTTATTCATTAATTCGCAGGTTTTGATTACAGAGTAGCAAAATAAAATAAAAGTTACAAACTTTAAAGAGAGCGATAAATCAGTAGGAAGCAGTATCAACACTGCTTGATTCTTAGCACCGTTCTTCTAGGACGAACTTTTGATCTGAGCACGTTTCAAAAGTGCTGGCATTTGAATATCAGTTGTGAAATTAAGTACTGATAGATGTCATCTTTACAAATGTTAAATAATAAGCAAAATAATTAATAATTTGACAGGAAATAAAAGCTGTACAAATTTATCCCTACAAACCTATTTCAATTGAACTTGAAACTTTAGCATAAAAATAATTGCATTCATAAAAATAAATATAGAATTTTAGCGTTTGTTATCTGACGCAAAATATGATTTTGTTGGGCAAGTACAAAATCAAAGAAAATGGGGTTCATCTTTTATATATCAACTTCCCTCTATACCTGCCCCCTCAAGGCTTATTAGTATAAGCTCGTTATGACTCCCGATGTCGGATAGTTCCGTCGTAGTAGTTGTCTGATTAGACTAAAAATATATCAACATGGAACTCTTACTACTCAGTTATCCAAACTTTTTCATATATCATTTCATGTGACTTTTAAAAGCACTTTTATCAATTTGTGTGATGATGAGCAGAAAAGCATATTTAAACAAGAGTAATAAAAGATATTTGGTACATTGTTCTTTGAAGTTCAAAAATTTAACGGTACGATCGAATTTGCATTTAGATTTTTAATTTTCTTAGATTAGCCTTATAGCCAACAATAAAATGAAAGTGATATGATATTTTTATAGATTTTTACTATCTTCTTTTTCATTCTGTCTTTCTTTCATTCTTTTAGCATAATAGAAGACATCATTTTAATTCTTAGAGGGTAGTAATTATATTTAATATAATATTATTATTATCATTATATAATAATAATAATGATAATAATAATATATGAAAGAAAGGACAAACATAAAAATGATTGTAAAAATCTCCAGAAAGTAATAATAATAATAATAATAAAGAAAGGAAAATGACAGAATAAAAATACTTAAATTGAAATAATAGGCATTTTATAATATTTGTACAATTTTTATTATTAATTATTGAGAATCATAAAAATGTGATTAACATAATATTATCATTATTATTTTCATAATAATGATTATTAAATATATGTAAATAAATAAAAGTAAAAATAAAAGAATGAAGAAATAAAGAAAATAACAAAATCTCATCTCATTTTCTCTCATCTTTTCCTTCTCCTCACACTTAAGTTAGTGTTGCCGGGAAAACGGAGGGACGCCGTACGTGGGGTGGCCGGGGCAGAGGGGCGGCAGCCGGAGGATAGTTGGCAGAGGAAGGGAGGGCTAGCGGGAAGGGGGCTGACTGAGGGGCTGAGAGAGGAAGAGAGCGGGGGGAGGTTAAATAGGCATAGGAGGCGGGGGGGAGCCGACAACCTGCACCATTTTTGGTGCAAGGAGCAGCTTCTTGCGCGTAAGTGCTCTGTCGAGCAACAGAGCACTTCTCGATCGCAGACGGGGGATCGGGAAGGGGAGGGAGAGGGGGAATTTATAAGAAATTTATAAATAATTACTAAAAGTTAAAATTTTCGCTTTTTTTCGCCGTTTGGCGTCCAAAAATAACGAAACTTGATATCGATGTGTGTTATGATGTAACGAACACCCTCACGCTAAATTTTTTCGATTCAGACAAATATTTTATTTTTAATTAATTTTTGAAGTTTAAAACTTCAAAAATTAATTAAGGTCAGACCGACGCTCAAAAATTGATGAAACCTTTCGAGCAGCCTTTAAATAATATACAACACAATGACACGAAAATCGATGAATTCAGACATATTTAATTTCTAAATTTATTGGATTTAAATAATTCAGAAAAATAAAGCGAGAGCTTTCGTTATCCGAATTCTCCCAAATTAGGGCACTTTGATCTAAAATTTATTTCTAACAAATGGTATTTTGGTTTGCCCTAATTCGAAATTCCCTGGGGTCCTGATTTTTGAGGCGAGATTTGACCTAATTCGCAAAGTAATGACTTTGGTTCGTTACAAATTCCCTACTTAAAAATGATGTCATCCTTGACATCACGCAAACCAAAGTTAAATATGGGTGAGATTAATACCTGATATTATGTCGTTGTTTATATGTGCTAAGAGTGGAGTGAGTGTGTAAATTCTTCGGAAGCTGGGTTACGAAGTGTTCTCTCCTTTGATTAGGTGTCGGTGCAGCTAGTGGCTTGGGGTGTTGGCTAGTTATGGGGCATCTCTTCTTGTTTGGGAATGGAACGAGGTTACAATGGTTGTTGTATTTGTGCCTCATAATGGTCGCTCCATCTGTTGTTCTCACGGATTGACATTCTTGAATTTGGTGGCCGGGCTTGCCACACAGAAAACACCTTTTGCCGTCGTGGTAGCTTGCCATAGGGATGAGGTATCTAACAATCTCCTCTTATTTCTTAATAGGTATTCTCAGAAGTTAGCTGGAAGATTTTAGCAAATGGGTTGGGTTGTTGTCTTTTAAAAGTCCCCTGGTTCTCTGTGGGATGATCCTGCCTCTTCTTTTGTCCTGTGTGATTAGAAATTGTGCTATTTTGTTCGTGTTCTATAATTAGTGCACATTCTAGAAGTTCGGAGAAATGAGTATGTCTAAAAGTTGAAAGCTTAAATTACATAGGTTTATGCTATCCTTCTCTCTTCAAAACGAATTATGGTTTGACATTTATATATTATCTCTTAAGTTTACACTCAATCGTGCTCTGTTACCAACTGTGAGGATCCTATGTCGGGTCAGCGAAAGCTAATCCAGCACCGGTTCTCGGGGTAACAAGTCGTCTTCAAGCCGCATGATCATATTAAGTGATTTAAAAGACAAATATATAGACATCAAAAATAACTTATTTATTCATTAATTCACAAGTTTTAATTACAAATGAGCAAAATAAAACAAAAGTTACAAAACTTCAAAAAGAGCGATAAATCAGCAGAAGCAGTATCAACACTGCTTGATTTTTAGCACCATTCCTCTAGGACGAACTCCTGATCTGGGCACATTTCAAAAGTGCGGGCATTTGAATACCAGTTAGTTTTGAAATTAAGTACCGATAGATGTCATGTTTACACATGTTAATTATTAAGCAAAATAATCAATAATTTGATAGGAAATAAAAGTTGTACGAATTTATCCCTACAAGCTTGTTTCGATTGCACTTGAAATTTTAGCATAAAAATAATTGCAGTCTTAAAAATAAATAGAGAGTTTTAGCAATTGTTATCTGGCGTAAAATATGATTTTGTTGGGCAAATACAAAATCGAGGAAAAGGGGGTTCATCTCTTATATCTCCACTTTCCTCTGTACTTGCCCCCTCAAGGCTTATTAGTATAGGCTCCTTATGACTCCTGATGTCGGACAGTTTCGTCTTAGCGGTTGTCTGATCAGATTAAAAATATATCAACATGGAACCCTTGCTACTCAGTTATCTAAACTTTTTCATATATCATTTTGTGATTTTTAAAAGCACTTTTATCAATTTGTGCGATGATGAGCGGAAAAGCATATTTAAACAAGAGTGATAAAAGACATTTGGTACATTATTCTTTGAAGTTCAAAAAAGTTTAACAGTATGATCGAATCTGCATTTAGATTTTTAATTTTCTTAGATTAGCCTTATAGCCAACAATAAAATGAAAGTGATACAATATTTTAATGGATTTTTTACTTTCTTTTTTTCAGTTAAATAATAAATAATTATTTAATAAGGAATTTATAAATAATTATTTAAAGTTAAAATTTTCGCATTTTTCGCTGTTTGGCTTCCAAAAATAACGAAACTAGACACTGATGTGTGTTATGATGTAACGAATATCCTCGCGCCAAATTTTTTTGATTTGGACAATTATTTTATTTTTAATTAATTTCTGAAGTTTGAAACTTCAAAAATTAATTAATGCCGAACCAGCGCTCAAAATTTGATGAAACTCTTTGAGCAGCCTTTAAATAATATACTTAACACAATGACACAAAAATTGCTGAATTCAGACACATATTTAATTTTTTCAATTTATTGAATTTAAATAATTCTAAAAAATAAAGCGGGAGTTTTCGTTATCCGAATTCTCCCAAGTTAGGGCACTTTGATTTAAAAATTATTTAAAACAAATGGTATTTTGGTTTGCCCTAAATCGAAGTTATTCGAGGTCTTGATTTTTGAGGCGAGATCTGACCTAATTCGCAAAATAACGACTTTGGGTCGTTACAGTGCAGGTGTTCAAACTACTGAAGTGGGAGCTGCAGTGGGTGTACGTGGCGGTGCGGGTGAGTAGACGATTGTCTGTGGTGACGGAGAGGGTGTTGTGGCGGGAGGTTTGTGTGGTGCGGGTGCTGTGTATGGTCACAGGGCCAACGTTTGGGGCGATGCAAGATGGGCCGGGGCAAGTGGGTGGTGGGGCTGGGGGCGCTTTGGCCAAGCTTCTCTTTAACTGCTGCGGGGTGCTTCTCCAAGACGTCGGGGTCAGCTTCCTCCCGCGCCGCTGCTTAGGTGATCTGCGCTACGTCAGCCACCCTTGCGGCCTCTTCCATGGCTTCATGAGGTTGAGGACCAGAGCCTGCCTCATTGCTCGCTAGGCCAAGCTCGACCGCTGTGTCCGCTGCCCCTACGACGGGGCACGGGTCTAGAGCATAGCTGCCGCACGCCTCGTGCCGCCGGCCGCCGCACGCTGCCTCAAGGCACACCGTGGTCGACTCAAGCGTTTCGTCTGCGTCAATGGTCACCTCCACGACAACTGTTGGCTTGCTCACCTCTTTTCTAATGCCGACGAAGAGGAAGACAATGATAAGGATGAGTCTGGTTGAGCAAAATTAGCTTGAGGATGAGAAAAAATTGTTTTTTGATTTTTGAGGACTTATTTGATACAAAAAACTATAGGGATTAAATTGATACAAATTTAAAAGCTTAAGGACTAAAAAATATTTTCCTAAAAAATATAATGAGCCAGCTAAATATCAAAAACAGTTAAATTTTGAACATCCAATGTATTTTAAATTACCTTTATGAATTACAATAATATTAAAGATAATCTTGGGAAAAAAAATTTGAAACTGAAGTATCGAGCAGGACGATGAGTGTAGAGTTAGAGAAGGGAAAGAGGAAGACGCTAGTATAGGAGAAGGGTGTAAAGAATTGTAAGTTTCTTATTCCACAATGGGGCACCATAAATCACTATATATAGATACAAGTATGAGTGGCGTGTAGCCTTATTTAGGCCGTGATTAGATTAACGGCTAGGATGATACATGGCTATTATTAATAAATGTATGTCAAGCTAGTGTATATGTCAGCCATCTAATCTCGACATGAAAATTTTAAATACTAATACTTACAGTGGATAAGTATAAATTATACTTAAACTAAATATAAAATGCATGAATCTAATATTTGTAATGCAGACATGCTAAAAATCATTAGAGGCTAAAATTTAGTAGTTAAAGAAAAAATTATCTGGAAGAAATCAATACATAAATCTTTAGTTGCAGTATGATTTTAAATTTTTAAAATACATGATGTTCATTAAATTATTTTGTTTTCTCTTGCATCATAGATGAAAATACACCATATAACAGTTGAGCGACCCACCACTCATTAGACCCGAAGTGTGGGGCCTTTCCAAAGGGAGGATTCTATCTCTAGGGAAAGTCTCATCGTGGAAAGATATACACGCATGTCTCTATCACATATTCTTATGCAGAGTAACAAGTTGAGCCATAATAATGGGGGCACCCATATTTTAGTGTATTTGTGCATTGCAAACTTTGTTGACTTGGCTTGATAAGCTTCATTTCATAGACATAGTGTGAGGACCCCGATGCCGGTATAAAAGAAACCGTTCCGACGTCGGACGTTCACTTGCCGCAGGATCATATCGAGTAACTTGAGAGGAAAAGAGCATACACATACGAAAGCCAAAAGATATTATTTATTTATTTAAATGTTCACATTACAAGGTTTTTTCAGCGTTTGTCGTCCAAAAGTAAGAATAAAAAAAAGATAAAAGATAAATAAGCAAAAACAACGCCGTCGCAGATCCATTTGCAGATTGAAAATTTCAAGCATTAGGGTTATTGCTTAAGCTCTTCCAGAAGTACCTGACCTGGTATTGTACAACAAACAATACCGGGATTGGAATTCCCAGTAATTAGAGAATACTCTAAGTACAGCAGTACATAATAACATTTACATTTTTAAATGATGCGATTAGCGGAAGTAAGACGGAAATAAAATGCAGGAGAAAATAAGGTAATAGCGCGAAATAAACAATTTCCTGCAACAAATAATGTTCGTCAAATAAAGATTACTGATGTCATTTTCCAGTAATCTACCCCGAATGTTACCGATGTCATTTTCCAGTAACAACCCCGAATATTGCTGATGTCATTTTTCCAGCAACAACCCCGAATGAAAAGAACTGTTGGTTTCTAACAACCAACCAAGCATTAATGTTACTGATGTCATTTTCCAGTAACCCCCGAACGAAAAGGATGTTGGTTTCTAACAACCAACCAAGCTTCAAATGAATCTGGCTCAAAGCAAAATACGCGAAGCTAAGCAGCAGTAAAAGTACAAAATGTAATACATGTCATGTACTGGGTACCTTTGTTCTTAAGTTCAGAAGTTCAACGGCTCGAATGAGTGACAGTTCGCTCAATCTGCATTTAAGTCCCCGATATTTCTAAGTTAGCTTTTTAATCAATGATTTAGGAGTTTAATTTCTTTCATACTGTTCTTCTTCCGCATTTGAAGTTTGATTGATTTAAGCTGCTATTAAAGCAGTTATAATTAAAGTGTTTTAAGATTATCAAGGATAGCGATTACAATGATACAATATTATTATTATCATTGTTTCAATGATAATAATATAAGAATGAAAGAAGAACATAGTAGGAGTGGTGGTAAAAAAATGAAACTGCTTAAATTGAAATAATAGTCATTTTATAACATTTGTATAGTTTTCATTATTAATTAATGAGAACCGTATTAATGTGAATGACGTAATCTTAAAAGATTATTAATTATAGAGAAAATAGCAAAATAACTCCTCTTTTCTTCCCCCTTTTCACTTTCTCTTAAACTTATCTTCAAACCTTAAGGATTACGACCGCCGAAGAACGGAGGGAAGCCGGAACGGGGTGGTCGGAGGCTGGCAAGGGCCCCAGCTGGCTGGCGGGGCTGCCGGGCTGCTGCTGGTCAGCCGACAAGGAGGAGCTGGCTGGCTGGGACGGGCTGTTGGTGGCCGTCGAAGGCTGCCAGAAGCTGTTGGTGGCTGCTGGAGCTGCTGGAGGGGACTGCCGGGCTGCCGGAAGTTGCTGGGAGTGTCTGCCGGAGACTGCCGGGCTGCCGAAAGCGACTGGAAGGGGGCTGCCGGGCTGCCGGAGGGGCTGGCCGGCTGCTGGAAGGGCTGAGGAGGGGTGGCCGGCTGCTGGAAGGCTGAGGAGGAGGCTGGAAGCTGCTGAGGGGAGAGGAGGGGGATGGGGGGCTTTATAGGCGCACGCAAAGGCGCCACAACGTGCGCCAATTGGCGCCAGGTCGGCGCCTGGCGCGCGCGCCAGGAGGCTCTGGCGCGGAAGCTTCTCCCGCCAGAGGGCGGGAGTGGGGCCGGGAGACAGGGTCGGTCCTCTGGGCCGACAACCTGCGCCAAAATCGGCGCAGGCAGGCGCCAGGCTTCCGCCTAGCGCGGAAGTTTCTCCCGCCTGGCGCGGGAGAAAAGGAGGGGGCGAGCGTGAGAGCAGGGGAAGAACAGAGAAAAAAAAAAAAACTTAAATTTCAAATCTTCTCAATTTTCCGTCGTTCGACATCCGAATACAACGAAACTTGACACCGAGGTGTGTTACAATATGACGAACACCCTCGCGCCAAAAATTCTCGATTTGGAGCAAAATTTTATTTTATTTTAATTTTAGGGGTTTAAAACTTCGAAAATTGGCCACGATCCAATCGACGCTCAGATTTTGATGAAACTTCTCGAGCAATTTTTAAACAATATACTTAACACGTCGACACTGAAAACGACGAATTTGGACACACATTTCAATGTTTTTGATTTTTCAGAAATTAGAAATTTCGAAGATAGAACGGGAGCTTCCGTCTTTCGGATTTCTACTGAATTAGGGCTCTTTGATCTTTAAAGTTGTTTCTATCAATCGGTAGTTTTGTTTGCCCTAAATTGAAATTCCCCGGGGTCCTGATTCCTAAGACGGGATTCTGACCTAGTTTGCAAAATAACGACTTTGGGTCGTTACACATAGTAAGTTAATAGTGGAATTACTTCACATTGATACCAATCATGCAATATGGTCATGAAATATTTTTGTTGATTATTATCTTGTGGTTATGATGCCAATCATTATTTAATTCCATATTCATTATGTAGAAGCATTGATAAATGAGCTCAAATTAAATTAAAATGGGTAATTTGTATTTGGGCAAAATTCTACTTGATTCTAAGTTGTACTTGTAATTTCTACCACAATAATTTTAAATGCCAAAATAACTCAGAATCAAGAGAAACAATTTTTAAATAATAAATTAAACTCATAAATACTCACTTTAATTTGATGATCTGAGTGTTAGAAAAATTGGTCAATCAACGGTTTCCTCCTTTGGAAGTTGACCTTAAATTACAAGCAGCTGGATGCGGAGGAGATCGAGCGGCGTGTGGTTCTTGAACAACTTGTGTCGAATGAGGGAAGTACCCTTGTGCAGCGTTGGCTGTTGCGAATTCGACCTAGAGACGAGCTGCTCGACAATGGAGAAGGCTGCGTGCTTCTCGGTTGGTAGATGTTAGCAGTTATGGATAGAATTGAGGGCGAGCAAGATATGCGGCTGGCTGCGAGAGGGAATCGAGCGACTTGGTGCTTGACGTAAGAGGTGCATACGTCTGTGTGTGTGCAGCTGTGGAGGAAAGAAGCAAGCAGAGGATCTGTGGTTGCCTTTGTGCTTCTCTGCGTGAAGGAGTAAGTGTTGCGTGACTAGAGGGAGAGGCGATCGAACTTTTATGGCTGCTTGACGAGAACGAGCAAGTGGCTGGCTGCGTTCGGCTTTATGCGACTTTGCGTGAAGGAGGAGGCATTGTGGAGTGGGAGAGGATTGAGCGCTTCCTTTGCTGTGTGTTGTTTGTCAAAGAGGGGAATGGAGGATTTTATAGAAGTAGGGAGGCATTTTTTTAGTCATTAGCTAGGCGAAGTGTTAGAGAGCCGAAGAATTTTGAGGCAGGCGACTGAAGTGCGAAGTGTTTGGAAACCTTTTTTTTTTTTATAAATTTCAAAAGAGACAGAAGAACACGCCATTTAAGTTTGCGGGCTTGATCAATTAATAATACACTTGTTGAGCAAGAATGGAAAAATTTCTCTAAATTTTGATCAATTAATAATACGCTGAGATGCTTACATTGTGTTAATACACAATTAGAGCTGGTTTTGCTGAGGGGATTGGGCAAGATGAGAGGGAGCAGCTGATAGAGAATTATCAGGGCTCGCTAGAGCCTGCGAGGCTGAGCACTACTTAGTCACCTTTGAGATCTTTATCTTCAAGCAATCCTATAGAGGAGTGTGGGAACTACAAAAGTTTCGGCTAAATAGAATTTTCTATGCGAAACCTGATTAAAATCATTTAATTCATTTATTAGTAAGAAAAAAATGAATTTTGCATTTTTATTAATTTAGCAGAATTCTTTTGTTAAATTAAAAAATTTGGTGATTATCTAGTCATGTAAACTTTTGTGATTATTGACCCATCCCCAAGCATTGCATTTGTGGAACTCCTTAAATTTACTGCACCTTTTTAAAGTAATTTTCCTGCTAATCAGCGAATTTATGATATTTTTAACATGTATGGTCTGCAAAGGATTTTATGAAGTTTTAAAAGGGTGAGCAATTTTTTAAAACATTACTCTATTAATTTTTTTCTATTATTATGTAGCATAGAGGATTGGTTGCATTGTAACTCATTTCTATGTGCATGTCAGGATGGTGCATTGGCAATGATTTAAATGCTGATGTAGATGCTGGCTATTTAACTGCAAAAGTTTCTTGCCTTGTTCGTTCTCTTATGGAGTATAGGTAATGTCTTTCTAATTTATTAATTACTGCTTTCTGGTTTATGCTTAATATATGAGCGAAAACTGTGATTTTTGGTGAGCCAAATATTATGCATCCCAACTTTTAGTGAATATTTATTAGTGAAAATAAAAATCCTAAGCACTTTTTTAATTAAATCATTCACAAAAATCCGTGGTGCAATACCGTTTCACTTGAGAGAATCACGTGAAATAGAGGGTGCCCTAGGGATTATTGAAAATTTGATTTATTCAGGATTTTGCTAGAAATTCAAATTATGCTCGATTTTCACTTTAATTTTGCCCCAAAATTTATCTACTTTCATTTTGGATATAATAAAATATTTAATTTACACTTTAGGTACAAAAAGTATGATATTACAAAATAATTAATAAGGGATGAAACTGTAATTCTTAGAAAATATTCGGAATGAAATTAAGTTTTAGGGAAGCATAGGAAAGTTAACCTTAAGCAAATTTCGTTAATGAATTTTAAAAGCTGACACGTGCTAGATAGCGTACCCAGATATGCCTTAGGGGGTATCCTTTATTTATTGATGGATTAACTTGGATTTTGTAGTTTCATTTTGATTTTAATATCAAATACTATTGCTACTTTAAACTCATTTTAAAAAATATTGGTCCTTCAGATTATTTGTAATAATAAACTTCTTTCTTAATATATAGAGATGTAATTGTTGGGCTCAATCCTAAATTACCATGGTACCAATTGAATAAAAATCAGTATTTTTTAACATATTTCAATTTTGAATTATCCCAAATATGTTTTCTTTTGAAATAAATGCTTTCTATGAAATTAATGTGGAACAAATATTAAATAAGAAAAAATAATACTTTTTCAAAAATAGATATATAGTTTACCCACTTCGGTCACTCATTATTTTTGTCTAAAGAGTAAACAGCTTTCTAATGATTTTCCGAAAGAATACACTAATATTTGATGTCATTAGTGGCAAGAATTGCTAAAGTTGGCGTTGATCACCTATAAATAGAAAGTTTGATGGCTGCACGATCCTGCCAAGGATGTGTTGGCTACGACTTGAGGAAAGAGGCATGGTTGTTGTGAAAAAGGAGATTGGAAACCTTGAGGAAAGGATGTAGCACGGTGAGCTGAATTTAACTTTTGTGTTATAGGCTGAAATCAGCTGTATTTTAAGGTTTTTCTTACCTGAGGGTTCCTGTCGCGCTAAAAAAAAGTTGGCGGAGAGCTGTTTAGCTTGTGGGAAGAACGTGAGATGGGAGTGTTTTGGGAAGAGGTAGGCTGTTCTAGGGACTGTTACTGATCAAGGTGAGAACAAATGAACCACTATTTGGGGATAGTGGGTTGAGAGCTTGCTTGGTGTGGCTAGTCAAGGGAATCCTCTTCGGTGTTCATAACCGAAGGTCTTGAAGGTGTGCACAGCCTTCAAGAATCCTAGGTGTAGATAGTATTGGAGTTAATTTTTTGTTCTTTTTTTTTATTAGTTTGGAATCATAGTATTCTCTGTTAGCTTTCATCTTTACTTTCTTCGCTTATATATGCTTTCGTTTCAGCCTTCAAACGTTCATCGTACAAAACTTGCACGTAATCCGACATCATCTTACTTCTCCGTCCATAACTTTTCCAAACGGCCACCAAATCATATTAAACAACACTCTATAGATTTCAAATAGCCTCATAAAGTTTCGTGTCAATCCAACATCATTTGGTCCATCAAAAGTCTTCTCGAAGCTATCAAAATCATATTTATAATCCTGCCACCATACTTCCATCATTTTTAGTATTAGAGAGAGGTTTCTTAGCTATGATTGTAGAGTATTTTGTGTTATAAATTTACAAATATTTTTTATATTTTTTGTAATTTTTTGATCTATTTTGACCCCAAAAACCCCAAGGGGGTCATTTTCTGGCTTCAACCGTCGCCACCGCAACCAGTTGCCTCAGTAAACCAACGTGGTTTGGGCCGCACCGGTTCGTGAACTGGCCTGCCAGTCTCAAAAGCAGAGGTCAGGAAAATATCGACCCTAGGAAGATTTATCCTCAAATTTTGTGCTAGGATTTCCGAGGACTACACGTCACCATGATAGTATTTATGTAGTGGTTGATAGATTTTCCAAAATGGCTCTCTTTATCCCATGTTCAAAGACAAATGATGCTCACCTTAGTTAAGCATCATGGGCTATTGTGTTTTATTGGGATGTAAAATTTGTTTCCTATTTTTGGAAAACCTTATGGTGTCTTTTGGATACTTTTTTAAAATTCTCTTCAGCATTTCACCCTCAAATAGTTAATAGAACTTTAAGAAATTTATTGAGAAGCCTTGTGGGTGATAACCTGGGTACTTGGGATCTTCACTTGCTAACTGCTGAATTTACCTATAATGGCACTGTCTCTAGGACAACCAAGCAGAGACCATTTGAGATTGTTTATGGGTTTAATCTTGGAATGCCAGTAGATCTTGTTAGCTTACCAAGCTATGCTTATTCAGATGGTGCTTTTTTATTTGCAAAAGATTTCATAAAATACATCATGAAATAAGAAGTCAAATTGGGGAATCAAAGAAAAATATGCAAATAAGTCTAATGTTATTAGACCAGGTAGAACATTTAATGTAGGTGATTTTGTGCTCAATAGCATTTGCCCGGAGCATTACTCCACCACAAAACATGAGAAATTGCAAGCCAGAGCGACAAGACCATTTAAGGTCCTCACGAAGATCAGGCTGAATGCATATTTGATTGATTTGCCATTAGATATGTTGATTTGTTCTGTATTTAGTAATGATGATTTAATTCCATGTACTAATGAACTAATGCAAGAAAATACAAGTGTTACTTCTAAGGAGTTGTGTAGTAAACCTTTACATGAATAGCATAAACCTTCTTTCTTTGATATTGATGCTATAATTTTTGATAAGGTGATCATTTGTGGAAATGGAGAGCGTAGGTATTTGGTGAGATGGAAATATAAGTCACATTCAGTGGTTGACATGTGAGGAGCTGCTGAAGCTTGACCCTAATCTTCTGGATGACTTACTGGACATTAACCCTACAGAGTAGGGTTCTCTTGGAGGGGGAGAATTTTATGCAGTATGGAGCCTACATGAGAGCTTGTAGTGACTAGGGTATACTCAAGGAGCTTGAAGGAGGCTATCGGTCATGACGAAATGCGTTTGTGGATCCGTCATATTTATATATTTTATTTGCTTATGTTTGCTTTTATATGATTTTAACATTTATGTTTTATGTTGCTTTATTTTTGTGTGTTGGGAATGTAAAGGCTACCTGAGAAAATGTAACTGAACTTTATTGTCGTTATTAGCACCGTTGGGTTAAAATTAGGGTATGGCTGCTATATATATCTCTTGTAAACCCTAAATTTGGGGATAGTTGAATGATATTACAGAATTTTGTCTTGAGAGCTTGCTTGATGTGGATAGCCAAGGGAATCCTTTTCGGTGTGCATAACCGAAGGCCTTGAAGGTGTGCATAGCCTTCAAGATCCTAAGGTGTAGATTGTCTTGGGGTTATCTTTCTTTTCCTTTTTTGTTATTTTAAGTTAGGAATCATAGTATTCTATGTTAGCTTTTATCTTTGCTTTGTTTCGCTTAAATCTGCTTTCGTTTTGGCCTTCAGACGTTTCTCTTATGGAACCTATTCGTAATCCAATGTCATCCCACTTCGCCGTCCATAACTTTCCCAAACAGCCACCAATCTCGGCAACCCATCCATAACTTCGCCGTCCATAGCTCTCTGCTACGCATCACTCCCGGTTATGTGTCGCTCTCGGCTTCACGTCGCTCCCGGCTTCGCGTCTCTCCCGGCGGCTTCGTGTCACTCGCTTCGTCATTCGCTTCGTCGCTTCGCGTTGCTCGCTTTCGGCTTCGATACACATTGCTCGCTTCCGGCTTCGCTACGCATTGCTCGCTTTGTCGCTTCGTCGCTTCGTCGCTCGCTCCCGTTAGCGTGGAATGTGATCTATGTATTTAAGGAGAGTGAAATGGAGGAGCCCCCCTCCAACCTTAAGGGGGGCTCAGTGGCTTCTCTTGACCTCGCGCGGAATGTGGGGTCGTTCGATCGGACGACGGTTGCGCAAGCTCCGATTTTGCTGGGTTCAAGCAGCCCGGTGTTAAGCTTCTTGGGTAGGGAGGATGGTGGATTGCATGTGAAAGGTACAATGACTGGCTCTCCAGCATCTAGATCTCCCTCACCACCAACATAAATTGCAAAAACTGGAGGTGGTTTACTGAATTTTATGGCAGCAAGGGCTGCTTTTTTAAAGGTTGCTGCAGCAATTGCGACATCAAATAAAATTTCGACACAACCAATTGTTTGTCAAATTGCTTCAAAGGGAGTCACATTTTCGAAAAAAAAAGTGGCTGGGCAGCAAAAGAAGTGGAAGTGTTTGATAAACTTCTGAGCATGAATTTTGTTGGAGAAAGTGGTGAATGTGTGATAGATTTTGAGGAAGCACTCATTGTTCATCTATTTGGACGACGAATCCCTTTCACTGTCATTCAAAATCAATTGAAATTGAGATAGATCAAGTTTGGAAACTTTGCTATTCATATGTTACAGCATGACTGCCTCTTGGTGAAGTTTGAACATGATGCGGTGGTTGATGAAGTAATTATGGGAGGGCCGTGGTTCCTTGGAGGTCAAGTTCTTGGCTTAGCACGTTGGGTGTCGGATTTCAACCCAAATATGCTGGTAGGCTTCACGACTCCGCTTTGGGTGCATTTGATCAACCTCCCATTGAATCTTTGGAGTAAAGGTAATCTCAATCGCGTGGCTGCTATGATTGGCAAGCCTCTTTTTGTCGATGGGCCAACATTGCGCAATGAACAACTCGCATATGCACGTGTGTGCGTAGAGGTGGATCTTTCAAAGAAATTGCTATTGTCCTTTTCCATCCGGAGTAAACAAGGTATGTTCACTCAATTTGTGTCTTATGAAGGTATCACAATCTTTTGCAAGGACTATGGAATGGAGGGTCATAAAGAAGATTAATGTCCCACGGGCGGGGTAGGTCCCAGTGCCCCATCTACAGATCCAAATCAATGGATTATGGTGCAATGGAGGTGAATGCTGACCTCTAGCCGACCACAGCCGAGAGTGGCCTCGAGGGACCCGAGGGGCCGCTCCCGCCTCCAAAGGCCGTCCGCACCCCGACAACCTCCTTAGAACCCGAGCCGACCACCTGCAACTCAGCCATAGGCTGTAGCGGTGCATCCTACACTGCCCGCCCCATTGATTATCCTTTCCCGCTTTGATGTCCTCGCTATTGAGGAGGAGGATCGGCCGTTGGAACCACCTGCTGCCACACAACCTCTGCCCACTAGCCCGCAGTTGTAGCACCGCACACCGAGCCCACCTCGTCTTCAGCCTAGCTTGCCGTTTTCTCTCTCCCGCCGAGTGCTATACCGCAGATTCCCCAGGCGCACTTGCCAGTGCCCGTGTTGCAGCCTACTCATCCTTCCCGGACTACATTCTAGAAGCCGAGAGCACCCGCCACCGTCCCGATGAACGGCATCCTTGCGTGGAATTGTCGCAGCACGCGAAATCGGCGACACCATATCACATTTTGTCGCTAATCTCGGAGCGCAAGCTAGGACTCATTGCTTTATTGGAGACTCGCGTGGAGTCTTTCACTCGCCGAGATGCGAACCGCCTTTTCGGGCGGCATTGGAGCTTTGTGGTCCAGTCTTCTCCGGGATGTTCGGGAGGTCTCATTCTTGCTTGGCAAACTGACTTTTTGCAGTGCAAGGTCCATCTTTCCTGCAGTCAGGTGATCTTTGCTACCTTCACTCTAAGGTCGGGGAGCGTCTTTCAGTTCGGTGCCATTTACGTGTCCACTGATCTATACACGAGGAGGGAGCTTTGGCAAATAATCCTAGCAGTTCGGGTAGACGGTTTCCCGCTGGTTCTTAGTGGAAACTTCAACTGCATTCTCTCTCAGGCAGAGAAACGCGGCCGAAAGGCGTTCAGAGTGACGACTGCTCAGACGAACTTCTGAGAGGTCCTCGATACGTGCCATCTTCACAACCCAGGCTTTGTTGGTCCACCTTTCACTTGGAACAACAACAGGGAGGGAGCTCGGCGCATTTTGGAGCGCTTGTACCGGTTTCTTCTCAGCACGGTGGCGATGGACCTTTTGTCGGGTGTAGTCATGCACCACCTCCCCTAGGTAGCTTCTGATCACTTCCCGATTTTATTGATAGATGCCTGTCTCAAGTTCCAGAGTACTTGAGCGCGGTACAAGTTCGAGGACATTTGGTTGCAGTACCCGTAGGCTTTCTCTGTGATCGAGGGGACTTGGGGGCGACCATCTCGTGGCTCACCGTCCTCAATCCTCAACCACAAGCTGGCACGCACTCTTCGGGCATTGTGGAAGTGGGGTCAAGATACACTTCCTGATTTGTGGAGGAGGAACGCAGAGTTCACTTCAACTCTGACACAGCTCTAGGCGGAGTATATGGAGACTGATCGAGGCAGCGACCTTGAGCTTGTTCAGTAGCTTCGGGACACCACGCAGGAGTTCTCTCAGGTGGAGGAAAGTATGGCGAGTTGGTGGCAGCAACGTGCCAAGGCGCGGTGGGTGGCTCTCTCATAGTGACCGCTGCATCGCGGTGTTTCAGCGGCTTGCAATATAGCGTCGAAAGTTGAACACCATGCTTGCACTTCAGAAGGAGTCCAGTGAGTTCTAGTCTGACCCAGAGCGGATTCGCCAGGTATTTTTTATTTCTTACAGGGGAAGTGGGGCATCTTTAGTTCCATAAGGGATTGCTCAGATGATCTGATTCCAGACCGAATGCTTGGCGACGCAGACTCTGCCTCTCTCCAAGGTGCGGTCACAGATGCAGAAATCTGGGCAGCCTTGCGAGACTTCGGCCCTAACCGTTCCCTGGGGATTTGATGGTATCACCCGCTTTTTCTGTACGGGCTATTGGAGGGTCACCTACGCTGACACCTTGGTCGTTGTTCATAAATTCTTTGATGGTGGGCGGATGCCGCAGCTATGGCGTGACATTCTACTAGTTTTCATTCCGAGGGAGGAGAGGGCCGCCACTTCGAGGCAGTTCCGCCCTATTAGTCTGTGCAACACTATCCATAAGGTGGTGGCCAAGATCTTGATCATGTGCCTTAAGATAGTGCTGCCCCTGTTGATCTTCCGAGAACAGGCGCCTTTGTTCATGGGAGAGACATCAGTGAGAACTGCCTCATGGTTTAGAAGATCCTCACGCGGCTCTCATATTCTACCTCGACGGCCAGTCATTTGACCATTAAGGTGGATATGGAGCAGGCTTATGACTGGATGAAGTGTGGATGCATACACTTGGTTCTAGATAGATTTGGCTTACTGCAGAGGTGGATGGACTGGGTCATGCAGTACATGGAATCCCCCAGGTTCTTGGTCCTGGTTGGTGAGCACAGGCTTCCCTGGATAGTGGGGATGAGAGGTTTTCGACAAGGATTCCCCCCTCTTCCCTTACCTATTCATCCTGTGCTCGGAGCTCTTTTCCCTCCTGGTCAGCTGGCAGCAGCGGATTAGACGCCCAATTGGTATCACTCGATCGGGGCGGTCCTAGCTTCTCCCTCCTTATGTATGCATATGATTTGATATTGTTTGCCCTAGCTTCTAAGGCGACAGATTATGGTAATTGGACTGGACAATCTGTGAACTCGCGCAAGTCACATGTTGTCTTTAGCCAACAAACCCTATGTAATGACCCAATGTCGTTACTTTTCAAATTAGGTCACAACCCGCCTAAGACATCAGGACCTTGGGGAATTTCAAATTAGGGCAGAGGGCAGAAAAAATTTCCATTAAATAGAAATAATTTTTAGATCAAAGTCCTCTAGTTTAAGAGAATTTGGATATCAAAAACTCCCGCTTAATTTTTCTGAATTAATTAAATCTAATAAATCAAGAATATTGAAATATGTGTCAGAATTCATTGATTTTAGCGTCGTTTTGTTAAGTATATTATTTAAAGGTTGCTCGAAAAGTTTCATCAAATTTTGAGTGCCGGTTTGATCATTGTGGTTAATTTTTGAAGTCTTAAATCTCAAAAATTAATATAAAATAAAATATTTGTCCGAATCATAATTGTTTGGCGCGAGGGTGTTCGTTATATTGAAACACACATTGGTGTCAAGTTTTGTTATTTTTGGACTTCAAACAGCGGAAAAATGCGAAAAATTTAACTTTAAGTATTTTTATTAAATTTCCCTTTATTTCCTTCCTTCCTCTCCCCCTTCTGCGACACCCCCTTTCCCCGCTCGACAGCGCAGTAGGCGCAACTGGCGCGGAACCTTTTGCTCCAGAAAAGGCCGCCTGTGCCGTTTTTGCCGTAGGCTGGTCGGCCCACTTGGCCGACCCCCTCTCCCCTCCTCTCCCTCTACTTAAATTCTCCCCCTTCTTTCCTTATTCCCCCACAGCCCCTCTCCTCCTCCAAACTTTAGCCAGCAGCTAGCAGTCCTCCCCTCCCTGCCAGCCAGCCAGCCTCTTGCAGCGGCAGCGACCACCTAGTAGCCAGCTCCCTCCTACCAGCCCTCCCTCAGCCGACCAACAGCCAGCGAGCAGCCGTCCGGCCAGCAGCTTGGCTAGCAACCCCACTCCAATCTCCCTCCGCTTTTCGGCAATCTTAATCCTAAGGTAAGAAGAGAAGTAGAAGAGAAAGAAAAAGAGGGAAAGAAAAGAGGAGAAATTATTTTTGTTATTTCTTCGTTCTTTTATTTTATACATACTTAATAATCATTGTTATGAAAATAATAATAATAAAATATCATCATTCAAATTAATATGACTCTCATTAATTAATAATGAAAATTATACATGTGATATAAAATGACTATTATTTCAATTCTAAGCATTTATTCTGTCATTTTCCTTTTTACTATTATTATTATTATGTTCTGTAATTTATACAGTCATTTCCATTCTGTCTTTTTCGTACATTATTATTATCATTACTATTATTAAAATGATAATAATAATGCTATTATAAATATTATCGCCACATCAGCAACTTAAAAATACGAACTTTTATCAAATTGAGAAAATGAAAGAGAAACGGAATAGAAACCTATTGATGAACAAAGGAAAGGGCAACCTTCCGAGATGGACTAAGAGTATATAATAAAAATAATAATATTAGCTAAAAAGGCTAATTTAAAATATCAAAAACCTAATTGCAGATTGAGCGAACTGTCACTCATCCGAACTGTTGAACTTTTGAACTTATAGAACAAGGTACCATGTCTTTTATTATTCTTGTTTAAATATGCATTTCTGCTCAGCATCGCACAAATTTGATAAAAGTGATTTTTTTTTAAAGTCACATAAAATGATATATGAATGAGTTTGGATAAGTGAGAATCAAGAGTTCCATGTTAATTTATACTTTTTGTCTGATCAGATAACCGCGCTAGGACGGGGCTGTCCGATATCGGGAGTCATAAGGAGCCTATAATGATAAGCCTTTGAGGGGCATGTATAGAGGGAAATTGAGATATATAACACAAAAATGAACTCCCTCTTTTCCTCGATTTTGTACTTGCCCAATAAAATTATATTTTGCCTCAGATATCAATTGCTAAAATTCATTATTTATTTTTGTGACTGCAATTATTTTATGCTAAGTTTCAAGTGCAATTAAATCATGCTTGCAGGGGTAAGTTTGTACAACTTTTATTTCCTATCAAATATTGATTATTTTGCTTATTATTTAATATTTGTAAAGATGACATCTATCAGTACTTAGTTTCACAACTAACTGATATTCGAATGCCCGCACTTTTGAAATGTACCCAGATCAGGAATTCATCCTCGAGAAAAGGTGCTAAGAATTGAGCAGTGTTGATACTACTACCTGCTGATCCACCACTTTCTTTTTGACTCTTTCTATATTTAAAAATTTGTAATTTTTCTTTTATTTTGATTTTTTGTATCTAATACTTATGAATTAATGAATAAATGAGTTATGTTTGATGTCTATATATTTGTCTCTTAAATCACTCAATATGTTCCTGCGGCTAGAGGATTTGTTGCTACTGTTGTTATACAGCACCACAAACCGGTGCTGAATCTGCTCCCGCTGACTCGGCATCGGGTCCTCACACCCTAGCCTATCGCCAGCGAAGGATTGCGATTCGGTTGAATTTCCGGAGAGGGTTGTCACTCCGATACTTGGAAGTCACGACCACTGGCCGACCTCTGTAGAGAGCAGATTTTGCAGTAGTTATTGAGCAAGTCCAAGCTATGATAGACTCATGGAGCAGTCGCCATCCTTTCTCTCGCTGGCAAGTTGTGCTTGATCATATCCGTGCTCGCCATGATCCTCAGCTATTTGATGTTTGTTGCCATGATCCCCAGCTATCTAATGCTGGTCTGCATAATGGGTTTGATTCCTGGGATTTCACGGCCCGCCAGGGCCTTTCCACCTCCTTGAGATGGTGCCCCCCCCAACCTGTTGGATGAAGGCCAACATTGATGCTTTTTATAGACACGGGGAGCCTGCTACTTTTGGTGGAGTTGTGGTCCGCGATTCCGGAGGCCACTTGTTCGCTTATGCTGGAGCCCGTTTACAGGCCTTGCCTTATCTCCAGGCTGAAATGCAGGCGATTACTATTCTGCGAGAGGCCCTCATGCTCAGAGACGTTGATACTGAGGGAGTCATCATAGAGGGTGACTGTCTTGGAGTGATATGGAGGCTCCAATATCATTGGGAGAGGACTCTTCGTTCATGAGGCGGAGAGTGCCACGAGGATCACCTTGCTTCTTGTTGGACTTCCTCGTGTGATTTTTGTTAACCGTTCGCGTGATGCTAATCGTGCGGCGGACTTTTGTCCTATGTTAGCTCGACAGGGCGATTTTTCTTTTGTTAGTGGAGATGTGCTCTCCCCCGGAGGCTCTTAGACCTCCTCGTTGAGGACACTGTCGAGTTTGATCACGACTGGTGATGTACGGATGCTTTTAATTATTTATGCTTAGGCACGACCATCTTTCTCAAATAACCACCAATCATGCAAAACAACATTCTAACATCTGCCATAATATTCTCCTAAAATTTCGTGTCAATCCGATATTATTTGATCCATCAAAAGCCTTCCTGAAGTTATCAAAATAACATATACAATCATTCCACCGTATCCCCCATTAGTTGGTAGGACATTGACACGGGCTGTGGCCCGAGCCCAACCTTGTTAATAGTAATTGCTGGGCGCCAATGTTGGGTCCGCAACCAGTATCGGCCAACCCGACCTGAATAAAATTTGCTAGATACGGGTATGCTGGTTTAAAATGCGGCACTATCCGCTATGTATTTGCTAGCCTACAAATGCTCATTGGCTTGCGGATGCTCGCCAACATGGTCCGACCCGTGAATGCTCACCGGCGTAGCCCGGTAGTCTTTATTTACTATTATTTTAATTTTAAAATTATCGGGCAGCAAGCCTGTGTTTAATTGGGCTCAAGTTACAAAATGTCACCTTTGTTCTCCTGCTATATTTTTCTCTTAGCCTGATCAAGCCCGACCTGTGCCCAAGTTTAGTGGAACCATTTCTTTTGTTGATGATTAGGAACTTTAGAAAATGTAAAAAATGCTAGTAATTAGTTAAAATTACTTTAAAATTATAGAAAAAAAAACTAAATTAAAATAGTGACTTGTTGAATACAAATTGTTCCAAAATTGGAAATTATGAGATTGCCATTAAGTCCAATAATAGAAAATTGCCACTCAATTTTTTGTATAAATTGATATTGATTCTTGATGAAGCTTTGTAATCTAAGCCTTATTTTTGTTTATTCGAGCACATCTAGGGTTTAACAACTGAGGCAAGGTAGAATAGGTTTTCTCTCTTTGAGCATGCTTTTTTCTTCATAAACCATTAATGGCCGCACATTGCTAGGCTTAACCTAGTTTGGCATGTTATAGTGTGCACAATACTATAAACTGAAGATTGTTTGTTTTGTTCTGCAAAACCATCTAGAACCATTATAAGTTTCTTTTTTTGAAATTTCTTGCCCAACGCCAAAGAAGAGAATGATATTATGTTGTTTTTATCTTTTAATACTATTTTTTTTTTCTTGGATTGTGTTGGTCATTCAAGGAAAATTCTGTTGTTTCTTGCTTTAGTCTGCCGATCTGCAAGATACGCATGCCAACAATGTTTTTTTTAAATGCTGAAATATTTAAAGGATGATATCGGTTGCCAGGATGATTCAAAATCTGAGATGCATTGTATTTGTTCAACGAGTGGTTACAGCAATTGTTTTGCAGTCTCTTTTGAGCCAATTAGAAGAACTTTCTGGATGGGGAATTCAATACATGGCTGGAAACCGATGTGGCTTACAGTCACAAACCAGGAGCCAACAAATGTGTATTGTAGAAGCATTTCGGGATGGAAAAGTAAGGCTTAACTTTTCTCTGTTTTTATTATTTTAAAGACTGTTAGTAACGAAAAACTGTTAATCTTTGATTTATGTTGGCACAGGTGAATATTATTGTTGCTACTCAGATTCTTGAGGAAGGGCTTGATGTACAGAGTTGTAATTTAGTTATGAGATTTGATCCAGCCGCTAATGTCTGCAGTTTTATACAATCTCGTGGTCGAGCTCGAATGCAGGGATCTGACTACCTCATTATTGTTAGAAGGTATCCTTGATTTTCTGTACATTTGTTTTTTTATTTCCACTATATTCAAAGCGAATTCGTTTTTGAAAAGATTGTTAATTGTATGGAATTATCATTTCCAATTATTCCATTTTTAGTTCTTGTTTAAATGACAAGATCTGCTTGGATTGTTGTTTGTTCTTTTTATTTTTCATTGCTTTCATTTAATGAAATACATTATTGCTTTCTTACTAACAAATAAGCAAACTCTTCTAGTTTATGATAGCGTGGCTAAGCAAAATTGTAACATATTGAATAAATGTTTTTGTGTTCTTTTTTTGCTACATTATCTTAAAACATGGTCACTACTTTCCATATTGAAATATAAATTTTTAATAAATTTAACTAGTTATTTATGAGTTGATTTTACTTGTAATTCTCCAAGAATATTTTGATAATGATTTTACTAGTTTTCAATAGTATACGCCATATTGATAGTAGAATATTGCCATGGATATTCTAGTTATTGAAGGATAGATATGTTTTTCACAAGACTAAGAGGTGGGTGAGTGGCCTACTTTAACACAACCACATCAAGTTTCCTAAAATTTAGCACAACCACATCAAGTCAAAATGTTTTTTTCTCTACTAGAGATTATATTTAAATCATAAGCAAGAAATGTAAAATGAATTGCACAATAGAAGCCACCCGTTATTTGCTACAACAATCTCTAGGTTTGTTCTATTACAACAATCTCTAGGTTTCCACATGTATCCATCACATCATTGTCATCCTTAATAATAGAGCAACTCTTTAATAATCTCTAAAGATCACCATAACCATCAAACTTTAATCCCACTAAGAGGGATCGAATGCATGAATTTTGTATCCCTTGTGCTCTATTAAGTAATGGCCTATTTTTAAACTTCAAGCATCCATCACTTCTAATAGTTTATGGTCATTTCCTATTATCAAACTTAATTCAAAATTTATCAACTCACAACGAGTGGTCTACAAACTTGAGAGCTATTTGGTATGCATTAATTTTGGTAGAAAGTTATATAAATCTCAGAATTTACAAATTAATTGTGTTTGTTGTAAAATTTGCTAAGCAAAATGATTTTAGGTAAATTTTTGGGGTAATTGAACTCCCTTGTTTCTTAATATGTTCGACGTAATCAAATTGCATCTGAATCGGACGTTGTTTGATTACGTGAAGCTGCACTATTTTCTAATTCTTTTCATCTACAATTTAAGTATGCGAAGGAGTAGCTTGCTCATCACCCGCATCTCCCGCTATATCAAGCTTCTCTTTGGCTAATGTCCTTTTCCCCATTGTAACAAGTACCATAAGTCTTCCAAGATTCATCTCATTGCAATTCAAGGGTGCAAAAGCGTAGCTTATTTGTCACCTTCATCTCTTTGTTTGCCGCCCTTCAAAAGAACTCTAAAGCATCTCCTCTCGGAATTTGGCCTTTGGGTCAAGCTTATCTTTGTTCTTTGTTTTGCATCTCACATAAGTATTGTTGCGACAATTATATCAAGTCTCTTCTCATCGGCCATTTAGGGGTGCGAAATCTTAAGGAAGAGTGATTAGTTTTATCAATGCATTTGATTCATTTTTTCATCTTTATTCATGATGAGCATCTTTGCCCCCACATAAACAAAGGCCTCCGTGCCAATTAGAGGAATGCTATTTTTTCAATTATTTTTTTTATAACTTTTGCTTCTCGCTAAGCCATTGCTCAATTATCTCAAGTTTGTTCTATGCTGTTATGCAAGTATGTCTAATTTTGATCAATGCATTGGATTTATTTCTTCATCTTTATTCATTAAATTAATAAATTAGATATGCTTATTTAGATTCATTGGTTTCTCTTGGTTCTCCTATTTTATTCGTGAAGAACATTATTGCCACCGCATGAACATTGCCTCTCTTTGCTGCGGTGTTGCTTTTTGTATTATCAGGGAGGAATGTATTCTTTAAATCAATTGAGCCAATTTTTATCCTTACAGTAGTAGCTGTTGTAATGACCTTAGGTCATTTTGAGAAGGACATTAAAATCCCGCTAAATTCAAATTCTGTTGTTTCCCCGCAAATCTCAGTTTTCGGTTGCATCTCCCGATTAAAATTTTGATTGAAGAGGTTTTTCAAATCCAATTAATGCTAAATTGAAATTTAAATTTGTCATTAAGCACTTGTTAAATTAGAAGAAGGGAAGACAGGAAACGAAGGTCTTAGAAACCATCGGCAATTAAGACCGACGGTTCTATCAGGAAAGAAATGTGAACCGCTCAACTCCTTCAGCTCCCATGATCACGTGATTTCCTTATTTCCCTAATTCCCGTAACCTACGCTCGTTTTAGTGTCTCCCTGGCCGAACGAATCGGGTGTGTGTGCACCCTATTTAACCGAGCGTATGCCGTTCGGTTCCTCCCCACTCAATCGCTCCTTACTCTTGACCTCATCGCCTCTTCCTCTCTTCCGCTCGAGCTGTAGGAGCATACCTGAATCGACAGCAAAACATATTGGTGGGAGTGTCCTGTGCGACCAGCAACGAGAGCCGACGGGAGCACTGTCGACACCTCAGCACGCACGCACGACCCGATCCTTCCGCGTCTGTGCCGATCGCCGCTCTTCTCCTACGGTCGATTATGCGCCAACCCTTCTGTACGTTTGACCGAGTATAAGGTACGATCTCCTTGCCCTTCTTCTTTTACCTTCAGCCAATCGAGAGAGCCGAATGTTAGGAGTATCAATTTAGAGAGATCAGTAAAGCACAATTATTCTATTTTTAATAGAGTCGCTTATGAAGTTTTGTAGGTATATAATTTATATATATATATATAATCTTATTAAATATTTCCTTATTAAATCCATGATTAAGTGAATTTCTTGAGGGAGATTAGACAACTAATGGTATTTTTGAGTAGATCTATTCTAATGGGCAGTGTTCTATTTTTTTTCTCTTTGTTGCTTGTCATACTAAGGTGATTGGTTATAAAGATATATTAGCTGTTGCCAAGAGTGGATTGATCCTTTCGAGAGATTGATCAATTCGTTGAGTTTCAAAATCATTAAAATAAACAAACCTATGAATATAATCAGCACTTTTTAGACGTCATTTTGACAGACATTACCTTTTAGATTGATTTTATAACGATTTTATCTAATCAAATAATCAATCTCTTGGGTCTATGATTTAACCTACTTGCTTGATTTTTTTAAACATTTTATTGATTAAATTGGTCAAGAATATGATTGATTTTTTGAAATTCATAGTTCCTAACATAGGTCTTAAAGTTTTGAGAGGATCTAAAATATTGAGAGAACCATAACTAATCAAGTTCAACTTTGAAAGGATTATATATGCTTTAATAATAAAGTCAGACATTGTCAAAGACTAATAAAATTACAAAACATAACATTTGCAGATACATCGAGTCTCTTAGTATCACATCAGAATTGTATGTGATTCATTTATTTTCTACACAAAGCTACACTGGATATTATTTTTATGCTTTCTACCTTTTTGCTGCTTAAGCATCGCTTTGAGCTTGTTTTATATTGCTATTTAATGCTTTACGCTTATTGATAATAATGTAAGAGAGGCAAAATGATGTTTATGTATCTTGTGAATGTTGCAAAGGGTTCTATAATGGAGGTTGAATTAAGTTAAGGATGGGGATAGTCCATCGGGAGTTATAAGGGTGGCATCTGGAGCTTTTGAGGGGGCTCAGGTGAAGGTTATGCTTAAATGCATATATGATGTCATCTGGAGCCTTTAAAGGAGGCCCAAGGTGAAGGTTGCCATTTGGAGCTTTTAAAGAGGCCTAAGTGAAGGTGCCATCTGGAGCCTTTAAGGGGCTCAGGTGAAGGTCATGCTTAATTGCATTTTTTATAAATCCAGTCTCATGGTTCTGGCTTTGCCCATCAGAACTGCTAACATTGCTTCATAATATTAAGTCATAAACATAAACATGAATTCTTACGCTATTATTACTTTTCCATTTAAAACTTGACATGTGATAAAAGAATATTTATTTTGTAGGAGTTATGATTATCTCTTTGCAATAAAATCATATTTCCCTGCAAAAAGTATATTTTTAATATCTTTTGTATTTAGCATGTGCACTAAGGCATTATTTTTATAATGCCAGATCAGATACTATTGGAGGAGGCTGATTTAGTTTAAAGTCGTTAGAAAGAGGCATGGCGCGAGAAAATAATGAATTCTAACTACCCTTCAAGGGACATTCATTTCGGTATAAAGACATTTATGTAATAAATTCTGGATGTTATTTCTTTATATTGAATGGCTATGGATGTTGTTTAACTGTTATTTTACTTAACCGCCAATATGATCATGCAAAAAGATATATCCGATGTTAGTTTTGTTGTTACCAACCTAACCTGGGTCATCACAGCTGTGACTACTCTTTCAAGGTTCTCATCGACAATTCAGGGGTGAGATAGAGTAGCTTTCTTGTCTCTTCTCATCCCACTACATCAACTTTTTAATGCCTACCATCATTGAGATTCTAACATGACTCGTCTTGAAAGACGTCAATAATAGACGTGAGATGACAAAAACATAAACTTAACATTTAAGCAATTGAGCAAAATAAATACCAAATACCATCTAAAAATTAGAGAGCAAACTAAGTTTCAAATAACATTTAAATTAATAACATTCAATTTCTTTTACAGCATATTAAAGGAATACAATAACTTAAAAAAGAGTTGAAGGAATAAAACAAGAACAAAAGTAATGAGCTTGACTACGGGTGTAGGTCAAATTAGTAAATTTGTCAGCCATCCTGATCTGAAAAATAATAAATAAAAATACTTATAGTGGGTAATTAGAAATCATATTTAGTAATTGAGAAGGAGAAGCATGCATGTATGCATCTAATAATATTAATGCAGATAGGCCTAAATCAATAAAGACTAATGCTAAAGACTAGCATCTAAGTGTGCAGTCAATCTAGAAGAAATCATAACTTGGGTAAATAGTTGCAGTTTATCTGAATGGTAATTTAAATATACATTGTATTTTTTTAATCATTTTTTCTGCTTGCATTGTGGATAGAAGTATTGTGAAGGCCCGACGTCGGTTCAACGGAAACTGCCCCGACATCGTGTGTTTACATACCGCAGGATCATATTGAGCAACTTGAGAAAAAAAAAAGAAACACACATACAAAAGCTAAAGATATTTCTCATTTATTTCAATATTTCAGAACACAAGATCTTTCATTGTACTCTTCGTACAAAAGTGAGAAATAATATAAAAAGATAAAATATAAGTAAAACAGCATCGTGGATCTATCAGCAAGATTGAAAATTTTAAGCATTAGAGTTCTTACGCGCATTCTCCCAGAAGCACCTGACCTGATACTGCACAAAAAATAATATCGGGATTAGAATTCTCAGTAATTAGAGAATACTCTAAGTACTGCAGTACACAATAATATTTACACTTTAAAAAAAGATGCAATTAGTGAAAATAATGCTGTAATAAAATGTAGGAAAAGTAAGGCAATAGCGCGAAGTAAATAAACAATTTCCTTCAACAAGTATTATCACAAAATGAAGGTTACTGGTGTCATTTTCTACTAACTAACCCCGAATGTTACTGATGTTATTTTTCAGTAACAATCTCGAATATTACTGATGTCATTTTTTCAATAACAACCCCGAATATTACTGATATTATTTTTGCAGTAACAACCCTGAATGTTGGTTCTGAACAACCAACTAAGTACAACATGAATTTGGCTTGAAAGCGAGGCTAAACAGCAGTAAAAATACAAAATGTAATATTTGTCATGTACATGGTACCTTTTGTTCTTTAATTTGGATGAGTGACAGTTCGATCAATCTGCATTTTAGTTTTTGATGTCTTTAAATTAGCCATTTTTTTCTTAGAGTGATGTGATATATTTTAAAGGATTTTCTATTTTAAAGGATGTGTACATGGTACATTCTTTTCTATTATGTCTTTCTTTCATATTCTCATAATAATAGAAGATTGTATTATTTAAGTTAAAGAATAAAGCTGGAATGAAAATAATCATAAAAAAATACTTAAATGGAAATAGTAGTTATTTTATAACATTATTACGTTTTATTCATTATTTATTTAATGAACACTATAATAATGTGATGATGTATTTGAGATATTAAAACTATCATAATTTTATCATATGCAAATATCTAAATTCTCCTAAATTTCTTCCTAAATTTTCTTCACCTCATACCTTGATTTATATTTGCCGGAAAATGGAGAAAGGTCGGAATGGGTGGCCGGACGACTGGCCGGGGTGGCTGCAGCAAGAGGGCTGGTTGGCAGCGGCAGTAGGGGGCTGCTGGTGGAGGGTTGGCAGGGGGCTGCGGGAGAGGAGGCCGGCTTCTGGCTGGGCTGGCAGCGGCAGGAGGGGGCTGCTATGTGGCCGGCTGTTGCTAGAGGGCTGGCAGGGGATGAGAGAGAGGAGGCTGGCTGCTGGGGAAGGGAGGAGCTAGCTGGCTGGTTGTTAAAGAGGGAGGAGAAGAGAGGGGCTGGGCTGCTGTGTGGGGAGAGGGCTAGTAGGAAGAAGTTGTGGGGGAGAAGGAGGGAGCGGTTGAGGGGTTAATAGGCGTAATGGGGGACATTCCCTGCGCCAAAACTTAAATGCACGGCGTGCATGGCTTCTGGCGCGGAAGCTTCTTCCGCCAGAGGCGGAAGAATCTCGCACGGGATCGCAAGCTGGCGGGGGGTGGGAAGAATTTCCTAAGAAAATTTAAAAAAATACTTAAACTTAAATTATTCGCATTTTTTCCGCCATTTGATGTCCATAAATAACGAAACTTGACACCGATGTGTGTTATGACATAACGAACACCCTTGTGCCAAAAAATTTCGATTCGGAGCAATATTTTATTTAATATTTATTTTTGAGGTTTAAAACGTCAAAAATTGACTACGATCAAACCGACGCTCAGAATTTAATGAAACTTTTCGAGCAACTTTCAAATAATGTACTTAACACAACGATACTGAAAATAATGAATTCATACACTATTTCAATGTTCTTGATTTATATAATTTAAATAATTTAGAAAATAAAGCGGGAGCTTCCGTTATTCGGATTTCTCCCAAACTAGTGCACTTTGTTCTAAAAATTATTCTTAACTAAGGGTATTTTTGTTTGCCCTAATTTGAAATTTCTCGAGATCCTGATTTCTGAGGCGGAATTTGACCTAATTCCCAAAGTAACGACTTTGGGTCGTTACAAGTATTCTGTAGAACAGTTGAGTGTCCCTTCACCTAATGAATCCATGGTGAGAAGCCTTTCCAAAGGGAGGATCCTATCCATTGGAAATATCTCAATGTGGAATTATTTCACACATATATATCTCTACTATGTATACTTATTAAAGCATGTGCTGCACCATAAAATGTGGGTATCCATAGCTTACCATATTAATACTTTGCTAATTTCATAAACTTGATTTGATGAAATTCATTTCATAGACTAGTAAGTTTGTAAAGGATTTGCTAAACGGTGGTATTTTTCATGCAATATATTGTGACATGAAATATTCTTTTTTTGATTATTTTCTTGGGTTAAGATATCAAACATTTCTTCTAATTCTATTTTTTGTTATGTAGAAACATAGATGTGTGAGTTCAAATCAATCTAAAATAGGTAGCTGTACATGTGTATAACTCTACTAAATTCTTAGTTGCAGGTACAATTTTACCACAATAATTTTAAATGCCAAGACTACTCATATCAGGAGAAAATAAGAACATAATTATTAAAAAAAAATCATAATAGCCCACTTTAATTTGAGGATTTGGAAGTCTGACATTTTGCTATAGCAAGTGATCACTCTACCATGATAACCAGCCTAAAATTCGGGTGGATTGAGTTTGTCATTACTCACAGTTGACAACCAGATTTTTCCCAATTGAAGTTGTCTCAAATCTAAAACAGTTCTGTTAGAATTCCTAGAACAATGACTAGGTCAAATTCTCTTGGCCGGAGAAGACAAGGGTTTGATTTCGGTGATGAGGTAGAAAATATGAGTGGAAGGAAGAAGGAATGCCCTTGAAATCTTACCTTCCTCATGCGGTTTGAGATCATGTTATGCTCTCCACTATCATTATTTTTCTCTTATATAATTATGAATCAGCAGCCAAAATTAAAATAAATATCGGCTTGGACTGGTACACCAAGTGGGAGGTGTTCAGTTGTACATGGAGAGGAGAATCGAACGTGGGAGAGGCTTCTTGTGGCTTGCGCTTGTGGGAGACGGGGCTGTAAGTATTTTTAGAATACTGATTAGTTGAGAAAAAGATGGTTTATTTGAAAAATTGGAAAAATTCGAATTTTTGTCCAATTTAAAATACAACTTGGGTTAAAATTTTCTAATTCAGTTTCGCACACTTGAAAACAAAATTTTTTAGATTTAGACATCTAATTTTTTTATAAAGTGGCCCATTAAAGGCAATATTGTAGATGTTGAAAGTTGATGGAATTTATTCAAAATTTAGAGAAATGTCTGAATTTAGTTTTTGAGTATTTATCTATTTATTTCTTTTTTTTTGAAGGGTTTTTTTTGTATCTCTCCACTTTCTTTTGTTTTTCTTAAGTTGATGGGGTTGCATTTTAAGAAATAATCAATAATGTTAATGATGGCTGCTAAGTTTGAGATTCTTGTTGTGATTGTATGGATGCAGTTTTCAGTTGTTATGAAATTTAAAGTATATTTGGGTTTTTGTTTTGTGCTGCTAATTTTTTTTGATATTTATGTTAGCATGATATAATAATTGCAAGAAAATAAATGAGGATAGTGCTGGAATTGATTTTTGTTTTTGTGGTATGTTCTTTGTGTGCTTGATATTATTGTTGTGGTGGTATGGATTCAGTTCCTGCCTATGGGGTCAATCCACTATCTATGCCATATTTTGATTTTAGTTTTGTGATGTGCCATTGTTGCTTGGTGTGCGAGATGAATTTAGAATTTAATTTTATTATTGTGGTATGTTTTTTGTGTGATTAATATTGCTGTTGAGGTAGTATGAATTTGGTTTTTATTGTGGGACAATCTGTAACGATCCTAGGTCGTTATCAACCAAGTTGTTAGCAAACCTGCCAAATCTGGTTACACCAAATTTTCCCGCTTGAATTCGTTGTTCATTATGTTTCACGCTAAATTTCGTTTTTCGTTCCCCAGACCGCCAAATTCAATTTTCAACGACAAAATTTCCCGCTGTTTTTCGTTACCTGTAAATTTAAAAGAAAAGTGTCATTAAATAGAGCACAAGAAGATGATCAATTGGTAAAAAATTCGGGTGTATTAGGAATAATGATTATTTCTAGATTAATTAGCAAATAATTTAGCTTCAAAAATTAATAAAAAAAATATTAATCCAAACTCATTAATCTTGGTGCGAGTACATCCGTATTGACTAGACGCTTGCATCGGACCAAGTCTCATAAAAATCAGAGCAGTATTTTGATCTAAGCTTTAGAAGTTAAGGTTCAATTTTTACCATTTATTAAATAAGCTAATATACAAGTATCCTAAGGCCCTAATACCCCTCATGCACGGCCAAGCCTCGTACTCACGCCCTCCTCTCCTCGCTCGATCCTTCCTTCCGTTCGACACGCAACCTTGACATGACAAGCCATCCTCGTCGTCGTTAAGAGCTGGGGAGCCATCCTTAGGGCACGTTTGCTCTTACCTGGGAGGAGACAAGCATCACCCGACGGGTAATACTCCGTCTTCTCAGTTCAGGCTGACTATAAATGGTCATAAATCTCCTCTTCCCTCTGCACAAAGAGAGCCTACGAATCCTCCTCCTCCATTTAGCCGAGACCTGCATATCCTCTCTCTCTTACGGCGATCCCAGCACCCGTTGGTGATTAGCCCTAATTCCTTGCTTCACACCTTTTGAGGTACCAATCCTTTCCAGAAATGGTCTTTCAATGTGCTCATTTAACTGCATGTGAACTCTATAATCAAATCTCTTGATCCTTAATGAGGCTTGTGACACTCTCATGGGAGACATTTAAAATGCTGAGATATATAGCATTCTTTTTTTTAATTATGCCATCTGCTATGATTTTTGAGCAACACCAAGGCCATTTGAATGGCGTGCACCTACACATAAATCTTTTTGTTAAAATTTCACACTAATCTATTTAAAAGCCTTGTCCATCCTACTACTCAGTCAAACCTTGCTCACGTCAAATTTGCTCATATTTTTCCTATGACTTTACAAACGATTGTTGGACGTCCAGTTACTTTTGTAGGATCAAGTGTGATGGCTTCATCATACTCACATCACCTGCTTATGACGAAAAGTTTGTGGTAGTACTTTTCATTGAGTACTATGCACAAAAATTCTTTTACCATTTTAATATTATGTGTTTAAAGAGATTAAGACATACTATACTTGTCTTGTTAATACTTTCACATCTGAATATGGAGTTAATGATATAATGCCCCTTTATTTTGTTATGGTAATGAGCAAGCATTATGGTGCAAACCTAAAAATAATTTGTAAATAAATACCTAGATATATGTTTAATCATACATGTGTATATAGAAATATGAATGCATTAGTTTACAAATATATATGTATATATATATATATAAATATATATATATATATATATATATATACACACGTTTTCAGAGGCACATTTATAGTATTGCTACTTGATATTATTGGTAGATACGGTAATTCATGTGTAATAGTTTAAGCATTATAGATTAATAGCTACAAATATAAGAAAATGACAAGTTCCAAGAGAAACACTACCCAATTATAATGTCACATGCATCTTCATACCTCTCAAGTAATAAACATTAACACATCTTTATGTTGAATGATTTGACATATCTTTATTATAAAATTCAGCATAATGTATTATCTATATGTAATAATAAAATTAAGTAACATCTTTGCTCTCGTTTGGCATTTATACTAATTTGTACAATTTTTGAATCCTTTAAATTTAAGCATGGAGGATGGATATAATTCTATATAAGGTAAGCCCAATGTATGAAACTCCGCATATTAGGGGATCAATATGATTTTATATGCATATACACTCACATTGGTACTCCATCTCACGCTATGACTCTTTAGCATGATATCAATATAGTTGCTAGAAGAGCACTACCAAAACTGACAGGTCAAAATTAAACAATAACGCATGTGAAAAACTCTAAGGCTCTATTTAGGAAAGTTATGATAAAGACAGAGGTAGTTATTTCAAATTCACACTGCTAACAAGAATTAATATAATACCTATTGCATATACACTCAAATTCTGATTCTATTGTCTAGGAAAAAGGTATATAGTTACATATTATCTCTTGCACTTTTATGTTTTAACTCTCTTTACCGCTGCTTTAACTTCACCCGAGCTTGTACTTTTGTGTTTGTATGAAATTATTATCATTGTCGAAAAAATGTCACAAAAACAAAATAGTTAATGTCCGATGGATGTAGCAAGGGTTCTCGAAAGGGAGGATGGATTGGGTATGGATGGGCTTAACTCCTCGGGAGTTACAAGAATGTCAACTGTTGCTTTTGAGGGATGCCCAGTTGAAGGTATGATATTGATCATAATTTATGAAACCCTACCTCATGATTCTGGAAATTGCCCGCCATAACCGCTTATGTTTATTTTCCCACAATATAAATGACATATGCACTGCAATCAATAAGCTTTTGACAGAAGTGACATGCATTTAACAAGTATGCTTTACGGAAAAGAAAATGACCGATTAATGTTTATTATACCGAAACAAACAATTTTTTCTTATTATGCAAGAAAATATATCCCGTTTTGTGCTAACCTTATTGTTCTCCACAATTTTATTTTCTTCTTTATTTCTGCTTACCGCATTATTATTTATAATAAGTGTAACTTTTGATGTGTATCGAAGTATTTAGAATATTCTCTAATTACTGGGAATTTCAATCATAGCGTTGTCTTTATAATGTCAGGTAAGGAGAAATTGGAGGATTTTAACGGTGGCTTCTAAGAGGTTGTTGAGGGCCTAAAGTTGTCGATTAAATTATTACTGTTACTATCATTTTTCTTTGCTGTATCTTGAAAAATAGGCCCTTGTAATATTTATTGGACCTTTCTTTTCAAGCAGAACCCATTTTAAATCTTCAATTATGATTAATGGATGAATGTATTATACTTGTTCATTACTTTCGCGCTCGTTTACTTTTGAATTTTTCAATAGGGTCCTGCAACTTAAGGAAACTCGATGTCGGGCAAGTTTTGAGACTGAACCGGCTCCTGACCACCACACAATCCAATTTCTATGATATCCCATATTTCGGTTTTGGCTTTGTAGTGTGATCCTTGTGTTGCTCGGTCGGTATAACTGAGGGTGCTGCTATGTTCAAGTTAATAGTTTATTGGCATTTTGAATATCACACAAGCATGATTCTTGACATCGTTGTTGGTCTGTTAGAATTGTAAGAAAGGAAATGTGGATGAAGCAATTTAGTGAGAAGTTTTTTTTTGTCACTCATTTGGTTGAAGAGAAATTAAAATTGCAATTTGCTATAAATATTAAAAAATGAAAAGTAAAAATATATAATTTGAGGGTAATCTCACTGTTTAATTTCTTAAAGTACCATACTCTACAGATAAACTTAATTAGACTCTTTGCTTATCTTCATTACTATTTAAATAGATTTTGTTCGCTTGTTATCATCCATCTTAAAGTGATAACTCGAGTGGGCCTGCTAGTTTTCATCCAGCTTAAGTGGTTCGCTTGTTTTGATCCATCTTAAAGTGATAACTCGAGTGGGCCTGCTAGTTTTCATCCAGCTTAAGCTTGTAAATTATAAAATTATTAATTTTGGGTATTCTAGTCTTTTATATAAATTTTGCTGATTACCAAATCCATCCACGATTCATTTAAAGGTTAGCGGCTGGACCGACCCCACCCAAGTTCAAAGAAAGTCGGGATCGGGCTATTAAAACCAGTTCGACTACCGTACTCAACCTATGAAAGTTTATATCAAAGGGCCTGACTCATGATCTTTATATCAAAGCTCGGCTCGGCCCAACCCAAGTTCAATCGAACCCATCCCGTGCCTAGGCCTATCTACAAATTACTTCATTTCGAACAGAAAAGTTGTGATTTCATGTAAAATAGTTAAAAACAACCAAGCTATTGTAAAGTAATCATATTATATTCTAATAATATTATATTACAATCATAGTATATTGAAATCAGATTATACTTTAAATACTGCATACCGTAATATGTCCAAACCATTTAGGATAACTTTCTTTAGCTTAATCTCTATTTGGGTAACTCCAATCTTTCTATGAACGTAATCAATTCTCATTATATCCTTTTGTGTATACCACACATCCACCATAACATCATCTCTGCAGCACTTTTTGTTATGGTACGTTTTACTTTGTTGCTCAACTTTCAGCTTTTGAATAAGCTCTTTGTTGCCCAATCTTTTTGCTGATATCATAAAAAAGTTCTAGAGCTAAAAGAATATTGTCAATAACTATTCTTGATGAATCCATATTGGTTGGGGGATATGATATTAGGCAAGAATTTAGAATGCCCATTAGTTAAAATCTTAGAAATGATTTATTTAAGGCAGGTCTGAAATGATTTCACTCAATACAAGAAGATATTTTAGGGTTTAAGATAATAGTAGGAAGAGAAGAATTTAGGAATCAGACTACCTTTAAAGAACTCTATAATGGCATTCCAAGCATCATCTTTGACATTGTTCCAAGATTTTTAAAAGAAGAGAGTAGAGAAACCATCCGACCCTACACATTTATCACCATTTAAAGAAAAATTAACATCTTTCACTTCCTCCAAGGAGGGAGGAGCAGTTAAAAATAAATAATCCTCATTAGAGATAAGGTTGGGGATAATATTAGTATCAAAACTGCTATCACTCTTTCTGGTCTCAGCATAGATTTAAGAAAAGTACTGAATAGCCGAATCCTGAATTTTAAATTGGGAGTGATACTAAGTATTATTGTGCTTAATTTTATGAATCCAGTTGTTATCACGTTTTTTCTTAACCAGCTCATGGAAATACTTGGTATTCCTTGTTCTCAGGCAAATTTTTTAAGGAAATTATTTGTCTCCAATAAGTCTTCAAGATCAAGATAGTGGGCTAAATAACAAATGTCTTTTTCCATTCCTTTCTATCCTCAGAAAGACCTAAAGATAAGAAAATAGTTTCCTTATTGTCTCCCTCAGTCTCAGTAGCTTAACCTTCTTAAATATATACCAAACACTTGTTTATTCTAGAATTTAAGCATAGAGGGAGGTACGGAACTATTTGAATTTCTAGTACTTATTTTACGTGAACTAATGTCTCAATTTATTTCAAAGGTTTCTTCTTTCACTTCTGAAACAACTCACATACACAAATGTGCAGACCACAATCAAGAAATGAAAGCTAATATTTAAAGTAATGGATTGATAAAAAACATCAATAATATTACAATCAAATCTTTCATTCGAAACACCCAAATCATACTATTAAGGTTAGAGCAAGCGCCATTTAAACCCAAAAATCTTCTTAAAATGTCAATTTTATCAATGGGTTAAAATGGTAATATGATTATTGTAAACCAGTCTATGTTATACAGGGGGTATTTAAAATACCTTTAATATTCCAAAGAAGGACATTAATCATTGGGGAGAGAAAGAATTTGATCTAGTCATTGTTCTAGAAATTGTATCAGATTGTTCATTTTTCCTTTTTATTTGTTACTTTAGTGAAATCATCCTCTAAGGAATTGACAATATCATTATGAGAATTCCTCCTAACAAGTTGATCAGGGTGATAAGTGAGGACTTCATTTAGCTCATGTTGATCATAATCATCTTCTTCAAGAGCGGCATTTTCAGCCCTATAGATGTGACTAGGCAGATTAGAGCTTACTTGAAGCTCATGACTAGCTTCATTGATGCATCACGAAGGCCTACATGAGAGCGTATGATGATACAAATATATGCTAGGAACCTAAAGATTTGAGGATGTGATAATCTTATTTTATCTTAATTTTGCATGAATAAATACTTGGTCAAATGACATGTGACTCATGAGGGTGGATTGACTTAGTGTTTTATATGTAAAAGGCATTTAGTCCTTCATGAGAGATTTAGTTTGGGTTGGTTTATTATTTTTATTATAATTTGGCATGCCTTATGTAACTATAAATAAGACTTCAAATCTCTTGAATCAAGACACATTTGAATGAAGCTTTATTACAAAAGTTTGGCTTGAGAGCTCTTGGTTTGGTGTGGATAACCAAAATTTCGTTGGTGAGCGTAATCGACAGGCTTCAGGATGTGTATAATCATTAAGGGATCAAGGTATGCATAATCTTGATCAAACATATCTTTCTTTTATTGTTTTATCTCTTTTCTTGTTATTCAAGCTGCCATCTTTCATCTCCAATTTATTTCGCCAAAATTCACTTCCGTTTTGGCCTACAAAGACCCATCCAGTGAAACCTACGCAAGTCTCGATGCCCTCACACTTCGCTGCTCATAACCATCTCAAACAACTACCAAATATTCTATAAATGTATTCATTCGACCCCTAACATCCTCATCAATATTCTCCAAAAGTTTCGTCCAATTCTGACTTCTTTTGACCGACCAAACGACTTCTGGAAGTTGAATGGTCTCTTACGCACGCGTAATCGGTTTTTCTTCAATGTTGCGCCACCATTCATTCAAAGAGGCATTTAACCCTGTCATAGGTATATCTTCAGTTTGATGTTCAAAATTAATTTGAGAAGAAGATAACAAAGCATTATTATCATTAAGAAAAGAGCTATTCTTGTTTATGATATTATTGTGAATAATTTTTTCAGAATCTTCACAAATCAGGATCATTTGCAAATGATAGCCATTATTAGCAACAAAATGAAAATTCCTTGGGAAACACTAGAATGTAAATCCTTATATATCTCCTTAGAGTTATTGGTAGTATTCCTGATATTAGGTAATTCATTGGAAACAAAACAACCATTATTGAATTCCATTTCTCTATTATCTGGATTAGTGCTTTTCATGATCTTTAATATCCCTAGAACATTGACAACGGCAAAATCTAGATTACCCCCATGAGCAATGTCAAAAAAATGTCTTCATTAGGTCTTTGGGATGAAATAGGCAGAATGGTAATTTCATTTATTATTAGCAATACTATTTTTAGTAGTAATTCTAGGAATAATCACGCCTCGCGGGAACTCCGATCCGATCGGTTCCCCTCTTCACGACCAATCGACAAGAAAGGACTCATTAGGTAATCAACTAGTAGTATTATTCCCAGTAGCTTTGTCGTGATCATGAACCTCTAGATTCACATTTATAAGCTCAAGAAACCTTTTAAAGGAGTGGTTCGCAACATGCCCAATCATTCTACAATGAGTACAATATGGTGGAACATACTCAAACTCAACCTCTTGAAAGTACCCACACTCATCATTATCAATCCAAATAGCCTTGTCAAAAGATTTAGATATAACCATTTGTACAAGAACATGACCTATTGAAAGCTTAAAAAGGTTAGATGTGGAACAATCCACTTTCAATGCTTTGGTATAAAAAGATCCTAAGGAAAAGAGAGTTTAAAGTGCATTGAGATGGACCTTTATTGAGGGAAATTAATCCAAACCGGGACAATAGGAGATTCAACCTTTGTTCAAAACTAGGAGTCCATTTCAAAATTTTCACTTGGAATTCTTTAACACAGTAGATTTCTCTCACAAAATTTCTAGTATAGTCATCCTCATGCGTCATCTGGATCAGTATATGCTTTGAGTCCAATAAACCAAATATATTAACTACCAATATAACCCATAATTTTTTTTCGAACATCTTACATTAAAGGCTTATTGTTAGTGAACTTTCCAACTAGTGTCATGTCAAAAGGCTTAGCAATTTTATCAATTTCCTAATTAGTTAGCATGAGAGTAAGACGACCTCTATGATTAGAAATAGGCTTAATCCCTACAATAGGAATAACATTTCTCGGCGAAGAACTTGTTAAAGCTTCAATGAATGATCTAGGGTTATTATCCATGGATGAAACAATGGATCTGGAGCTATGAGGTTTTGGTAAAGATGCAATAATAACATCTTTAACCCTAGATTTTGACAAACAGGAACATTATCAACATGTTAGGTTCCGTTTACGAAGAAGAACCAAATAGCAAAAAGGAAAGGTGACAAAAATAAAAAAGAACTACGAAAAGTAAAAAAAAGGGAGATCTACTAGAGAGAACAAGAGTTCAACGAGCAAAATTAAAAATTTAGTAAAATAGAAAACCCTAAAATAATAAAAAATTTAGGACATCACTAGAAAGTCCATAAAAGCAAGAAGTACCAATAAAAACATGGAAATGGTTGCCAAATTCATCAATTTACAGTGTAAATCTAAAGAAGTCAACGAAGATTGTCAGGAAATCCTATTTTTTTCTTATTGCATGAATGTATTACTTTTTTTCACAACACCATTCCTTGGTATCAAAGTTAAAGGTTCCCTCTTAAAATTCTTTTTAACTATGTAATTTTGGTGAAGTTTTGAAAAAAATTAGAAGCCCCTCTATTAAAAAAAGCATTGATATGGCATTTTTGGCTTTATCGGCCCAAACCACTTTCGAAATAGTGCGACCCAACTCAGCCCAAGTAGTGTGCGAGTATTTCCATTTTGTATAGTTCGACCCGCACAACAGTTTATCTGCACACGCTATTGGCCTTTCCCAACTAGAAGCCCACCCATTCCAATGGATTTGACCCAATTTAGCACGACTTGCTGGCCCAACCTATCTGCCCAATTAGCTCTCTTCCATGCGTCTTGATCTTCTAGTGCTATGTTTGAAGTCGTTTAATCTTGGATTATCAATTTTTTATCGTTTTTGAATACTTGAAAAAATCACCTACACTCCAAATGAGCAATCTTATCGCATTTCAAATGCAACAATTCTTTTTCATTTCAAAAAGCATGCTTAGAGCTATTATGTGATCAACAATCCATTTACCCTTAATGAAGGTGAGTTCTTGCGTACTTTTTGCTATCAATTTAGTTAAAAGTTGTTTTTGTAATTTCATGTTGAATCTAGGATTGACATATTAGGTTGTAAGTTTCAAAAGTTGATTTGCTATTGTGGTTCATTAGTGAGCTCCATTATTGTAAAACTTGTCATTTCTTGTGCTTATCTTATCCAAGTTTAATGACCATTTGTGAGGGAGTATTTTCAGTAAAACTTTAGTGACCATTTGTGAGGGAGTATTTTCATTAAAAGTGAGCTTTCCTAGTGTGCAATTCACATGCCATCCTTTGATTTTGAGCTAAGTTTATTGATTTAAGTTGTACTTATTTTAATTTGTGTTATATTTATTTGAACCTTATTGTTTGTGTTTTACTTTCAACTTGTGGTAAAAGTAAATCACAATAATGAATAAGAAGGTAATCCTTAAGAGCCTTCTTGGGTTTACATTAATCAAGGGCTTAAGTGTTAGAAAAATTTATAGGTAGAATAGATGAACAATTTACCAACTAGTTATAGTTTTAAGGATAATCCACGAGTGTATCTTAATGTCAACCCAAATCATCCACTACAACACCCCCATTCATTGTACCATCTTAGGGAAGATAGTTATAACTTTAAAATCAGAAGGACTCCACACTATAGGAGCGGTTACTTTCTAGGAATGAGAGTAATATTTATGATTTTGGAGAAAAGTATTATGATGGAAAGGGATATCGTGCTAGAGGACATGACTTTTAATAATGACTTTGGGTGGAGTTATAGTTGAGTATGACATCGAGGCAAGGAAGTCAAGATAGAGAAATTTGAATATGATTCACTAAGGCATCAACATATGATGGAACATGACCCTGATGAGTTTTTGAATTGGATGATACAAATGAAGAAATTCTCTTAGTTGTATAATTTAGACTAAAGTATGTAGGGCATGCTAAGATATTTTTGCATAGTTTTTTATTGAAGGAAGAAAGAAGTGGGAAAAGGAGGATTAGTTGGATAGAAATGCTAGAAGTGTTTGGAGACAAATATTATCCACGTTATCATCATGCTCGATTACATACAAAGCTCATGACAGTTAAGTGGGGATCTATGTATGTGATTGAGTGAGTACTTAGATACCTTTGAGGGTTTTGTAGTTCGAACTGATTGTTAGGATCAAGATTAACAACTAGCTGATAATGTTGTGCTTAGCCTTTGGATGGAATTAAAACACTGAGTTAAGTTGTGTGACCTACAAGCTGTTTAAAATATTGACATGATGCACTATTATTAGAATTCAATCCAAGGCATCTTCTTTTAAGTCCAAGTGTATTGTTTTGCATAATTCAAAGCTGAATTAAGTACCTTCAATTGCTAAGGCATTCTAACTTCAAAGACTTTGATAGCACAATCTGCTAGGAAATTTAGAGATATATGCTATAAGTGTAAGCAGAAGGGCATTTGAAATATGAGTGTAAGGCTATGTATTGATGACTATTGTTTTGAACTATGATGAAGTAGATGGGGAGGATTGTGTCTTATCATGGTGATAATCAGTATGAGAATGAGGATATTGCTATTAGTGAGGATGCACATCTGGGTGTAGTTTGTTGTTTGAGCACCACTACTAGTGAGGAATATTAGAGAAGCAGGAACATCTTTAGTGTATCAATATCATGCAATGGGTTGAAGTCATTGATTCTTAATGATAAGCTGATTGACATACCTTTCCTCTGTGCATAAGGAATTGGGGTTCTTCCTTAGTCATCATTTATTTACATGGAAAATAATAGGGGTATTGTGGGGCCCAAGGATCAAAATCAAGGAAGAATGAGAAAAATTACCACAAATTTAAAATAAATCATTCACAGCAATAATAATGTAAATTTAAAAACAACATCAGTAACTTACATTTTCCTGCAACAAGTGGTATCACAAAATATATGTTATTGATGTTGTTTTTCTAGTAACCCACTACGAATGTTACTGATATTATTTTCCAGCAACTTACGAATGTTGCTGATGTTATTTTTCCAGCAACCTACGAATGAAAAGGATGTTGGTTCTAACAACCAACCAAGCATGTTATTGATGTCATTTTTCAGTAACCCACGAATATTGCTGATATTATTTTTTCAGCAACTCACGAATGAAAATGATATTGGTTTCGGACAACCAACCAAGCATTAATGTTACTGATGTCATTTTTCAGTAACCAACGAATGTTACGTTGGTTCCGAAAAATTAACCAAGCTTTAATATAAATTTTGGCTCAAAGCGAAAAAGCGAAGCTAATCAATAGTAAAGTATAAAAAGTAATATATGTCATGTATTGGGTACCTTTGATCTTTAAGATTCAAAGTTTAACAATTTGAATTTGGATCTGTATTTAGATGTGGATATCTTAAATTAGCTTTTTAGTTCAATATTTTAGGAGTTATTTTTATCTTTACTTCGATCCTGCTTTTCTTTTGTTTTCTTATTAAGATTGAAGTTCAATTTTTAATTTACTGTGATAGCAGTAATATTCATTATAGTGTTTTATTATCATTATTTAATAATAATAGTAATAATAATGTACGAAAGAAAAGACATAATGAAAATGACTAAATTGAAATTGACAAAAATAGAGATAGTAGTCATTTTATAAGACTCGTACCGTTATCATTATTAATTCATGATAACAATAATAATGTGAATGACTAATTTTATCATATTTATTTTCATACTAATAAAATATTAAGTATATAAAAGGAAATATATAATAGTAAAATCTCCTCATTTCTACTTCATTTCTCTCTCGTCTTACCTAGGATAGTATTGCCGGAAGGCTGAGGGAGGCCGAATGGCTGAAAAAGGTGGACGAAATGGTGGCTGGCTGGTGGCTAGCAAGAGAAGGGCTATTGTTGGAAGGGGAGGGCTGGAGGAAGGGGAAGAGAGGGGCTGGATGTGGGTGGGCTGAGTTGAAAAGGAAGAGGGGCTGGCTGGGAGAGGCTGTGGGGAATGGAGGGGAGTTATATAGAGAAGGGGGGAGAGAAATCTTAAGGAAAATTTAAAAAATTTACTTAAAGTTAAATTTCTCATTTTTCCGCCATTTGGCGTCCAAATAATAACGAAACTTGGCACCGATGTGTGTTATGATGTAAAGAGCACCATCGTGCTAAAAATTTTTGATTCAGAGCAAAATTTTATTTTATATTAATTTCTGAAGTTTTAAACTTGAAAAATTAATTTAGGTCGAACTGACAATCAAAAATTGATGAAACTTCATGAGCAGCTTTTAAATAATGTACTCAATATAATGACACCAAATTTAATGAATTTAGATATGTATTTCATTGTTCTTGATTTATTGGATTTTAAAAAGCTCAGAAAAATAAAGTGGGAGTTTTCGTTATCGGGATTTCTCCCAAACTATGGCACTTTGATCTATAATTTATTTCTATCTAAAGGTATTTTTGTTTGCCCTAATTTGAAACTTATCTGGATCCTGATGTGGAGTCTGGATTTTGACCTAAAGTGCAAAGTAATAATAATGGGTCATTACAACTCTCCTACTTAAAAATGATATCATCATCGACATCACACAAACAAAACTTAAATATGGGTGAGATTAATACCTGATATGTCGTTGTCGTTGGATGCCATGATAGGGGTGAGGGTGTACATTCTTTCTTGAACAGGGGGTCAAGGAACCTGCCCATTCCTTTGGGTAGGCGCTGTCGTTGCAACTTGTCTAGAAGCGGCTCCTCTGCGCTGATTGCTGGCGGGGGCTGCCGGTACTATGCTCTGGTTTGGGGCAGATCTTGCCCCTGGAATGACGTCTCTGTCTATTGTCCTCTTAACGATACAGAAACGATAACCGTGACTGGGGCGCCCGCAGATAAAACAACGATTCTGCTCGTGATAGCATCTCCCGGTCGGGTGAGGTCGATCACACGCTACACCTTCATTGGTCCTGGGAGCTTCTGCAGACATATGATATGCCTTGACTGATGGGGGATAACGGGGACGCCTGTAGGTCTCCTGGTCCTTTGTGGGATGATCCTGCCTCTTTCCTTGTCTTTCCGCGATCACCTGCTCATTGTGCTCAGGTATTGTTGTACAATCTAAAAGATTGGCAAATTTTGTGTGCTTAAGTGAAATCAGGTTAGTGCGAATGCTGTCCTTTAGACTCTCTAGGAACCTACTGCACCTTGAAGCTTTGCAATCTGCCAGCTTAGGTGCATAACGCGAGAGTTTTGTGAACTCTGTCTTGTAGGCTGCCACTGATCTGCTCCCCTGAGTTACCTTTATAAATTGACTCTCCAGAATTCTTTGTACTGAGTGGGGAATGTAGCGGCTTCTGACGTAGCAGTGAATTCTGCCCAAGGTATGTCCTCCAAACTGACGCTCTTAAAAGTTGCCTCGTACGTGATTCTCCACCACCTTTTGGCTTCTCCCTTTAGTAAATATTTATCTAATCTAACTTCCTCGCTTGAAGGAAACTTTAAACTGTCCAACTTGCTCTCTACGGCTTGGATTCAGTCTTTGGCCTCCATGGTCTGGCTAAACTGTTAAAAGTAGGAGGGTTCAACTTGAGGAGGGCTTGTAAGGCATCGTCTACATGCAACCTTTGTCCTTGAGAGGGTTTTGGTGTGAGCAGGGAGGTAGAGGCTCTCCCTTGGTTCGAAAGAGCTTGCAGTATGGCTTCCTATAGTCTATCTGTCCTATTATCTGTTGTAGATGCAAATATGGTCAACTTGACTGGGTCGCGGAAGGTAGTTTGAGGAAGGCTTCGTCGAAATCCATCTATTAGAAATGATTAATAAAACTCGAGATTAGAATATAGTGCATCTACTTGAATACACAACAATTATTTGCAATGATAAAAAAAATTTTACTAAATTTTTTTATTCAAAAAGTTTATATTTATAAAAGATCTGTAAATAGCAAAATAAAAGCTACATTAACAATAGGATTTAATCCTTGCTAGATGCATCATCAAAAAGAATATAAACAAGATCATATTATAAGTTTTATATTCATCGGAGTCTGAACTAGTCGCTCTCCGCTTTGATGCGAATTCTTGGTGGTCCCTGGCCTCCCTCTTTCTCTTAGAGGTAGAAGCTGTCGCACCATCGTTTTTGATGAACTCCCTCAGATTGTGGAGGTCAACCTGCAGCTGGAAGACTTGCCGCTTATGCACATCATCCTTTCTTGTTAGCTCCCATGCTAACTGAGAGATTTTTTCATGAGTGGTACCTTTCAATTCATGGATTTCATTTTCTAATTCCAAAATCTGGTCATTTGATACGAATACCCACCAGTCGAGGACACTTTCAATCCTACTTAGTTTTTTTGGTGTCGCATAATCTGATGTTTCTGACGCGGGAGCGTCTATATTTGTACTAGGATCAGTTACTCCCGAGTGCGAGGAGTTGCCATAAATCTCCTAGTCCTCAAAGTACTCAATCATATCATCACGAGGATCCTTCTATAAGAGATAAAATGTTATTTTACGCCTTAATTGTAACGAAAAGAGAGTTATCACTTCCTGACTTATCATGGTAATATCATTCTAAGTTAATTTAATCTTTTTAGAATGAACATATCTTCGTTTTTGTATATATATTCTTCCCTTTTAAATGTGCACAATCTTGCTTTGATACCAAATGTGATGGCCCGATGCTAGCTCAGCAGAAACTGTCCCGACATCGGGTACTCACGTACCGCAGGATCATATTGAGCAATTTATGAGAAAAGGAAATACATATACAAAGCAAATGATATTTCTCATTCATTTAATATTTCATATTACCAAAGTTTTTACAACGTTCCTCTTTACAAAGTTCATCTAAGAGGAACCGAAACAAAATGGAAAATAAAAATAAAGCAAAAGTATAATAGTGTCGCAGATCTATTCGGCAGTTTGATAATTTAAATTTTAAAGTACTTCTTCAAGCTCCCCAAGATGTACCTGACCTGGTATTGTTCATAAAACAATATCGAAATTAGAATTTTCAGTAATTAGAGAATATTCTAAGTACCATAGTAGATAAAATATGTTACATTTTTATAAAAGTAGAAATGCGATTAGCAAATATAAGGATGTAATAAAGTGCAGGAAGAATATGAAAATTGCGCAAAAGAAATAAAAGTTTCATGCAACAAGTGTTATCACAAAATATTGGTTATTGATATCGTTTTTTCTGTAACCCACCAGGAATGTTACTGATATCATTTTTCCAGTAATCAACGAATGTTGCTGATGTTATTTTTCCATCAACCCACGAATGAAAAGGATGTTGGTTTCTAACACAATCAACAAAGCATTAATGTTACTGATATCATTTTTCAGTAACCCACGAATGTTGCTGATGTTATTTTTTTAGCAACTCACGGATGGAAAGGATGTTAGTTTCTAACAACCAACTAAGCATTAATGTTACTGATGTTATTTTCCTAGTAACTCACGAATGTTACGTTAGATCCGAACAACCAACCGAGCTTCATTATAATTTTTGGCTCAAAGCAAAGAAACGAAGCTAAGCAACAGTAAAGTATAAAAAGTAATATATGTCGTGTACTGGGTACTCTTGATTTTTAAGATCCAATTTTAGATCTGCATTTAGATTTGAATTTCTTAAATTAGCTTTTTAATATAATATTTTAGTAGTAATTTTTATCTTTACTTCGTTTCTGTTTTTATTTCGTTTTCTTATTAAGATTGAAGTCTGATTTTTAAGTTACTACGATAACAATAATATTCATTGTAGCATTAATATTATCATTATTTAATAATAATGATAATAATAATGTAGAAAAGACAATAAAAATGATTGAATTGAAATTGACAAAACTAGAGATAGTAGTCATTTTATAACACGTGCTGTTATCATTATTGATTAATGACAAAAATAATAATGTGAATGACTAACTTTATCATATTTATTTTCATACTAATGAAATATTAAGTATATAAAAAGAAATATATAATAGTAAAATCTTCTCATTTCTACCTCATTTCTCTCTTCTCTTACCTAGGATAGTATTGCTGGAAGGCCCAGACGACTGAAGGAGGTGGCCGGCAAGAGGAGGGCTGCTGCTGGAAGGGGGGCTGCAGGAAGGGGAAGAGAGGGGCTGGTTGTGGCTTATCTGGGATGTGCTGAGGAGGAAGAGGGGCTGGCTGGGAGAGATTATGGGGAATGGAGGGGATTATATTTAGAAGGGGGGAGAGAACTTATGGAAAATTAAAAAAACTTAAAGTTAAATTTTTTGATTATTTTCGCCGTTTGGGGTCCAAAAATAACGAAACTTGGCACCGAGGTGTGTTATGATGTAACGAACACCCTCGCGCCCAATGTTTTCGATTCAAAGCAAAATTTAATTTAATTTCTGAAGTTTTAAACTTGAAATATTAATTTAGGTCGATCCAAAATTGATGAAACTTCATGAGCAGCTTTTAAATAATGTACTCAACATAATGACACAAAAATCGATGAGTTCGGACACTCATTTTAATGTTCTTGATTTATTAGATTTTAAAAAGCTCAGAAAAATAAAGCGAGAGTTTCCGTTATCAAAACTTCTCCTAAACTAGGGCACTTTGATCTAAAAATTAATTTATATTAATTTTTGAAGTTTTAAACTTGAAATATTAATTTAGGTCGATCCAAAATTGATGAAACTTCATGAGCAGCTTTTAAATAATGTACTCAACATAATGACACAAAAATCGATGAGTTTGGACACGCATTTCAATGTTCTTGATTTATTGGATTTTAAAAAGCTCAGAAAAATAAAACGAGAGTTTCCGTTATCCAAACTTCTTCTAAACTAGGGCACTTTGATCTAAAATTTATTTCTATCTAAAGGTATTTTTGTTTGCCCTAATTTGAAATTCCGCGGAATTCTGATATTAGAGTCGAGATTTTGACATAAATTGTAAAGTAACGACATTGGGTCGCTACAAATTGTCTTGAACCTTTTGCATCTAAGAATCAGCATGTGTGAATAATCTTCCAGGCACTTTCATTGTATTGTTCAGAATTTAAATATATGTATTCTTAAATAAACTTATTTTAATTTGCATGTTTGATGTTTCAATAAATATTAAATGCTTAATCTGATGATCTTTGCTTCTTCTTCCTGCCAAATATAATCCTCTTTTTTCATTCGCTGCGTCTTCATGCCAAATTGATTTATATCCTCTTTTTTTAATTTGCATGTTTGATGGCTAAATAAACTATATTGTTTTTTGCCAAATTGTTTTGTAGTATGAGGTGCTTGGATGACAAAAGGATTTTATTAGCGGCTCTTGTTTTTGGAGGTGCTGTTGTGCATTAGGGGCATTCTCTATTGACCAAAAGTTTATGGGACTTTCAAACGGCATAGTACTTGAATAGAATTTGTGCAAAGATCATGTTTTACGTGTCTATTCGTGCAACAACAAATGCAATATGCTTTTTTTTTTCTTGGTTAATTCAGGCTAATCGTAGCCTTTTTTATGGGCGTGGACCATTATGTCCAAAAGTGGTTAGCATTTTAGAAAAGGTGTAATACTGGTTTTGTATCTATCTTTGTGATCATCTACGCCCTTTAAATAGTGATGATTTGAGAGATTTTGATATTCTAGAGAGAGCCTGTTCTGTCGATAGTGAAGTTGCGACAATTCAGCCTTGTCAAAATTTTTACAAGAGCGTTTTGTTGAATAATCTGCTAAGGGTGAATTCAGATTCAGTAAGAAGATAGGTAGATTTCCATTCTTTCTAACTCAGTTTGCTGAAGTTAACTCTTTTGCCAGTTCAGGAAGTTAGAGTGTGTTTTGTGTGATCAGTGTAGCCAATTCCATCCTGCAGGAAATTGCAGCTGTCTTTCTGAGCAATATTTTGGTGCGGCAAGACTAGATATCACAGAGGTGATTATCTCCATTCAGTAGATGCTGTTGTTTTTTTTTTGCTTTGAATGTGGAGCACATTTTAATTGTTTGAGCATTTTTAAAGCTGTGCATTTGATGGTCGTAGTGGTGGCCAGTTTTTATTCCATTTGCCTGCATGTTGTTTCTTATGATATTCTTGTTCCTTCACCTTACAACCCAGAGTGCATAAAATTCATCAATGTTATAGTTGTTGTATTATGTATTTTGATGTTTTTTCAACCGTTTCTTTGTATCTACGATGATAGTTGATTGTACCTATTATTACCAGATTATCTTGTTTTATTTAAATTAGAAATAATTTAGTATCATGTTTTGTTTGCTAGAATATCTTTATTCGCAATACATTTTAATATGCAGTATGGAAATTTAATTTTGCATCATTTTTAATTGAGTGACCAATTTAGAATTTATAAAATTCATTAGACTATTTGGACAATTTTAAAGAGTCCAGGACATTTTGACAATAACTTTTTTTTTTCTTGTACTTCCTAGTCTCTTTTTCAGTTTTCAGCCTTTTGTTCTTACAGTGATGATTTGCGGTCCATAGCACAAGTACAAACTTTTCTTAATAGTGGAGATATTATGCGAGGGGAAGCTCTTCGTCTAGCCTCCCATCCTTGTAAACCGCTAATGAACTTTGAACATGATATGTCATATCGTGTTGAGACTACTGGTGCAATTGTTAATTTAAACTCCAGTATAGCATTGATCTATTTTTATTGTTCAAGGCTCCCTGCAGATGGGTGTGTTTCCCTTTTTTCACTTTTCATTCTGTGTTCATTTTAACATTGATCACTTTGCTTTGTTAGCTAACATAGTCCTTGTTGGTTCTATTTTAGTTATTTCAAATCACATCCTCATTTTGAAATTGACAAGGATTCAAACACATGTACTTTGCACCTTCCAAAAAGTAGTCCTGTGACAACAGTTAGAGTTGAGGGTACTTGTAACACAATAAAACAAATGGCGTGTCTTGAGGCATGCAAGCAGCTACATCAGATTGGTGCTTTATCTGATCTTCTTATACCTGCAACTGAAGAGACTTCCGAAGATGTCAACTATAGTGGTAATTTATAACTGAGAAAAAACTTTACTATTTTATTTTCTTTGTTATGGCATATTTATTGTATTGCTATATTTTTTATGGATAGCTTGGGAAGAACGACTTCTCATTTGATTGTTGTCTTGTTAGTTATATGCAAGTTTATCCACTTCCATAAATAATAGACTTAGTAGAATATTATTCCTCATGGATTGAGCATTGAATTTGATGATTACAGGTTAAATTGTTTGAATTTATTCAGACAATATAATTTATTTTAGAAAGCAACATTAAGAAACAAAAGAAAATTACCAGAGTTGATACATCGGCTTGTAGTGTGAAACAACATATAGTTTCCATTCAATTTTTTAATTTAATTAGTTTTTTTCAAATCTTCCAAAAGCCAAACATTTATACTTAAATGACACAAGTTTCTATTGATGACATGTTATATCATATTCTAATTCTTGTCATGTCTTTGAACGATCACTTAATTAATATAAAAGTCAACTCTAGGATTTGTATGTACAATACTTGTATTAGTCTATCCTATAATATAATGAGCATGCTACTTAGATTAGGTTAACATGATTTTTCAATATCTAAATTGCCCAAAAAATAAATAATGTGGGTCATTTATTTATAGTTTGGGCGTTGATCAAAGAATTGTATCATCCTATCAATAGTTTTGAAATTTTTGTAGTTTAGAATGGAAAATGAATTGTAATACTAGTTACCAATTTAAGTTGTGGCTCTCAAAATTTTATTGATTTTATTTCATCTTCTTGCTAGTGAGTTCTTGTGATATTTATTCATGTGGGGGAGATTTGCCTTCATAGTAATTCTGAACTCAGCTTCTTTTGTTGGAAGGGTTGATAAGGTCCAAGTAGTTGTGGCATGTGGATCTACATGTAAGTCCCTCCGCAAGAGGCACTCGAAACTCAAATTCGGGTTTCCCCCAAATTCTGAGCCAATTCTGAAAATTTACAAAATTTATGATTATGCCCTGAATAAGCTATTATTTATGGATTGAATTTATGATTTCATACCCTAGCCGACTTGAGAGGCCTATTAGGGACACAATCGTAAATTTTTGAATTCCTCATTGATTGAATTTGTGATTTCAATCCCTAGCCAACTTAATCCACCTCTTAGCGGCTGCCACCATATCTTGGCAACTCCTTACACTTCCTAATCTATCGCCAATCTCCTCAACAACAGTCTCTTTTTTGGCCAAAATCTAGCTGGCTTACACATCTCATATTCGCTGCCCTCGCTTGACAAACATCCCTAGATAGTACTGGATAGCCTTCAAAGACAAAAATTAGCTGTTAAACAATCCTTGATTTGAACCCTAGCCACTGTGCCTGCTTTCTGAACACCCCAAACTGCTCTTCAAATCCCTTAGTGACTATTAACCTTAATCCTAAATCCTACTTTTCCTTCTACTTATTTTATCTACATTTTTTAATCTTGGACTGAATCTTACCAGTTCGATTATGTTGATTCTCTTTGTAGAGAGACCACTTGGTAGATTAGCTTAGCTTTTTAGACTATCAAATCTTCAAATTAAAGTGGATAATTATGATTTTATTTAATATTTATATTCTCTTTTTTCTTGATTAGGGTTAGTTTTGGCATTTAAGATATTATGATAGATATACTGTAATTGTAATTTATAATTCAATATGATTATACCCATGTACTATTTACCTACTTTTTGATTGATTAGAATTCATATATTTAGGTCTCTATGTATTTAAAAAATGAAATAAAGGAAATGATTGACATCTTAACTTCAAGATAATCACTAGCAAGAAATTAACATTTAATTTCACACTATCTCATGGCTTGTATCAATGTTTTAAGAAATTTTATTTTAGTTACTATGCCCATGAAAATGAGTTTATGAAGTCAAGAAAAAGTTATGAAAAGATAGTTATGATTATGCTAAAATATGGATGTCAAACTATTATGGTACAGTACATATTTTATATAAGTATATGTGGCAGAGACCTATATGCGCATTACTTCAACGGTAAAATATTCCCTAGGGATAAGATCCTGTTTTTGAAAGGGCACTCGTTACGGATCGATTAGGTGGCGGGTTGCTCAATTGTTCATTGGGGTATTTCTTTCTGTAATGCTTCAAAAATTAATTTCATATTATTCATGTAGACTGCAGGTAACTATCCTGGTTTTTTCAAAATCGATAAATATTACTCTTAGCTATTTGTCTTTCGCTATAGCCTTTATTGGTTTTTGTTGGCATGTTTGCATTATAATCATTAGTTACAAGTATATCCATTCCTTCTCCTTTATTTTGTTTTAAGTAGAACTTGTAATTATCCACTCTAAGTACATTTGTTTCACAAATATCAAGTCAACATTAGATTATTGATACATTTATTGATTTGACCTATACTCGTTGTCGTGTTTCTTTTTGTTCATTTTTTAATGTTATACTCTTTTAAAATAATATGAATGACTTGGTTAAATTAATTAAATTTAGATTTTTTCGTATCCTTAGTTGGCTCTTCATGTTGTTTGGATGCAATTTTACTTTGATTTGGCTTTAAATGTTATAATATTAACCTTTATGCCATCCAACCTTTGCATCTCGCGCTTATTGGGCCGAATTGTGATACTTATTGCTTGGCAATGATGTTAGCAATTGGATTCTAATCACCATGAATGTGATTAATTGAAGACTTGATGAGCTTTTTTATTTTGCTTTTACAACATTCAGGTTGGGCTTCAAATTCTTGTCATGTGTTTTGTAATTTCCACCAACGTGATTCACACTGAGCAATGAGTTATGCCATCATTTGCAAGTGTTTCTCTTAAATGCCAATAGCTAGTTTAAGTTTTATGTACAAGGCTTTGTATTTGGCATGTGTATTGCTTGAAAAGGAAAGTTGATGAGGGCATTAACATCTCACTATATTGGTTAATATATAATTAGTTGACCTACTTTAAGGCCCCATATTTGTACATATTTAAAAGTTATAATATAAAGTATCCTTATTGATGTTAACATTTCTCTGTATTATAACTCCAACATATTGGGCACATGATGTTTATTTTGAAACTTGTACTTTTGGACTTTTGTGTCTTATGTTTAAGGTTTATGGTTCATTTTTGTTATGACCTGGCTCGATAAGTGTCTAGAAACAATGGTCGGATAGCAAAACATATACCTTGCATTTTTAATCTTTCAAATTAACAAATGATTTCTCAAAATGCAAGAAAGAGCCACCAAGTATTTAATAAATGTTTTCATGAATAAAAAGCCACATAAAAATAGGTAATAAAGTAAACAAGTATATCTGTTGTGTGGAATTCAATTTCGGCTGGAAGCATCGTCAACTTGATCTTTCTTAGTTAGTCCTAAAATCTATAAAATGTTAAGTGACTTCGATGAGTTATAGTGTAGCTTTGTGGGTACATTCCCGATCTAAATCATAGTAATGTGAATGAAAAGGAAGCAAAGTGCATGCACTTAAAATATCAAAAAATTAGGAAAAAAAATTTAACAATCCCTTTTTATAAAATTATGATATAGTTTAATTACTCCATTGATAACATTCTTTCATAAATTTCGTCGCAGAAAGTAATTAGATCGCTATTATGCTATTAATGCCCAATTTGTAAGAGAATGCACAATATATATTTGATATTAACTTGTATTTAATTATTAACACAAATACAATATATTTTAGTAATACTAATAATACCATTTAACCTTTTCGATTTAATTCTATATTTGAACCCTTAAACAAATGACATAAAAGTCTTATTATAAAAATTCATTTACTTTAAGATTTACACTCCTTGAAACCACATTGTAAATTTACACCCCCTTAATTAAGGATGCTACCTTTGCAAGAGCCAATAATGAGCTTTTTCTTGCACCCCCTCAAAAAGGAGGTCACTTTGTAAGGGCTTTACCCATAATGAGCTTTTATTATTTTTCTTTATTTAATATCTTTCACCTCATTTGCTTAAGGAGGCTACTCCTGTGAGAGCTTTACCTGTAAAGGGCTTTTCTTAGCACCCCTCAAAGAGGAGGCTATTCCCTACGAAGCTTTGCCCAAAAGAGCTACACGTAGAACCTCACACTCCGGAGCTACTTCTAATTTGAAGCTTTTTTATTTCTAGAAATTACAAATCATTCATTATGCTTAGCACTCATTGATAAAATATTCTTTTAATGGTATCCATATTTAATTATGATAACATTACAATATCTCTTTATATGGTATATAAGCATAACAATGTTTGATGTAAATGTGATTAGTTATTTTAAATAATAAACATGCAAGCATTACAAATAATTCTTTTATTATTTATATTTTATTTGCATATAAATGTTTTTGTGTGTGTGTGTCTCTCTCTCTCTCTATATATATATATATATATATATATATTGGGGAATCCGTTAAAAGGAGAATCAATTAAAGTAAAGAAACACACAGCCTTCCCGTGCGATGGAGCTGCAACGCTCATTAGGCTGTTTCACCTCCTCTCTTTTCGACATAGCGTTGTTGTTGGCTCAACGTGCTACCAATTGTCCTTATCGTTTTTTCCATTATCTATGTGTTGCTTCGGCTGATAAGTCCTTGCGTATTCTCTTGCTTTGATTGATATGCCCTTCTAATTGTCTCTTTCTTCGGGATGGAGGGACCGGAGACTATTCGATCTTCTCTTCCCGATCTCCACAGTCATTGTGGGGTAGTGAATTGGCTCCAAAATTCTTATGAGATGCCTTGGCGACCTCCTCTTCGACTTGTGAGTTGGTTGGGTTTAAATCGATTGAAAACAAGCCTATTTATTGCTCCCATTGTCTACATGCTTCAAGATTCATCCTCAGCTCAAAAGCACATATATTGGACGAGGGAAATGTGAAATTGGAGGATGTGACGAATGACCAAGTGCTTGGATTTGAAGTTACAAGGATCCAACATGAGTTGGTTGGGCAGGATGTGCAAGCACCGGTGGAGATTTTGTGCAATATTGACAAGTAACACTGACGACACTTCTTATGGAGATTTCTTTGTGGATTGGAATGCAATCTGGGCCATTCTTACAAATTGTTGTAAGTCGTGGGATGGGTTTAATGCTCTAGTGTATGACATTGACTCAAGCTCTCTCATGGAGGTCTAAAACTCATTGAAGACAAAGATAGTTTGATTGAATTTGGCCATTCTATAAGAGTTGGAATTCAGTTGGAGGACATGAACATCCTCCAATTGTGACAAGGAAAGCAACAATGATTTAGTGGGTTATGATGCTTTCACTTTGAATCGCTTCAAACATGTTTTTGGCAAGTTAAGAGATAGTGAGGCCGAGAGATGTAAGGGGGGATGGACCTCTGATGCATATTCCTTTTTGGTTTGGATTGATAGGATCCTCCTTTGATATTGTTCAACAATGTATTGAGTAAATCCCTTTAGTCCTTTGCAGATGTAATTTGATGAAGGACGTTTCGCCCCTAGTCATTGATGAGCAAGTTCCCTCCTCGCCTTTGGCAGACCATTGTGAGACAAGAGTTTCCTTAGCAAATGAGGGGGTGTAATTAGGGCTCAAGCCGTTCTCCACAGAATTTTTGTCGTATGTTTATGGGAAGAGCCAATCCGCACCGTCGGTGGAGCCAAATGAAGAAAAAGTGTCTTCTGATTTGGACACATCAAAAGAGAATTGATTCGGAAAATGATTTTGACGATATTTAAAATTTTACAAGAATAAAGCTAAAAAAAAGAAAAAGAAGAATGGGTCGAAATCTTCGAATTAAAGGATAAGATACAACCTTAGAAAAAGATAAGATTGTTGTTCGACTTGCTTCCCAACTGTTTGAATACTATCTATTTACTTATTTTTAGTCATCTGCTATGATTCTTCTTTATGAATCTCTTTAGGACGGTTTGGTGATTGTTTGTTATTTTCTTTGTTTTCTCCTTTTTTGTTATTTTATTTTATTTTACTTGTTCGAGTCACCAAATATATTTATTGTATTCATATTTATATAAATAAATTCAACAAATTCCTCAAAAAATAAAATACAAACATAAGTGAAATTATCACCTTTTTCTCAAGCTTCTGGGCCAAGTTCTTTTTTTCTTTGATAGTATTGAGTAAATGTTTTAGAAGAATTGGAGCATTTCTTCTGTTTGTTAAAACATGCCCCCTTCAGTTCCTCAAACTCATTCTCTTCTTATATTTGTTCATCATTAGAATCATTATTAGACATTGTAAGAGTTTATTCATGTGGTTGCCAGAACCAATCGGATTGAATTCACTAGCAAGAGGATTGAGGCCCGCCTTCTTCTGAACGGTCTCTTCGTCATCCAGCTAAGAATCTTATACCTCCCCAGAAGGTCGAATGACAACGATGAAATTGAATTCAGGTCCAACACTGGTATCGTTTATCACAACAGTGTTCCCCTCCTTTTCAATAGTATCGTCAACTGGTGGGTCATTGATGGCACTGCAATCTACATCATCATTTCCATTTCTTTGTGTAGGAACTTGTGCGTCAACTTCAGCAATGTTCCCCGAATCGGGGACCGTTGTATGTTGTTTTACTGTTGGGAGATCATTTCTCTTTGGGACATATACGAATAATTTTTTGTCCAAAACTTTGGAGGAAACATGCTTCCCTTACACAAGTGTAGATTTATGCAGAGGATGAAGCTTGAAACATTTCGATACATCATGTCTAATAGTTAGGCAACGAGAGCAGTATATCTACATATTTTCAAAAATACACTCTTGGAAGCACACCTTATCTTCGTCCTCAATCTAAATTTCAGATTCAAACTCTTCGGTTATATCAATTTCAACCAAAACTCAAGCAATCGATGGATGAATAAGATTTGTCGTCGTGTTATAGACTTTAAGAGACTTTCCAAAGTAAAAGTCCAATGCGAATAAAATAGAATATGAAATCAAATGAACCTTAAGCAATGGAGAATTGACCCACCGGCCTGATAGGAGGATTGTTCCTTTGATCAAAATCCGCGGTCCATTTAATACTCATGTGGTAATTATCCATGAAGTAAGATTCTCTTGAAAAATTCTAGTATAATCTTCATCATTGGAAAACTTAATCAAACTTGTCGGAAATCAGTTAAACCTGCACTAAAATCACCATATAAACCCAAACTATTGATGAATTTTTGAATGGCAACCATTGGAGGTTTTACATTGGAAAACAAGTGCGAACTCGAACTGCTTAGCAAGTATTTGCAACTCTTTTATTGAGAGGAGAGGGGCTGGTATACTTCGAAGAGAAGTGATAGCTTTATCCGAATAAAATTTCTCATCAAGGAAGCGTTTGCCAAGGAATCACAGAAAGATTTGGGGGCTGATCTATTCACCACACACCTGTGGTGGAGATCGGGAATAGCTGACATCCTAATGGCATTTGACACCTTCATTTAGCAAGGAGACTGGAACCGGAGCAGCAGCTGCCGGCGGAAGTAGCTCAAAGGAATGAAGTCTCATGAAGGAAAGGAAATGAAGTGACATTGCAGCTTAAATTGAATCGCCATTGCACTCAAATGCATGTATATATATATATATATATATATATATATATATATATGTATATATATGGGAATATGTTAGAATTTTTTTAATAAAGATGAGTACAAATAGATTTTGGATAGCAATCATTAAAGAAATAAAAAAATAATACAAAATCTAAAAATACAAAAAATATGAAAAATTGATTACTAATCCCCCCAAAGATTTTTACGAAAGAAGAATCAATTAAAGTAAAGATACAAATATAAATCCAATCATGACCCACTCTTCTCATGTTGGCATTGTGAGCTCCTTTTTTTCTGATATAGTTTCTTGAATTTTTTTAAAGGAATTAGACCCCTTTGTTTGAATCCTGTTTATACAAGCCTCTAGATCTTCAAAGTTCTTTTCTTCATACATTTGATTCTCATTAGAGTCATTATCAGACATTGTATGAGTGGATGATTGGATTTCATTCGTATGTTCTCCAGAGCCACTCGTGTGGCTTTTATTGGGCTTGAAGTCTGCCATATTTGGGCAGATTTTAGGGAAATCACCACTTTCTACTAATTTTATTAAAATTCCTAGTCAAACTTTGAATTGATGCATCATTCAGCTCCATTTGGCCATATAAGAGACTGTTAAAAACAACATTAGTTGCATTGGTATTATGCTCGACAGTATTGCCTGCAATATCAACATCCCTTTCCTCAGTATTTTCAATGTCAATAATCAAATTATTGCCATTCTCCTTCATTGGCATTTACTTCCATCACAGTCAGTTCAATGATTTCTTGAAGTTTTTTGTTTGATATAGCCCTTTGACAGTTAGGAACGTAGATTTGTTTGCATGACTTGGTCTTCTGAACAACACATTCATTTGAAACACTCTGATCTCTTAAGCTATTGTGCAATTTCGAAGACAACTTCTTGGAAGTTTCCTTCATTTTCACTCCCATTTCAGATAGTCGATTCAAAGGCTTTCGTTAGATTGATTTCAACCAAAATTTGAGCTTTTACCCATTTTCTATTTGTTTTTCTTTCGTTCCTAATATGTTATCTCTTAATTACTCAATTGAATCCATCTCGAAAATCTTCTTAGGATCACTTTCATCTATCTGCGAAGAAATAGATTGAGTGCTTTCATGCATGGATGGATGAAAGTCCTTTGCATGAGGATTCGGGTTTGAACGAACCTCCATACCCAGGGCCTCCAAAGAAGTCTTCGCGAAAGAAAGATTGTTTTCCGCCTTGTCCCTTTTATGCAATACAATTGAAATTTCATCAATATATAGTTGGACAATTTTGAAGAGACGTTCAACATATTGTGTCATCCTCATCAAAAATCCCTTCAACGTTTCTCCATAGATATCTGCATCTGATAGAATGTCCTGAAGCTTTAGTGAGATAAACTCTGCATACCCTGCAAGCTCCCCTCCACCACCAAAAGGATCTAACGGCAAAACAATCAAATCGACATCCTCTAGCACCCTTAAATTGAACAAAATTCCCCCACTAAATAATAAATTTAGATGTAAATGTATTTGTTTTTTCTTACCTAACATTTAGGACGCCAAGATGGAAAAGTATATTGTTATGCTATGATGTGAAATTAAGGTTGTTATAGCTCCAATTGAGAAAAAACTGAAAGGAAATCATCTTAAGAGAATTTGAGCATATATTAAGTATAGACCGGTTGATACTCTGTGAAGAGATTTGTTGAATTTTGCTCCTGTTATTTGATAGAGCCTAATGATATGGAGACTTCAAGTGGGCAATCACACTGAATAGGATTAATATTTGATTTTTGTTGTGTTGTTCAGGTTATTATTTTTTATAGGAATTACATCATTCTGTTACCCAAAACATTACTTCTACTTGAAATGGATAAATTCGTTGGTTCGACTTCATAGGATGGATTAGTTAGTCCTTAGTTCAGGGTACTTTGTATAGCATCTTTTTGTAGTATGAAAATTATTTTGCAATGGGTACTATAAGGAGGGATTGATTCAAATTCAACTTAATGGGAATAGTCAATCTCACCATTACCAATCCAAATGGATTTCTCATAGGATGTAGAGATGTTTATTTCAACCAACATTCTAGCTATTGACGAACTAGCTATAGTTGTTGTAGCACTATCCACCTTAAGGGGTTTACCATAGAAGGATCCTTAGGAGAAAAAGATTGAATGTGTAATTAGATGAACCTTAAGCAGCATAAAGCTTACCCAAATCTAGATAATCCGTGGCTCAGTTCTATGATCAAAGGTAGTGGTCCATTCTCGAAGTTTAACCTAAAATCCTTTGATAAAGTAAATATTGTGACCAAATAAATCTAGTATTGTGATCTTCGTAACACATTATAACCACAATATCCTAGTTTCAAGAAGTCCCACATTGTAATTACCCAAGACCCCCAAGCAACAAAAAAATTATTTAACTTCTTGCATCAACGGATTTCCATTCATAAAGTATTTTCAAAAGGCTTTGCTGAAATGTTGATTATTTGTTAGACAACCAAATAGTATTCCTACCTCTGTGTTAGCTTAGGTTTGATATTAACTATTGGATTTGAACTAGCCACATTTCCTGTTAAGGCTTCAATAAATGATCTAGGGTTATCAGTAAGGGGGTACTCAATTGGTTGGAGTGAAGGCCAGATAAAAGATCCTGTTGTAATAGGAACTGGAGGATTATCACCCGATCAGCTACCTCTCTCAACTAGCAATGCAGCAATAACACCACCATTACCATTAGCCATGGAAAATAAACAAAACAAATCGGCAAAATAATAGGACTGAACCCGAGAAGACCCCTTCTGGTGCTGGGGAATAAAAATGAGACAAAAACCAAACAAATACGGTTCCCAAAAACTGCCAAAGACTCCAAAGAAATCTATATCCCCAAGAAAAGGAATGAAAAATCTAGAAAAAAGGCCAAAATGAATGTGCAAAGTCAAAAATCTTCGAAAACTTTTCGTGTAGACAATATTTAGGACCATTCTGACACAAATCCAGCAAAACGTCATTCAATTCATGAAGAAGCTACCCCAATAAAAAATCAGAGCAAGATTTATACAGATCAGAGCAAGATGACAAAAAATAGCTTAGGAAAGTTGACACAAATGCATGGAAACGCTATCGGGTTGATCACACCAAGAAAGTCACCCCATAATCGTTAGGAGCTCGCATGGTACGGTGCCAACGGGTTATCCATATTGACATTTGTGATAAAGGGCTCAACTTAAGAGTTTATTATTTTTTTCTTGAACATTGTGTTTCAATTTTCAGCATCTTTGCTGTTAGTTTTAGTCTTTAGAAGTTACCCTATTCGAAAGATCGAAGTAAGATCTATAAAGATTAAAAAAAGATCGCTGAAAATAGTTTAGGAAAGTAAAAAAAAAACACAAGGAAACACTATTGAGTTCATTGCGCCAAGTCAACCCAAAATTGCCAAGAGCTTGTGTGGTAAGGAGTGCCAACGGATTTTCCAATTTGACATTTGTGGCAAAATGCTCAATTTAATAAATTGTTATAGTAAGTATTTTCTTTCAATTTTTTCTTGAACATTGTGTTTCTAATTTTCAACATCTTTATTGTTGGGGTTCTCTCTTTAGATTCCACAAAAATAACTTTAGCTGCATTTTAGGTATCTAATATTCATTTGTCACATAAGATAACTTCTCCTCCAGTGTCATTGTCTTTGTCACATAAGATAACTTCTCCTCCTTTTGAATATATTTCTATTGTGTTTTTTATTTCATCATCTTCTTTGTTCATAAGTTTTTTTTTCCCTTTTCAATCAGTCTTAGATAATGAAACTAATAGTTTTTGTTGGATAGCATTTTCTTGGAATAAGCTTTCTTAGTATAAACTTGGATTAGCTTCCCAACAAGAAAAGGGAGAGTAGTTGAGCTCCCCTTACTCATCAATCAAATGCCTAGCTAAGACTTGTAGGGTGGATCCATTATTACTTTTAGTCATGGAGGGAGGCTTATTTTGATTAGTTAGTTGTGGAAATCTTTTTTACTTTTTATTTGGGGAGGATCTCGAGTTTTAAAATGAAGATCTGTATGTCATGTACGAATGAAAATACAGTTTGGTAATCAAAAAGATCAAAGAACTCTCTTGTAAAAGTTTCAAAAAGCATGTTATATTCATATTTAGTAGAATATTTGGCTGAATAATTAAATTATTCCTATAAATTAAAAATCAATTAAATTTGATAAATTTAAAAGTCAGACAAAAAATGTACAAGATACTTGATGACTTATTTATTTATTTGATTCAAATCCATTTCTAGTTGTTTTGGGCCATGCTAATCACTCTAAGCTATTTCAGGTTTGAATGTATTTACTCATTGAAAACTTTAGAACAAACCTGAAATTACATGAATGAAAGCGGAGGTGTACGTTATATGCATTCGATGCCATTTTGATTTTTTCTTAAGCGAAATATTGATTAAACTAATTGTGAATGGCTTGAAAGGCTTCTCGATTCCTCAAAATTGATTGTATCTCAAGTCAACGATACAAATCCATGCATTTGTGATTAGAACTTCGCTTATTCTTACCTATATACTGGGTTTTTTGGCTGAAGCTTGCTACATTGACACTTAAAATTAGTCATTTGATGATCATCAAAATATGTTTATTACCCCTTATTGGCTGGCTCATGGGTTAACGTGCATGTTCACATTTAGGCATCTTAAAGGATTCCTAGACAAAAACTTCCATCTTCTTTTGTACTAAAGAAATTGAAAGATTTTGATACTTACCTTGACACGGAGATGACCCTGAACCTTATCTAGTCTTAAATATTCATCCATGAAGATTTTCTTATTCTGTCTTTCTTTTGATGGTTTTTTTGGTCCCTTCATTGTGTTGTCATAACATTTTTCTGTTTGGCCTTTGATAGTCACTACTATCTTGTCAATGCATCTTTATGGGAATGTTTCAAATCGATGCAAATTCTTTAAAAGAGTTGAGAGGCTGGTAAAAAATGAAGTTGACACTGTTGGTTGTCTTAAAAATGATAAAGCATGGTACAGCCCTTCATTACAATTCATTGATTTTCTAAATTATAGGCATGATCTTGAGGCCTTCTGTTTTGAATCACTCTCCATTGAAGAAGCGAGCGTTCAGTCATCCTGAAATTCTCTTAATGAAGTCCAAATTTCTTAGCCATGTTGAGATATATATCACATTGACAGAGCTCATCACAATATCCAAGATGTGAAGGACATCATGCTTCAAATTAATATCCGAGATTGGGTTGGCATCTTCATACTAGTCCTGTAAGCATTAGTTCCACCTGAGAAAAGCAATTCTTCGAGTAATGCTGGCGCTGTTCTATTAATGTTTTTCTCTTTACTTTCTTTTACTCCCTCTGAACCTGCTTTATTGAGGGATAGGAGTTCAACAAAAAGGGGATCAGCTATCTGTGGCTTGGAATTAATCACGTGTCTCTCTACAAGGAATTAAGGGAATGTGGCTATCACAATCTGACCAGATAAGTGTTATGAAACAGAGGCCGGATGATGAAAAATATAAATTTAGCTTTTCAATATTTAGAGTCATAAATCAACAGTATCACCCAAACAATAAAAAATGTTACATTCATTATTATTCAATGAAAATATTGCATTTCACAATTGGGGGAGTATAATATAAAATAAAAAATTGCTGAAAGAAAAGAAACTAGAACAAGTGTACTGAGCCTGATGATGGGTATGGTTTAAGTCAGTGAATTTGTTAAGTGGATAACATCACTTAGAGGGGATAATCATAAGGTTTACTTAATATTTAACAATGAAAGGAAAATTATATACACGATCTAATGATTGTAATCCAAACATGCTCAAAATAGTAAAGACTAAAAGTCAAAAGATTAGCAGCTAAAAGTGAAATGTGAACTAACTAAATAAATTATAGCATAAATATGTAGTTATAATCAACATAGATTTGATTTTGTTTTTATGTGTTAACATTTAGCTTTTTGTTTTCACTTGTATTATGGATGGAATACCCTGTAGTACAGTTAAGTGACCCAACACCTAATGGATTTGCAATGAGAAGTCCTTCCAAGCTAGGGATGATCCTATACTTAGGTAAGATTTTATTGTGGTAGTAATTCTTGCATAGGTTTTTATCAAGTATACTTATACAAAAGCATATTTTGTGTTATGAAATTTAGACAAATATTTTAACATAATCATAAACATTGCTATTTTTATATAACTTTTCTTTGCTTTAATAAAATTTAATTTTATAGACATGGTAAATTAAACAAGATTTGGTAACACAATAGCATAGACCATGCAACATAATGTGACGTGATTATTTATTTTTGTGATGGTAATTATCTTGTAGTCAAGAGCTAAATATTTTTATTTAAATCTATTTGCAGTGTATATAGACAAAGATATGTGAATTCTAATTTATCTATCAGAATGAAATTGATTTTTGGGTTTAATTTTATTGGATTCTAAGTTATGACTAGTATCTACCACAAAATTGTAAATATCGCAACTTGTTTTTATCATAAAGAAAAATTGCATAAATATTTGAATATAAAATTATGGTTACCCACTTTAAATTGAGGTCTGAATGTCTGAAGTGTTTGTCTAGCAGACGATTGCTTGTCCACAAAAATCAACCTAAATGATTCATTAAGGTCCAGTTCAAATATTAATTTAATCCTTTGAATGCTTAAAACTATAACTGGATAAAGGATATATCTGAGGTTCTGGTTAATTAGGTTTGAAGCAAAATAAGGTGCTCATCATCGATTAGGAAATGTTTGGAGAGCACACAATTTAGGTTTTGTGGTTATAATTTAGTTTAATTTGATTGAACTTGATATTTATGAGATAATACCTTGGGAAGCAAGGTGAGATTGCCGTTGGAGATTTGAAGTTGGAGGCTACTCTCTCTCTTGTACTTAGGACATATATTTGCATGCTTATAAAAGTTGTAAATAAATAATATGAGAGGGGAAAGGGGATTTTAAAACTAGGGTTTGGAAGATTTTAAAAAGTTTAAGGGTTGTCTGGTAGCTTTTGGAAGGTTTGGAAGTTGTTTGGAAATGGGGAGATTTTGGATAGTTGTTGGAAGCTAATGGGGCTTGGAGGTTATTGGGAACAACTTTTGCTGTTGGAGCTTTTTGGAGGTGTTTGGAGGGTACCAGAAGCTGTTTGGAAGATGCCCGGGGCTGTTTGAATATTTTTCGGGGCTGTTTGGAATTTTGGGAAGAATGGACAGCAGCTTGGGTTTGTCCAAGGCTGTTTAGTAACTGCTTATTGACTTTCGAGGCTTTTGGGCCAGCTAGGGTTCGAATGAAGGGAGGGGATTGCTATCGACTTGGTGGGAAGGTGTGGCTGGCTGTTTGGGAAGGATTTGGCTTTGAGTTTACTGGCCAACCCTTGTATGGTTGTGAGGAAGAGGTAGAATATTGCAGGAGAAAGAAGGGGACAAGAGGGAGAGTGATACAAGAGATTGTGAGAGAGGGTTCAAAACTTGGAGCAAGTCTCCTGCGCCGCATCTTCTTCGACAGAAGGCAGTATTGATGGGAGGAATGAGGGTTGCCAAATTCGCATATGAAAGAAAAGAAGGGGCAGTTTATAAAGAGGGCTATTTAAGTTTTTTTATAAAAAATTGAATTTATTCGCAAAAATGCCAAAATGCAGTTGTAGCACCAATTCAGAAGAAATTTGCGTCAAAGGTTTTCAAATTTTATTTCACATGTGAAAAAAAATTGTACACTTTTGAGGTGTAATATCTGATTTTGCAAAGTAGCCAATTATGGGCTAAATTATAATTACATTTTCAGAGGTTGACAGATTGGTCCAAAATTTAGGAGAAGTTCTAAATTGAATTTTATGTACTATTTATAAAGGGATTTTGCAGTGATCTTCAGCTGGGTGTGAATAGAAGAAGGATTAAAGGGAATGAGGTTTGCAAATGAGCCTATGCATTATTTCAAAAAAAAAAATTGTAGACATTTCACTTGCAATCATTGTATGTTGTTGAACATCACTGCTATTATCGCGATTTGTTTTATTTATTTGAGTCTACATAAATATTTAAAATTCAATTATAATAGATTTTCATGCAATTATTTAAAATCTAATACATTAAAATATGTTATCTTACTATAGAACTCGTCTCAATATCCTGAAAATGTACTTTTACGGAAGAGCAGAACTTAAAAAAGTAATATATGCTAATTAAATTATACCATAAATTATCAACTAGTTACAAATGAGTGATTAAATTTCTACATATATTATCATTTGTAGGGTCATTGCATATCAGTTTCTCTTCTCTTCACTTTGCCACATTTACGGATATTGTGATCATGCGCCTACATTTTGAATAATTAAGTCTGCAGAAACTCGCAAAGGGACAGAAAATGCACAATTTTAGGAGAAGATCGGAGTTGGTAGAGGAGATTGGGGTTCGCAGCCTGTAAAGAAGCTCTTGAGCTTCGTAGAGGAAGCTCACAGAGGGTCGCAGAAAAACTCCCAGGGGTCATCAAGACTTAGAAAAAAAGTTGAGTCAGAAAAAACTACAGAAAAAATACCCATTGGATTGCAGCGGAAACAAAAAAGTGAATTTTGTCAGTAATTTAGGGTTAATTTGCGAACTGCTTGAATCAGAAAAATCGAATTCCCTTTTGCCCCTCCAAATTAATGGTAAGAAAAGATGGGAATATTTGTATTCTTAAAAATAATTGAGAACTATTTTGATCATTTTAATAGTCGAGGGATAAATGAGCATTTTTTTTTAAAAGAATCCGGGGACTATTATTTTAGGAGCTATCTCTTAATCAAATGAAACAATTTGGTCAAAGTATTGAAGCATTTTTGTGGAGTGGGTTTTGAGTAGGTGTCATTACAAAAGTGGGTATGCAAAGAAGGTGTTGCAGGTGAGGGAAAGGTTGCTAGATGAGTTCTCTTTCAAATTTTAACTTGCTCACTATGGTTGACAACTTTTTTTTTCTTGTCTGTCCTTTAAAATTTTTATACAACATTTTCAGAACGTGTAGTGTCTGTGTTGCCAGGGGATCAAGCATGCAATTTTGAAGAAGACGACTATTTTCCTGGGGAACTTGTGGGTTCATGGATGGAATTTTATAATGTCAGGCTCTATTATTGCTACAAGATATCCATGAGTTCAGTATTTTTTGAAAATCATCAGTGTGACATATTTCTTGTTGTGAAGTCTGAACTTGGATGTGATTTTATTTCTAATTCATTCAATTTAGAGACATCCAAAGGAACTCTAAGCGTACACATTAACTATATTGGCTGTATTCAACTTGATCGTGATCAGGTAAGATATTTGCCAACAATTTGTTAATGTAATTCACCAAGTTCTCTTCAATATTGTTTAACTTTGAGCTGCTTCATTGATCCTTTTGTGAATGATTTGACAATGGCTCAGTCTGTGGTGCTTATATGAAGTTATTTTTTACAGTAAATTTTAGTTTTGTTGCTATTGCTACAGATCTTTCGAACTCGAAGATTTCAGGTTTCTATTCTCAGTCTACTGATTCACCAGGATTATGATATATTTATGAATGCACTTCATAGTATGGAGGATGAGTGTGAATCAGTTGTTTACTTGCTCATACCTTCAATCTTTGAACGTTTTGATTGGGCTTGCATTGATTCTTCTACTTTCTCTGTGGAGAATAGATTGCAGCATGTTGATCACTGTTGTTCCCCAAAAGAAGTGTCTCAGTTGATACAAATCCACAATGGTTGCATTTGCCGTTGTATGCTACACCATTCTGTTGTTTATACGCCACACAATAAACACATATACTGTATCACCAGTATTTTGGATGAAATGGATTTGAATTCTTCTTTGAAATTGAGAAATGGAGAGATTACTACATATAGGCAATATTTTCGTACCCGGTATTTTTTGTTGAATTTTGTTAATGTGGATATTTGCTTATTTGGTGGTGAAATCACTAATATCTTTTTTTCTGTTTTTAATTTCTTTAAGTTACGGTCTTAGATTGAAGGTTGAAGGACAGCCTTTACTTGCCGCCAGAAGGCTTTATACCGTGCATAATTTTCTTCTAAGGCGAACTTTCTGCCCTGAAAAAGGTAGAAAAAAAAATTGTTATCTTTTTTTTGTTCGCCAAATTTATTTCTCATGGTGTAATTCAGTGCTTTAACTTGCCGCCTTTTAACCTACAGTATTTTAATGAGTTCCAGTGTGACATCCTTTTTATTCTAGTTAAAAGCGAGGACGAGTATTGATAACAAATACAGAAAATTTGAGGTTACAGAGGGGTTAGAAAAACAAAATATAGTCTTAGGAAACAGTAGCCAGAAAAAGACAAGTAAATTCAAAGAGAAGAAAATAAAATTGTACCTGGCTACAATTCCATTAAGGATCAATTTCTATTGCAGCTGCAACTGAGATAACACATGCATTAACATTGCATTATTTGTAAGATAAGTAGCGATTCTTTATTCCCAGATATGCCAAATGGTTGATAAGAAAGGATCCTAATGTCCAAGGCTTGTTTGTTAATGTTGTTACTTCTATTAAAAAATAAAAATTAAATGAAGCTCAAGATTTTTGGAAGTGATGCTTCATATATTTTAATCATTGCTGCCCAAACTATCGGAGAAAGATCATTTGAGGAAAAATGTTTATTTTTTTCCAAATAGGTAGGACAGTGTTAAACATAATTATCCATCTCTTAGCAAGAGCAAATTGTTAACCACATATGCCTATAGCTCAATCATTTTTATGATAACAATATAATGTAATATTTAGTGTATTAAACTTTCTCTTAGTTTAACATATTTATAGACTGCAAAGAAAATTCGATGACAAATTGAAAGTGTAAATGTTAAAATTAAAATAATAATCTGCTAACACTGATGAAAATACCTAACAAATCTTAGGATTGTAGTGAATCCATGGTTAACTAGTCAACATGTTGTTGATTGAACAAACTTGTTTATGTTAAAATTTTCAAGAGTTTCTCACAATTCATTCAAATATACTTAAATATCAATAACAATCAACTCCCAATTATTGCATCCAGACTAAGCATATATCTATCCTACGTATTTTTTGTTATGCTCAAATTATTTAGTATTTCTCATGAACACAACTTACCTGCAAATCATATAGCCATTTTTCAAATAATTTCAAGTACTAAAATGAAAAGAGCATAAACAAATAAAAGATTTCTTAGGTGTAATCAGACTGTTAAAAGTTTAAAACTAAACTATAATTCTAAATTAAGAGTTCACACCATGATAATGAAGAGAATGGAATATTTGCTTGTCATATAATAAAAGTACTCTTATCAAAATAACTCTGTTTTACATCAAATGGACACTTGATTGATTCTGAAAATATGTCTTTTCTTCACTGTTATATTTTTAAAGAGAGCAGACGTTATCTTCAATACCAGCATCAGTCTCCTGCTGTCTCCAACAGAAAATTTCTGTCTTTGCTTGCTTATCTTTCTCCTATAGGTTTGTGCTCTTCTCTTCTTCCAACAAAGAATACATGAAATACTTAATTTTCTCATGCAGAGAAAACTTGGGTTAAAGGCTAAATTGCATGTGGTTCTTTTCTATAGAAGCTGGCTTCACAAGAACATTCAAGAATTCTTAGATGTTTGGTTTGAGATAAAAGAAAATTGCAGTGTTTTTCATGTAAAATAAATACAGTGTAATTCAATGTATAATGTTTAGGCTACAGTAAAAGTGTTTCGAGATTTACAATTTGATATTGATTCGATATATTTTGTCCAATGTATTTTATTCTTAAGAAAAAGTATGTGTTGATTGTTGAAGGAAGCCAAGCTGAGGTCGCGGAGACTTGCTGGTGGCTGGCAATGGCCACGATGAAGCCGACGAAGTGGGTGATGTCGCCTGCAACGCAGACGATGCCAAGTTGTTAGGGATGAAACTGACAAAGGAAGCGCTAGCTGAAGTAAGTAAAGGCGTGGTCAACGAGAGACATCTGTGGCTGATAATGGTTGAGACGAAGTCAAGGATGTTCGTCCATGGGGACGAAATTGGGGAAGGGATTCACCAGCGAATCTCAAGTTTTCTGGCGGTTACAAATGTTTCACAGTTTTTTAAAGCAACGACAATGTGGCATATTTGGTTTACTCTTGATTCGGACATAAAACCAATTACATCAAAATTGTGGAGGGGGAATTGAGTTCCTTTACAAACTTGCCCTGTGATTTTCTTACTTCAAACCAACACAAATTTTAAAATTATCATGAATTAATTTACTATAAACCCAGATTACATCCAGATTACAGCAATCAAAACAGTTCTTTAATTTTCTTAATTTCTCTTTATTCACTTACGCAAGATCTCTATTTTCTCTCCCAGGAAATCTCAATGCTCTTATGAAGGTTCTTTGGAATTGTATTAAAATATTGAGAAGTCTACGTGTGTAACTGCACCCTTCTTGGGTGTAAGTGCCCAGGAATTTTTGTGCGTGAGTCTCTAGTTCCTTCATAGCTGTGGAATTATATAGTGTGTAACTGCTATAATTTTTTAGTCGCCTAGTTATCCTTTGTTACATTTCTTTCGCTGGTTTTACTCTTGTATTGGAGTTGTCTAACATGTAACTGTATTTCACGTGACAAACAAGTGGAAAAATCTACACAAATAGAAATAGTAAACAAAATATTTATGTATAATTAAATATTTAATTTAAGAGCAATTAACCCATGACATTATAACTTAAATTTTATACAAAATTTTATTTTTAATATTTATAAAATCATAACACCATTTGAGTGCTTATGATTGTAAATATTAAAAATGGATAGTAAATATTTAAATCAAAATAGTTTAAATTGTATGCTTGAATTCACAAGTTTAATAAAAAATATCAATTGAATATTTAATTTATGATCTTATTTGTTGAAAATTTTCCAACTCTACAATGACAAGTCACTCGTTACTATAGTCAGGGTTCTTATTTTTCTATATTATTTATGATAATTCAATATGTATTAAGATAAAGTGGCTTGAAAATTAATATACAAAATTTACAATCAAGAAACTCATATTAAGAAATCATCTTGGCAATATGATTGCTATCAATTAAGCTATCCTAGTCATCCATAAGATCAATTCTTAAAAAGAACTGTTGAAAATTTATTTCCACGCCTGCTCATCAGCCACTCCGAATAAGTAACTCTATGATCGCTTAGGTTATGGTTTTAAATCTCTCAAACTATTACTTTGCGACTTATTAAGTTTGTTCACTTGAGCTGTTTGTGATTATATGAATCATCTAGGTGATTGTTTTTGATAACCTAGTCAATTACTTTAGATTACCTACATTTTTACTTTAGATAGTCTCATATGCCATTATCTACTGATAAATGATATGATTTACCGGACAGTTTTTACAAAATCATCTCAAACAATCGATAGACTGATTAATGAGCCAAATTGAGTGTTTAATATCTTAATAAGCTTGTTAGGCAGTACTTGATGAGATAATGAACTATGATGGAGCTAACTAAGCCAGCTCAACCTCTTAAGTGTCCACGCATCCAAATCAAAAAATAGCCTAGTTATTTGCAGCATTCTTACATCAAGTTAAGCCCAAAACATTTGGTGTAGTTTTCTATGATGTCCCGACGTCGGTTCAGCGGAAATCGTTCCGACATTGGGTGGTCACTTTCCGCAGGATCATATTAAGTAACTTGAGAGAAAAAAAGGACACGCATATAAAAGCCAAAGATATTATTCATTTATTTCAATATTCATATTATAAGATCTTTTCAACACTCGTATAAAAGTGAAAATAAAGAAAAAGAAAAAAAAATAAACAAGAAAAATAGTGTTGTTGATCTATCAGCAGTTTGAACATTTTAAGCATTAGGGTTCTTGCGTGTATTCCCCTAGGAGCACCTGGCCTGATATTGTACAGAAATAATACCGAGATTGGAATTCTCAGTAATTAGAGAATACTCTAAGTATTGCAATACATCATAATATTTACATTTTAAAAAGATGTGATTAGCGAAAGTAAGGCGGTAATAAAATGTAGGAAAAAAAAAGGTAATAGCGTGAAATAAAAAGTTTCCTGCAACAAGTATTATTTATCAAATAAATATTACTAATGTCATTTTCCAGTAATTAACCCCGAATGTTACTGATGTCATTTTTCAGTAACAATCCCGAATGTTACTGATGTCATTTTTTCAGCAACAACCCTGAATATTATCACGTTGGTTCCGAACAACCAACTAAGCTTCAACATGAATTTGGCTTGAAAGCGAGGCTAAGCAGCATTAGAAATGCAAAATATAATATTTGTCATGTACTGGGTACCTTTTTGTCCTTTAAGTATGGATGAGTGACAGTTCGCTCAATCTGCATATAAGTTTTTGATATTTCTTTAAATTAGTCATTTTAAAAGTGATATGATATTTCTTTTTAAGGATTTTTGCATTCTTCTTTTTCTTTCACATTCACATAATGATATAATTCCATATTTTTTAAGTCACTTGATGTAGTAATCAAAAAATGATTTATTTGAAATAATAGACATCTTTATTACATTTTCACTGTTATCCATTATGATAATGTGAACTATATATTGAGATGATAATACTAATATCATTTTTATCATACTAATGATTTATGAAGCACAAAAGGAAAAATTCTATTTATTTTCTCCTCTTTTCCATTTCTTACCTTGGATTAGGATTTCCAGAAAAGAACGAAGAGGAGTTGAAATGGATGACCGGACGGTTAACAGAGGTGGTTGCAGCAAGAGGGTTGGCTGACGGCGGCAAGAGAGGACTGCTGGGTGGCTGGCAGCTTGCGGGTTGGCTGGCAAGGGCTGCAGCTGGCTGCTGGCGGCTTGTTAGAGGCTGGTAGGAGCTGCTGCTGGCTGTGAGAGTTGGCTGTAATGGCAAGAAGGAGAGGCTGGGCTGCTGGCTGGGAGAGGGAGGAGAAGAGAGGGCTAGCTGTCTGGCTATGGGACTGAGGAGGAGGAGGGGCTGCTGTGGGCTGGCTGGCTGTGTGGGGAGAAGAGAGAAGAGGGCTGACTGTGGGGCTGAGGAGGATGGAAAGGAGGGGGTATTAATAGAGGAAAGGGAGAGAGAGGGGAGTAGGTACGTAGGGGGGCTTAATGGCGCCTAATAGCGCACGCTTGCGGAAGATTCTTCCGCCAGAGGGGGAAGAATCCCGCACGACTCCTTGCGGGGGGAATAGAGAAGGATTTTTGTTAAAATTAATCGCATTTTTCCGCCGTTTGCCGTCCAAATACAACAAAACTTGACACCGAGGTGTGTTATGACATAACGAACACCCTCACGCTAAAAATTTTTGATTCGGAGCAATTTATTATTGGAGAGAGGGGAGTAGGTACGTAGGGGGGGCTTAATGGCGCCTAATAGCGCACGCCTACGGAAGATTCTTCCGCCAGAGGGGGAAGAATCCCGCACGACTCCTTGCGGGGGGAATAGAGAAGGAATTTTGTTAAAATTAATCGCATTTTTCCGCCGTTTGCCGTCCAAATACAACAAAACTTGACACCGAGGTGTGTTATGACATAACGAACACCCTCATGCCGAAATTTTTTGATTCGGAGCAATTTATTATTGGAGAGAGAGGGGAGTAGGTACGTAGGGGGGCTTAATGGCGCCTGATAGCGCACGCCTGCGGAAGATTCTTCCGCCAGAGGTGGAAGAATCCCGCACCACTCCTTGCGGGGGGAATAGAGAAGGAATTTTGTTAAAATTAATCGCATTTTTCCGCCGTTTGCCGTCCAAATACAACGAAACTTGACACCGAGGTGTGTTATGACATAACGAACACCCTCACGCCGCAATTTTTTGATTCGTAGCAATTTATTATTTTATATTAATTTTTGAGGTTAAAAACTTCAAAAATTAACCACTATCAAACTAACCCTCAGAATTTGATGAAACTTCTTGAACAACCTTTAAATAATATACTTAACACAACGACACTGAAAACGATGAATTCGGGTACGTATTCCAAGGTTCTTGATTTTTAGAATTTAAATAATTCAGAAAATAAAGCGTTGCATTGCATTGCTTTGTCACCTACTTTGCTCTAAGCTAGGAATTTCGTATCAATTTTTTGCAGCAAAATATACTCGTTTAGATTCTTGTACTCGTTAACTTTCGGTCTTATGACAATTTTCACTGGTTTTAAACTTTGGATTAATGTGCATTGCTTTTTATATAGTTTTCTTTTATTAATCCTTTTGTACTCTACCATGCTATTCAGGCTGTACTTTAAATAATTAATTATGCTATACATTTGTGTTTCTATTGGTTTTTGGTTAATTCATATTTTTTGTAACCAGTTTTTTTTATTTATCAGCATCATGCGAAAAAATTGTTGAATTGCCTGCCGAGCTTTGCATAGTTTTAATGTCACCAGTTTCCTTAAGTACACTACGGGCCTTTGTGTTCATTCCTTCAATCATGCATCGATTGCAATGCATGCTTCTCGCAGCTGGATTAAAAAAATCTCAGTTGGATGGTTGCAAGGAAAATACAACAATAGTTCCATTGAAGGTACTGCTTTTCATTCGGCTGTGTTATCATCATTAATGCAAGCATGAGCGTTGTTGAATTTCAAACATTTGCACTAGTTAACTGCTTGGTTACATATCTAGTATGCACAAACCTTGTTATTTACAATACAATCACTCTAGTTCCCATTAATGCTCAAGAATATCATTGCTTTTGTGTAGTTTCATTAATTATAAATGGTTGGGTTTCCAATTATAGGATAGGGTAGAGGGTAATTTTGTAAGTATCTAAGATTTGGTATTGAATATATAAATACTCAAGATTTGACTGCTAATGCTTGCAGTTATCTCCATGATATTTAGTTTTCGTGATATACAGTTAGGTATCTCCAAATCTTTATTTCTCTACTTGCACCATTCTTCCAAATAGATGCTTAATCATAAACTTTGTTTTTGTTGGAAAACTTTATTTCTCTTAGTTTACTACTTCTATTCTTTTTTTGCTGTTATTAGAGATTTCCAACCATTTATGTTGTAATTGGTGAAATATATAAAAATCCAATAGATTTTCCAATATAATATATATATATATATATATATATATATATATATATTTTATGCTTTTATGTGTGGCCGGTGGGATGGATGAGAAAAATCCCACCAAATAATATAATATAATATAAAAATTTGACCCCAACTTGAATCAAAATGCCCAACAAATAAAAAATTTAGATGTAAATGTATTCATAATTTCTTACCTAACAATTGGGATGCTATGATGAGTATTTATATTGTGATGCTATGATGTGAAATCATGGTTGTTAAAGCTCCAATTGAGAAAAAGCTGAAAGGAAATCATCTTAAGAGAATTTGGACATATATTAAATATAGATCGCTTGACTATGTGAGGAGATTTATTGAATTTTGCTTCTATTATTTGATAGAGCCTAATGATATGGAGATTTCAAGTGGGCGACCACACTTAATAGGATTAATGTTTGGTTTTTGTTGTTGCTGACTTTTTTTCCTAAATATATTTTGATAAACGTCCTATACTACATATTAATAATTTGGCATTTGTTGAATGCTGTTTTACTAGCTTGGGTGCAGGTGATATTTCAAAACTATACTGGCTTTTCTTGTCTGGTATTTGTTTTTGTGCAGTATATTCTTGTTTTCCCTTTATTATCACTTGCTTGATGCATGCATATATTTGGAAGTTAGTTTTTCAGCATCCTAAGCATATTTCTTTTTGATTTTCTGTGTAGTTACTGGAAGCAATTACAACCAAACAATGCAGGGAAGAGTTTTCATTGGAATCATTAGAAACCCTCGGTGATTCTTTTCTTAAATATGCGGTCAGTCGATATCTTTTTAAAACATACAAACATTATCACCAGGGATTACTTACTTCTAGTCGGGAAAAAATGATTTCAAATTCAGTTTTGTGTAGACTTGGGAGAAATAGGAATCTGCCGGTACGTTCATATTCATTTAGTTTTGTATATATTTCAACTTGTTTGACTACTATCATTTTGGCGTTGTTGTTCTAAGATTGTTTGCTGGTAATTTTTTATAGTTTTTTTTAATTATTTAACTCTGCAGTACCTTTTTTGCATGAATCTTAGTTGCTTCCTTGGTTTGATCGTGTTATATCTGCAAATGAAAACAATTAGGCCAATGAGAGGAGGGTCGATGAGAGGGGACAGATACCCAGATCTAGATCAATATATAGTAGCAATTGTATAACAAAATGCTAGCCTGGGTTTGCTTCATTTTATCCCATTTTAGGCTTACAAAGAAATCATCTAGCTAAATAGAAGAATCCATTGCTATCTATTTGTCTTTTGCTATATAGTCAAATAACATCTCTAGTCATTATTGGAATAACAATGCTAGCATGTTCGATAAATGGCTTAGCTGCTAAGGAAGATAAGATGAGATTAAGCAATCTTTTGAAATATTTTGTTGTAATAAATTTCATAGTTAACTAAATATTTTTATGTTCTAAAAAATTTTCTTATGGACAACATATATTAAATTAAATTTGATGTAAATCAAATTTAAACTTTATTTATTTTTTATTTTAAATAAAAACGTTAGATTTAAAATTATCTATTAAATGAATTCAAATGAATTTTATTAATCTAAAACATAGATTATCTAATTAAAAATGAAATGGATTTTAATTAAAATTTTTCTATTAAATAATTTTATTTAAGTTTCAAAATATAATTGTTTAAATTAAACATGTTTTATATTCATTTATTAAATATAGTAAAACTTAATCTTATAATTAAATCTAAAATGTATATAGTATATGCTAATAGAAAATGCTTTGATACCCTCATTGGTGCCCATTCACTCTTTCCTAACCAATTAAATGCCTCTAATAAATTTATAATCATTATTTTGACTAGTAAATTTTAATTAATATTAGTTTAGCATTATGTTTAAAGGTTTTAATAATGTTGGGATACTGAAGGAGGTATTATTGGGGTTATTGTAGCAGTTTCCTATGCTAATAGGCTATTTGGATGAAGATTCGTTAATTTGAGATAAAGTTAGAAAATGAGATATTACTTGGATTGACTATACATCACAAATTAATAAAACCTTTTTAATATCCCAAAAGAAAATTGCTAGCTTGCCCTTAAAAATTTGCCCCAATATATCCTACAATGAGAGAGAATATAAAAAAAGAAGAGATATTGTAGTATTCACTAGCAAAAGTTCATGAAACCAGTCCCTACATTACACATGCATTTGCCACCGTATCCATAGCCTACTCTTACTAAAATATGGGTCCTAGCACCAATACTCATCCAAAATATAGAATGGCATACAAAATAAATGGTGTCCTCTATTAATACAATATAGTAATTAAAAAATACATGCAAGGTTCTGCAGATGAGTAGTCCTAGGAGTTTCACAGTATAGCACAAGCAGACTTATTAGCCAGGCATTTCTTTGTTTCATCAAAAACTACTTATATATGTATATATGCAACTTCATTAGCTTGATTATGTCATCACTACTAGCCTACGGGTAGTAGCTAGCCCTTTTGAATCTTGTAATTTGTATTGACTCTTTTTGGAGGCATCCAATTATGACAACAATGTATCAATTGAAATTCAGGAGGTGAGTATAAGAATTTGAAATTTAAGTGCAACTTAATCTAAAATGTGATTGACGTGTCATTGAAAATATAGCATCGAAGTGAATTTCTAATATGCCTGAATCAAACAACTAATTGAGTCTTCAAAGCATGTCTTTGCCACTAATTGGTTAGTAATTGGCGATGGCCTATCCACACGAGGTACATCATCTATCTTCTGATCTTGTTTTATTCAAGCACAAGCATATTGAAATCTCTATTGTTTGCATGATGCATGCTAGATTGTGCAAAGTGCAAAACTACACATACAAGGCCAACATTATCCTGAATGGCGATGAGAAACTTCCTCATATGGAGGATTGTATAGAGAAAATTGACCATTCTAGTTTGAGAAGTTCACCATAGCAAAATACATAATCAAAATCAAAACGTAGATCACACAAATCACAGATCGCAAAAATCACCACAAAGCACAAGAAAAATTAACATGCACAAATACACCGGATTTTTACGTAAAAAATCCAATAATTTGAAAAAACATGGAGCCACGCCTTCACAAGAAAATTCCACAATGAAAAAATTAGTGTTTACAGAGTACACAGAAAATCTTAGAGAATAGATAGATAACATTCCCCTAAGAAATTTTCTTGCACACCCAAACCACAATTTTCTCAAGAAACCTTTCTTGTTCTCACTTTAGCACTCTACATCCAACACATCATAATGGCTTGAAATGCATACTTAAAATAGGCTCTAACCATCCATTAAAACATGAAGAGACATCTTGTAACGACCCTTGGTCGTTACTAAGAAGGACGTTAACATCTCCGCCAAATCCTATTGTTCGTTAAATACCTACTATAGTTTGTTTTGCGTTTATTACCCCCGTATTTCTGTTTTTCTGTTGATTTACCCACCGAATTTCGTTTTACGTTGACATTCCGCCAATCTTGTTTCACACTGTAACTAATTTCATTTCGGATCAGATTAAAAAAAAAGTGTAACGATAATATTTTACCGTGTGAGGATAATCCGTTACACGTAACGGTTGATTCATTCCCTGCCGCCTCAGCCAAAGAACGACACCAGTCGCAGTGGAGGTGCAACGTTTCAGCCAAACCCGATGGAGTGTATTTAGGCAATTGAATCTTACTGCACCTAAACTATAGCCGTTCACAACCTCTTGCATCCTGCAGCACTCCTGCCATTCCCGTAAGCTTTCTCCCTAACAGGCGAGGCTAGCCGCAGCCCTTGGAAGTCCACGACAAAGATGAGCACGAGTCTAGACCATTCCAACTCTCTTTGATCATTCGTCGACTCTTCTGCCATTCAGCATCCTCGACGACGAGAACTGTGATGCACTACAATCTCCTTTCCGATTTCTCCATCGGCTTCTGGAAGCGAATGACGCACTAGCAGCCGATCCTTGTTCTGCGTACTGAGCGGACTGCCCGATTTATTAGAGCTTTACCCATTTATTCGATTTCTTAAGGTGTGTCCTGATTTCTTAAACTAAATTAGGATGTTATCTAAATCAATTTGAACGTCTAATAATGTAAGTTAGTTCTACAATTGATTTCTTAAATCTGTGTAATCTCTACTCCAACTAAAACAAGAAGTAGTACGATGAGACATAATCTTACCTCAATTTACTTTAAGATGTTCAAATTCATTAAGATTCGATATTGGGGAATTTCGGTAGGCTTCTTGTATTAAACTTAGCTTAAAAGAATACTAGGAGTGAAACCTATTGCTAGGCATTTATGTAATACACCTATAGCTACGTTCAACTTATCCGTCAACCCACAGCCCTACTAATTCGTGCAAGGCTCGTCTAATTTGGTTGCAGTTTACTTAAATTGTTGTTACTGTACCAAAAGTATGCTTGACTAAGATAGTATAGAATTAATTATACAAGGCTGAAGCTGGATAGGCCCAAATTATTTGGTAGTTCTGCATTTAGGAGCATTTAGGAGCTATTAGGGAGTTGTTCTGGGGGTACCAATTGAAGAGACATAGAAGCAGTTTAGATCCCATCCTTGTTACTGATTGGAATTCTAAGAGAGTATTATGAATAGTATGTTGGTGGTTAAATTTAGAGAGTTAATTAAGAGTGTGTTGGGTTAGAGAATTTTTTTTCTTCTATCGGAGTAGTAAGCAATTTTAGTAGCTTCTTGTGTTACATTGTGGACTAAGGTAGGAAGCATGCAAAATTTGATTCAGTGGCTTCTATTTAAAGCCTTTGGTAATATGCATGAGGGTTACAATGGATGTTTTTAGCCGCCAATTGGGGAGTAATATACAAGGCTGTGCTGAACCATCATGGGCTATATTAATTCTAAATGGTGGCTGTTTAGTGGCTGAATTTGTGCTATGAGTGCCCTCTAATTTTGGCAGATTTATTGACAATTTCCAAGTTCAATTTTAAGAAGTTGATGGGAATCTATTTGCTGTAATATGAACTAAATCTAAGGTCATTTATGGCGTTATCCTTAAAGTTTTTAATTTGGAAAAAAGAATCAATGTGTTGATAAGGCAAGAGAGCTTTTGAAGGTTAGTTTGGAGTAAAACTTTGTTAGAGGTAGAGATGATCAAATCATGCACTTAATTTGTAGTTGTTGCCACTTAATGCTTTGAGCTTTATTCTTGTCAATATTGAATAAAATGCTAAATATTTCTAGAAATGTTACAGAACGGAATATATTTATTATGTATTGTGAATGTTTGCAAGGGTTTCGAAACGATGGTTGATTTAGGTTAGGGACGGGACAGTCCATCGGGAGTTATAAGGGTGTCATCTAGAGTCTTTGAGTAGGTGATGAACATGTTTTACTGACCCCAGCCTCGATATTTTGAATTTGCCCAACAGAACTGCTTACGTTGCTTCATGAAATCAAGACATATTTATGAAAGTTTTTATATGTTGAGTATTTATATTTATGAGATAGCAGGTGACATAATTATGGCAAGAGAAATGTTTTACTTGCAGGAAAATCTCAATTTTTTTTTGCTTTAAACCCTTGATCTGCCGCAATATTATCTGCTTTTTCTTTCCGTATTTGCTAGTGTAACATTTAGTATCTTTTGTACTTAGGATGTACACTAAGGCATTATTCTTATAATGCCAGATCCAGTATATTTTGTACTTAGGATGTGCACTAAGACATTATTCTTATAATGCCAGATCAGGTACAATTGGAATAGATTGAAATAGCCTACAGAAATCTAAGGAATTCTAGTGCAAAATGAAACATTAAAGATTTAGCTTTTACTCTTATAAGAAACAAACTTTTATCTTAATATTTTGAGCTTTATTCTTGTCAATATTGAATGAAATGCTAAACTTTTGCCAGAATAATGTCACATAATAGAATGTATTTATCATGTCTTGTGAATGTTTGCAAGGGTTTCGAAATGATGGTTGATTTAGATTAGGGACGGGGCTAGTCCAACAGGAGATATAAGGGTACCTTATGGAGCTTTTGATGGAACCCAGGTGATCAACATGTTTTATTGAACCTAGCCTCGATGTTCTGAATTTGCCCAACATAATTGTTAACGTTGCTTTATGAAATCAAGAGATATATTTATGAAAGGTTTTATATGTTGATTATTTATGTTTATGAGATAGCAGTATCTAAACATCCTAGAATTTCACTTACCATAGCATCAATCATTACAAAGGTCGTGGTGTGGCTCACCCCACCTTCTCATCACGTTCTAAGGTCAACTCTAGTTGTACACATCTTTAGTTTCTCCAATATTACTGCTTTCGTAAGCATGTCTGCTAGATTCTGCACTATATGAATCTACTCTAATGATAGTTGATCATCTTCTGGCAATGAACATATGAAATGGTGTTGCGACTGCATGTACTTCGTTCTAGCATGAAAAGCTGCATTCTTGGCTCGATGGATTGCACTTATATTGTCACTGTGCAGTTTTCCATACTTTTGCTCCTTGTCTAATTTAACCAAAAATATTTTCAATCATATCATCTCTTTACTCTCCTCCATGATGGCAACGTATTCTGCCTTTATAGTAAGCAAGGCTACTTTCTTCTATAGACTAGAGACCCAACCCACCGCAGCACTATCCAATGTAAACACATGACTAGTTGTGTCCCTCTTGCTATCAATATCTCTAGCTAGATATGAATCCCATAGCAAAGTACTTTGTCTACAGAACCTATTAGGTATTTGAACATTCATTTGATTGCCTCTTAATGGTGCTTGTTGGTATTACTCATGAACCTGCTAATCACTTCTATGGACATGTTATATCCAATCTTGTGCATATTATAGCATATATCAAGCTACCAATCGCTGAAGCGTAAGAAACTCTCTCTATATGTTTTGTTCCATTTTAGATCCAGGTGATTGTTCCTTTGACAATTTAAAGGGACTTTCCAAGGGTGTGCAAACAGGCTTTGTATAACGACCCAAAGTTGTTTTGCAAATTAGGTCAGAATCCCGCCTTAGGAATCAGGATCCCGGGGAATTTCACTTTAGGGCAAACAAAAACTACTAATAGGTAGAAACAACTTTAAAGATCAAAGAGCCCTAATTCGGGAAAAATCTGAAAGACGGAAGCTCCCGTTCTACCTTTGAAATTTCTAAATTCTAAAAAAATCAAAAACATTGAAATACGTGTCTGAATTCATCGTTTTCAGTGTCGACGTGTTAAGTATATTATTTAAAAATTGCTCGAGAAGTTACATCAAAATCTGAGCGTCGATTTGATCGTGGCAAATTTTCGAAGTTTTAAACCCCTAAAATTAAAATTTTTATTTTGCTCTGAATCGAAAAATTTTGGCGCGAGGGTGTTCGTCATGTTGTAACACACCTCGGTGTTAAGTTTCGTTGTATTCGGATGGCGAACGACGGAAATTTGAGAAGATTTTAAATTTAAGTTTTTTTGTTTTTAAATTCTTCCTCTGTTTTCCTTCCTACGCCCCCCCCTGCTTTTCGATCGCATCCTGCGATCTTTTCTCTCGCGCCAGGCGGGAGAAGCTTCCGCGCCAAGCGGAAGCCTAGTGCACATTCGGCGCCTGCCTGCGCCGTTTTTGGCACAGGCTGTCGGCCCATAGGGCCGACCACGACTCCCTAACCCCACTCCTGCCTTCTGGCGGGAGAAGCTTCCGCACCAGAGGCTCCATGGCGCGTGCCAGGCGCCGACCAGGCACCATTTTGGCGCAAGGTTGGCGCCACTACGTGCGCCTATAAAACCCCCATCCCCTCCCCTCTTCTCCCCACAGCTTCCAGCAGCCTCTTCCCTCTCCTTTCCCCAATTCAGCCAACCCTTCCTCCTTCCGGCAGCCCCGACAGCCACCTTCCGGTAGCCCGGCAGCCCCGACACCCCCTTCCAGCCACCTTCCGGCAGCCCAGCAGCCCCCGACAGCCACTTTCCGCAGCTTCCGGCAACCCCCGGCAGCCCCCACAGCAGCTCCAACAACCCTCGGCCATCTTTCGGCCAACCCATTCCAACTCTCTTCGTATTCTGGCGATCCTAAATCTAAGGTAAGAGGAGAAAATTAGAAGAAAACATTCGTTTTCTCTAAAGCTTTTTACTCTCCTTATAACTATCAAGTTTATAACTAGTCATTCACAATAGAATTATTCTCATTTATTAATAATGAGAACGATTCAAATTATTATAAATGACTATTATTTCTTTTTGCCAATTCAGTCATTTTATTTGGACTTTTTCAATCATAATCTTAAGACACTTTAATAATTATAACTGCTTTAATTCTAAACTTAAAATCAATCGAACTTCAAAAGCGGAGGAAGAACAGAATAAAAGAGGAAATTAAACTCCTAAATCATTTGATTAAAAAGCTAACTTAAAAATATCGGGGACTTAAAATGCAGATTGAGTGAACTGTTACTCATACGAGCTGTTGAACTTCTGAACTTAAAAGCTAAAGGTACCCAGTACATGACATGCATTACATTTTGCATTTTTTTTACTGCTTTGCCTCGCATATTTGCTTTGAGCTGAATCTCGTTTTGAAGCTTGGTTGGTTGTTCGGAACCAACGTAATATCATTCGGAGTTGTTACCGGAAAATGATATCGGTATCATTCGGGGTTGTTACTGAAAAATGACATTAGTAACATTCGGGGCTGTTGCTGGAAAAATGACATCAGCAACATTCGAGGTTGTTATTGGAAAATGACATCAATAACATTCGAGGTTGTTACTGGAAAAATTACATCAGTAACATTCAGGGTTAGTTACTGGAAAATGACATTAGTAACCGTTATTTGTGATAACTACTTATTGTAGAATTTTGCTTGCTTATTTTGCGCAGTTGTCTTACCTATCCTGCATTTTTACCTCTGCTAAACGCGTTTTCGTAAATTAATTTGTTATTGTATTGCTGTACTTAGAGTATTCTCTAATTACTGGGAATTCAAATCCCGGTATTGTTTTCTGTATAATACCAGGTCAGGTGCTCCTCGAAGAGGTTAAATAAGAACCTTAACTTTCAAAAGATCAACGACGGTGCTGAATTGCTTATTTTGTTTTTTTTTGTTTTGTACGATGATGGAACTTGTAATAAGAACTTTTGATAAATGAAAAATATCATTCACTTTTATATGCGCATTCTTTTTCTCTCAAATTGCTTGATATGATCCTGCGGTGAGCAGTTACCCAATGCCAGAACGGTTTCTACCGAACCGGCATCGGGCCCTCACACTTTGCCTCACTCATGTTGAATCTTGTTGGCACTTTTTCATCCCGAGTATCTGCTTTGGACGACCCAAGTCCTTCATGTCAAACTCTTTTGATAGTTATTTTTTCAATTTTTTGATCTCCTCCGTATTTGATTCAACAATCAGCATATCATTTATATACATCAGTAGAATAATGTAGGAGATGTCAAATTACTTAATAAAGCAACAATGATCTGCTTGAAACCTTTTGTACCTAGTATCTGACATAAATCTGTCAAATCTTTTGTATTATTGTCTTAATACTTGCTTCAAGTTGCAAGAGCTTGCAGACTAGATCTTCTTTTCTTGGGATCATATATCCATGTGGCTATAGCATATACAACTCCTCTAGTTCACCATGAAGAAATGCAGCTTTCACATCCATTTATTCCATATGTAAATCTTCCTATTATGCTCAGTACCATTTTGATTGTTGTCACCTTCACTATTGGAGTGAATATTTCACTGTAGTAAACTCCTTGTTTTTGTTAAAAATCTTTCACCACAAGTCTTGTTTTGTGGTGTTTGTAATCATCAAGTTTTTCTTTTAGTATGTAGATTCATTTATTATGGAGAGCCTTCTTTCTATCTAGAAGTTTAGGAAAATTTGATGTCTAACTTGACATAAGTGAGTTTAGCTCATCATCCATGGCTAACTCCCACTTGTTTGAATCATCAACATGTAGTACCTCTTCATAATATACTGATTCACTACTATATGTAAGCAACAAATAGTATACTTCTTAAAGCACTGGAAAATAGAAGGTTGGTTTCTCAAGAAGTGGAAGAGACTTGAAGTCCCAAAAGTTGAAGCTAGTGCACACTGATGAGTGGGGACCAGCTCCTATATTCTCTCTTGGTGGAGCCACATAGTTCATCATTCATTGATGATCATACCACGAAGTTATGAGTATACTTCTTAAAGCACAAATATGATGTATTTGAAGTGTTCAAGAAGTGGTTAGCCTTAGTTAAAATTGAGACATGCTTAAAGCTCAAGTATATCACATCAAACAATGTCAGCGAGTATTGTGACAAATAGTTCAAGGAGTTTTGTGTTTTGAATGGGATCAGGCGGGAGTTCACTATTTCAAAAATACCTCAGCAAAATGATGTTTCAAAGAGCATAAATTGGGACTTACAAAAAGAGCCAGGAGCGCAAGGCTACATGTTGGATTGCCAAAATAATTTTGGATCAAGGCTGTGAATACAGTCGCATATCTGTTCAATAGGGGTCCTTCAGTTTCTTTGAAAGAAGGGCTATCCGAGGAGGCTTGGAGCGACAAAGAGGTGAAATTGAATCACCTAAAGGTATTTGGTTCATCTTGCGTGCACATTGATGCAGGTTCTAGGAGCTAGCTTGATTCATAGGCAATTATGTGCACATTCATAGGCTATGGAACTGGAGAATTTTGGCTATAATAGATTCTGGGACTATCATAATTAAAAAATCATTAGAAATCGGGGCATTACGTTCTATGAGAATAAAATGTACAAGAAGAGAAATGGAGTTCAGACCAACCCAGAAGGAGCTTCAGAATGTACCAAAGTACATTGAAATAGATAACAACGTTGAGCATGATGAGCAGATACAACCAGGTACTCATGATGGTGAAGAGAAAATAGTTCCCCAGACATCTGTTACTGAGCTGAGACCATTCATCAGGTTTTCATGACCTACATAAAGGTACTCTCTTTCATTGTATTATTTATTATTAACAGACTGTGGTGAACCAGAATGCTATGAAGAAGCATTTTAAGTTGATGACTCAATCAAATGGGAGTCAGCCATGGATGATGAGATGAAATCACTCATGTCAAATGAGACATGGGAGTTGGCTAGATTACGAGAGGGAAAGAAGGCTCTTCAGAACAAACGAATTTACAGATTGAAGGAAGAATCGGATGGAAGCAAACGCTACAAAGCAAGACTTGTAGTAAAGATGTTTTTGCCAAAACACTATGTGGATTATAATGAGATCTTTGGTTTGGTAGTGAAGATGACTACTATCTGAATAGTATTGAACATTGTGGCGATTGAGAATCTGCATTTGGAGCAGATGGATGTGAAGATTACATTTCCTTACGGTGATCTGGAGGAAGAGTTATACATAATGCAGCCATTGGGTTATAAAACTCGAGGAAAGAATGGGCTAGTCTGCAACCTCAAGAAAATCCTGTATGGTTTGAAATAAGCTTCAAAGCAGTGGTACAAGAGATTTGACAGGTTTATGTCAGACACGGGGTACAAGAGATGCCAAACGGATCCTTGTTGTTATGTAAAGCAATTTGATACCTCCTATAGTGTGATGACCCATGTTAGGTTGGTGACAACCAAACTAACATCAGATGCATCTCTCCGCAGGATCATATTAGCGATGAAGTAAAATAGCAGTTAATCAAACATCCAGAGCCATTCAAGTGTAAAGAACTAATATTCATTCAATTTAAAGTAATCAACATTCAGAAGTTATTACATAATTATTATTATTCAAAAAATATTATCCCTTGAAGGGGTAGTTAGATTTCATTAATTTCTCGTGCCATGATTTTAAACTATATCAGCCTCATCCAGCTGTATTTGATCTGGCATTATAAAAATAATGCCTTAGTGCACATTTAAAATACAAAGGATATTAAAAATATACTTAAAGCAAAGCAGAAGGCAAAAATGATAAAATTTTGCAGGGAAATATAGATTTATTTTAAAAAGATAATCATAATTCCTGCAAAATAAATATTCTTTTGTCACATGTGAAGTTTCAAATGGAAAAGCAATAATAGCGTAAAAATTCATGTTTATGTTTATAACTTGATATTATGAAACAATGTTTGCAATTCTGATGGGCAAAGTCATAACCATGAGGTTGGGTTCATAAAAAATGCAGTTAAGCATGACCTTCACTTGGGCCCCCTTAAAGTCTCCAGATGGTACCTTCACCTGAGCCTCTTTCAAGGCTCCAGATGGCAACCTTCACCTGGTCCCCCTTTAAAGACTCCAAATAGCATCATATATGTATTTAAGCATAACCTTTACTTGGGCCTCCTCAAAGGCTCCAGATGACACTCTTATAACTCCTGATGGATCAGCCCTGTCCTTAATTTAATTCAACCTCTATTTCGGAATCCTTTGCAACATTCACAAGATACATAAACATCATTTTGCCTCTCTTACATGATTAATAGTAAGAGTAAAGCATTAAATAGCAATATAAAGCAGGTTCAAAAGCTATGCTTAAGTAGCAAAAAGGTAGAAAGCATAAAAACTAGTGTATCTTTTGTGTTTGTCTTAACAAGATGAATCACTTACAAACTCGACGATGTGTCTGCAAAAGTTATAATTGGAATTCTATTAAACCTTGAAAGTAATTATTTTCTCTATGCTAATATTGTCATTTATGTTAAGTATGAACCTTGTGGTTATTTGTTCTTCTTAATTTATGATGCATATAAATTAATTTTGGTTAAGAGATTATCTGAGTTAATTTAGAATAATATTAAAATCCGTATTAAAATTCATATATAGAGAGCCTTAGATAACATTTCAACATTGCTCTTTACCTTGGTTAATCTATGCATACACCTCTTACTCAAATAAATTAAAGACTGGCATTTTTATTATAGATAGGAGATGTAAGTTAAGTATTAAACCGTGCAAATAAAAATAGAAACAACTAATCATTATGAATCAGTCAAGTCCTAAGTATAGTAAGGTAGGTGCTTCAAGTGATTGGTTTAAGTCTCATTTCAATAAATTTACTGAAGAGTTCTAAAGTGCAAGTAGACTAAGCATAAATATTTTCGTACAACTCATTTCAGGTTTAGATGCAGACTTTCGAAGCATAGATCAATATGAACTAATATAGACATACAACAATCATTCCATGTTTCTAATAATAGGTTTTAAGAATAGTTCCCTGTGCATGCTAAATATTTCAAATGATCGGAACATGAGGTTTTACTAATAATTTAGTTCATTAGTAGAGTCTAGACATTTCATGATTAATTTTAACAATGCTCAATTCCATTAAATAGTGAAATACATTTAATCCTACATTAAGGGTTTAATAACAAAAATTGAAAGGAATAACATACCTTAAGTTCACTGGTCCTAGGAAAAAAAAGAAAAAGGAGTCGCCTGTTGAGCGCAGAAGGTCGAGTGGAAAGAGAAGAAGGCCGAGCGAGAGGTCGGCGCAGAGGGTCGAGTGGTGAAAAAAGTCGCACGGAAGCAGAGGTCGCGCGCTACAATTTTGTCTCTCGGTGTACTGGGCTGCAAGCGGAAGGAGGGATCGAGTCTTCTGGCTCAATCGGCCGCCAGGTAAGTCTTTGCTGCCTTGGCGTCTCCTGGGATGGCTCGATCACTGAGAGGAAGAGGCGAGAGGGGTCGAAAGCGATGAAGGGGTCGAACGGCATACGCCCGGTTAAATAGGGTGTGCGTGCGTAACGCACACCCGTTTAGACCGGCTGGCGTCGTTCTTAGAACGCCTGTAGGTTAAGGGTAATAAAATCTGGGAATAGCATAACTGTCGACCTGCTTTAATGGAGTAGTTTATGCTTTACTAATTTAAGTATAGGTTAATGACAGAATCTTAATTTTCTATTTCAGCTTTAAATGAATTTGAAAACTTTCTAAATTATGGGTTGTAACTGAAAAATCGAAAGTTAGCGGGAGTTTAACGGAAAATTGAAATTTGCAGGAGAATTAACGAAATCCCAGTATTGCGGGACACTAATGTTTTCCTTATAAATGACCTAGGGTCATTACATATAGCTTTCTATTTATGTATGTAGATGATATGCTGATAGCAGGATCCAATATGGAAGAGATAAAGAAATTGAAGAAACGATTGTCAAAAGAGTTTGACATGAAGGACTTGGGGCCTGCAAAGCAAATACTCGGGATGAGAATCAGCAATGAAAGGAGTGCACAAATATTGATGCTATCTCAAGCAGAGTATATTGAAAAGGTGCTCAAATGATTTAACATGAATGAGATAACCAGTTTGCACCCAAGTCACTTCAATCTGTCAAAAGAGTAGATGCTAAATATTGAAGGAGAACGAGGGCATATGGAGAAAGTTCCCTATGCTTCAGCAGCTGAGAGCTTGATGTACGCCATGATATGCATGAGATCGGATAGAGCAACCCCGGGAAGTCCCACTGGGAAGCAGTCAAGTGACTCAGATATATGAGAGGCACTGCAGATAAAGCCTTTTACTTTGGGAAATCCAAGATAGATTTGCAGGGATATGTAGAATTTGATTTAGCTAAATACATTTACAACAGGAGCACAATTGGATACATGTTTACATTGGGTAGTGTGCGATAAGCTAGATCTTCAGGCTTCAGAAGATAGGCGCCCTATCTACTATAGAGGCAGAGTATGTCGCCATCACTATGGCAAGCAAGGAAATGAGTTAGTTGAAGAGTTTTATGTCTAAGTTGGGCAAGGAGCAAGAGGATGGAAGGTTGCATACTAACAGTATGAGTGCCATCCATATAGATAAGAATGCAACATTTCATGCAGAACGAAACACATTCAATTGCGACACCATTTCATTCAATCTTTATTAGAAGAGGCTCAGCTGGCGTTGGAAAGATTCACACGTCGAAGAATCCAACTGACATGCTTACAAAGTCAGTGACAGCGGGAAAACTAAAGCTATGTTCAGCTTCAGTTGGCCCCAAAGGATAAAGAGAATGCAGGGTGAGCCACACCACGTCCTTTGCAAGGATGGAAGTTAAGTTGAAGAAAATCCAAGGTTGAAGATAGATTGATCACAATCAGTCTCCAAATATGAGATTGTTATGATGTGGAGATCAATTATATCACCAAAGGAAGTGCAAATGGTGTTCTGGTGGATTATGGGATGGATCTATAGAAGCCAATTGCAAGATAGGCGCCCCAGAGACAGCCAAGCAAGGCACCCGCCGAAATCCCAGTTCATAATGTGACATGTCCTAAGCTGTTTTGGGAACTTTGGGGCTAGTTTGGGTCCCATGTAAAAGCTAACATGTTATGCTAGGGTTATGTAGGTGTCACTTTCTGTGGAAAGCTTGTGGAGGCTAACAAGCTTGAAATCTTTTAGAGTGAGAACAAGGAGATATTTAGGAGAGAAAAATAAGCTCGAAAGTGGTTAACCATTTCTTCTTTTAAGTGATTGATAAGCTCTTTGTAACTTTGTAATCATCTATTTGTGTCTGTATACTTGTGTGATTGAATGTTTATGCTATGATTATCTTTGTTTGTATTGGTTTATATTCTCAGTAGTCAAACGCAGTCCTAGGGATTTCGTCGGTGATCTCCCACCTAACAGACGCAACACAAGGCTCATCCGAACACGCAAGAGCAGTGGCAGTGGTGTCAAGATGCATAGAAGGCAACACTTGGGCACGTTCAAACATTGGCCTCTCGGGATCACACGGAGTGCCAAGATCCGAGCACACTCTCGCACAAAGATGTGTTCCCAGACACGATCTTGTTTAAGGTTCACAGACATTAATGAGTGGAGCTATTGGCTTGTGCTTAGGCATGCGCCAAATTGGACGCGAAGGAAACTCGAAGGCATGCATGCATATTGACGGAGTGACAGCAAGCCGCAGTTAGGCACGATCGAATCAGCACCTAGACGTGCATGCATGACACAGACGCTCATGGATTGACTTAGGTACATGTATGGGAAAAGATTGTCGGGTGCCCAGGTGCGTTATAGAGCATATGTTATGCACATGTATAGTTATTGTGTTTAGGCTATATAAACCCATGGTTGTGTGAATTTGAGGTATGCATGTGGTCTATGCTGGATGCTAGTATTGTGGTAGCTTTGGCCTGAGAGGCAAAATGCCTGCAAATTTCTTATAATCTTCAACCTAGTTCATGTGGGTGGCTTTGTAGTGTTTCTTTTCCACAGGTTTTTTATGTAAATTTCTTGTGTTTGTTTGCTTAGTGTTTGTTCATGTTTGACTTCTGCAACCATTCCTTATTTGTGATAGTTTCTAAATGAAATAATATTTCCACTGCGATGACATCGAAGTTCACTTATATCACAACACATTCAAAATTCACCAAAAAGATAATTCTAACTCCAATTTGGACGAAACCTCTGCCAAAATTTTTATAATTTGTTTCACACGTGTTAAAAATAAAATTTTATATTTATAACACTTAATTTCTAATTTCACAAAATGTAGCTCACGGGTATAAATTTTTCATTTTTTGGAGGGGTCAGCATTGAACTAAAATTTAGGGTAATGTTTGAAATTAAATTTTGAGTAACTATTGTTAAGAGATTGCAAATGCATCGTGAAAGCAACTCCATGATATAGATTATTTTTGCTTGGAAAAAAAACAAAAATCATTCAAGTAGCGCTCAACTGAAACAAAAGCTTACTTCCACTAGATTGGCCAGTGAACTTGTTAAGCTCCTTAATGAACCTCTCAATCGACTCTTTTACATGATTTTGTGCGTTTGACAGAAGATTTTATGTGCAGTCTTGTTGAATCTAAGTGTCAATGACAGCATGGAAGTCACCATAGCTAAGGATAGAAAATCTCTTATACAGATCCATGCACTTGTCAATCGAGTGCACTATCCCTTTGTTTGCAGTTTGATTTCTCTATTTTTTAATCAATACACACAAACATATCATCTCATATATAGAAGCTAAAGGAGATCAGAGAAAACACAGAGAAAAGGAGGAAAAGAAAATGTTCTCATTCTTAAGTTGGATTATAGGTGAGGTAGTACATATATATAGGCGTAAGTAGTCTAACAATTGTAGTTTTGTAAATATATTATTGATATAACTTATATATGTTATTAATGTTAACTAGCACTGCAATAAAAAGCAGAGAAAATGCAGAGAAGAGGAAAGGAAAATGTTCTCATTATTAAGTGGGATTATATGGTGAGGTAGTACATATATATAGGCATAAGTAGTCTAGCATTGGTAGTTTTGTAAATGCATGATTGAGATTACCTATATATGTTATTAATATTAATTAGCACTGCAAATAAAGAACAATTTTGGAAAAAAAAAACTATGTTTGAAGTTGATAAATAATAGATCTAGTTCTTTTTTTCCTCAAGCCCTCTAATTTGTTACTTCAATTATTTCGTTGAAATAGATTTATTATAAATAAGGAATAAATGTAGCAGTTATCGCTTCAATCATATTTTTTCTCAAAATGTCATTTATTCGTAGATCGATTTAACGTGATATTATTGAAATTCAATTGTATGATTTATTTTACATTATTTTTAATAGTTCAGAATATAATTTTGGATTTTTAAAATTCAATGGACTATTTTGGACAATTTTAAAGAGTTAGAGGACAATTTTAACAGTTAATAATTTTTCATGTTAAATGTTTGGTTCATTTACGAAACACTTGTATATATTTATTTCTTAACTGAAACGATCTGTGTTATTTTACTTTTAAGTTTTAAACTTTATGATGATGTCTTTCAATAATTTATATGGTTTCCATGTCTTTTTTATTTCAATACTACATCCTTTTTCTAAAATCTTTATTACTCACAGGGTTTTATCCGCACAAAAGCACATGAGCCTAAGCAATGGTTAATACCTGGCCAAAGTTCTGATAGTAGCGGAGTCATCTTGTCTTCTACTAAGACATTGCCAAGTGTTTATAGCACTGGAAAAAGGTTTATTCGTAGTAAGGTCATCGCTGACTCTGTGGAGGCCTTGATAGGAACATATCTTATTTCTGCTAGTGAAGAACGAGCTTTGTTTTTTTTGAAATGGTTAGGTTTGAAAATTGATGTCTGCAAAGAAATGATTTATGATAGGCCTTCTTTGCAAAGACCTGAATTATATGTCAATGTAAATGATCTCCAGTTGCTACTTAACTACAAATTCCATCAGCCTTCATTTCTTGTGGAGGCACTAACACATGGATCGTATCAGGTTTCAGATGTTCCAAGATGTTATCAGGTGTGTTCAATGTTATTCTCATTTTTTATTCATACGAGGTTATTGTTAAGAAAATTTTATTATTAATTGGGAAAAAAAAAGTGTATAGATCCTTCTATTCTTTAATTTTTTGAAGTAGCAATTTGTCCCTACAATTACCTGTTTTTTTTTTCATTGTTTTCTTTCATTATGTGTCAATTGTCCGCTCTAAGCCATCTCACTCTCAGGGTTGATGTCTTCCAGGATCAATGATTATTTTGTGGTGATGGACAATGTAAAGAATTATTATATTTTAGAAGAAATAGGGCTATTTTCCTCTTTCTTAAGAAATGCAGTCCTGGCAGAGGCTTGAAAGATTGTTAACATGAATTGACCATCCTTATAATACGTAATATATTTTTCTTCTCAAGTTTTTTTCCTTGACTCCCTGCCTAGTATGAACTTGAGACCCGTGTTGAACATGTCTAACAATTTAATTATGTTGTTGTCATTGTCGTCGTCGTTGTTGTTGTCGTCGTTGTTGTTGTTGTTGTTGTTACTCCCTACCTAGTATGAACTTGAGACCCGTGTTGAACACATCTAACAATTTAATATATTTTGTGGTTGTTACTCCCTACCCAGTATGAACTTGAGACCCGTGTTCAAACAGGAGGGTTCTGTGAGCTTTTGGCATTCCAAATTTATAGGGGAAATCCTTTTTTATGAAATTGGCTGGTGAGGAGCATTCTTCACATCTATTTGGGCACCTAAATGGAATTTAATTAAAACCGACTCAATTTATTCTTGTCTCATCATGGTACATTAATTGCTTAGCATATGCAGAGGCTTTACAGGGTAACAGTCTCCATTGGTTGCTTTGATTTTCGCACCTCTTTAAATTTGGATGTAATCTGAAATTTTCCTTTGATGCATGTCCAAATACAAGATCTTGAGGGGATTGCCATGGAGTTTTATGTAATCACTCAATTTTCTCTATTTTAGGAAAATGATCTGATGCTCTTTATCTGGAGAATATTTTCTCTCAGGTTCTGTACATTGTGTAAGTTATAATTGGAACAGTATTTTATTTGTTTCTCAACATCCAGCCAAAGATCTGTCGCATGCATGAGAAAATCCCTAACCCAATATAAGGTTCACTGTTTAGGAAAATTGTAGTGCGAGTATGTATTTAGTATTTTATTGGTTGCTAAATAATTTTTAGCCCAATGTAGTCTCAAATGAGAAAGATCTCTTTTTCCATGTGGTATCGAAGCAATCACATTTTTTCTTAAAGCTTCAATTGCAATCTTGTCAATCCAAAAACACAACTTCCCTGAATGGTAAACCTCACAGGTTTCTCCCTTGTCTGAATAGAGACTTTCTTTGTACTCAAATCATTCAAGCTCTTGAAAACACCTCCCTGTTTTGCTTAGCTTCTTTGCAAGGCTAACTTGTTATCCATCTCTACTAAGCTCCCTAGTTCCTTTTATAATCATGTCTGAAGTTTAAAATTTTAAACTTGAGCTAATCTCAAATTTATTAGGATCTATCAATTGATAATAATTTGTGTTAGTCCAAGGAGAATGGTCTAAAGCTTATGCATGGGAGGAGGGGAACTCTATAATGATATCATGTCTTTGGAGTTCTATATTATCTAAAATAAGTGAGACATGTTTCTTGAAATTGCAAAAGGCATCTGGAAAGTGTAGAGAACAGGAAATCGTCGAGCTCTCGAGATCAGAGTGTTTGGCTGGAGAGAAAAATGTGTATCTTTGTTATTCACAGAAAGTTTTGATACATGGATATATATAGCTGCAGTATGATAGGAGGGTATGGCCCTGATTGGATCATGATTGGTTTGATGGTTGGGATCAGTTCTGGCTATTATTATCCTTCCACAAACTAATCGTCTTATGTTGAAGTAATGAGTTTGGACCAATGTTTGTTGAACTGAGTTGTAGAGAGTGATTTGTTAACAATATCCGCAACCTGCTCCACGATAGGAATGTGTATTGTTCAATATCTTGTTTCACAATGCTGTCACGAATAAAGTAGCAGTCAGCTTGGGCGTGCTTTGTTCTGGCATGGAAGACTAGGTTCTTTGCGAGAGCAATAGCAGAGAGATTGTTGCAGAATACTTTGGTTGGACCGTTTGGAGGTATGTTGAATTCTTGTAATAGTCTACGTAGCCAGATAATATCCGTGGCTACGGTTGCTAGCGCTCTGTATTCGGCCTCTGTGGAAGAATGAGATACCATGCTTTGTTTCTTGGCACTCTACTATATTGGAGTGTTGCCCAGGAAGATTCAGTAGCTGGTGGTAAACTTGCGGTCTTCGGTGATGAGAATGTCGAAGGTGCAAGTTGCTGGTATTGATGGTATCCCGATGTGGGGGGAGCCTTTGACGTACCTATTAATGCATTCAAGATGATTGAAGTGAGCTTGTGCAGGATTATGCATATATTGGCATATCTTGTTGACTACTAGACAGATGTCATGACAGGTAATGGTAAGATATTGTAGTTATCTAACGAGCTGTTTGTATAGTTTAGGTTGATCAAAGAGGGGAGATTGTATGAGGTTTGAGTTTTGGTGGGCTATGGGAGTGAGAGCGGGGTTGTGCTCCATGCCGAAAGTTTTCAGGATGGTGGAGGCATAAGTTGCTTGGTTGAGCATCAGTCCGGTTGCAATTTTTGTAAGGGCTTGCCGAGGGATGTGGTTGGTGTTCCGAGATGCTTCATCTGAAACTGCTAGGTGGTTTTGAATGAGTTGACAGCACTATGGTGCGGGCCGGTGATGAGAATGTCGTCCATGTATATCACAATATAGATGTGGTTGGGAGTGATGTCATCATGTATAAGGAGAGATGTGTCGGCGTTGTTGGTTTGAAAGCCTTTGGAGTGGAGAAAATTTGTAACGGTAAAATACCATTGACGAGGCAATTTTTTGATGTTGTAAATTTTCTTTGTTAAGCTTGCACACGAGATGGGGGTGGCTGAGGTCCTCAAAGCGTCGCAGTTGTTTCATGCAGACCATTTCATTGAGGTGCCCATGTAGAATGGCATTGGATACACCCAGTTAAACTACGGGCCACTTGTAGTTTGTGGCTATGGTGAATAAAGTACTGATGGTTAGCATTTTTGCGCCTGGGTGAATGTTTCCAAGTCATCGGTATCGTAATTTTGATTGAAGCCTTGAGCCACTAGTCGAGCTTTGTGATAGGCTGCCGTGCCCATTTGCTTTTGTCAGACTGAAGTGCTTTGATATGTTTATCGAATTGACATTCGATGAGTTTTTGGATGTAAATGAAATTTTGTATGGTTTAAGAATTTTTCTTCAAGTGGAAAGAGCCAAGTAAAACATGAGTAATCATCCACAAAAAATGATAGGATTTGTGACCTTCATTAGATATAATCAGGGCGGGTTCCCATACACCAATATGTAAGAATTTAAATGCATTATAATTTCTATAAATGTTATGGTGTTTTGTTGTAATGCACGTGGAATTCAGAGTGCAGCTTTTGCCAAGGTTTGAATGATGCGTCTGAGAAGTTGATGGATTTCATGACTTGAACATCCTAAGATGCCAGAGTGGATCGGTTGGAGTCGTAGAAGACCGCATAATAGTGTTGGAGGGAGGAGGTTCTGGTAACGGTTGAATGGTGTATAGTCCGTTGAAGCAATGGACCTTAAGAAGAGGAGCGTTTGTATGGAAATTCATTGTAGTGAATCCATGTGGGTCAAATAAGGTGGTACAAAAATTATTAGATATTAGTTTGTGGACGGAAAGGAGATTATTGGCATTGTAGAACATGAAGGAGGTGATTTAGGAGAAACTCACTATTCGTTGTCAATATTGGAGATTGGGAGAGACTGTCCACTTCCGGCAGTTACACAATCATTACCTTGATAAGATTCGGTGATAGAGTGGGTGTTGAGATCGTTGGTGGTGTCGTTGGAAGCTCCTAAGTCGAGATACCAGTTGTGATTGGGCAGCCCATCAGTGCGTAGGGTTGCTGGGAGGTGCAGTCGTGGGTTTGAAGGATTGTGGTAGATGGGATTCATCCTATGTTAGCAGTTCCGGGCTGAGTGACCAGGTTTATGGCAAATTTGGCATTCTATGTAAGCAGATATAGTATTTCTCAGTGCATGTGAATTGCCTCTGTGCTGAAGTGAGGATCGATCTTGTTCGGTCATATCTGCCCCTACCTCTAAATCTGCTCAAGAACAGAGTGAGATGCGGATTGTTGCTTACAGGAGATGAGTTGGTGAGCTGGATCTCCTTGTGAAAGTCCTGTTGGACGTTCTTCACTGCATAAAAGAGGGTAGAGATCATCTAGGTTGATCGGTGTATGTTTGGTTCTGATAGTTGTTTTGAATATTTGGTAAGTGGCGGGAAGACCATTCAAAGTGTAAGGAATGACATCCTAGTTGTCGATTTGGTGAGCTGGATCTCCTTGTGAAGTCTTGTTGGACGTTTATTTCTTCACTACATAAAAGGGAGTAGAGATTATCTAGGTTTATTGGTGTATGTTTGGTTTGATAGTTGTTTTGAATATTTGGTAAGTGGAGGGAAGACCATTCAAAGTGTAAGGAATGACATCCTAGTTGTCGATTTGGGGAGCTGGATCTCCTTGTGAAGTCTTGTTGGACGTTTATTTCTTCACTACATAAAAGGGAGTAGAGATCATCTAGGTTTATTGGTGTATGTTTGGTTTGATAGCTATTTTGAATATTTGGTAAGTGGAGGGAAAGACCATTCAATGTGTAAAGAATGAAATCCTAGTTGTCGAACCCGTTGCTACAATTTTGTCTACCAATGACTTGATTTCAGATAGGAATTAATGCATGGATCGGTCTTTTAGGGACACATTGTAGAGTTCATTCTTGAGTTGGATGACTCTGAAGCGATTTGAGGATTGGAGGCATTTTCTTGGGGTGAGCCAGACATCAGTGCTTGAGTCTGCTTCTATTATATATGAAAGAATGGAGGGGATATGGTGGAGTTGAAGGCTGCTTCTAGATTTTCATCTGTGAAAGTCCATTGTGATGGCCCCGAAGCCGGTTCAACGGAAACCGTTCTGACATCGGGTATTCACTTACCGCAGGATCTTATTGAGTAACTTGAGAAAAGAAAAAGGAGCACACATGTAAAAGTCAAAAGATATAATTCATTTATTTCAATGTTCATATTATAAGGTCTTCTCAACACTCTTCGTACAAAAGTAAAAATAAAGTAACAACCCCGAATGTTATTGATGTTATTTTTCAATAAAAATTCCGAATGTTGTTGATGTCATTTTTCCAGCAATAACCCCGAATGAAAATGATGTTGGTTTCTAACAACCAACTAAATATTAATATTACCGATGTCATTTTTCAGTAACCTCTGAATGAAAAGGATGTTGGTTTCTAACAACCAACCAAGCTTCAAATGAATTTGGCTCAGAGCAATACGCGAAGCTTAAGCAGCAGTAAAAGTGCAAAATGTAATATATGTCATGTACTGGGTATCTTGGATCCTTAAGTTCAAAAGTTCATTAGTTCGAATGAGTGACAGTTCGCTCAATCTGCATTTAAGTCCCCGATATTTCTTTAAATTAGTCTCTTTTTTAAAAGTGATGTGATATTTCATGATTTTTATATTCTTCTTTTCTATTTTGTCCTTTTCCTTTACTTTCATAAAATGATTTAAGTCCGTACTTTATAATAATATTACTGAATTGAAAGAGTAACGATAAGAATGAAAAGAATACTTTAAATAGAAATAGTAGTCATTTTATAGCATTTTGAATTGTTCCCATTATTAATTAATGAGAATGATCAAAATATGAATGACTAAATATAGTTTTATAGCAATGTATATTTAGCAAGAAAGTGTTTTCATCGATTTTTTTCATTTCCAACTCTTACCGTAGAGTTAGGATTGCTGAAAGGAAACAGAGGTTGAAATGGGTGGTCGGATGGCTGGCCGAGGTGGCAGCGGCAAGAGGTTGGCTAGCAGCAGCTATTGAGTGGTTGGCAGCTTGCTGGCTGGCTGGCTGGAGGGGGCTGTCGTTGGCTGCCGGAGGCTGTTGGAAGGAGGGAGGCTGGCTGGAGGGGATTGCCGGAGGCTGCTGGAAGGAGGGAGGCTGGCTGGAGGGGGCTGGAGCTGCTGTGGTAGTGGGGAGGAGAGGGGAGGGGATGGGGCCTTCTTATAGAGGAAGGTGGGTGGGGGGTCGGCTGAGAGGGCCAACCAAACCCTACGCCAAAAACGGCGCAAGCGGCCCTCTCCTAGCAAGCGGAACCTTCCGCCTGCAGGCTCTGTCGCAAGACAGAGCCTGCGATTCGCAGGCAGGTCGGGAAGGGGTTGGGCGAACAGGGATGGGAAGGAGAAGAAAATAATAATAAAATACTTAAAGTTAAATTTTTCGCATTTTTCCGTTGTTCGGCGTCCAAATACAACGAAACTTGGCACCGAGGTGTGTTACGACATGACGAACACTCTCGCTCCAAAAAATTTTGATTTGAGGTAATATTTATTTTTTATTAATTTTTGAGATTTAAAAACCTCAAAAGTTAACCATGATAAATCTGACGCTCATAATTTTATGAAACTTTTCAAGCAGCCTTTAAATAATATACTTAACACAATGACACTAAAAACGATAAATTCTGACTCGTATTTCAATGTTCTTGATTTTAGAATTTAAATATTTTAGAAAATAAAGCGGGAGCTTCCGTTATTCGAATTTCTCCCAAACTAGGGTACTTTGATCTAAAAATTATTTCTATCTATTGGTGATTTTGTTTGCCTTAAATTGAAATTCTCCGGGTCCTAATGCCAGCGTCGTAAATTTAACCTAATTCGCAAAGTAACAACTTTAGGTTATTACAAACTTCCCTACTTAAAAACGATGTTGTCCTCGACATCATACAAACGAAACTTAAATCTGGGCGAGATTAATACCTGATACTATGTCGTTGTCGTCGGGTTCCATGATAGGTGTAAGGGTGTACATTCTAGGTTGAGGAACCTGCCCATTCCTTTGGGTAGGCGCTCTCATTACTGCAACTTGCCTAGGAGCACCTCCACTTCGTTGGTTATTTGCGGGGGCTGTTGGTGCTGAGTTCGGTCTTGGGGCAGATCTTGCCCCAGGGATAATATCTCCATCGATTGACTATTTAGCGATACAGAAATGATAACCGTGACCCAGGCACCCGCAGATAAAATAGATGTTCTGACCATGGTAGCCTCCCAAGCGGGTGAGGTCGATTACAATGAACACCTTCATTGGTCCTAGAAGCTTCTGCGATCATTTGGTATGCCCTGGCTGGTGGAGGTTAACGGGGATGCTTGAAAGTCTCCTGATCCTCTGTGGGATGACATGCCTCTTTCCTTGTCTTTCCGCGATCACCTGCTAGTTATGCTCAAGCACAGTTGCACAGTCTAAAAGATCGGCAAATTTTGTATGCCTAAGAGAAACCAAGTTAGTGCGAATGTTGTCTTTTAAACCCTCTAAGAACCTACTGCACCTTGAAGCTTCACAATTTACCAGCTTCGGTGCATAACGAGAGAGTTTTGTGAACTCCGTCTCGTAAGCTGCCACAGATTGGTCACCCTGAGCTACACTTATAAATTGGCTCTCAAGTATCCTCTGGGCGGAATGAGGAATGTAGCGGCTTTTAAATGCGGCCGTGAACTCTACCCACGGTATGTCCTCCAAACTGACGCCCTTAAAGGTTGTGTTGTACGCGATCTTCCACCACCTCTCGGCTTCACTTTCTAGCAAATATTTCGCTAGTCTAACTTCCTTGCTTGAAGGACATTTTAAACTATCCAACTTGCTCTCTACGACTTGGATCCAGTCTTCGGCCTCTATGGGTCTGGCTGAGCCGTTAAAAGTAGGAGGGTTGAGTTTGAGGAAGACCTGCAGGGCAACATCTACTAGCAATCTTTTCCCTAGAGGAGGTTCTAATGCGAGCAGGGAGGTGGAGGCTTTCCCTTAGTTTGAAAGGGCTTGCAAAACAGCTTCTAATAGATGATTCGTTCTATTGTTCGCTGCAGATGAGGGGTTTCGGTGTGGACTGAGAGGAAGCTTTTGTCGAAATCCATCTGTTTGGAGATGATTAATAAACTTGAGTTTAGAAGAGGTTCTTACTTACTGAATACACAAATAATTAATTGCAATGATAAATAAAGTTTGCAAAATTTTGATTCCAAAAGTTTTCATTTATAATAGGCTCGTTTATAAAAAGTTGTTTTAATCGTAGAGCCTATGCTTTACTAGATGCACAAAATAAAGGGTAATAACAAGGTCTTAGTTTACTCTTATAATTTAAAAGCAAGGAAGAAGGAGAGCTATCACTTCTGAATCTGGTACTATTATTATAAATTGTTAGCATCTTCTTAGATTGAAAATATCCTTATTTTTTATATTTATATTCTTTTCTTCCACAAGTACTTAATCCTGTTCTGATACCAACTGTGATGGCCCCGAAGCCGGTTCAGCGGAAACTATTCCGACATCGTGTATTCACTTATCGCATGATCATATTGAGTAACTTGAGAAAAGAAAAGGGAACACACATGTAGAAGTCAAAAGATATAATTCATTTATTTCAATGTTTACATTACAAGGTCTTTTCAACATCTTCGTACAAAAGTAAAAATAAAGAAAAAGATACAAAATAAACAAGCAAAAAATAGCCCCGTGGTTCTTATCGGCAGTTGAACATTTTAAGTATTATGGTTCTTGCGCGTAATCCCCTAGGAGCACCTGACCTGGTATTGTATAGAAAACAATACCGGGATTCAAATTCCCAGTAATTAGAGAATACTCTAAGTACTGCAGTACACAATAATAATTATATTCTTAAATGATGTGATTAGCGGAAGTAAGGCGGAAATAAAATACAGGAGAAAATATGCGATAGCGCGAAATAAATAATTTTCTGCAACAAATATTATTTATCAAATAAATATTACTGATGTCATTTTCAACCCCGAATGTTACTGATACCATTTTCTAGTAACAACCCCGAATGTTATTGATGTCATTTTTCAATAACAATGTTGCTGATGTCATTTTTCCAGCAATAATCCTGAATGTTGTTGGTGTCATTTTTCTAGCAACAACCCCGAATGAAAAGGATGTTGGTTTCTAACAACTAACCAAGCATTAATGTTACTGATGTCATTTTTCAGCAACCCCCGAATTAAAAGGATGTTGGTTTTTAACAACCAACCAAGCTTTAAATGAGTTTAGCTCAAAGCAATACGCGAAGCTTAAGCAGTAGTAAAAGTGCAAAATGTAATATATGTCATGTACTGGGAACCTTGGATCCTTAAGTTTAGAAGTTCAATAGTTTGGATGAGTGACAATTCGCTCAATCTGCATTTAAGTCCCTGATATTTCTTTAAATTAGTCTCTTTCTTAAAAGTAATGTGATATTTCATGATTTTTATATTCCGCTTTTCTATTTTGTCCTTTTCCTTTACTTTTATAAAATAATTTAAGTCCGTACTTTATAATAATATTACTGAATTGAAAGAGTAATGATAAGAATGAAAAGAATACTTTAAATGAAAATAGTAGTCATTTTATAACATTTTGAATTGTTCAATTATTAATTAATGAGAATGATCAAAATACAAATGACTAAATATAATGTTATAGCAATGTATATTTAGCAAGGAAGTGTTCTCTTCGATTTCCTTCATTTCCAACTCCTCTTACCTTAGAGTTAGGATTGCTAAAAGGAAACAGAGGTTGAAATGGGTGGTCGGATGGCTGGCCGAGGTGGTAGCGGCAAGAGGTTGGCTAGCAGCGGCTACTGAATGGTTGGCGGCTTGTTGGCTGGCTGGCTGGGTGGAGGGGGCTGTCATTGGCTACCGGAGGCTGGCTGGAGGAGATTGTTGTTGGCTGTTAGAATGAGGGAGGCTGGCTGGAGGGGATTATCGGAGGCTGCTAGAAGGAGGGAGGCTGGTTTGAGGGGGCTGGAGCTGTTGTGGTAGTGGGGAGGAGAGGGGAGGGGATGGGGCCTTCTTTTAAAGGAAGGTGGGTGGGGGGGGTTTGGTGAGAGGACCGACCGAACCCTGCGCCAAAAACAGCGCAAGCGGGCCCTCTCCTGGCAGCGGAACCTTCCGCCTACAGGCTCTATCGCAAGACACAGCCTGCGATTCGCAAGCGGGTCAGGAAGGGGTCTGGCAAACAGGGAAGGAGAAGAAGAAGAAAAAAATAATAATAAAAAAATAATAAAATACTCAAAGTTAAATTTTTCACATTTTTTCATCGTTCGGCATCCAAATATAACGAAACGTGGCACCGAGGTGTGTTACGACATGACGAACACCCTCGCGCTGAAAGTTTTAGATTTAGGGAAATACTTTATTTTATATTAATTTTTGAGGTTTAAAAATTTCTAAAATTAACCACGATAAATCCGGCGCTCATAATATGATAAAATTTTTCGAGCAGTCTTTAAATAATATACTCAACACAATGACACTGAAAATGATAAATTTGGACACGTATTTCAATGTTCTTGATTTTTAGAATTTAAATATTTCAGAAAATAAAGCGGGAGCTTCCGTTATTCGAATTTCACCCAAACTATGGCACTTTGATTTAAAAATTATTTCTATCTATTGGTAATTTTGTTTGTCCTAAATTGAAATTTCTCGGGGTCCTAATGTTGGCATCGTAAATTTGACCTAATTCGCAAAGTAACAAATTTGAGTCGTTACATCCATACAGGATCGAAATCTAATAGCAACCTTCTAAGGATAATTAATTATGAATTCTCTACATTTGTAGAATTCAATGTAGAAGAATTGAGAAACTAGAAAACTTCTAAGAGCCCCACTCTTGGAGGAAAAAAAACAATTGTACAAAACTATGGAGTAATAATTGTGAACTTAAAAAAGATTCTTTGTTCATTCTCTTGTGCCCATTCTTTTGCGCCCTCTTGAAACACCTGCAAATCAAACATCAATATTGTTTTTTGTTGAATGTTGATTGTCATCGTTGCTAGTGTTGATGTCAAAAGAAAAATAATTCAAAGATGTTCATGGTGTTTGCAATTTGTGTTATTGCTTGTACTGTATTGCCAAGGTTATCTTCTTGGCAAGTGTTAAAAGAAATATTTTGTGCATTTGAGTGACTGATTATGCATGGAGAGAGTTTTGGATAACTAATTATCACTTTTTTTTTGTATTTTCTTTCATCAATTTTTCTTTGATTCATTATTTTATTCTCTTCTCAGTGCTTGTATTTAAAAATTAAGAAATTTTAAGCAATCTCATGCCTCTATTCTTCATTTTCTCTTGTTTTGTTGTTGAGCCTTGAGTGCTATGGATTAACCCTAGATGAACTATCAGACACAAAATGCAGAACTGTGTTGGGCATCCATGTGCACTAGATATTACGCCCATGCACAGTTCAAGCGTGCTAATGGAAGAAGCACGCCCATGCTCACGGACAGATGCCTAGGCACCCAGGCGCATCTTGAAACCTTAGTACATAGTTGTGATAACCCATGTTTGATTAGTAACAACCAATCTACATTAGGTATATTTTTTTGCATGATCATATTGATGGTTAAGCAAAATAGTATTTAAACAATATCTAGAGCCATACAAGAATAAGAAATATCATTTATTTAATTTAAAATTAACATCATCCAAAATATTACATACTTGATAGTATGCAAAAATAAATGATTGTCTCTTGGAAAGGTAAAAGCTAAGGTTTTATTTTTCTATTTTGAATCACAATTCTTTTATAACATCCTTGAGCTATCTCAGCCTCTTACAGTTGTACTTGATCTGGCATTATAAAGATAATGTCTATGCACATTATAATTATATGGGATATTAAATAATATACTTTTAAACAAAAGTGGAATGCAAAAATGATATGATAATAATTGCAGGAAAACATGATTAATGCAAATAGAATAATCATAATTCTTACAAATAAACATTTATTTCCATAGTTAAGACATGCTAAAGTTAAAAAGATAATCAATGATCGCATAAAATTTTATATTTGTGTTTATGTCTTGATATCATGAAGCGATGTTAGCAGTTCTGAAAGGCAAAACCAGAACTTTGAGGCTGGGTTCAATAAAAGCATGTTCATCACCTGGACCCCCTCAAAGGCTTCAGATGACACACCCTTATGACTCCCGATGAATTAGCCCCGTCTCTAACCTAATTCAACCACCGTTTTAGAACCTTTTGCAACATTCACAAGATACATAAACATCATTTTGTTTTTTTTATATAATTAGTAGTAAAAATAACATATTTAGTATCAACACGAAATAAGCTCAAAGCGATGCTTAATAAGACTAATCACTCACAATTCTGATATAGTACTGAGGGATTTGATGTGCCTGCAAAAGTTATGTTTTATAATTTTATTAGTCTCTACAATGACCTATTTATAAAATTAAAATTTATATTCTCATTCCTAAGCCTAACCTTGAAAACTCTCTGATTATATTTTAGAACTTATTCAGGCTCAGATTTTCTGAAGGACTTGAATTTATTTTAATTATTGCCACTTAATCGAACTTACTATGACATCGGTACTTACTCTGAATTTTGCTTAACTCAATTTGGGCCTGGTGTTCAATTGCTAATCATTTACTCATCCATAAACTATAATTGTTGGGTAAAAAGATGTAATGATTTTCAAGATAAGATTACTTAATAATAATATCCGTATGCTCAAGTTAAATCAGATCAACTCTCCAAATAGGACTGAATAGCGACATAAGGTATTATGATAATAATACAAGTGATTATATAATTTATTCTATTAGCATTGTAACCTTTACCTACCAAATTGCAATTAGAATACAGATTGTTTAAATTGAGATTACAGATTGCTCACAATGAAAAATCAAATTCTTGTTTAAATTCAGTTCAATATATGGATTGATTATCACCGAATTTCAGCTGAGACTTAAAAGTTTCTTAGATTAACATTAAACTGAGGAGAATTTATGATTTCAAATTCTATAAGAAAATCGGATTCCTGTGGAATTATTCTAAAAGAATTATAGTTCTTGATATAAAGATATAAATTTATACTATAGTTGCAACCTCTGCTGAATTTACACAGAATTTGAGATCATAAGATTACCCAAGGGATGGATCTTAAATATTTGAATTTTGAAGCATAACAAATCAATTTCAGCTCAAGTGTAAATCAATATAGGATACATAGCATTTGTATATGCTAATAGAATTGAGTATGGAGTACCAATATCTTAACTCACATCACAATACTATTTAACTTCTGCCATTAAGTGAAACAAATTCAAAACCCAGTTTATTATATTTAAAGCTTACTAATATTAAATTAAAATTTCTTCAAGAGCTGAGATCAATAAGACTCACATCAAAACAACTAAATTGATGGTGCAAAGTAGAACTAGTGTTGAATCCCAATATCACTTTTCATTATACTGGTGTGCTCTGGTATTCAAAGGGAATAAGATCCAATTAGTAATTTATTGAATTATATTAGACTTTGCATACATATCTGTTATACTTTATTGATAATCAGGTTCCATAATGCTGCTTGGAGTTATTCAATGGACTACAAGCTTACAAATTGCAGTGACAAGAATTACTAAATTCCTTGTTGTGTAGAAACTAATTTATAGTGACACCCACCCCAACTATAAGTAATCTAAATTAATTAAAGTATGACAACACCCATAATCTTAATGATTAAACTAAAACTATCATATACCAAAGAATACGTAAGGAAATGATTATTCTATTTGGTTACCCTACATCAGTTAATTGGAGCATGTACAATAGTCCTAATTGCATCATAAATTAAGTGAAACTTAAGATAACTCAATCCCATTTACTCTGACCAAAACAAAAACAAATCATAGGAGGAGATTCGTATTTTAGATATCAGAAATTTTACTAATATTGAGCGCATAAGAGATCAAGCGGAAGAGAAGATAATTGTGTGGGAATGAAGGATCGCTCGCCAGGTGCTGGGGCGTTCAGGACGTCTCTGTCTCTTCTCGACAGACTCTAAGGTCAGTTGGTTCCGTTGTCTGAGCGTCGATGGGTTTGGATCAAGAGAATCGGAATGTGTGTCGAGGAATTGAGGGGAACGTAGGGTTCTCTTGCAGCTTCTGTGAAGAGTCGAGGGTGCCCGGTGGTGTGATGGTCCGATATTCAGGTGTTCACATACCGTTTGATCATATTGAGCAATTTGAGAGAAAAGAAAATACACATACAAATGCCAAAGATATTGCCCATTCATTTAATATTTCATATTACAAAAAATTTCTAACATTCCTCTTTACATAATTCATTTAAGAGGAACTGAAATAAAAGGAATAGTAAAAATAAAAGCAATAGTGGATAGTGCCTAGATCCATTCAGCAATTTGATAATTTAAATTTTAAAGTTCTTCTTCAAGCTCCCCCAGAGGTACTTGACCTTATATTGTTCAGAAAACAATATTTGGATTGGAATTCCAAGTAAAAGAAACTTAAATAAATTACTTAAAATTAAATTTTTTGCATTTTTCTACCGTTTGGCGTCTAAATACAACGAAACTTGATACCGATGTGTGTTATGATGTAATGAACACCCTCGCACCGAAATTTTTGTATTCGAACAAATATTTTATTTTATATTAATTTTTGAAGTCTTAAACTTCAAAAATTAATTTAGGTCGAACCGATGATCCATAATTGATGAAACTTTATGAGCAATGTTCTTGATTTATTGAATTTAAAAAGTTCAGAAGAATAAAGCGGGAGTTTCCGCTATCCAGATTTTTCATAAATTAGGGCACGTTGATCTAAAAATTATTCTTATCTAAAGGTATTTTTATTTGTCCTAATTCGAAATTCCCCTGAATCTTGATGTTAGAATCAGGATTTTGACCTAATTTACAAAGTAATGACATTTGGTCGTTACAAACTACCCTACTTGAAAATGATGTCGTCCTTGACATCATACAAACGAAACTTAAATATGGGTGAGATTAATACCCGATACTACATCGTTGTCGTCGGGTGCCATGATAGGGGTGAGGCTGTACATTCTTGCTTGAACGGGGGGTCGAGGAATCTGCCCATTCCTTTGGGTAGGCACTGCCATTGCAACTTATAGAAGCGGCTCCTCTGCGCTGATTGTTGGTGGGGGTTGCCGATGCTGAGCTCTGGTTTGGGGCAGATCTTGCCCTTGGAATGACATCTCCGTCGATTGTCTTCTTAGCGATACAGAAAAGGTAATCATGGCTGGGGCGCCCGCAGATAAAACAGATGTCCTGCCCATGGTAGCACCTCCCAAGCAGGTGAGGTCGATTACAAGGAAAATTTTCATTGGTCCTGGAAGCTTCCGCGGATATTTGGTATGCATTGGCTGGTGGGGATAATGGGGGCGCTTGTAAGTCTCCTGGTCGTCTGTGGGATGATCTTGCCTCTTTCCTTGTCTTTCTGTGACCACTTGTTCGTTGTGCTCAAGCTTGTTGCACAGTCTAAAAGATCAGCAAATTTTGTATGCTTAAGTGAAATCAGGTTAGTGTGAATACTATCTTTTAGACCATCTAGGAACATACTGTACCTTGAAGCTTCGCAATCTACCAGCTTAGGTGCATAACGCGAGAGTTTTGTGAACTCCTCTTAGGCTGCCACTGATCTGCTCCCCTGAGTTACCTTTATAAATTGGCTCTCCATAATTCTATGCGCTGAGTGGGGAATGTAGTGGCTTTTGAACGCATCAGTGAATTCTGCCCAGGGTATGTCTTCCAAACTAACTCCTTTAAATATTGTCTCGTACGTGATTCTTCACCACCTTTCGGCTTCACCCTCTAGTAAATATTTTGCTAGTCTTACTTCCTCGCTTGAAGGACACTTTAAACTGTCCAACTTGCTCTCTACTGCTTGGATCCAATTTTCGGCCTCCATGGGTCTGGTTGAGCCGTTAAAGGTAGGATGATTCAACTTGAGGAAGGCTTGCAAAGCATCGTCTACCCGCAACCTTTGTCCTTGAGAGGGTTTAGGTGGGAGCAGGGAGGTAGAGGCTCTCCCTTGGTTTGAAAGGGCTTGCAATACGACTTTCAGTAGCCTGTTTGTCCTATTATCTATTGTAGATGCAGATATGGTCGACTTGACTGGGGTCTCGAAAGGTATTTTGAGGAAGGCTTCGTCGGAATCCATCTATTAGAAATGATTAATAAAACTCGAGATTAGAAAATGTTGCGTCTGACCGAATACATAAATTATTAATTGTAATGATAGAAGAGTTTTACAAAAAATTTACTCCAAAAGTTTCTAGTAATAAAAGATTTATACACAAAAAAGGGGTTGCATTAGCAGTATGACTTATTCCTTACTGGATGCACCAACAAAAAGATATAATCTAAATCCTATTCTACGAACTGGAGGAATTAGAAATAGTCATCCTTCTTTTTTGTGCGGACTCCCCAAGGTCCCTGGCTTTCCTCTTTCCTTTCGAGGTGGAGACGGTCGCTTTGCCAGTTTTGATGAGCTCTTTCAGGTTGTGGAGTTCATCTTGCAATCGAACAATTTGACGCTTCTCTACTTCATTATTTCTTTCCACTTGCCAATCCAAGACAATCAACTTTCCGTGTAATCCTTTTAGGTCTTGAACTTCTATCTCTAAATTCCTCATCCTATGACTGGATACTGATATCCACCAGGCTAAGATATTCTCTACCTCATTCAGTCTTTCTGTTAAAACCTCAACTTTTAATTCCTTAGCGGGGGCATCCATGTTGGTGCTAGGATCAGTTATCCTTGAGTTTGAGGAGGCACCATCACTTTCTCCCTTCTCAAAGTACTCAACCATATCATCACGAGGATCCATCTATAAGAGGTAAAATGATTAATACAAAAAAAAGTTATTTTACACCTTAATTGCAATGAACATATCTTCATTTTTGTATATATATTCTTCCCTCTCAAATGTGCTCAACCTTGCTCTGATGTCAACTGTGATGACTCGACATTCAGGTGTTCACATATCGCAGGATCATATTAAGCTATTTGAGAGAAAAAATACACATACAAAAGCTAAAGATATTTCTCATTCATTTAATATCTCATATTACAAAAATTTTCCAACGTTCCTCTTTACAGAGTTCATCTAAAAGGAACTGAAACAAAAGGAACAGTAAAAATAAAAGCAAAAGTATGATAGTGCCTAGATCCATTCGGCAATTTGATAAATTAAATTTTAAAGTTCTTCAAGGTCCCCTAGAGGTACCTGACCTGGTATTGTTCAGAAAATAATACTGTGATTGGAATTCCCAGTAATTAGAGAATGCTCTAAGTACCACAGTAAATAAAATATATTACGTTTTTATAAAAGCAAATATGCGATTAGCAGATATAAGGATAAAAATGCAGGAAAAGTAAGGTAATATTGCAAAATGAATAAAAATTTTCTGCAACAAGTATTATCACAAAATGTATATTACTGATATTATTTTTCCAGTAACCCACCACGAATGTCACTGATATCATTTTTCCAGTGACTCACGAATGAAAAGGATGTTGGTTTCCAATGTTATTGATATTATTATCCAGTAACCCACGAATGTTATTGATGTTATTTTTTCAGCAGCCCACGAATGAAAATGATGTTGGTTTCTAACAACCAATCAAATATTAATATTACTGATGTCATTTTTCAGTAACCCACGAATATTATCACATTGGTTATGAACAACCAACCAAGCTTCAAATGAATTTAGCTCAAAGCAAATAAGCGAAGCTAAGCAGCAATAAATTATAAAAAGTAATACATATTATATATTGGGTATTTTTGTTCTTTAAGACCCAAAGTTTGACAGTTTGACTTTTGGATCTGCATTTAGATTTGGATATTTTAAATTAGCTTTTAGCCAATGTTCTTGGGAGTAATTATTATCTTCTTTTTCATTCTATTTTTTCTGTATGGATGATGATATTCCATTGATATGATACACAGATCCACCAGAACTCTTAAGATCGCTATGCGGCCTCTTCGCTTTTACATTAGGTTGGTGTTATTATTATGATAATAATAATAATATACGAAAGTAAAAGACATAATGGAAATGATAGAAATTAAATGACAAAAAATAATAATAATAATAAAATGTGTAGAATGAAAAGTGTCATCTAATGACATGCATTGTTTATCATTATTGATTAATGACAACAATGCTAATGTGATGAGATAATCTTATCATATTTATTTTCATAATAATGATATAGTATGTATATAATAGTATTAGCAAAATCTCCTCATTTCTATCTCATTTCTTGCTTCTCTTACCTAGAATAGTATTGCCGGGAGGCTGAGGGAGTCTGGACGGCTGAGGGAGGTGGCCAAAATGGTGGCTGGCTAGTGGCCGGTAGGAGAAGGGAGGAGGGCTGTTGCTGGAAGGGGAGGCTGGAAACAGGGAGAGGGGGCTGGCTGGCTGCTTTGGAGGGCCGGAAAGGGGGCTGGCTGGTTTGGAGGGTCCGAATGGGGTGGTCGGGTGCCTGCCGGGGCTGATGGCTGGCTAGGAGAGGGGCTGCTATTAATGAGGGGAAAGTGATGGAAAGGGAGGGGAGAAGGTTTAAATAGAGAGAAGAGGGGAGAGAGAAAGAGTCTTCCCTCACTTAACTAAGGCGGGAGAGGAAAAGTCTCTTAAGGAAACCTAAATAAATTACTTAAAGTTTAATTTTTCGCATTTTTTCGCCGTTTGGCGTCCAAATACAATGAAACTTGACACCGAGATGTGTTATGATGTAATGAACACACTCGCTCCAAAAATTTTTGATTCAGACAAATATTTTCTTTTATATTAATTTCTGAAGTCTTAAACCTCAAAAATTAATTTAGGTCAAACCGACGATCCAATATGATGAAACTTCATGAGCAGCTTTTAAATAATGTACTTAACATAGTAACACAAAAATCAATGAATTCGGGCATGTATTTCAATGTTCTTAATTTATTGAATTTAAAAAGTTCCGAAGAATAAAGCGGGAGTTTCCGTTATCTAGATTTTTCTCAAATTATGGCACTTTGATCTAAAAATTATTCTTATTTAAGGGCATTTTTGTTTGCCCTAATTCGAAATTCCCCGGAATACTAATGTTAGAGTTGGGATTTTGATCTAATTTACAAAGTAACGACATTGGATCGTTACAGGTGGCCCTAAAAAGGAAACCGCTGAAATTAATTTCGGCGATTTCAGTAGCGGATGGGAGCTACGTTCGTACGCGGCAGCATTCATTTAGTCGTGTGTTTCTAGCGTGCGGAAAGGAAGGGTCTGCGTGCAATAGGCCGTAATTAGGGGATGCGTGAATGGCGTGGGAGAGGTGCTTCCGTCGGTTACAATAAAGGTAAGAAATTTTGAAATACTTTATTTAAATTCGAGATTGATGGAAAAGATAATAATTCATTTTAGCATTATTTGGCTTTAAGAAATTTCTCAATCAATAATTTTACCAGCACGTAACAAAAATAAACAGAAATTTGATGAAAACAGTTTTTAGCAGGAAATTTTAACATAAAACAGGAATTCACAAGTAAACTACAGAAATTAAATCTAGCGGTAAATTAACGTCTTCCTTAAAAATGACGTAGGGTCATTACAATAATGAACTCTTTGGCGCACCTCGAAACTCCAAAGTAACCAACGCAGTTCCAAGAATCAGAGGAATTGTCCAAGCTCGTGGACTCACGCCCAAGCCTGCCTTTGAAACACTAGATGGAAGCATAGCTGATGCGCCTTCATACACAAACTGAAGGCGTTAAACTGCGTAGACGTGCGTAAGCACATGGATGCATTCCCATGCGTGCATCATAAGAATGATTATAATAGTTGTGTTGTATTTGTAATCGAAGGAACTGTATGCTTAGTGAAAACCTAAGTGGGATTATGTGAATGTTTGTAATCTTCTTCCTTATCTTTATATTAAAATTGTCTTTGTGGCGTAGCTATATGATTTTTCTCTATTTATGATTTTTCATGTAAACATTTGTCTCTTTTGTGTGTTCTTGGTATGATCTTTGTGTTTTATTTTTTCTTATCTACCCTAAGCATGTATTTTGCTCAAAGGTAAAAAGAATATGTTGCGGCCTCTTCTTATTCAGCATCTCTTGGTATAACATTATATAAGGATTTGTTTGGCTTGTTTCGTCTTTTATAAGATTTATATCTTTCGAGATAAAACCTTCTAGCTCTACTCCCCACCCCGCGCCATCACGCCTTGGGTTGTCCCACCCCACACACTCATGTGCCTTGTGCATTCCTCGCTTCCCTCACCCCCGCTCTACCTCACCCCTCCACCCTACTCTCTCACCCTTGTTCACTGAAAGCCACCCTTTTGCCCACACCTTTCCACCCTGTTGCGTCAATTCCTCCACCCCCCTTCTTGCACCATGATTTATTTATAAATATTTAGTATTAGGTGCTTAATATCTAAATATATTAAGATTGATTTCGAGTTTTTATATTATTAAAAAGTCAGTTCAAAATGCCAAATCTTCCACTTCTTTTCTTTCACCTATCCCAAACAAATTCATTAATATTGTATATGATTGAATATTTTATTAGTTTTTAAATAATAAATATAATCAAATTTCTTAGAGCTCTCTCATGTGAGTATTCTCTATATTATAAATTAATAATATATAAAGACACTATTGGAAAATGAGATGATTACTTCTCACCGCGATATTGGCCCCTAAGACAGTCGGACAGAAGTTTTGGTTATACTGCTCGTCTTTGCATGTTAATGCCTTGTCGTATGTATGTTTATCAAGGCCTGTTTTTTTTGTAATAAATGTTGTGCTTTTTAATTTGCTTATTTGAATACATCTAAATTTTGTGAAATCTTAATATAAATCTGTTGCAGAGGCTCGAGTTTTTAGGTGATGCTGTTTTGGATTATCTTATATCCTTGCACCTGTACCGTAACTATCCAGAAGCAACACCTGGATTGTTAACTGATCTTAGATCTGCCTCTGTTAATAATGATTGTTATGCACATGCGGCTGCTAAAGTTGGCTTAAACAAGCACATTCTTCATGCATCCCCAGAGCTACATAGGCATATGACTTTTTATCTTAACAATATCTCGAAATCATTTTCTGGCTCATCCTGTGGATGGGAAGCTGGCGTCTCCCTCCCAAAGGTAATGCATTTCAGTTTGATCTTCTGTGTTTATTATTTAAATCGCCTCATGCAAAATAATACTATTTTTAATTTGTTTAACACTAGGCTCTTAAGTTTGAGGTAATAGAGAAGATTGTACGAGCGCTCATGCATACTTATAACTTAAATGTAAATTTTATGCATTTTCATGCATGGTTGTTACTCTTGACACGGAATATGCATTTAATATTTCCTAGGGAAATTCGATGGTTGGGTGAAATTTTTATCCTCTTTATGAATGCTATGCAATAAATTGCAACATAGTAACTTAGATTTTTTAAGGAACTGAAGTTTTAATTTAGGCAATACTTTGGTATGCTTATGATTTGAGTTGAAGTCGCCAAAGGTTTAAACTCAAATATTTTGAATTCAGCTCAACTTGAATCTGACTCAAACTGATCTTGCAGTTTGAGTTATTAATTTTGAATCAACTCAAAATTAGTTTGAGCTAATAATTTTAAAAGTTTTATCATGGAAAAATGTTGTCCCCTCAAAAATCATTCAGAGTTGAAACTGCCCCAACTACATGAGGCGTTACTCTTGCCCTTTGATTTTCATTATACACTATTACATAACAACTTGCATTTAAACATCTTGTATATAAACGCGCACAACTATTCCATCATGCATTGCCTTAATATAACTTCAATATGAGCAAATACAAATCCTTTTTCTTTTCATTCCTTTTAAAGAACTATCTTTTGATACTCCATAACATTTCCTTCCAAAATCTATACATATCAATGAAGATCCTCTTCACTCTGTCATTATTTTTCTGGTGTTGTTGAAATAACCAAAAGTGATGCACAGTTCGAGCCTAGTCGAACCATTTTTTGGGCGTGTGATCTCCAACTCAGGATTGACTGGAAATATAATTGAGCTCTATATTTGATTTTTAACTTGGAAAATTTGAAATTATGTCATATTGATAATTTAACTATTTTAAATCCAAAGCCATTCGGAACCTTTGATGGCTGTGGGAGAAACTCAATGAAAAGTGCTAATGCGTTTAAAAGGTTGTTCTTTATAGCCAACGAGCTAAACATTTAGCATATGATTGAAAGGATTTAAACATAATGATACTTTTGGTAAGATGATGACATTGAAGATCAAACATTCAGACGATGAAAATGAGCAGTGTTGAATTCTTTTTACAATGCCTACTGTTGTGCAGGTGTTGGCCGATGTGATTGAGTCCATTGCCGGGGCGATCTACCTAGATTCAAACTGCGACAAGGACATTGTTTGGCAGAGCATCCGTCCATTGCTAGAACCTCTGGTCACGCCGGAGACAATGGAAATCCATCCGGTGAGGGAGCTGGACGAGGTCTGCTCCCAGAAATCATACATGAAATCCGTCTCGGCGGCGTTCTCCGGCGGACTGGCTTTCGTCACTGTGGAGGTCGAAGCCGACGACCGCCAGCATAAGGCCACGGCATCCGGCATAAACAAGAAGGTCGCAAAAAGGCTTGCTGCCAGAGAAGTCCTGCTTTCCCTCAAGCCCACAAGTAATTGATATATGATGATATATCTCAATGCTATACGTTCACAGATTTTGCCAAAAAACTATTTAGCGCCAGTTAGACGGATGGGGTGTGCTAGTTTTGTGAATGGCTTAACTGCCATTCTTTGTACATAATTATTGCGAAAGGCTGCTATGTACAGTGTGAACGCTATTATAGAGATGAGCAGCCAAACATATCACCAACCGGGTAGATTTTTTTTTTCTTTTTCTTTTTCGAAAGAAGGTGAGAAGTAAATATCTGATAACTTGAACTTATGATATATGATAATAAATTCAGAGACTTGACTAATTGCCTATAATACCATTCACACTAGATATTATTCTTGCTCACATGTTTAGGCCCCTTCCTTCAACAGGCAGCCCCATATAATCTGCCCATGTGAGGTCGGAGCTCATTATACTTTTCCAGGTATTCCACGTGAAGAACCAAACAAGCACAGAGAAACAACAAAATAGTGTCACATGAGCCAATCAGCTGTGCTCTTTCCCACATGCAGCGAAGCGCCTCTTTTATTCTACAAGTATTTTTTTAAGAGGGGAGATTATGTTTTTAATTTAGGGATTGCTTGGGTCATTGTTATTATTATTTGATTAAAGGGCTGTTTTATCTGAAGCGTAGTTCTAAAAGTAAATAAATAAATGCGGAAATGGAATAAAGATACTGTAGCAATTGGTTGGTGCTGCCATCAATGCTCCGAGGGAAATGACAGAGAGCTCGTTGAGTGTGGCAAGGTGCCGAGAGGATGATAGCATGTGCTATATAAGTAATCTTTTACTGGCAATAAACCCATTATTATATTGTTGTTAAGGCAAAGCATATATTTCAACGGATTAGTTGGACATCTTTGGTAAATTTGGAAGCAAAAGGAGCACCGCAGCAAGAAACTTTTAGCAACTCAAATGTACCGTGAGAGAAGTGATAATATCAAAACACAAGCAACAACCCAAAAATAGATCAGAGAGATCGTAGAAATGGCTGAAAAATAATTCATGCAAAAAAAGATGTCACCTCAAAATTGCGCCAACAATAGGGTGCGGATTAGATGCTAGAATTGATAGAAAATTGCATGAATATGTTAACGCCCACCGAGAATTCTAAAATGGGGTTGCGTTGTTCTCTTAAACTTTGTTAAGAGAATAAAAAAGTATTTTTTTCTAAAACTTAAAATGTTATGGTTGCTTTAATTTTAAATATAAAAATTTGTATGTAACAAAACATATTTTGTAAGATCAACTGGAAATTTATATCGAACGCCACTAAACTTGGTCGCTTTTCGGTTCAATAGATTAAAGAGGTAGTTATGGTCGATTATCCGTTCTTTTTGTGTGTGATGAGCCTCATAATTATAGTCATTTTTTTTTTAAATATAGGAGTTTGTTTATATTAGTTGTTGTTCTAGTGTGTTTTATGTCATTTCAGTTCCGGAGTAATCAAACAACCAAGAGAAGATAATTTGTGTGAAGAAGAGCACTAAAGCGCGCTACGACGCACCACAGTGCCAGGTTGCTCGAGGCCACGGTATCACAACGCGCCGCAGCGCCCAGTTGCCCGAGTTCGAGGAGCCACAACGGGCCGCAGCGCAGAATAGGTGGAAACCCTTGTGCCAGAGCGCGCCATAGCGCGAGACGGGATTTTGTCTTGAAAATATATTTCAAATAGGCATTGGGAAGACCAAAAACTTTAAATTCCTCCTGTCCCCTATATCAAAAATAAATGCAAATGCCATAATCTTCATTTCCAATGAATAATAAAGAAATAAAATCAAATCAATCCAATTCTCAATGAAGGATTAAGAATTATTCTGAAAATCAGTTAGAAAAATATCGCTAAAAAGGGAGAACCCTAATATGAGAAGAGAAGGATTCAAAAGATGCTGCATCTCAAGGAAAATGAAGCACGGAGAAGATGAGAAAGGAACAAGGAATGCAAGCAGCTATTCCTATGCATCGTATTATTGACTTAGTTTTTATTCTTATCATTTGTAAGTGAAATGTATGTGATCATTATGTCTTGTATATCTTTTACTACTTTCATTGTAATGGCAGCCTAACCTCCTTTTTGGGGAGGGTATGGTGAAGAACATGTATTGGCTTAAATATAGTGCAATAAATATCTCTTTGAACTTTATGATCGTCTTGTCTAGAATCTACGCATTCTTGAGTTTTCAAATCGCGAATGAATGTGACATCATTCGCTAAGCGAAACAGCTCATGCACAACTTCTAAGCGAAGGCTTGATCATTTGAGCTATGAGAAAATTATGAGAAAATCTCTAAGCTCCATATCCCATTCCATAACACTTAGAGGAGGCATGTTATGTAGTGAACTGTGTGATTATAAAAACCCACTTAGGTAGTGATAAGTGAAACTCTTAATATCGAGGCGTCATTTCAGATAACAACAGAATTCCTGATAATAACTCCAAAGTTAGGCGTGCTCATGTGGGAGCACTCCCAGGATGGGTGACCTGCTGGGAAGTTATTTTCTGAGGGTAAAATTATAAGGCATTTCAAGCCAAAGTGGACAATACCTTTGTGCTTAAGAGTTTATGCTGTAATAAATAGTATCAAAGCAGGCCACATGGTGTTATATAGGAGCTAAGTGTCATACAAGAAAAAGTACCACTTCATATGAGCAGCCTCTTGAACTCATGATAGCTAAGGTGCTACATGGTTGTTACTACCTCTTGAGCCTGTAAGAGTCATCTCTAGTCCTATCTACTCAATGGATGATTTTTGGGTCTATGTGTGGATACTGACAAGGACATTAGTTACTTAAGTTGGGGAGATTGTAAAGACCCACTTAATTATTAATAAGTGAAACTCTTAAATATCGAGGTGCCTTTTTAGATAACAGTGGAGTTCCTGATAAGAACTCCAAAGTTAAGCATGTTCATGTGGGAGCACTCCCATGATGGGTGGCCTACTGGGAAGTTAATTTCTGATGGCAAAACTGTGAGGCCTTTCAGGCCAAAGTGGACAATACCTTGGTGCTTAAGAGTTTGGGTTGTTATAGTGACATAGTTCACGTAGGCTATTCCTAACTCCATGTTAAGGTATGGATTAGATGCATTTGAACCGAGACCCATAGCTCCATTGCTCACTCTTAATTTATACGAGATAATAAAGTGTGTTAAGTTATGAGCGAAGTGACATAAGCTCATTTAGCTTTGTAGCTCGTTACCTTACCTAAATCAAGTTGAAGTGTGTGAGTCATAGATAGAATCAAGATCGAGTGATCATAAATTAAAATATGTACTTTAACACTTAAACATAAGGTTAACTTTTAGTCATAAAAGTAACACAAAGATATCTATATGCTGAGATTGAAACTAAGTGTGTTCATCTAAAGCACTATATAGGATCATAACAATTTTAATATTTAATTTGTAAGGCTAGATCTCTTGATTATAGAATAAAAATTAAGAAAATTAAATTATGACATGACATTAAGAAGAGGATATTTATGCACACATATATCTTGGAACTACATGTTAAAATCCTAATTATCCCTAATTTTTCTTAATTGATTATAAACCATTTTAATTAACATTTATTAAATTATTAAAACAAAAAAATCTTCAATTGTTGACTACTTAAACATTATTGAAAGGAGTTATATTTTAGTAACAACATACACACCGTTCCCAGAGAACAATAAATCTCAGAATATCACCATCCCATATTACTTCTGATGACGTGCACTTAAGTGCAAGTACAAACTACATAATGTTATCATGTTAATGTGTTTGTAACTTCCTCATAACTTCACAAAAATTAGATAAATGTTATGGTGTATAGACCAATTGGATCATCAAGGGAAGAACAAACTATGTTCCAGCAAGTCTGGTACTCAGGCGCGCCTAGGCGCCTATCAAATAGAAAGATTGGCGCCCATGCACGCCCAACCACTCCAGAAGCAACAAGGTAGGCGCCCAGGTGTCCGCAGAAATTTCAGCTCATGTGTGAGTATCCAAAATTGATTATTGCACTTTGAGAGATGGTATTGAGACTCTATATAAAAGCTAGCATTATGTGTTTATATGTGTGTATGCCATTTTCTTGTGAGAGCTCTTAGAATTTTGGAGGCTTGAAATCTTAGAGTGAGAACAAGGAAAAATAAGAGAGAGAATAATGAGAAAAATCTTATGGCAGTAAATTTCTTCTTCCTCAAGGAGATCGATAAGTTATCTATAACTATATAATCATTTTTGCCATAATAGATTTTTCATGGTTTTTACCAATCTTGGAGTTTCTACATAAATCTTTATGTATGTATGCTTGTGCGTTTGTAAATGTTTATGGTTTGATTTTCAATTTTTATGTTGGTATATTTTTCGTGTTTGCTTATGTGGGGCCCCACATCCCCGTGGTCATGCTAATGTCGAAATCAACATGATTATAGAGAGTACGGTCCCCATGTGACAACCCTCCCAACTATAATTGAGTCAGGTATAAGCCCAGCCCGCCTTAGTTGAGAGGCTTGTCACCTGGAACTGGAGGTCAAGCATCAAATATCAAAGTAGCAGAAGCAGATAAGAGTATAACATCCACATCACAATACAGTAAAGGAAAGAAAAGATAGTAACTCAGTTCAATATGAAAATGCAAAAAATAAATACATCCAGAATATGTAATTATTACAAATAAGCTTAATAAAAGAGAGCTCTCTCATCCTCACAAGCAAAAACAGAAACTAGCTATGCCTCTACAGCAGGAAGATCCTCCTCCTGACCTAACTCCTCACCTGAAGCAATCTCAACGAACATCTCCGAATCTAATATTGTCGGTATCACAATGCTAGGGCCCCAGCCAAGAAAGAGAAAAACTTGCAGTTAGACAAATTGTCTAAGTATATTTTAGGCTGATTAAATGAGACTAAATATTTAAGATATCACATTTTACTAAGCATGCAAGTATTTAAGGTGCAACAAACAATAAGAACAAGATAGTTAAAAATTAAGCATTTATAACTTAAATAAAATGAAATATGTAAATTAACATACCTCAACTCGAAGCTGCAATCAAGGTTAGTGTAACAACCCTAGGTTGTTACCCTGCTAATCTATAGTCTCAGTAATCATTTATTTTGATCTCAACACTTTTAGAACATCAAATGAAACCTATCTAGAAAATTGGAAGTCCATTGGACTCCTCTAAGTCCAAAATGATATTTCGATCAGTCTAGATACTCTAGTCTATACTCAAAATATTTTGATCTCAGAATTAAAATCTGATTGCATTTTTGAATTCCTTACCCCCAAATTAGCTATGGATGAAATTTTGGTGCAATTTAGAAATCATTTAGACCATAATTCAATTTAAATTAAAATGGTCCAATTGCACAAAAGGGTTCCTAACATTTCAAATTTACAATTATACCTTTTTACCCGATTAAATGGCCAGATCCGCAGTGCGGATTGCGGGCAATCCGCTGCGGAGCCCGGGCACGCGACAGCGGAGTCCCGCCTTTTTATCCAACGGTCGAGATGTGATCCCGCGGAACCACGGATCGACCATTGGATCTACCTGACATATCCTAAGGCCCGGATCGCTCCTGTGATCGGCCGTTATGATCTGAGCGATCCGAGCCGTTCCGCCATCTGATCGATAGATCAGACGGCACCCGAAGGTCCCGCGACTGTGGACCTTCGTCCTCCTCTCGCCCGCGCCCGACAGAAGGAATCTGGTGGATTCCAGGCAACCAGGTCCTGTCCCCCTTCCCGCGTCCACCTCAGCATGCCGTTAGGATCCCTCCCGTAATGGATTGAAGCCCCGATCGGGCCTCGTGACTCGGCCGAGCTCGAATTGGAAATTCGAGAGCTCGGCCATGGCCCGACTTCTCGGGTCCTCTCCAGCCCGAGCCAGTTCTCTAGAAGCTTCCCTAAGCTTGCTTGAGGCTATAAATAGCCTCAGGAATCCCTCCTCTGTCCCTTTGCTGCTCCATTTCCCTCAAATTTCCACTGCCTTCCCTCTCGCCATTGCTGAACTCAAGAGCTCGAGAAGGCAATCCAGGAGCTTCTGAACCGCTGATAGAAGGCTCTCCTGGTGTTCAGGATCCTTTGTAGCGTCTGGAAGTGCAGCCAAGGCCAGCTGAGCCCTCAGACGGTCACCCCGAGCTCGTCCGAGAATCCAGGTACTCCCGTTTGCTGGATTCGAGCCAATGAAGCTCGATCCTTCTTCCTTTTGATGCGTACGTATTCGTATTGTCGTCTCGAACAATGGTATCGAGATTAAGATCTAGGTTAGCCCTGATCGATCGGATTGTTCGATCGGGTTGAGCTCCTTAAGGATCGCCTCGGTCAAGTAAGGACCCGGCGATCCAAACCATCCCAGACCCTCAGACCAGAGGGCTTCGATCCGCCTCACCTCCCTGATGGTGTAGGGATCGAGCCCGGGGTCTGGTGTGGTCTCTTTGGGGAGAATTGCCTCCCCACAGTAGCTCCAATAGAGGAACCCTCGGGTGAGTAAGGTCCGGTCGATCTGGACCGTCTCACAGATGGCTTCTGGTTCCGTTTGGTGCGTCTGATCACGGTGATCGTGTAGCGATTAAATGCTAGTCCTGCCGTGTTCAGGACGTGTCAGAATTTGGAGATTAGGGTTCCCCTAATCGGCCTCTCCGTCGGGATGAAGGCACGGGGACGAAGGTCCTGTGCGGATCAGGTCAACCCGTGACCCGCTCGGTGAGACCGTCTCGAGTCTTCGAGCCCCGGTCGACCTGCGCGGTTTGGTTAATGGGCCGAGCCCATTTATTTAATATCTGATTAATTGGAAATATTTTTCTTAAGGAAAATAATCTAATTAATCAAATCATATGAAAATTTAATTAGAAAAATATATAATGTATTAATTGAATAACTTTTAATCCACTGGTTCAAATATTATGAAATTATATATGAAAATGATCAGCAAAACTTCAGAGACCAGAATATAAAATAAAAATTAACATCTGATGGTTAGATCTATAATTATTACTTAATTATAGTGAACTTTAATTAGGGTATTTTAGTAATTTTACTTAACCAAATTGTATATTTATTAGTTTACTTATGATGAGTAGAATGTATGTGCAGGGTGGATTATTTTTCCAAGTTCTAAAATTTTAGTTATGCCCTAATTTTGTTAAAGTATGATTAGTGAAAATTATGGTTTATACTCACTGGATTTTAGCAAACTTAGGCTCTTATTAATTAACCTATTAAGTAGAACTTGTGTGCCAAATTACAATTAGTTTTAATGGCTGAATTTGTAATTAAGTGCTAATCCATTTGAATGGATTTAGGGTTTGATTATCACTAATTACTTTCTGTTTTTATAAACTTTTCTGTTCTTATGCTTCATAACAGTAGGATAAATGTATTGGAACTTTAGATATTAATCCATAATGTATAATTTGGACAAAATAAAATCTAGAGATCTTAACCTCCTTAATTAACTTAAGAAATCTTAAGACTTGGATCAAGCTTTTAAGACTTGATCTAGGTCTGAGGTTACCACCAATAATACATAATTAATCCACTGATTTGACATTGACCTTTAAACACACACTTGATTTTTCTTGAGGCATAAGAAGGGATTAAACCCTAATCTACTTAAGAAATATCCAAAACCTTAAAACTTAACTTAATTGATTTGATTATAAGATAATGAATTTGACATTTTCCAATAATGCATCTGATTTGATATTGACTCTAAACATTCAACTTAGATATGATAAGGTTGACAATAACTCTATGTGATTTCCTAATCTGAATCAAGACCTTAAGATCCTTGATTTTCTCCTAAGTAAGAAGATTAGCATAAGAGATTAATAAGATCATCTTGATTAAATAATTAATCTAAAACCTTAATAACATCTTCTGATTTAAATCTTATAATCTTAGATTAAGTTGTGATCAGGTAACTTGATCATCCGATCTGATCATTCTAAACCTAATTATGAAATGGAACCCAATATATTAATATTAGAAGTTAGAATGAGGAGTCTTGAGCATCTCTTCATAAGATCGTCCTGAAACATTAAAAGACCTAAATCCATATACTTGAGGTAGGAGACCTTGTATGACTCATTGAGGTAGAAGCTTAGAAGATCCCATAACCTTAGAGATTGATCTTATCCCCTCATGGTAGAAATCACTAAGACATTAGAAAGATACTTCTCCTTGTGGTAGAATTTATATTAAGTGATCCATGATCACTATTTTGTGAAACCTTGTATAGGACATACCCATTAGCTTAGGCCTTAATAGTCTTGATAATTTCTTACTTTATTAAGTAGACTTGATTTAACCTTGATTATTGGGTGGTGTAGCATAGTATACCCATACTACTAGTTCCCAATAGTATTCAGGATTGGTTGATTCACTCTAATAGGGACTTATGAGCGGGTGCTAACCTGAGGGATTAGACGAATACAGTCCCATTAGAATAAATCATTCAAACATAAGAGTGTATTAAATGGGTATTCATTCCTTAGTTTGATTGAAATACAAATTGCCAACGGGCAATGCTTCCTTGAGAAGAATGCTTCAATAGTCCTGGCTCAACCAAACTAAGTAACTGAAGTTACATCTTTTGAGACACTAAGTGTAATTATGAGTGGGGCATCTTAATAACTTAGCTTGAGATACAAATTGCCAACGGGTGATGCCTCTTATCGAAGATCGCTTCGTTAAGGTGGCTTAATCAAACTAAGTGATGAGAATTATCTCCCCTGCAAGGATACTAAGTATGTGTATACCATCATTCTACCTAATAGCCCTTAATTAAATCTGCAACCTTAACTAATTATCGATCCAGAAGTTAGGAGCCAGAATCCTTTTAACAAGATTCTACACAGTGTAGACTTAGAATTCATTATCAGCATTCCAGTCTTTCATGAATTTCTAGATTTTTACTCATATAGAATAGGAGCATGGGCATAAGTATGAGCATGGACTTGAAGCATTATTTCAGCGGTAACGTATGAGCATCAGTAATGAAGTATGGGTTACGGAGTATTACATACACATACTGAGAAATTTCAGGGTGCATCTGCGTCACCATACTGTATTCCCAACCGGGTGTATGTTTACATTGGACCGTACTACTCATAGTCTTTTAGTGATAGTTCGGTGACATATCCGTGACATATGTGGTGTGGCATATTTGGGTGCATCTTTCCAAGTGCCATACAGTACATCATTTAACATTTCTTCCATCTTGATTTATGAATATTCGATATTTCTCTTACTTTCAGTTCTCTTTTGTGTGGCAGTTTTACTTATTCAGCATTTATTATTATATTTACTTAGCTGTTACAGTGTTTCCTTAGTTTATTTTCCCCAGTTTTCCTGCAGTTTATACTTTACTTTACTTGTTACTTGTATTTAGCTTTATTATTGCATAGTTAGTTGCATTGTGTTAGACTATTTATCTAACACGGGGTACTTTTGGGATCCGGCAATTTGCTAGATCCCGAGCAGCTTATAGAGACAGGGCAGGGTGTGATGACCCACTTAAGTAGTAATAAGTGAAACTCTTAAATATCGAGGCGCCTTTTCAGATAACGGTGGAGTTCCTGATAAGAACTCCAAAGTTAAGCGTGCTCAAGTGAGAGCACTCCCAGGATGGGTGACCTGCTGGGAAGTTATCTTCTGAGGGCAAAACCGTGAGACCTTTCTGGCCAAAGCGGACAATACCTTTGTGCTTAAGAGTTTGGGCTGTTACAAATGGTATCAGAGCAAACCATATGGTGTCAGATATGAGCTAAGTGCTATACAGAGCAAAGTATCACTTCATGTGAGCAGCCTCTTGAACCTATGATGGTTAAGGTGCTACATAGTTGTGGGTACTTCTTGTGCCTGTAGGGGTCACCTCTAGTCCAATCTACCCAATGGATGGTTCTTGGATCTGTGTGTGGATATTGACGAGGACGTCAGTTACTTAAGTTGGGGAGATTGTGATGACCCACTTAAGTAGTAATAAGTGAAATTCTTAAATATCGAGGCGCCTTTTCAGATAACGGTGGAGTTTCTGATAAGAACTCCAAAGTTAAGCGTGCTCGGGTGGGAGCACTCCCAGGATGGGTGGTGACCTGCTGGGAATTTATTTTCTGAGGGTAAAATTATGAGGCCTTTCTGGCCAAAGCGGACAATATCTTGGTGCTTAAGAGTTTGGGCTGTTACACAGGGGGTCACACAGGAGATCCAGGAGGAGTACATAGAGCCTTAGTGGATCGGACATCTACCTTTACTTTCAGCTTTATTTCAGTACTACAGTAGACTTTTTTTTTATATTTCTGTATTTAAAATAGTCTAATAAATTCTGGATGTATCTTTTACTTTCTTTTTCTGAGACGGATGTTTACTACTGCTTGTGATGAATGTATTCTGGATGTATTACTTTTAGCTTCCGCACTCTGTTATACTACTATACTTAGTATTGTGATGTGATCAGCATACTGGAAATACTGATATATTGATAACGTATATTGGATCCTCACTCGCTCTTTAAAACCAATGTATGTGTTAGTCTAATACTTAAGATAAGTATTCTACTCTTATCTTAAGTATTGGTTCTCGGTCCTACTCTTAGGATCAAGTCAGCAGCCTTCAGCATGGCTCAGTCTTAGACCCGCCTATTCGGGAAGATGGGTTTTGCATGTATGCCCGTCCTCCCAAGTAGCGCACCGCTACGCCGCTAAACATACACATAATACTTGTCTTTTGCGCACGGCGACGGGACGGGGAGCTACAATTAGGCAATTAATATATATATATATATATATATATATATATATATATAATAATTGAAAGAATTAAAAGTAAACTCATCCTATCATATTTATGATCAATTATATACCTACTGATTTGCATAAAGAAAATATGTACTGAAACATAAAAGAATTTAAATAAAAACTAGCATCCCAAAATATGCAAATACAAAACTGAAATAACTGTACTTATTGTTGTTGATTGATTTTTAAAAATGGCTCATTTTATTCCACGTTATAAGACATCTGATGCTTCTCATGTTGCTTCAATTTTCTTTCGTGAGATAGTTTGTTTGCATGAATTATCCAAAATAATAGTCCCTGATCGTGATATTAGATTTATGAGTTATTCTTAGAAAACTTTATGGAAGAAGCTTAGAACAAAACTCTTATTTTTTACTGCTTATCACCCTCAAACTGATGGACAAATAAAATTTAATAAATAAAAGCTTAGGAGACCTTAGATGCTTAGTAATATACCATACCACTAGTTGGGTTCCTGTTCTACCCGCTACCGAGTTTTCTTATAATAGTTTTATAAATCGATCAACCGAAAAAGTCATTTTCAAATTATTATAAGGTATGAACCAAGAAAGTTAATAGACCTTGTTGACCTTCCCATTTCATATATATATAGTGCATATGCATCTTCATTCGCACAAATCATGCATGATTTACACCAAAAAATTCAACAAAAGCTTACTTTAAGTTATGTTAAATATAAAGCTAATGCTGATGCACATAAGCGATTTATAAAATTTAATGATGGATATTTGGTTATGGTCAAGGTTAGGCTAGAGAGGCTCTCAAAAGGAACTTTAAAAAAATTAACACTCAACAATTATGGCCCTTATAAAATTATAAAGAAGATAAATGATAATGCATATGAGATTGATCTTCCATAATTATGTGAAGACCCACTTAAGTAGTAATAAGTGAAACTCTTAAACATCGAGGCGCCTTTTCAGATAACGGTGGAGTTCTTGATAAGAATTCCAAAGTTAAGCGTGCTCATGTGGGAGCACTCCTAGGATGGGTGATCTACTGGGAAGTTATCTTTTGAGGGCAAAACTGTGATGCCTTTCAGGTTAAAGTGGACAATACCTTAGTGCTTAAGAGTTTTGGCTATTACAAATTGTGTCAGAGCAAATCATAGGGTGTCAGATATGAGCTAAGTACCATACAGGGCAAAGTACCACTTCATGTGAGTAGCCTCTTGAACTCATGATGGTTAAGGTGCTACATAGTTGTGGAGTATCTCTTGTGCCTGTAGGGGTCACCTCTAATCCTATCTACCTAATAGATGGTTCTTGGATCTGTGTGTGGATACTGATGAGGATATCAGTTACTTAAGTTGGGGAGATTGTGAAGACCCACTTAAATAATAATAAGTGAAACTCTTAAACATCGAGGCGTCTTTTCAGATAACTGATGGAGTTCTTGATAAGAACTATAAAGTTAAGCGTGCTCATGTGGGAGCACTCTCATGATGGGTGACATACTGGGAAGTTATCTTCTGAGGGCAAAATCGTGAGGACTTTCAGGTCAAAGCGGACAATATCTTGGTGCTTAAGAGTTTGGGCTATTACAAATTACTAGTATTTCACATGTGTTTAATGTGTTTGATTTAATGTTGAACCGTGGGCAAGCCTCGAATATTTTTCCCTCTGCAAATAGCACTAACATGCAAGTTGACACTTACTCGGGGGCTCCCTCACCATCTTGTGGATTACGATCCCATCATCCTGGTCAGTTTTTAGATGACCAGATCATTAGCACATCATATGGAGGAGTTCAAAGGTTTCTTATCCGTTGGAAAGGACTGTCGCCACTTGAAGACTCTTGGCTTACATTTGAAGAGCTGGACCATATCAGTCCACAACTTATATATGAGTACATTGATCATCATTCTCCAGAGGAGAATCCTTCAAAGCCGGGGAGTGCTGATGCAGAGCACCCACGTAATCATCATCGATGCACCAAATCATAAATTAAGCTTAATGTTTCCATGATTTTATATTGTATTTGTAAGGACCCGGTGTCGGGTCAGCGGGAGCAGATCCAGCACTAGTTTGCTTGTGGAATAACAATAGCAACAACAACAACAAGTCCTCTAGCCATAAGATCATATTGAGTGTTTTAAGATACAAATATATAAATATCAAACATAACTCATTTATTCATTAATTCATAAGTCTTGGATATAAAAGATCAAAATAAAAAAAAAATTACAAACTTTTAAAAATAGAAAGAGTCAGAAGGAAAGCGGTGGATCAGTAGGTAGCAATATCAGCATTGCTTAGTTCTTAGCATCTTTCCTCGATGATGAACTCCTGATCTGGGCATGTTTCAAAAGTGCGGGCATTCAAATATCAGTTAGTTGTGAAACTAAGTACTGATAGATGTCATATTTACAAATGTTAAATAATAAGCAAAATAATCAATATTTGACAGAAAATAAAAGTTGTACAAATTTATCCCTGCAAACCTGTTTCAATTGCACTTGAAACTTAGCATAAAAATAATTGCAATCACAAAATAAATATAAAATTTTAGCGCTTGATATCTGAGGCAAAATATGATTTTTTTAGGCAAGTACCAAATTGAGGAAAAGGGGAGTTCATTTTGTTTATGTTACATATCTCAACTTCTCTCTATACCTGTCCCTTGAAAAGCATATCAGTATAGGCTCCTTATGACTCTCGATGTCGGACAGCCCCGTCCTAACGGTTGTCTGATCAGACAAAAAGTATAAAGCAACATGGAACCCTTGATTCTCACTTATCCAAACTTATTCGTATATCATTTTGTGTGACTTTAAAAAACACTTTTATCAAATTCGCGCGATGTTGAGAAGAAAATCATACTTAAACAAGAGTAAAAAAAAGACATCTCGTACCTTGTTCTTTTAAGTTCAACAGTTTAACAATTCGGATAAGTGACAATTTGCTCAATCTGCATTTAAGTTTTGAACATTTTTAAATTAAATCTTAGCCAATATTTTTAAGAGTAACATTTATTTTCATTTCGATTATATTCTTCTTTCGCTTTTTATTATGATTGAAGTCTCGTTTGTAAGCTACTACGATGACAGTAGTATTTATAGTGTTTATTAAGTCACTGAGAATAGAATTATATTGATATAATATTATTATTATCATTATTTTAATGATAATAATAATATACGAATGAAAGAATATAACAGAAATAATTATCAAATAGAAAATGCTTGAACTGAAATTATAGTCATTTTATAACATATGTATAATTTTCATTATTAATTAATGAGAACCATATTAATGTGAATGACGATATTATATTATTATTAATTTATAATAATGACTATTAAGTATGTATAAAAGAACGAAGAACTAGCAAAATCAATTCTCCTATTTTCTTTTCCACTTTTTTTTCTCTTATACTTTTCTTCTTACCTTAGGATTAGGATTGCCGAAAAGTTGAGAGAGGTCGGAGTGGGGTTGCTGGCCGGGCTACTGGCTGGAATGGGGTGGCCGGATGGCTACTTGCTGGCTGTTAGCCGGCCGAGGGAGGGTTGCAGCAGGCTGAGGGGTGGTTACTGTGGGCTGAGAGGCTGAGGGTGGCTGCTAGTAGAGGAAGGGAGGCTGGCTCGGCTGCTGTGAGGTGGTGGAGGGGCTGCAGGTTTAGACTAGCTAGGGTTTGGAGGAGGAGGAGGCTGTGGGGGAAGAAGGAAGGGAGTGGGGAGGGTTGATGTAGATGGAGAGGAGGGGAGAGGGGGGTCGGCCAGGTGGGCCGACCAGCCTGCGCCAAAAATGGCGCAGACTGCCTCTTCTTGGCATGGAACCTTTCGCTCCAGAAGGCCTGTCGGGCGAGCAGGCCGTGGGAATAAGGGGGAGGGGAGGGGGATTAGAGAAATTGGAAAAATAAAAACTTAAATAATACTTAAATTTAAATTATTCGCATTTTTCTTCATTTGAAGTCCAAAAATAACGAAACTTGACATCGAGGTGTGTTATGACATAATGAACACCCTCGCGCCAAAAATTTTCGATTCGGATAAATATTTAATTTTTAATTAATTTCTAAAGTTTAAAACTTTGAAAATTAATTACGATCAAACTGATTCTCAGAATTTGATGAAACTTTTTGAGCAGCCTTTAAATATTATACTTAACACAATGACACTGAAATCAATAAATTATGACATATATTTCAATGTTTTTGATTTATTGGATTCAATTAATTTAGAGAAATAAATTGGGAGTTTCTGTTATCCGAATTCTTTTAAACTATGGCACTTTGATCTTCAAATTATTTCTATCTAATAGAAATTTTGGTTTGCCCTAATTTGAAATTCCTCGGGGTCCTGATGTCTGAAGCATGCTCTGACCTAATTTGAAAAATAACGATATTGGGTCACTACTGTATTTTTTATTTTAATTACATGGACTTATTCATGGAATCTATTTAAATGGGTCTTTAGATTAGCCCATTTATCATATTTTTGTCATGAGTGTTATTTGAGTGAAATGATACTTTAGTCTTTTATGAGAGAGTTGATTTAAGATTTTTTTAATATTTTATATGAAATGACACTTTAGTTTTTTATGAGTAGACTGGTTGATAGTTTTATTAGTCATTTGTTTGAAAATACACTTTAACCCTTTATGAAATTATAAGTTTATGATTTTGATGATTATTTAACATAAATTGTATGGCTATAAATAAGCCAATATCTTATGTATCATGGCATTGAAAATTAAATAATAATATATTTCTCTATTTATTATGTTCATCAGTATTTTTATTCTTAAGAGAATGAAATATTGAGTGTGAGCATTACAAGCCTTAGAGAATGACATCTAAGGAAGAAAGAAGATCCTGCGATAAATGACTGTTTGTAGAGGTCGACTTCAGTAATCCCTGCTTCACCACCGGTTGCCTTAATTTTGACACATGTTAGATCAACCACAGCTCTTATTTATCTCTATACTTCATATGGTAAGGAATTTTGTGTGTTAGAATAATTGTGGCTCGAATCATCTCAATCTCATTTTCTTTTATTTCGCGTTTGTGCACAAAATTAGCATTATTTTATCGATACTCAATCGTAAGTAATTTGTTATTTTTATTGGTGTAAAATCATCACACCCCCGCATACGCATTTATTTTGTCCTGCATCAGTGATTGATGAAAAACTGACATCAGTAACATTTGTGAGTTACTAGAAAATGATATCAGTAATATTAATGCTTGGTTAGTTATTAGAAATCAATATACTTTTTATTCGTGGGTTGCTAGAAAAATGACATCAGTAATATTTGTGAATTAATAGAAAATGACATCAGCAATATTAATGTTTGGTTGGTTGTTAGAAATCAACATTATTTTTATTCATGGGTTGCTGAAAAAATGACATCATCAATATTTATGAGTTATTAGAAAATGATATCAGTAATATTCGTGGTGGGTTACTAGAAAAACGACATCAGTAACCCACATTTTGTGATAACATGCGTTGCAGGAAATATTTATTTCTTTTGCGTTATTTCCTTATTATTCCTGCATTTTATTACATTCTTATATCTGCTAATCGCATTTCTGCTTTTATAAAAATGTAATATATTTTGTTTGTTGTAGTACTTAGAGTATTCTCTAATTACTGGAAATTCTAATTCTAATATTTTTTCTGAACAATATCAAGTCAGGTGCCTCTAGGGGAGCTTGAATAAGAACTTTAAAATTAAAATTATCAAACTACTGAATGATTCTACGATACTTTTGCTTTTATTTTGATTTTTATTTTTCATTTTGTTTCAGTTCCTCTTAGATAAATTTTGTAAAGAGGAACGTTGGAAAATTTTTGTTATATGAAATATTAAATAAATAAGAAATATCTTTGACTTTTTGTATATATATTTTTTTATCTCAAATTGCTCAATATGATCCTATGGTATGTGAGTACCTGATATCGGGACAGTTCTCACTGAACCGGTGTCGGGCCATCACAGTTATGCTAAAATAGCTCGTGCATAACTTTTGGACAATAACTTGATCGTTTTAGCCGTGAGAATACATAAGAATTTTCTGAGCTCCATAGCACAGATCTTACCACTTGATAGCACAGTTCATACCACTTTGATGAGACATATTAGGTAGTGGATGATATAACATAGTTCATGTAGGCTATTGTTAAGTTAAGGTATGAACTTGATGCATGTGAGTTGAGAACTACCTATAGAGCTCTATAACTCACTATTGATTTACACGATGAACTTGAGCGCGTCAAGCTATGAGCAGTGTGACATAAGCTCATTTAGCTTCGCATCTCACTTCCTTGGCTAAGTTAAGAGTAGGAGCGTGTGAGCCATAGATGGAATCAAGATCATGTGATCATGATTTTAAAATGTAAATTTTATCACTTAGACGTAAGGGATGACTTTGCTCACTAAAAAGTCACTTGGATATATATGTGCAGAGATTAAACTATAGTGTGTTCATCTCAGAGCACTAGATATGATTTAGTACATTTACTAATTCTATTAGAGAATGTCAAATCTCTTGATAATAAAATGAATATTAATTCAACTTGATATGGAAATTATAAGAAGTGTAATCGTGCACAAAATCATGATGAATTGCAAGTTAATTTAGGATTAATAATTTAGGAATAAAAATCTAAATAAATCATTACTTAAACATTATTGAAAGTGGTAAACTCTAGTAACAAATCACCACAGGTCTCAAATGATGATAAATATTAGGATCTCACCATTCCATATTATTTCGGACCATGTACACTTGCGTGCAATCACATATAATGTATTTTAGATCTATCATGAGTGTCATTTTTCTGTGAGAGCTCTTGGAGGTTTGAAACTCTAAAGTGGGAACAATGTTTAAGGCAATGAATTTCTTCTTTCTTAAAGAAATTGATAATTTCTTGGTAACTCTGCAATCATTTTTACAACAATGGATTTTCTTATTGTGGTGTGGGTCCGTGATTTTTCCCATTGTTTAATTTTTCACGTAAATTTTTTTGTTCTCATGCTTGTGCGCTTGTGGTATGATTTCTAATTTTTGTGTTGGTAAACTTTTCAGTGATTCTCAGCGATCAAATTCCGATCCTAAGATTTTCTTCGGAGCGGAAGATCTTCCTATTTTTTCAACTATGACAGCGCTCAAGTTCTGTGAGGAATTAATCCTTGCAGTTTTGTGCATAAAACATGTTCTCTTTGGTGTACTTAATAGAAGATTTAAGAATGGTTTGCTAGTTAAGATAGTTTTTTTCTGTATTCCCTGCATGTGCAGGTGAGGCAGTATAAGGGGACTTTTTGGCGTTTGACTATTGCAAACGCAGTTCTAGAGTAAGCCAAACAACTGGCCGGAATACAAAACAACTATGCAGATTAAAGAAAAATGAATGTTTTATTTTGAAAAAATGTTTGTTTATCAAAATAATACTATACCCTTAGTCTTTACTTTAGTTTGATTTCTTCACATTTGAATTCTATCTTTGTTTTTCTATGTTGTTCTTTTCTTATTATGGTTGGACTTGATTCGAGTTCGGCCGAGTTAGCTCATATTTGAAGTTTCGAGCTGAGTACTTCTTAAACTCGGTTCGAACTCAAATCGAGTTCGACAAGTCAATTTCAATTCAAAAAATCTCGAATTCAACGGTCGGGCCTCTTTGCATCAAAATGTATGAAATTGAGAAATCATTACCACCAAATTGGGCAATCTTTGCAGATGACACAAGCGTTTTTATTTTATATATTTCTTGTAATTTGATTTTAAATTTGATTTGAGTCATACATAACTCGAACTTGACTCGAATTGGATTCGAGTTAAGCCGTAATACTCGAGAATCAACTCGAAAATTTCGAGTTTAGTTTGAATCGACTCAAAACTCGAGCGAGCTTTGAGTTTGGGTTAAAATTGTCATCCTTACTTCTTACCCAACTATTCTATGAATTTATGAAATTTAGTTATGTTTATTAAATGTTTAAATTTTTTATAAATTTTGGGAATTTTATTTTTATTTAGAAATTGTGCTTGCTAAATTCCATTGGCACAAGAGTTCAACATTTTTAATCACTTTTGCTAATCTCCAATAATTGGTGTTGAAGCATTTTTCCTTCTCAAAATCGGTAGTAGAAGTCGCCGGCTCAACGCCAGCAAAAAATGAGTAGTTCAAATTAGCAATGCTTATCTAAGAATTAGAGGGCTTAGGTAAATAAGCGAATTAGCACAGAGTATTAAAAATAATTTTTATTTAATTATTCAAATTTATATTTTCAATAACTCTTAATTGGCATCCTAAGAAAATACAAAAAAATTAAGAGAATTTTTCATACATAACATAAACTTTCTCTTAATTTAAAATTTTAATACAATTTTTTTAAATATATCATAAATATCACAAATTTTTAACTATTTTACAAGAAAATCAAATTATAATATAAAAATCACATTTTTTTTATTGTCTTTAATTTTCTTTCTTTGTATGTTTTAAAGATAATTTTTTATTTATATGAATTTTGTATATCAAAATATGATGAGATAAAATTATAATATGATTTTTATGTTATTTTATAGTATATATAAATTTTAAGAAATTATGTTAAATTTGTAAAATAAGAATAAGTTTGTAATAGGTATGTAAAAATCCCCATTTAGTAAATATAAAATAAGTGCGAAAATATTTATATTTTCATAGATTTTTATTAAGACTCAAAATTTATTATAAATATCATAAGTTCTAATCTAAAAGAGTGACCTTTTTTTTCTAAGAAAAAAAAAATTTCAAAATTTTCGGCGGCTTTAAGAATATTCATACACCGAACAAATTTAAATAATAATTTTCAGTGTGCCCCCAGAATTCTTCACCGTTCCGCGCGCTCACATGGGCTGCTCCCCACTTCCCTCTCCTTTATAAACCCTAACCATTCAATCCCTAAACACACTTACAGAGAGAAAGAGAGAGAGAAGAGATCAGCGGGGAAGCTCTTACAATGCTGCAATTTCTGAAGCTCTTCTCGATCTTAGCGTGCCTCTGCCTTGCTATAGGCGGAGCTCGGAGCGCCGCGGCTTGCCAGACCGGCGACATCGCAGTCCGGCAGGTTCGAACCGGCCGGATCGTGGAAGGAAGGCCGGAATACGAGGTGCATCTGAGCAACCTCTGTCATTGCCCGCAATCCAGTGTTGTGGTTCGGTGCTACGGTCTGAGCAGTGTCGAGGCGGTCGATCCGCGGTTCATCAAGCCGGTTGACGATGAGCGGTGCCTCGTTGGCGGCGGTCGGACCATCCCTCCCGGTTCGCTGATCCGGTTCAGGTACGCTTGGATGACGCCGCAGGATTTTCCCCTCGTCGCTTCCCAAATCCATTGCTAGGGTTTCGGGTTTTTGAATCAATGTGCTGGTGCGTACGATCTCGGCCGTTGGATCCGTAGTTTCTGATGCTTTTAGTGATGAAACAAACTTAAAAAAAAAAAAAAAACAAAACAAAACAAATCTGTATGGGCGTTAAGCGACGCGTGTTCTGTATTTGGATTTTGTTTCAAGAATCTAACTGAAAGTCTCATCTTTTAATGTGTGCATGGAGCACTGCTGTTTCCTCCCTAGTTTGAAATCTTCTGATTAAAAATAGATAAAATTTTTATCTAAGTATTTTTTTTTAATTTTATGATGTTTTTGTATTGCAAATTTATGTGCACAATTTAAAGAATATAAATAGTGATGCTATGCTGATTCATAGATTTTAGTTTGGGAATTTCATTCTAAATTTTCTTAAAATAAATTATTAGCTTTTTATTTTTGAAAAATTTGAAGACATTTTTATTGGATTAGAATAATATAAATTTGAAGAGTAATATATTTTTAAGAATTTGCAGGATTGCAACTCATAGATAAAGTTGAGATTTAGTTTAAAATTTTATGAGAAAAACCAAATCTTATGTCATAAAAAGACGCTAGGATTTTAAAGAAGCAATTAGGTTTCAAGTCTCTTAGATCTAACTTAAAATCATATTTGTCGAGCTATTTGCAAGAGACATTTAAAGAGCGAAAGGATCTTCATTTTACATTAATTGATTTAGAAAAAGCATATTATAGTGAGCTAATAATATTCCTTTGATCACCTATAAACTTGCATGTCTTTGCGTTGATTATAAACAAATCTGACTAAACAAAAATATGTAGAATGATACTTAAAAAAGAACCATCTCTAAATCTAAGAGATTTTGTTTTAGCAGATCTTAAACAAAATATGTAGAATTCAGACTTAAAAATCATATTAGATATTACATATTAGTGATGTCTGTCAAAGATGATAATATCAAGAAGAATGATAGATTCAATTATACAAAATGATTGCAAAATGGAGAATAATGTGATGAATATAATCCAAACAGTTACATAAATGATTTATGCATATTATACATAAACAATTAAGAACCCTATTAAAAATGATCTCACATACTTGAAACTTAGTGATGAACTCAAAAATATATATCAGATGAAACAAATAACCAAAAAACTTCAAATATTATTGGTTACATGAGCCTAGCAGCATCTCTTACATCAAATTTTAAAGGCATCATTCTAAACATTCATGCTCATTTAAAGTCGAGCTCTATCTGGCATTCAACCATCATTTGTTGAGCAAATAATAGTTGAAAGCTTTCATCATATCAAATGACAGAATCAAAACTCGCAAATCAAATATCTATTCATAAACTTAGCAAACACGCTTGAAAAGCAACGAATTATAAATTCATTAACAGTACACATAAAATACAACATACATTTATTACTCATAAAATGACAGCATTTTTCACAAAACAAATTACACATATCACAAAGAGAATTAGCTCATGATTGTGTAAAGAGACTACAGATATTCTACCTCTAATCTATAACATACTCTGCATCCTGAAATACAACCTAAAAGGTCAAAATAAATCTTTTTAGAAATAGAAAAGCTTGAAATGCATTTTTTATATGGGGCCCACTGAAGTTTCCCCCTTTTGATATGTGGATGATAGGCTATGATTTCTTATGGAAGAAGGATATAGAAAGGCTTTGGCCCCTGTGACCTCTAAGATTTTTCTGCTGAGAGCTTTAGTTGAATCAACACCAGGCTTTGTGATATATAATGATCTTGAGGCCCAGTTTATTACCTCAGGTGCAAAGAACATGATCGCATGAAAAGGTCGATACCAATTTGGCCAAGTCAGATAATCATCATCCCTGCATGCGCTGTCCACAACCTCCTTTGCAAACCTATTTGTCTGCCCAACTGGAAAGAACCCTACCTGAACCTGCATTGTTAATTATCAATCAATAAAAAATTAAAAAAAGGTTGCTTAGTTTTTTATTCAGATTGCCTTTTTTTCACAAATTTAGATGACACTGATTTAGGATGTAATGGATGCTTCATAAGTATAGGTTATTTTACACGATCGGAAACTAGCTTTATTTTATGGATTATAGGTGAACAAGTTTACTGGAGAAAGTTTAAGCAAAGCTGATTGGGTGTAGTAAGTAACATCTGACTTTTTTCCATAATTAGTTATTTGTTTAACTTTAAGCTAGATAAGTTGATAAGTTAAGCTGCCAAAACTGTTTAAGAGTAAACTGCCAACAGATAGTGTTTTTTAATTCTCCATCATTATAGTAAAAGTAGCACCATTAATACAATGAGTGAGATTCGCTGAAGCTGTGGATAGTTGAAATAGTACCCTATGAAAGCTAACCAGTAAAATCAAGCTGAACCATTTTCTGAGCAAAACTACATATAAATTTGATTTTTATGGAAAAGTAAAGCTGAACTTTTTGTGATAGAGAACGATCAAAGCTGAGCTTTGAATAATGTACTTACATCTCTAATCTCTTCACTGACTCCAATCTCTCCTCCTTTTTGAAGAAGTTTCCCCTTTGTGAGCTCTGAAGCTATAAATCCAGGTGTCAGTATAGTGATTCGAATGTCCGGTCCAAATTCTGCTCGCAGTGTTTCATAGAATCTAATCAATGCAGCTTTGCTTGCCTATCGAAGTATTGAATGTTCAAATATTATGTCAGAGAATTTAATATTAAATTTTCACATAACAATAATAATAATAATAAAAGAGTTTTAGTTCACTACGTTGTAAAAGCTCATTCTTGCAGTGGGAATTCGACCAGCAACGGAAGCATTAACAATTATTCGGCCTTGGCTATTCTTGAGGTGTGGGACGGCATAATAAGTTGTATATACCGCACCCCAAAAATTAACATCCTGTAAAACAAAATACAAATCAGAAACAAGAAAATCGCAGACAAAAATTATTGCTTAAAAAAATGCTTCTGCTCCAAATTAACAAAGATGAAATTATTCTTTTAGAAAAAATTATTTCAAAAATAAAGTTCTGAAACAAATTTCAAAATAAAAACTTTTCAAGGTGCATTCATTCATTGATAAATCCCAACAAAAGGAACATTGGGCTTTAAATGATTAGTTGACTACCATAACTTGGTTGAAAGCAGATATGTTAGTGATCTCTTCAAAGAGGGAACTTGAAAGAAGCCCAGCATTGACAACCAGGTGATTCACTGCAGAAGAGCACAGAGCGGTTACGAAGCCAATAAAGTCAATTATAGAGGGTTCATTGACATGACACTGAAATCTAGGTTACTTACATATCTAACACACAAACAGTGGCATTTACAGATCTAACACCCAACTTTCCCAAGTATTAAAATTTCTTCCTACTTTTAATGATAGAAAGTGACAGATTTTGGGGTACTACTTAGCCTATTTTTATAACAGTGCATGTTGTTAATTCAGTAATTTGGTTGAAAATATATAAGTTAATGTGCTAGATATGTAAATAAATAAGGCTTTTGGTGATATGTAAGAAAGTGTATCCTATTATAAAGTGAGATATAGAACATTTTAAGCTTTTAAAAAATGTCACATTGGCCAAAGTGAGCAACGGCTTCATCAATGACTCTCTTGCATTCTGACTGGGACGATACGTCTGCCTTGATAGCTAGCACATCAGGTGAGCCTTTCCCCAATGCAGCTTTAGCAACTTCCCTGAGGGCATGCTCTCTCCTGGCCACAAGAACAAGAGAAGCACCTCTACTTGCATACTGGTAAGCCAGTTCCTGTTATCAAAACGGTTTGAGTGATATTATTAAATGGCTGAAAAATAAATATCGCACGAGCATTTTACACAACTCATAACTGATTGCTTTCAGAAATTTTGAGTAAAGTTATAAGAAGTCAAACATAATTTTAAGAGACACTTGCTGGCATAGAAATGTAATCTTTCCTGATTATGTATCTAACAACACCTAAACCTTGGAAGTACACAAGCACTCATATATGGATTAACTACCACCTTTAATGGGCACAAGTGCGCCAAGTTAAGCGATACTTAGCAATGATACTAGATATACAAATAACAATGATTCAATGATGTGTATTAATTTGAGTCATTAATAAAAATGGTCAGTTTCTTCCTTTTCTTTGGTCATCCTCTTCCTTTTTTAAGATAAGCAAAATACATACACTCAATTTGTCTAACATGGGCATCGAATAGCTTTCTAAGGTGGCATTCTCTAGTCTTATCCACTATTGGAGCCACTCAAAATTTGCTATGAATAATCTTGTTTCTCATCAAGTACACCCACTCATCCACCTTAGCATCCTCATCTTTCTAACACTTATTTTATTGATAAGTTCCTTCTTTGTTGGCCAACATCCAGGCTCAAAAAACATAACTAGTGGTCAATATTGTTTATCATTAAAATTTTGAGGAGACTTTTAGAACACACCACTCCAGAAGCATTCCTCCATTTCATCAAGCCAACTTAGATGTATTAATCACCTTGCCCTCTATTTCACCATTTTTTATATATTTGAACTAAAACATTTGAACCTCTTAATTTTCTTGATCAGATGATTCTCAATTATTATGTTATCAAGATTAAGACTTCTTTTACTATTAAATTTATACGCATATATGTTGCTTTAAATTATTGAGATGAAATAAAATGCACGAACAAACTTCTTGTTGAATGCGTTCAATATGACCATTCATAATTAAAGAAAAGAGATTAGGACTAAATATAGAGCCTTGATACAATTCAATAGTAATAGGAAAATTGTTAATTTAGCCACCTTGCACTCAATAATTTAATTTCTCTATAGTTTATTAAGTTACGAGCATCACTTTTATTCTTGAAAAGGAGTACATCAACACTCCACTTATGCATCATGGTGGTTTGATTGCATTGAATAACTTAATAAGCAAGAATTCATTCCTTACCAAAACATTTCCAACATCGATAGCAATATATCATTTGATCATATAACTTTTTTACTTCATCATCTTTAAAGCACTCCAAACCTTCAAATTTAACATGTTGAATGAAAATGCAATGATATTATTTTGATAATTATTAAACCCACTCATATTAATTGTATTGGCATTATTTTTATTAAAAGCTTAGTAAAATAATTTATTTATATATGTTGAATTTGATCATCTTTAAAAAAAGTTTGTCATTATCTATAATTTATTTTATTTAAGACAATATTTTGGTTCTTCTATCTATTAATTTGACAAGCTTATAAATGTCTCTTTCCCAACATTTTATAACTTCTATATAAATTGTTAAATTACGAACTACAACTTTGGATACACGACAAATGTTCATCTTTCATTCAATTCTCATCATTCTTGCTTTCAAATCATTCTTTATAACAATTTTTTTCTTGAATATTTACTAAGACATCATATGTCTACTGCCAACATCTTTAATATTAGATGCTTTCATTTTTTTATTCGCCAAGGTACTTTTAGCTAGTTTGCAAATACAAATAGCAAATGAATTCCACATAAAATTAGCCACTCTCAAAATCCTAATCTAAATTTTAAATTTTCACTATTAAAAATATCGATATATTACCTGTCTTAAAATCCTACTATCTAGTTTTAAGGCATATTTAAGAATTAATACTCTGTTTTTGTACATTATAAACAATTACTTTTCTTTATAAAAATAATTAATTTTAGTTTTAGAAGCCTTGATTATATGTGATAACATATTCATTTGTAGTCTTAAAGTATTAACATTCATGAAATTGCGAACTAAAATGAATCCTAAAATTATTCTTTATATTATTAATCTTTTCAAAATCAAAACCATCATAGAAATTATTATATTTTTTAACTACTCTTTTTAAGTTCATTTAAGTCTCCTCTTTTAAATAACATCTTCTCTTAAAATAGTCATTGAACCAACACCTCTTAATCATTGCCAAAAATATTTTAACATTAACTAAACACCCCTCACATTTACTAATATTATTTTTAAATAACATTACACATTCTATAATTTTCCTACTAGTTTGTTTTCAATACTATGCACATAACATTAGCCCAACATATTTCATCTCTCACTAGCACAGTCTTAACTCGAATGTTGTTCAAGTTTTGATTAAAAAAAAAACATTGAGTTTTGATTGGTGTTGACTCACTCAAATAATGATTCAAGTCGATTCAAAATTTAGAATAGAATTATTTTATGTAATATATGTTTGAAAGAAGTAGAACAATGATTTATGCATAGCACAATATGCCTATAGGCAACATGGATTCAATTATTAGCTATAGCTCTATGGCTTATAAATTCTTTAAATTTTATTTTTCGAACTACTCTAATCAATTTCGAGTACATTTGAAATTGAAGTATTTCAAGTCAAGTTGATGACTTGACCCTAATTCAAGTTTGAGTTAAGCCATATTTAAAATTTTAACTTTGAGTACAATCTAATTTACTCGAACTTGACTTGAAGTTGGGCTAAAGTCAGCCTTAGCCCTAACTTTAATTGTTAACTCATGGGCAAACTCTTTTAATGTAATAAAAATTTATATATATATATATATATATACTCATTCTAAAACTTGTCTAAATTTAATCAACCGATTGCGGCCCATCCCATTTACTAGTTTTAGTTTGTGTAAATTTTGTGACTATAAAAATAAAATTATGCTTTGTATTTCCAATTGGCATCTTCTCATAACGAAGAGGCACATTTGAAAAAAAAACTCTTAAAGAAGGATGCACACAATAAAAATAAAAAACAAAACTTTTTACTGCTGCAGTTTCTAAACAGCGGCATCTGAGAGCTTCTCACGGCACAGTTTTCTCTCTCCCATCTTTGCTTAATATATTATTTATATTATTAGAATTTACATGTTTAATTACAAAATAATTTGTAAAATCAGTGGGTTTTGATACACAACTTTCAAAAATTTCTCAAATAATTTCTAAAGATACAAAATTTTTATCTAACAAAAAATTAGCATTAAATTTACTTTTGTAAGTTGTGTCCCACTAAAAAATAATATTTTAAATACAAATTCTAATAATTTTTTCTTTACTAATATCATTTCCTTCACTCTCTCTTATAAATTATCATTCTTTTTGCTCATTTATTTTTTATCCCAATCATCATTCATGACAAATCTCATGCCATCAAAAGAAATTGCTTGGATGCAGCAAAGAGCAAAACAAAGATGATTACAGTATGGCAAGGATGATATTGGCTTTCTTTACAAACATATTAATATCAGGCTCATTCAGTCTTTATATTAAATCTATTGATGGCTTTAATGATCATGACAGTATTGCAGATTATTTTATTGGCTACTTTAAAAGAATTTATATATGTATTTTCAATAGCGGCCCACAGGTGTTTTGTCTTCTGGTAAATACAACTCCTATGGATTTAACATTTCCATTCTTTTCGAAACTCATTCTGAACACTCTCAAATCATTTGATGTGAACGTTACTCCGGTCCCTTACAGTTTTATTTCTGAGTGCTTTATCAAATAGGGAAGCAAATCGAAAAAGCTATAAAATTTTTATAAACAAAGCTATGCTTACAAATCCTATCACCCATACTGCTATCACCTAGATTCCTAAATCTCAGCATGTAAATTGAATTCATGATTCAAGGCATTTCTTTATGTAACACTATGTATAAGCTCATTGTAAAACTTATGACCTCAAGACTAAAACCCTACTTACCTAACATCGTTGACTCGCCCAAACAGTTTTTATTCAAGGCAGAAATCTTACTGAAATTAATTTAATTGCTGCAAAAATTTCTTCATAAATTCAATTCTGGAAAAGGTAATTTTTTGTGCCAAACTGGATACAATCAATTGTGGTTATATTTTAAACAGATTGAAAGCCAAAGGATTCCCTCAGCCTTTCATCAATTGTATTAGAGCTTGCCATATGAATACTAATTTTTCTATCGTCCTAAATGGTGGTTTATGCAGCTATTTCAGCTCTTCAAATGGCTTACGTCAAGATAGCCCTTTATTTCAGCTCTTCAAATGGTTATGGTTATATAAGAATGGTAATTTTTCATGCTCACATTTATTTTTTGTTGACAACCTCTTATGCTTTGGGTGCGCAAATGAGGATAACTTATCCTCCTAGAAAATCATTGAGGAATTCAATAAACTTCTAGGCTGGAAATAAACTTAGATAAATCTAGTGTTTACTTTTCCAAGTTTGTTTCAAATGCAAACACTCTGAAGGATATGATGATGTTGCAAAACTTATCCTTTGTTCAAATATTTGAGCCTCCCTGTGTGTCTACTTCAAGGCCTAACATTGATTTCTCTCTAATTAAAAAATTCGGTATATGGTTGACGAGTTGGAGTAAAATGTTTCTCTCATTCGTTGGGCAAATGCAACTGATTAAATCTTTTGTTTGGAACCTCCTTATCTATTGGGCCAAAGGTGCTCATATATCTATTTTTGTTGTGAAGAAAATCAACTCATTAGCTTGCAGATTCCTATTTGACGATGGCGTGGATAAAAAAAATGCAACTCATTGTTGAAATAAAACTACAACTCTTAAAATTTATGAAGGGTTGATTTTCCTTTATGCTGCCCTACTTCAAAAAGCTTGTATGCCCGTAATGAAAGAATGAAGTTATTGTCGTCATTATTGTTTTAATTTAGCCTGGGGGATGTATTGGTTGGTTCCGCAGTTGGTTGGACTTTGAAGTCTACATGTTTTTTCATTTCATCCACAGTAGCATTGTTGGGCTGATATATGCTCTCGGGATGCAAATACCATTCTGTTGCAGACGACTAAACTGCCTTGTGCTTAATTTTTGGAGTAATTCTGAATTCCTACATTCTCGTTGTTCTTTCTATGCAAATTCTGGTGCTCCTTCGGTGTCTTGCTACATTGTCGTCAGCAGTTCTTGAAGGGAATTAATATATAATTGAATAAAGGCTTCGAAGACTCTATCACCAGTATCTTATTCCTCCAAGGTTTACATTATCTGCTAAAATTTCTATTATTACTTCTTACTTTGCTACAATTAGTCATCTCGTTGAACCGGATTGTTTGGATGTTATCTATCATGATGTTTTTGAGATGTTTGATGTGTTGAAGCTCCGTCCTGATGATCAGCAATGTTTTGCTTTTATTCTATTGACTACATCTCACTTTGGGGCTGTTTAAGGCTCCCTAGCCTCAGTTAGATTCTTATCTAAGGTTTGAATTTTTTTTTTCTAATGTATGCTAGTTGCTAGCATTTTTTTTTCTATTGCTCAAACATTTGTAAATATTTTACATTTCACTTTGGAATGCAATTAAGCCTCGTGCTCTTAATTTTGCCCAAAAAAAAATTGGAAAAGGAAGTTTGAGTGACAGCTCATTTACAGCCAAGTGGTTAAAGCGACCTTTCATAACTTCTACATCAAACATTGGATTGTAAATGCAGTGTGATAAAGACACCAAATATTCTTTTTTTTAAGAAGAATTTGAGGGCGTGTTTGCCTGATTCATCCCAAGTAAAGGAAAGAGGACAAATATTCCTCTTTACTTTATAAACCTCTAGTAAATGCATGTGGCACAATTAATGTTATAGAATAGGTTCAAAGATGGGCCATTGGTAAATGAGTAAATGATTTAAATGCTTAGCTTAGCCTCAAGGGATGTATGAATATGACATTTCATTATGTAAAGAATAATACTAGGGTGATCGATAACGCAAAGTAAAAGCATAATAATAAGACAATCTAAGTATAAATAAGATATTGGTACTGTGCACATTCAATGTGAAGCCACTAGTTTCTCATTATACCTTTCTCTTCTTTTTTATACGCATCAAGCCTCGTATTAGGATAAATCAATGGTATCATGGCATTATCTCTTAAGCAAAATTACAATACGGCCAATATGCTTGCAATAAACAGGCCTGGCCTAGATGCTTTAGAGTCTCTCTTTTCCTACTTTTAGAAGTCTTTTTGTTATTTTTATAGTAATGATATGATCAATGGTCAACAAGGGGGATGAATAGCCTTCTTTATAGTGAGTTGTTCAGCTAACTTCATTCTTAATTATTTTGTTTAGTTAGAAGATAGCTGACATAATAAAATATGTTTTAAGGAAAGAGAAGTTCATACGTCATATTGATTAGATGATAGCTTACGGAATAAAATATGTTTAAAGGGGAAAAGGTCCTTCCTTACAAGTCATGTTTTTTGACACTTTACCAAAAAAAGGTTTCATTAGGAAAAGACAATCAATCTAGTGTTGGGCAATTCTAATTACGCGTTGAATAAAACTATATATTTTAAATAAATTCACATTTAACACAGACCAATTAGTAGATATTTTAAATTGTGTTTAGTTCCAGTCCCTATATACTTTAGCCCAGCTATGTACCAAACAGCTTAAGAATAGCCCACTTAAGCGTCCCCATTTAAGATACGATCCTAGCAAATATATTAGAACCACTAGGTTATAACACTAATCACAAACTAATATGAACTATTATATTATCTAAATCGTAGAATTTAAAAACTAAATACAACTGCACTTCCATCATTTTTTTCCCTATTATACTATTTAATTATTACATGTATAATATAAATACAGCAAAAAACAAAAACATTAACAATTTACATAATAATTTTATTAACTTAAGTAATCTATAAATAATATTATTATTAGAATTGTTATTATATTATTAATATTGTGATATGTATTATTATTGTTATTTAATAAATATATTATAAGAATTTCCATTTATAATAAATTATTCATTGTTTACAATTATAATATTTAATTAATTATAAAATTAACTAATTAATTGAATTAATAAAAGAATTAAAAGAAAGCAATGAATTAAACAAATATTTGACTAATTTATATGAATTTTAAATAATTAATTATAGTGCGTTTAAGTCAGTAGGTAAACAAAACAATTCCTCTACTTAAGCTACTTATATATGTTTAAATATAGTAATATATATAATAAGAGCTCCCAAATAGCTCCTAAAAAAATAAAATATTTCTTTTTCTTTCACAAAAAAATAGCATTAAATTATTTAAATTACAAATTCTAATTATCAAATCGTCTGAGAAGCTATTTGGGAGTCAAATAATTTTTTTCTTATGGTGATATAAGAAGGCTAAATTAAATGAACAACCACGGCAAGTTCTCAATTTAAAAATAAAAAATTGGCAAGAGTTTTATTTATTTATAAATAAACATAGTATTAAGTCAATTATTAGTCAAATTAGCACCCAAATATTGAAATTAAAAATAGAGCCCATACTTCTATCACCAAACTCTCATTCAATAAATGAAAGCATGTGCAAAGCGGAGGGCTGATGCTTCTCTAGGGGCGGTGTTAGATTTGTGAAGACATTATGGGGTGGGTGATTACTGTGATTTTCTCTGCAAATCTTGTATTTGCGTCGAATAACATATATCTAAGAAGAATTTAGGGCCTATATATAAGTAGAAAATTTAAATAAAAGTATTTTATCAGATAATATATAAACAAATATAACAAGAATAGCAAACACAGGTTCTCGCACACAGCAAAATAATCGAAAAAAATAATGAGAGTGATATTTTAAAAGAGTACAATATGAGTTTCAATTTGCCATACACACTTCAAATTTGTGATTTGTTATTGAACTTGCAAGCAGTTTGGAATTGTTACAGACTGAATTTTGATAATGCCCTCCTTTGAAATCTAGGTCAAAGATCTACATATAATAAGCACGTAAAATCCTAACAAATCTATGCATTTCGATAGAATACTTGACATTTCTTAAATAAGATAGCCTGCATCAGGCTACAATTGAAACTGCCGTTCTTTCAGAATGATTAATCAAACCCTGCAGATAAAAGAGGATGGGCAATCGATGAAAGAACTATGCTCACCTCGCCAATGCCGGAAGATGCGCCGGTTATCAGAACCACTTTTCCGTTAACATCTTCCTTGTAGAAGGGCTTGATGAAGATGAATGCTATTAGTCTCCAAATCGAAGAGATGGGAAGGTAGAACAATAGGAATAGAGCGATTAGAACATGGATCACAACACTTAGGAAGGTATTGAAAATATCCATCGCCGAATAGGGATTGAGAATGGCGAGTAGGGCATTTTATAAGGGCTAAATGCCATAGTCGCACTTCCTGGAAGCTGGAAAGGGGTCCCGTCACCGCCTGAGGATGAGGTGACTAGAGGAGGGAGCTAAGATACATTGTACATTAATATTTTTTTTGAAAATATTATACATAATAATATATATTAAAAAATAATTATGATTAATTAAAAGAAAAAATTATTTTTAAATATAAATCTTATCAAAAAAAAAATATATTCAATTAATAATCTACTTATCTATATATTTTTATATATACTAATAGTTAAGTACAGCAATTATATTTTTTTGCATAAATATAGAATTTTTCTGTTCTAAATATGCGAATGTCCAATTAAATGTATCCTAGTATTCCTTATTTTTAATAAAATTACTTTTAAAGCGGACCCGGACCTGGCCAATAATCGGGTCAGGTCTGACCCGACCGATAATGTTGTCGGGCCTACTTTTAGCGCTCAGGCTCGTTTTTAATGAAAATAATTTTAATGAATGGATATTGTTTCTATATTTGGCAAAATTCACCGACTTACGAGAGTTTGTAATAAGATATTGAGACCATTTAATGCTAATATGCTTCTTTTTTTGTCTATTTTATTCTCTTAATTATAATTGAAAAATTAGTAATAAATTAAGATTTCAGAATTCTAAATTATAAGAATTAAAATTTATTTGTGCAACTTAGAAAATTTGTGATGTATATATATTCAAAATTTTAATATATTCTTCATCTTATCATTTGTAAAATTTGTGAGATCTCATTTTTGACTATAATGAGAAGAATTATATAATTTGTGAAACAATATTATTTTCCTTATAAATGTTAAAGTTCAATAAATTATATCTATTTTTCTATTTGGGCAAGCAACATTTTTTCAATAAAGATTATTTTAAAAGTAGAGATCATCAATACAAAGTCTATGTTAATTTTATTCTTAAGACAAAAGCCTTACTTTTCTATCTCAAATCAATCTATTTTAGGGATTGATTTGTTAAAATCTAAAATTTAATTTATATTTTAGTTTTGTTATAGCCTAAAATATTGTTACAACCTTAAATTTTGTTGCAACCTAAAATTTCTATCAAATAATTATTATTAAATATAAATTAATATTTTATTAAAGATTAAATATCCAATAATCCACACTTACGAATTAATAATAAAATATTCAACATTGTGTCTAATCTTTGACTTTTAACATATTAATCAAACGCAACAAGCTAAAGATACTGTTTATCATCATTTACTCTTGTTTTTACATACTCATATGCTCAACTTCAGACAATTCTGATAAAATTGCTTGTCAAACAAAATAATATATGAAATAGTTTGGATAATTGAGTAGCTCGAGCTCATTGTTTATCTATTTTTAGTCTGATCGGACAATAATTAGGACGGGGCAGTCCGACATCATGAGGCATAAAGAGCATTTACTGATAATCCTTTGAGGGGGCATGTATAGATAGAAGTTGGGATTTTTTTATGCAACACCAAATTTGAGCCCCGTTTTTTCTCAATTTTGTATTTGTCCAACATAATCATATTTTAACACCATACATCAAACATGAATGTTCTATACTTATTTTTGTGACAACAATTATTTTCATGCTAAAGTTTCAATGTAGTGAAACATGATTTGCATGGGTAAATTATGAAGCTCTTTGCTTTTTGTCAAATGATTATTTGTTCTTATAATAAAATTTGTTATATTGCGGTGATTAGTCTTATGACTAACCGGTATTCATGCGCACTTTTGAAATATGCCCAAATCAGGAGCTCATTAGGATCCTGGAATGAAGGTTGTAAGAGTACGAGAATATTGCTGCTACTGCAGCCACTTAATATTATTATTATTATTATTATTATTATTATTATTAGCTGTATTTCTTATATTTTTCAAAAGTGGTGCAATAATTAAGATCCTTATGATCAAAACAATATTTCTAAAATGTACTTTATAACATAAAGAAGTCATATTTGATAATTATATGTTGTTTCTCTTAAATTACCCAATAAGATCCTACGGCTAAATGATTACTCTTAATGACGGCTTAGCTCCTGCTAATCAGGCATTGGGTCCCCACACCTCATATTTTATTATGTCTAAGAAATTGTTCACATCCATAATAATTTGGGTAACATTTTTATACATTCTGCTTAATTAATTATTCAATCAACAATTTTCAAATAGTTAGGTACACTCCTGGCTATTTATGAAGGAAGTTTTAAATTAGATTATAAATATAGCCATAATATGTATGGAGTCATAAAGTCATACTAGTCATACTAGCCATGTGAGAACAATGTGAGGTGATCTCCCAAGTATTAATTTGTGGTTCTTTATAATTTGTATTTTTTTAATTACAGTAGAATTTTTGTGGTGTAGCTTTGTGATTGTTTTTATAAAAAAGTTTTCTAATATGTGGTTGGTACATTCTCCAATGATAATTTTATATTAATTTTACAAAATGGTATCAGAGCAAGGCTGTTAAGGAATAGAGATTTTTGGGTGCGAGAACATATTTTTTTTGAGGGGGGCATCAATTTGAAAGATAATAATGTGTGCATTATCGAAGGGTAAAGAGACGTGGATATTAGACTTTCAAACAAAATGAGGTGGTACCTGAAGGGAATTTAGCCTATTTCAAGCATGAAGAGAAACTTAATCTCCGTTGGCTAGCTAACTCATACTAACTTCAAGACTACATTCATGAGGGACTCCTAAAGATGATAAAGGGTACATTGGTGGCTGCACGAGGGAGCAAGGAAAGGTTACAATGTGTGATAAGTTTGACTACAACAGCAAGGTGCCTATTAGTCAAGAATAAAGATGAGAAATAATCAAAGTTGTATTTCCCTAAAGACACAATAAATGAGTAATAGAGTGAGAGTGTAACAACTCTAGTTATGTTATTCGTCAATTAGTGGCATAATTGATTCTAATCCTTTTCCATTAGTCTTATAATAGTAATATAAGTCTCCATTTTAAATTTCGTGCTATTTGGAGATTATTTGACAATTTCCAACATTTCCTAATTTTTTAATAATTCTGATAATGCCTAATTTATTTAAACCTCAGAATCAAAAGTGGAGTCTACCATTAAACTCACCACACCCAAATTAGCTAGGGTGATATTTTGGAAGTGTTTGGAAGTCGTCAAATTTTCCCCAAATATTTTAATAATATTTAAATACTCAAAAAATTAAGATAATTAAATTGACCTCTGATCAAATTATCTGATTGCATTTTTGAATTCCCCACACCTCAAATAGGTAAGAGCGAATTTTTGGGATTTTTCGGAATGTGTTTGAATATTTAAAATTAAGTAAATAAATGAGAAAAATATAATTAATATAATATAATGATTTATTTATTTTTATTTTTATTTTTATTATTATTATTATATATATATATATATATTTAAAGTTATTTAAATCTAATTTTAATCTATGGCGGGAATCCCCTACCCAATCCCGAACACCAAACACCTCAGTGGGAACATCTGGTCCGTTGTTTAATAACTAGGGTAGATCTAACGGCCAGTGTTCAATCTGGCATTTAGAATAAATCTGACCAGTATATCTTCATCTGGAATGAACGGCTGCGAACTGTCCCTAGCAGAGGACCGTTGGATTGAAGGATTGGATCGGACGGTCCTCCTGCTTCATCCCTGTACGTCCCTCTGTGCCACTAATGGGCGCACGGAACGTACAATGTGCCTCACCAAAACCTTTCAAGACCCCATTAATGCCCTTTCCTTTGACATTTTTGATCACTCCATTTTTCTTAGCCTCATCTGGGAGCCTGGAGGTGTCTCTGAAGTTTCTCCTTAGTGGCGTTCGAACCCTAATCCTCCATCGGCGAGTTGAACCTTAAGGTACCAATCCTTAATTTTCTTTTAAGTTGTTTATGCATTTTATTTGTGCAATCATTATGCTTCTCAATTTAGAGTATCGCTATAAGTAAAGTAAATTTTCAAATCAAACTCAAATCTCGATCTTAATCTCATTCACTTACCAATGGCCGATTTAAACCCTAATTTCTAAAAGATCTGTTGCACCTAGGGCATCGTCTCATTCACTCCTCCAATGGTAATCGAGTTTGAATCTTAGCTCGTTATGACAGTCGTGAAGTTTACTTCACGCTAAGGTGTGAGCTAATTTGATTGGAGGTCGGAGTCGATCCAAGGCGGAAACCCTAATTTTTTTTATCCTTCTACGAATGGCGTCGGGAACGAAAATGACCGATTTTTCTAAATCGTCCTCGGTTCACGCCATCCGTTCAGATTGAACCGGTCTGCGTTCTTGAATCGCGCCATCATTACGCCTTCTGCGTGTTTTGAGAAGGTGACACGCATCACCTCAATTTCGAGGTTGACGCGTGGTCCTCTGTGCCCACTCGAAATCTGCACTATCATTTTTTTCTGAAATCCTAATAATTGTGTTGTTAGTTATTATTCAGTAATTAGTAATGATGATTAATAAATGTCAATTAAATGCTAATTGTATTTTATTAATAACTTTAGATATACTAAATCAAATAATACAATATTTTATATCATTTTGATTATAAAAATGAGTAGATTAATAATATGCAATTTAATTTTTATTTTGATAATTAATTTAATTAATCAATATTTAAGATTAATTAATTAATTTCAACATTTCATATGACATAATTTGACATTTAATATTCGAATTAAATGATCAAATAGTCCATTTCACTCACAAAAATACGAGGAACAATAATATGAAATCAAATTTAATATTTGAATCCTAATTTTCATAATCACTTTTTAACCCTAATTAGGAGTCACAAAAACCCTAATTTTTTTCAATATTGTCCAAATTTGACATACTTAGTGTCATTTTCCTCCTTATGATATAAGGATTTCAATAATATGTAAATCATTTCCATTATACTACAATTAATAATTTTAGGTTATTGAATCTTAATTATGTGATATTGTGATAATTCTATTTTTCCTAGATTGCATGTTTTAGGTGTTATAAAATCCTAAGATAGCTAACATGTCATATTTATTACTCGCCGTATTAAATTAAGTTACTTTTATTTAAGCTTAGTTCTCATTTTCTAGATATGTGAATTAATTGCAATATGCTTAATTTACCTTTCAACCTTAAGGTAGAAACCCTAGGATTGATTTACAAATTGAATTATAGTTGATCCATAGATCTTTGTAGTTACACCTATTAAGAGTAATTAGTCTTAATGCCTTTGTAATTATAGATTATTGAATCAATTAGATCTAGCCTTTATTGACTAGATTAGAACTTAGTTCATTCATCTTAATCCCTAAAGCCTTCTCTTGAATCTTTTAAGAGCTAATAATAGAAATTCCTAATTTACTTAGAGTAGTTTAAGAATCCTATTAAATTCCTTAAACTTTAGTTATTATGATACTTAGAACTTAAAGTTCTTAAGTTCTACTAATTACCTATTTTAAACCTTTCACTTTATTATAGTCTAGCTAGATTAGTAATTGATTTGTTAGATCCTTCAAACTATAATTTAGCTAGTGAACTTTAGTGAATCTAACTTAACTTCCAATTTCTTAAGTTAGATATTTTTTTAATCTTAATCTCTTCCTACTAGATACCTAAATCTTGATTTAATTATTATAATTGAATCTTATAGTTTAGGATGTGAATAAGAACTAATTTCTAATTGTATCAATTATATTTATAAATTATTTTGTCATATCATATTAATTGAATTGAAACTACTATTTTCAAAACCCCAATTACTACTATATTTATAATTAACTTGAGATCAATATCTCAAAGTTAATTTGGAGCTCAATTAGCTCCAATAATTAAGTAGATCATAAAAATTAGATAACTTTGAATATCACTTAGTTGCAATTATTGAATTTCCTTGAATGCTTGCTTAGATTTGAGCTTTATTCATTGAATCATGCATATAAGACATTGTGCATAAATAAAACTTTCACATTAAAAGTAATAGGGGTTTATAATGATGAATCAGCCTAGGGCAGGCTAAAAAGGAGTAATAAGGAGACCTCACATTCTCAGAGGGTGAATGTGAGTTTTATAAGTTTCGACCCCACTTTTCTTTAGATGTTAAACAGACGTGTTTAACTCCTCTTTTCATTCTGTATGTGCTCGCAGAATGAGTACAGATTAAAATAACTTCAATCAATTAACATGTGATATCTTCTTCAATCTTATAGATTGTTAAGACTCATCATTGCTTCTAGCTATATTACTTTTTAGAATTCTAGACTATGTGAATCTTAGGCTAATAGTCTAAAATCTTCCTTTAATTTCTATACTATACATTTTCTATAATTTAGTATTGTACTTTACTTATTTACAATTTACTTAGATTATAGTGAATGTTGTTAAAATTTTATTTAAATGCTTCACTATTTTTTTTCTTTACTTAGCATAAGTTCATTTGAATATATAAATGCTTTAATTCATTTACTTTCATATGCACATTAGTTTCTTTCTAGCTTATGTAGGGTGCTTTTACCCTTATTCTATTTGTAAGCTATGATGTACCCTTAAGTAAGTATTCTAACTTACTTTGTCTTTTTCTTACTTACTTTTCCACACTTGTATGCTCACCTTATTGCACCCATGCTTGTGCTTATCTTGTAACTAATAGTGATATCCAATTAAATAATATTATGCTTAGTCAATCTTAAAATGTACTTAGACTGTTTAGTCTAACCAGATTTTCTATTTCTTGGCTTTGCCCTATCACATTTAAATGTCAAAATGTGATAGATCGGGTGCATTTGAAGGCTAGTGGAGCTGGACCAAGTGTTATAAGCTAGCTGCTTCCGCTTATAATAAAAATAAAAGATAGCTTATAATTAATTTCAAGTGAGCTTTATTTCTTACTTCCTTTTATGTTTACTATTGGTTTGTAATTAATGTTATTTACTTTACTTTTACTACACTTATGTTGGAACTTAGTTTATATTAAAATGCTTGTGATGAATGAATGGATGGATGTAATTGAATGGATGTAAATAAATATTAATTAAGTCATTAGTTGCATACTAAATTGCTTATAGAATTGAAGAATAATTTCATATTTAAGTTGAATTTTTTATCATCCTTAGTATGTGTTGAATGTTGTGAATTGAGCATACCTTAGAGTAGATAAATGTCACACATGTATTTTCTCACTTTAAACTTTTAAAATTGGAAATAAGCAATCCCATGTAATGGATTGACTTTACTTTAGAATTGGAAATGAGTAATCCCATATAATAGATTGACTTTATATTAAAATTATAAATGAGTAAATCATATGTAATGGATTGACTCTATATTAAAATTGGGACTAAACAATCCTATGTAATGGATTGATTACATGTTAGTGTTAGGTTGTCTTTCTTTCAATTATAACTTCCATTGGAATGGAAGTCTTGTATGTCTACTTTGCAGGTGTTTCTTTAGCCATTTTCAGCATAAATTCTGCCGAAATTTTTAAGAAATTAATAGCTTATAACTTTTATTGAAAATTGTAGACTTATGTTTCATGTCCAATTGCTTTTAAATTACATTCTCATATATAAATTCATGTATTGCATCTTCATATGTAATTTACATAACATATTTCACAAAATTCCCTTCCATCTTAACTTAAGATCCTCTTATAAATCTTTGGTCAAACACAATATCTAATGATTTGAATTAGTTTCCTTCTAATCTAGTATTAGATATTGTGGTGATATATCAATGTTGAGTTAAGTGATTCTCGATATTGGGGTCATCACAACGGGGATCAGCCCTAATTTTTTAGGGCATGGGACGGTCATGGTAACGGTAAGGACTGTAGACTAAGTCCAAATTCAAGTCTATTAGATTTGATCGATCCTGATCGGGTCCGCACAATATGCAATCCATGGCACGAAATAGGTTTGCGAATTGAGAATGCATTGATTGAATAAGGGGGTTAAGAGATCGAAGTACCTCGAAATTGATGGTTGAGGGCGAAAGGTCGGTCCGAAGCTCCCACTGCTCCCACGATGCGCCAACCTTGGTTGAACCTGCGGCTTAGAGCTTAAGGGAGATCCGGGGGAGCTTCTGAGGCTCCGCCGCACACGGCGATTGGCCGCGTGCCGCGGCCGAGGCAACGCGTGTCGCGTGCCCTACTCTGAGAGGAAGACGCAGAGGACAGATTGGGGACCATCGGATCGTGTAATTGAACAGCTTAGGATAATCGTCTAATCCGACGACAAGAGAAGATGGCATGCGAGATTTTGGCGGCGCAAGCGACGGTGCCATCAGTTATGGAATATAAAATTAATATTTTAATTTAAATTTTTCAATTTTCTTAATCCAAATTAATTGCTTATTTGTATTCAGAACATTTCCAAACATTCACTTCTAGCTAATTGAGGGGTGAGAAACACAACATCGAGGTCAGATTTTTGATCCGATGAATATTTTAATTTCCTAATTTTCAGGGTATTAAATATAAATAAAATATTCGTCAAAATTTTGACGACTCCCGATTGATATGAAAACATCACCCCTAACTAATTTAGGGGCAATGAGCGCAATGATGAAGTCCGTTTTTTGATTTGAGGTCAATTTGGACATGTCAAATTTTATGGTTTCTGGATTTTCTAAGAATCAGGATTTGATTCATTTGACTCATGATTTAGACAATGACTTATGGGATGACTCCTAATAATTTAATTAAACCTATGATCAAAATTAAAATTAAGATTAGTCCTAATTGATTAGGGTAATAACCTGGGTTGTTACACCCATATTGAGTGACATTTTGGTCACATCCTTGGAGCCTTGAGTATGATTCACCCAATTAGAGTAAGGATTTATAATTTTGATAAATTTCTGGTTATTAAATAGAATTTAATTGAGCTCGGATTATTGGTTGGTTTTGATCATGCATACCCATGGTGCTGAGTCACTTCAGTAATATTCATGTTTGGATGAGTCACTCCAATGTGGACTTACGACCAAGTGCTTTCCTAAGGGATAAACCAAATATGATCCCGCTAGAGTAAATCCTCCATACTTAAGAGTGTGAATTAGAATATTAGTTTGGAGAATAATAACTGCAATAGGGTTTTGCCTCCTATATTGTGTGCACCTCGATAAGTGCAGTTATAAGTAAATTAAGTGCTAAACTCACCCTCTTGGGAACATACAACTATGTGTATACAACATTTCTAATTGGTTATTTTAAGTAAAGACCATAAACAAGAGAAATTAATTATTAAAATTAAAATTTAGGAGTCAATTTTTTTAGTAGGATTCTGTACAATGGAAATATTTGAGTCATAATCTAATTTTAAAGCATTTTTGAATTTTCTAGATTTTTAAATCATGTAGTGTAAAGGCATGAGCATTAGCATAAGCATGATGTATGAGTATCAGTGATGATTTATGAGTTACAAAATGTTGCATACATCAACAGGGGAAACTCAGGATATTCAGACATCATAGTAAACTGTATTTCCAAACAAGATGTATGTAAACATTGGACCATACAACTCATAGCAGTTCAGTGATAGTTCAGTTGCATATCAGTGGCATATAATATTGTGGCATATTTAGATGCATAATTTCAATGGCATACAGCATAATTTTACATGCTATTTACTCAATTTCAGATCAGATACTGTTTTTGTTTGTTTTCAGTATTCAGTATACAATTAGCTTTTCTTTACTCAATTTTATATAGTTGTAGTTATTCAATTACTTTTATAGTTTTTTTGCAACTTTGTTTACGTTATAGTTAAATGTAAATAATTAGAACTGTTTATATTAGTTTCAATGTGTTAGATTTATTGTCTAACACGTTGTACTTTTGGGATCTGATAATTTGTTAGATCTTGAGCAGCATATTGAGTTAGGTCAGGAGGACTCTCAGGAGATTCAGGAGGAGTTTGTGGAGCTTTAGTGAACCCTCCTTCAGCCTTGCCATTTTCTTTCTGTGTTTATTTTAGTTTAATAGTTAGACTTTATTTTAATATTATTTTAATAAATAGTTTGTAATAATTCTAGAAGCATTTACTTTTCTGTTCTAAGATAAATATTCATATTCAGTTCTAAAATGAATGTTCTGGATGTATGATTAACTTCTGCACTCTGATTATATATTACTTATACTTAGTATTATCATGTGATCAGCATATTGAAAATGCTGATATTTATACATATACTGGATTCTTCATGTTGTATTTTATATTCAATGTATGTATTTGTCTAATACTTATGATAAGGATGCTACTCTTATCTTAAGTATTAGCTCTCAACCCTCTTTTGGAGTTGAGTCAGCAGCCTTCAGTTGTAATTTCAGCTATTCGGGGAGATGGGATATTCCTTCCCGAGTGGCGCACCTGTGGCGACCGGGGATCGAAGTTCGAGAGTCTTTAAAGAACAATTCATCTAAATTGAAAATATATAAACTTTTATATAATTCAAAAAGTACATAATAAAATAAAATAATATAATCCACAGTCCTTTTATACATAGAGCCAAAATATATATAAAAAGTTATAATAGTTTGAATTTTATAATATATGAAATAAAATATCTACATTCTTCTGCTTTTTTAAATTCTTCCTTTTTTAATTTGGCAGATCTTCTAAATTTTTTAATTATCAAAACCTGAAAAATTCAGTTTACCAGTCATGTAGGAGTACGCAAATTGTTCTTATAAGAATAAATATAGCATCCTATAATATGTATGAATCACATATGAAAATAACAGAAAGACTGCAAATAAAGTAAGCAATTTTCAAATGCAATTTCCGCCCTGCAAAATAGCTATGAAAATCAACATATATAAAATAAATTTTATCAAAAGCATTTGTAACAATAAGTTGAGTCCGGAGACTCCTGAGCCCAAATGGGTAAACCCATAGGCATAACTTGTAGGAAGCTTATCTCGCCACCTGTCGGCAGCTTACTCAAATAATAATCATCGGTGTGTCTTTCTTCTAGATTTGCCTACTTCCTACAAGATGCTAAATCCCTCCATATAACTCCCAGGGGCTGCTAGCTAGCCCAATCTGTACAGATTCCGGTGTTGCGTTCCACCCTCCAACGACAAACACCACAAAATATATATATTGTGTTTCATTTTTTTTGTTACATGTTATTTGATATAAATCTTTTACAGATTAAAATGTGGTAAGCAGTGCAAATAATACTCAAATGGAAAATGGCTCAAATAAGAATACTGAAATAAAATTTATAACTAAATTTGCGTACCTGACTTATTTTAATAAAATCAACCAAATTTAATTTCTTTGATCTGCCAAAATAATGAAATCTATTAATTTAATGTCTTTATTATGATTAGGTTTATAAGATGACTATTTTGATTTATTTGAATTATTTTTATGAAGTTATATAATTATTTATATCTTATAAGGTCAAATTGGAAATTTAACCTTATAAGGGTATTTTAGTAATTTTACCCTTAATAGAATATCAAATTTATGTTAGTTTATTGTAGATTATATCTTAAGGTTTCTATAAAGTCTAAAATTATTCAATTCTGATGTAAATTGACTAAGTTATAGCTAATCTTAATTTCTATGGTTAATAATTAGGGTCAAATATGACTAGTGAGTGATTAGTGAATTTAGTCACAAAATTATTAAATTAATTATACATTTAGGTTCTAATTCACTTTATAAGTCATTTAAAACTGAAATCACTAAGTTTGGATTATTATATTTGCTAATATTCACTAATCAAGTTTTAGAATAATTATGGTTAATTAGAAGATCTAACCGTTGGATCCTAAATATTTTTGCAGTTTACTGAAATTTAAAATTTTTTGATCTAAATGGATATTTAAATTACCTAATTTGGAGCTAAATTGACTAACTTATGGCCATTTGAAGTTTCTAAGTTTAAAGGCTTAATTAGGATTAGGTCCTAATTGTAATTAGTTTAATTTAAAACCAAACAGCAAAATTAATACTTCTAAATTATTCTTTATGATTTTCTGAGCATTTTAAGACCCATATTTAATAAGTTTGGGTTAGTATGTGCAAAGTTATGATTATTGGAAGTTTTGTGACATTTTGTAAATATTCAAATGCCCTAAAATGTCACTATATGAAATATTGCTCCTACTGAAATTTGATTGGCATCATAATATTCCTTATATTTTTCTGGTTAATTTGGTATATTAAATTGTATAATTTGGTTAAGTATTTTAGGAGTTTTGGATTTTTAAAGTTTTAGGATTTTATTTAATTAAATGTATTTATTAATATTTAATTTTAGTTAATTAATTTAGAAATGTTTATTTTCTGTTAATTATTCATTTTATTTTATCTGTTTTTTAATTAATATATTATTTATTATATTTTCTTGATTATTATTTATTAATATTTTATTAAATATTAGTTATATTAATTATATTTTATATTAATGTTTTTATTTAATCTTAATTTATTTATTTATAAGTTTTCTGTTTATGTATTTTGATTATTTATTTTACTGTCATATATATTATTTTTAATTTTAATAAGAATTTAAATTAGTTAAATATATTATTTTAATTAATCTGTTTTATTTTATTTAATTATTCATTTTCTGTTTTTATATTTATATGTATATTAGTATACAAATATAATTATGTTATAAGTAAATATATTACATATTTTTATCTTACCCATATTTTAATAAATATTATTTTAATTTGATATGTATATATACATACAATAGTATGTGTATATATAAATATAAAATAATTCTGCACTTTATACAATAATATCCCTATTGTAAGATTTAATTTATAAGTATATATATCTTAAAGTGATTTAATATATACATATGATTTATATAACTTAATATTTAATTATATTAACTAATAATATATGCAGAATTCAGCAGACGGCGGGTCCACCAACAGACACGTGGCGCTCTGTTACTCGTCGAAGCTAAGCAGTGGGCCCCACGCGTAATGATGCTCTGGCTTTGAGACAGCGGCGACTGAAAGCGGACCCCACCATACGACACGTGTCACGATATGATACGTCTAACCGTATCTGTGGGTCCCATGTTTTGCTCTGTCAGCGCCAGCGGTCCAATGCGGCCCGCTGTTTGGCCCGATTCGAAGCGACCTGATTCGAAGCGAATCGACTTAGCGTCGCTTCGTCTTCTCGAAGGAGCGAGGCGCGAAATTAGGGTTTCAGAAAAAAAAATTTGATCGGGGGGGTTTCGGTGATACGATCTATCGAATGATTCGATCGATCGTATCACAATATTAGGTATAAATGAAAATATAAGGACACATAAAGATTCAGGGCGAGTACCTTTACAGATAGCTTTAGGGTTTCGAACGATCTTTATTTGGCTCGTCTCTTTGTGATTGCGAAGATGGATCAGTAGGGGATTTTAAATTAGGGCTTAAGTGGTTGAGGAAAGGCGGTGGATGCGCGGAATCGGTCGCTGATCGACGCGCCGTAAGGAGGTCTCGCCGCGTGTGGCGTTAGAGGATGCGTGCCTTAACGCCGAAGGAGGAGAATCTCGGGCCGTTAGATCTGATCGAACGATCAACGACCCAGATTGAACCCATCATGACTAGCGGTTCGAATCCGTGGTTTCTTTGAACCGGGCAGTACCGGTTCAGGCTAAACTGGCCAGCTTAGGAAAAAGGTGGACGTGGCTTGAAAATTCGAATTTAATATTATTATTTAATGTATTTGAATAAATTTAATTAATTAAACTTAATTTAATAGATATTTTCCAAAAATTTTAAAAACATTATTTTAGCTAATTGAGGGCTTCTGAACACAATTGTGCACTCGAATTTTTGATCCGACGAGTATTTAATTACTCAAATTTTCAGGTATTTAAATAATATTAAAATATTCGTCGAAAATTCAATGACTTCCAAATGCGTTCAAAACTTCACCCCTAGCTAATTTGGGGTGGTGAATGCAATGGTGAAGTCAGATTTTTAATTTGAGGTTTAAAATTATTTAAATATTAATAAACAATTATAAATGAGATTTTGGTATTTCACAGCACCGCTCCGCTGCTGATATTGATTATATTATCTCTTTTGCGCGTGGCAACGGGGCGGGGTGCTACAATGTGCCACATGATGAGATGTATAAAGGATGTTCAAGAAAGGCACAAACCTGACAACCTAGAGATTTTATCTTGTGCAGTCTTAGTATGTGATATGTGGCAGGTTGAACCACATTATGCCTCCAAGGTGTGGTGGTTCGGAAATCAAGATCGAAAATTTACAAGCATTAATTCACCCTAAACATCATTAAATGACAAACTATTCATCTAACATTAATTACAAAGCCATAAATTTAATACATTACATAACTCAGCCCATTAATACATATTAAATTAGAATAATTAATTATGTATTTAAATATGATGCATAGTGTTTATATATTGGTGGTATTGTTAATCTTATATTAGACATTACATATCATTTTATCAAGGAGTGAAAATTACAAGCTTTAAGTGAGCTCATTTCTTAACATATTTTTCTTAAAAAGACAATTTAATCAAAAACAATTTTCGAATTCAACAAACTCCATTGTTAATTAGTGAAGAGAGTCTATTATCTTGCTCATTTCCTCGAGCTTTTTCATCCTCAGATTCTCACTCTCACTCACAAGCTGTCAAAATATTAATCGAATATCAGGCAAATGAATGAACTTACGATAAGATCATAAACACAAATAAAAAGAAAATTAAACTGAAATCTTTTAGAAATACCTCCATTAATTTATTGACCAGTTGAGCCTTCTCTTTGTTCTTCTCATTGAAGCTACCGACAGCATCTGTATATTCTTTCTCCTTGAGCAATAACAAACACTTAGAATAATTGATTGCTAACTGCTAAAAATATTAACATTATGTGCTCAATCAAAGATACGAAGAACACTAATTATTTGATTAAAGTTGAAGTTTTGAATTCAAATCATTCATTAAAAAAAAAAAATCAGTAATGAAGTAAAACCTTCCTGAGGCAATTCTGTCCAAGTGGCTTTAGCTCGCGATTAACTGAATCAATCTTCTTCCGAATTGCTGTGACTTCCTTTCTGGTGGGATCAGCCATTGTTTCGAGTTCCTACAGCAAGTACATAATGATGATTTGTATTTTATAATTAAGTTTAATTATGTTAATGAGAATTTATAATAGTTTCCTTTACTCAATCTCAAGAATATAAATCTTCATTGAAAAGATACAAGATTTATAGGTAAACAACACACTCACAGTTTATTTTATTTTAAAAGAAAATTATTAAATTTTATGCAAAATTACTTGCTTAATGAATTCAAAAAGAAATTTCTCAGATAGTTTGAGCCTCTGAAGTGCAAATAATTATGCTCTCCAACGAACAGATTTAAGCTAATGAACTTTTACACTCTGTTAAGAAAATAATTTTGCAGTTCAAATGATTCTCCAAAAATTTGGATTTATAATTTGTTCATTGTAATGAGTGCTTCTGCTTCACAAGTTTGCAGTTCATATTTACTTTTACATTACTAATTATTTTCAAATATACTTATAATTTCCATTGAAATCATGCAAAAAACTCAAATTAAAATACTTACATCTCGGATTTCAGACAAAAATTTGGATTCTTTTTCTACTCTCCCCAACTGAGAGAAAACCCTCTCTCTAACCTCTGTTTTCTTCCTCTCAATCTCTTCCTCCTTTGCTCTGAATGAAGAGAGGGCTGATCTCTGCATCACTTCCTCTTCCCCCGTTTCTTCACTGCTGGTTTGGCTTTCTCTGTAGATGATGAGCCCGGATTCCTTCGTGCGCATAGAATTTTTATGCGACCGCTCTCTTACTGCTGTGTCCTGCATCTTCTCTGCTTATCCCTTTCTATCTCTGTTGTTTTCTCTCTGTTTTTGCGAAGAATGTTCGAGGGTTTTCTTAAACCATGAAAGGTCTCTCTGTTATCATCCAAAAGGAGTGCGCTTGAAGTAAAAATACTGCCAAATTATGCACGCTCAAGTAACATATTTTTTTTATTTATCAGAAATATTTCAATGCCTTCAAAAAATAATTTATATATTTTTTTAGATAATTATTTAATTTTCTTTTAATTATTATGAGTTAAATACTATTTTTAAATAATTTAATATATATTTAAAAGTATTTTAACGGCTCTCTCCTTTTATTTTTATTAATCGAAATTATTTTATTATTATTATTATTAAAATTTATCATATAATTTAAATGGGGTCTTACTTTTGTATAATCACAAAATTTTAAATGATATTTTCAAAATATTAACCTTTAAATGATAAAAGAGATGTAATATGAAAAAAATAAACAATGCTTATAATTAAATAATTCATAATTTAAACATTAAAAACATTATTTAATTTTCAAATAACGATGATTAAGATTTTTATTTGAATATGTATTGTACATTTGATTTTATTTTGTGAGAAAAAAAAGATTATTTAAAGGACTAAAAATTCTTTAAATATTTAATACTTAATTTTGATATTTATTCATTCACACATTATTAAAATATAAAGGGATATTCTGAATTTGTGAAAGAAAAGGCTGTGCTTAGGAAACAAGGCATGATAGAGTAGAATGAAAGGGTGGGCTTCCTCCTGTGCTGTGCTGCTGCTGCTGCAGCAGGAGAGACTTGAATGAAAAGATACGCAGTGAAGGGTGCTGTCTTTCACCAAACCCTTAACATATCTCAGCTTCCCAAACAAGAATCATTCTTCTTCTCTACTTATTTTTATTACTGGTAGAATTTTTTCTATTATAGTATGTACTCTTGAAGAAGAAGAAGAAAATGCATTGATGGAGCTGAGTTCAATTGAGTTATGCGATGGATATTCCAACCTAAAAATAGAACTCATTTTTAACCATAAGAATCAATCACTAATTTTCTAGTAAAAAAAAAACTTTTGCTTTAAAGCAACAACAAAAACATTCCTAAAACCCAAATAAACCATCTATAATGAAGTTCTGAGTTCACAAGGTTACTTCAAGAATAATAAAGATATATAATAGTAAGAATAATCTGCTCAAGCATGACAGCTTTTTTATTGCAGAATGGTATTAGCTGCATTTTATTGAGAACGATTGCAATAGCACATAATTTTTTCCCATTAAGCAAGCATTAATAGCAATCATTACATCATTAAACATATTTCAAATTCCATAATGGATACTTTATAAGAAAAACCAAGATTTTTGGAAAACAAAATCAACAAAAAGCATAATATGCAGGCAAAAGCATTTCCCGTTTAGATTTTACAGCCTCTTCAATTCTATGCACCACTATTTGATCTTGCTGTCAAATCCACGTTTTCTTTCTTTCTAGGAGCTTTATTGAAGCTTTCCCTTACTAAATGAACAGCCATTGACTCTAACCTTGGCAGCCTTATTATTAGCTCCAGATTTAGTAGATTGCCGCTTCCTCTTCTTTCCAAGCCCTTTAGCACCATTCTCCTTTTCAGAATCAATGTTCAAGGACTTGAGCGACTTTTCGCCAAGCACAGCACAATCGTTTTTGCCCACGGATTCATCATCCACCAAACCTTTGTTCTCGATCAAGTCACTGTCATCCAAGCCAATAACAGAATCATTATCACCATTCCGTGTGTTTGGCTTCCCATTCTCGGCCTCCTCAGCATCATATTTATAGTCATTTTTATAGTCATCATTCTCAGCAGCATTCTCTTCCTTGATCTTCTGATGAAGAGAATCTATCAAATCCATAAGCTCTAGGTTTACCTGGAAGAAGCACCAAAAGAGTATAAAATAATGACTTGTGATATATTATATTTCCAAGTATAAAAATACTATTGATAGAATAATCATTTGAGTGATTCCTAACTAGCTTCTTCCAATATAGATCTCTATCATCTTGCACTCTTTCCATGTCATTAAACTTCTACCTTGGGCCAAACGAAGACATCATTGCATCACTTTTGAGTATTGCTTCGTAAACCCACTAAGAGTTTCCTTCTAATTAGTAAAGAAGATGGAAACTTGCCTCAGTCATGCTGTTTTTCTCTCAAATAGAGCCTGTCCAAGCTGCAGGACTAAAAAGAAATACACTACACAACTTCACCAAAAGCTTAAACATATTATTGACGCATCCAGCCAAACCTTCCAATCAACCTACTACTGTTCACTTTCGCCCTAATGACTTCACAGTTTTATCATGGGTATGTGCACCCCCTAAAAACAACTTGTAATAGCACAAAACTCTCAACCGTCAAAAATATTATCAATTTACAAATTATAACTTTTGGCAAGTGTTTCAATCATTATCACTACTTGAAGAGCTCCGCAGTTTCACGAGATGAATACCTAATTATTTTGGCAAAATATATAAAACTAAACAAGTTAGAGAAATAGGCCGAATACCAAAACAGCGATAATTATGTGTCGCACAAAACTTGGGTATTTATATATTTATATATTTAATACCTTACAAAACACGTAATCATATATTATTTTCCCTATTTCGGATGATCAGAAAAAGCTAATGTTGATAATAATTTTGTTATAATAATAATGAATCGGTGGTAGTTTTGTAAAATTTTATTTTAGATGTTAAATATGTAAATAAGAAAGAATTCCATGGAAATGTATGAAATTTCTCGGATAAAATTTTAAATACTACATATCCAACACCCAAATGAATATTACAGAATAAACAATTTCATCCCACCATTTCTAAAGTGCATAACACCACATATTTAATTATAAACAGAAGAATCTAAAGCCTGATAGCGCAATAGTAATTTATTTATAAATATTTAAGTATAGCTGATCAATAGGTAGTACTAAAGGATTTTGGTGATAAAAGAATTCCAAAATAACAGTAATAATCATAATGCATGTGGACATGCGTATATCATATATACCTGTGGATTTTGCAAATAGTCACGAATGTCTGCGGTGCACGAAGGGCACTTTTTTACAATCTTCTGTGCCCTAAGGGTTCGACCTCCGCTTGTCCTTTCCCTTGTGAAAGACTGATTATCATAAGCATCCAAGAGGCACTTCTTGCAGAAATTGTGAGCGCATGGCGTTGTTAGGGGAAAAGTCATAACCCTTGTGCAAATCTCACATTTAAATTCTGTAATATGGAAACAAAACTTGTAGAGATCTTTAAAAGTAACCCCCTAAAAAAAGTGTATTTTCAAATTCATGCAAAACCTTTAAGCAGCCTGTCTTTCACGTTGGTGCTTTTAACCCTTCGTTTTCTTCCATTCATATCTTCGATGTTTCCTGCAGCAATTATCTTTTTGCTCTGTGGTGGAGACTTGGCCCAATCCCATCCATTCTTTTCCTATGAAAAAATATTTAAAATAAAAAAAAAATATTTCTAAATACCACAAGAAAAGCTTTTATAATGTGATTCAGAGAGCATATATTTATTTATAGTGCTTACATTATAATCCCATGCAGGCTCTCCTTTCCTTTCTGTGATATCACTGGCAAGCTTCAATTCCTTGATATCAGGTAATGGTCGAGGGCGGTCACCATTCTCATCACTGCCAACAATTTAGAAGGTAAAAAGCATTAAGTAGACAGTCTTTCAGGTTTAGAATAAAGTAATCTTTCTGTTCCTGGATTGATTTCACTGAAGCAGTATAGCCAATTCTTTACTATTACAAAATAGTGGTTCTTAAAATATAACAACAGCATCTAAAGCACAAAAGCATTCAAATAAATACGCAATAGAATACACTTAAAATGTAAATACCACAGCACTCTAGAGTAAAAAAAGAGCGAAATGAACATTTGCTTGAGCCCGCTTACAAAGAAAAAATGTGTGAGAATTTCAGCTGTCCTGGTTAGCCAAATTTGCAAATCTTTGCGGCACAGTAACATTTTCCAAATTAATAACTTGTGAATTTTTTCGTTCATTTTTAATTTTACATTTTTGTTGGGAAAACTGCAGTATGTTTTGGAATGAGTGTCCGACTTTGAAAAAAGAACTTTCTAATTACAATGAAGTTATAGTATGTTTTGGGATGTGTCCTATTTTGAAAAAGAAACTTTCTAATTACAATGAAGTTATAAATTCTTTTTGTATTATTATTTAAATAATATAAAAAATCCTATAATATTAAAAAGCATACGAAGGAGCTGCTAAAAGTCAAAAGACATTACTATTTAAATACAAAAATCATTGTTGATTTCACTTTTAGCATTAAAACTATGTGAATAATCCTATCATAATGAACTTAAGTCTTTAGCTATTGAGACTGGTTCCCACATGCATTACTTACTAACCATTTTAACATGCAATTCAAGCCTGAAAGACATTACAAAATGTATTAAAAAAGCATCAATAAACTTTCTATGTAATTGAATAGCAGAAGTTTGAATATAATGTAGCTGAGATGTCAGCAACCTGCCAACTATAAACTAATACATGTTGAGATCTCTTATGATATAAATCAATACGGAACAATACTTGAGATATTGAGAAAAACAAAATAAAGCAAGAAACAATCGCAGCATGCAAATAATCACAGTCACAAGTCAAAAGAATTTACGTGGTTCGGTACTAACATCTACGTCCACGGAGAGGAAAGCAAATGGAGTTACAATGAGTTTAGGGTTTACAAACCCTCCAGGAGCTTTATATTCTTTGCAATGGAGCAGCCACCACACACTAAAAGAAAAAATTCTCAACTGCAAAGGCCTCACCAATGTGAAATGCCAACCTTTGAAACTCCTCAAATATATTTCCTTAAGTATACGGCTCAATTTTGAACCATAAATGGTCCAAAATACCCCCCCAATTTACTTAGGGCGAAACCTGAACCAGAGCATAATTCCGTAAGGTGCTACGGCGCGCCGTAGTGCCCGGGTCTCAGGTTGCCTGCTGCTGCGGCGCTGTAGCACCCGCGTCTCAGGTGCCTGCCGCCGTGGTGCGTTGTAAAGCCCACATCTCGGGTACCTGCCGCTGCGACGCGCTGTAACGCCAAATTCCGCTCCGGCACGCTGCAGTGCCCACCTCCAACTTGCTTCTTTTTAACAATCTCCACCTCAGATCTCATGTGCTTCACATGAGAGTTGACTTCTTTAAGCTCTTTATCAATGTAGTTGCACCAACTTGGTTGCTTACATATCCCTGTTCCAAGGGAATCAAGCCATCCGTAGTTCTAACAAATGAGAAACCTATAAATGCTTCTCCAAATTCACCAAAGATTTACAATGGGTAAATTTTTGAACAGTGAGCACATTTGTCATCATATCCGCGGGATTATCTTTAGTGTCGATCTTCTCTAATAAGATCTCACATTCTGCAATTACATCTCGAACAAAATGATGTCAAACATCAATATGCTTTGTACGAACGTGACAGACCGGATTAGTAGCCAAAAATATAGTGCTCTAGCTATCACACTGAAATACTACCTCCTTTTGCTTCGCACCCAAATCTTCCAACAAACCTTTCATCCATATAACTTCGTTGAACGCTTCATTAACTGCCATATATTCAGCTTCTGTCGTAAACAGGGCAACTGTAGACTGAAGGGTTGATCTCCACTCTACTGGAGCTCCTGCTATAGTGAATACATAACCATTTGTGGATCGTCTTCGAACCAAATCTCCGGCATAGTCGAAGTCCACGTATCCAACGCATAAATCAGCTATTGAGGACTGCTTCTGAAATAATAGCCTTTTAGGTACTAAAAAATTCCCATCAATGCTTGCTAGTGATCCTTCCCCAAATTGTGCATGTATCGACTCACAACTCCAACAGCTTGAGCCAAATCTAATCTAGTGCAAAATCATGGTATATATCAAGCTCCCAACTGCACTAGCATATGACACTGTGTGCATTTCTTCTTTTTCAAAATCTGTCTTTGACATTGCTCGGACAGATAAGCGAAAGTGAGGTACTAGAGATATACTCACAAACTTTGTAGTGTGTTCAATTCTAAACCTCCTCAGCACCTTCTCTAAATACCCCTTTTGGGTAAGCCAAATCTTTCCTGCCGTTCCGTCCCTACAGATTTCCATTCCCAATATTTTCTTTGCCTCTCCCAAGTTCTTTGACATACAAAATAAGTAAATGAAGTTACATTGAGGCAACTTCTTGAAATACACACAATGATCAAACTAGCTTCTTTAGTACTCCTTTTGCATGAATTGATCAAATTTCATATACCATTGTCTTGGTGATTATTTTATCCCATAAAGAGACCTATCCAATTTGCATACCAAGTCTCCTTTTCCTGGCTCACTGTACTCCGGGGGCTGCGCCATAAAGATCTCCTCCTCTAGTTCTCCATGCAAGAACGATGTTTTAACATCAAGCTGCTCAAGCACCAAAGCTAAGAGCACGCGGATCGATGAGTGCTTAACAACTGAGGAGAACACTTCATCATAGTCGAGCCTTCTTTTTGAGCAAAGCCCTTGGCCACTAATCTTGCTTTGTAGCGCACATCAGCTTCTAAGGATCCTTCTATCTTCACATACACCCACTAGCACTCACCACAATCCTCTTGTCAACTGGATTATACACTTTTAAGCCCATCACTCCGCACTGAAAGCCCACGAAAATTGCTTTTCCTCACCCACGGTTCAAGTTTATCCTTCCTTACATGATAATAAACTGGGCTGCCAAAGATCTTCAGTTGATCAAAATCTGTAGCAAAATATCCGGATCAAACTCAATTGGAGTCTTCTTGTTTAGTGCTGCAGATGACAGACGGTTTACCAAGTAGCATGCATAGTCTAGGGCCTCCGCCCAATAGACTATCTTTAACCCAGCATTGGACAACATACACCGCACATTTTCCACCAAGGTATGGTTCATTCGCTCTGCTACCCCATTCTGATGCTGTGTTTCTCTTACAGTGAAATGACATTCAATCCCTGAATCTTGACATTCCTTTACAAAAGAATCAGATGCAAACTCTTTGCCATTGTTCGATTATATCATCTTGGTTCTCTTGCCTGTTTGATTCTCCACCATCTTCTTTCAATTTATGAAAACCTCCAGTACATTTGCTTTGCCCTTCAAAGTGAACACCCATACAAATCTAGAGTAACATCTATAAAAGAAACAAAATACCTTTAACCGCCAAATGATGTAGTCTTCATTGGTCCCCAAACATCTGTGTGTATATATTTTAATATATATCTTTGGTGTTGTGAAGGCCAACACCAAAGGGCTTGCGTATTTTCTTGCCAAAGATATAATGCTCACAAAATTGTAGTTTGCAAAAATTTATACCTTTAATGAGTTCATCCATCTCCAATGCCCTCAGTGAAAGTTACCCTGCATGTGCTAGCCTCATATGCCACAATGTCATGGCATCTTCAGTCTTTAGCCATAGCTACTGAACCTGTCACTGTACTTCATTGCAGGTAATAGAGGTTCTATTGTCCGACTCCTCTCAAATAAGTCATAGCATCCTTGCTGATCTTCAAGACCCCTGCCTCAATCACCACCTTAAATCCCTTGACTTCTAAGGCTCCAATAAACAATAGGTTCTTCTTCATCTCCGGTACATATCTGACTTCTTTCAATTCTTGGATTGTTCCTGCATGTGTCATAATCAGCACACTTCCAATTCCTGCAATTCAACATGTGACATTTTCCCCCATTGTGACAGCGCCGCTCTCCGTTTCTCTATATGAACAAAACCAGTCCTTCTGGGAACATATGTGATATGTCGCACCAGTATCCATAATCCAATTGGAGCTATCAGCTACTAAACCCATAGAAATAGTAACAAGAGACATATCTAAGTCTGAACCCTCCACCACATTCTGGATCACATTAGCCTTAGCCTCGGAAGATCTACTCGTCCGCTGCTTGTTTCAACTTTGAGCAGTCCTTCTTCCAATGTCCTACTTCCAAACAAAATGCGCACTGATTGCGCCCAATGCTTCGGCCTCTAGATTTTCCGCTTTTCTGGAAGTCTGCATTCTTCTTTGGCCATTGCTTCTTTCTCTCTAATCTTCCTCTTTGGAGTGTAAGAGCCTCTGTCATATCTGATTTGTTGGACTCTTTATCCCTTCTTTTGAACTCATGATTCACTAGGGCTGTCGTCATCTCCTCATACTTCAGAACCTCCTTCCCATGGATCAAAATCATGGTGAAGTGCTCCTACTCATTTGGCAATGAGTTCAATAATAATAGGGCCATATTTTCATCCTCCACAGTCTCATCCAGATTCAGCAAATATGCCAACAATTTCATGAACTCATTTAGGTGCTCATCTATAGAAATTCCCCTTCTCATCTGAAACCTGTAGAGCCACATTTTCATGTGGAGTCGATTCTCCAAACTCTTCGTCAGATACTTGGCTTCTAAGAATCTCCACAATTTTCACGCCAACATTCTCCATCATAACTCCATATTTGATCTCATGAGAAACAATTCCGTATCAAGCCACATGCACTGCAGTTCATCTTGATCCAATCTCTCTCTGAAATTTCTTCAGAGTTTTCCTCGCCGTCAAGAACATCCTTCAGATTTATGGCGCATGCGTCTGTCACCTCGCACCGCCACATACCAAAGTTGTTCTTCCTATCAAATTTGACAACATCTATTTTTACTGGATGTGTCATAATTTGGTTGAGTGACCTCTCCACCATCGACGATGACGAGGTTCCAACAATCTCTTCTCTTTCTACCATGTCTTTTTTCTTGCTTTAAAAAACTCAAACACAAAAATAATAAACAACAAGCAAAACCCTAGCCCTTAAGAACAAACAAAACAACATCTCTCTGATACCAATTGTTGGGATATCTAAGTGTATAAATCAATGCGGAACAATACTTGAGATGTTGAGAAAAATCCAAATAAAGTAAGAAATAATCACATGCAAACAATCACACTCACAAGACAAAAGAATTTAAGTGGTTTAGTGCTAACATCTACGTCCACAAGGAGGAGAGCAAAATTTCACTATACAGAGGAGTTATAATGAATTTTTTACAAACCCTCCAGAAACTTTATCTTCTTTGCAATGGAACAGCCACCACACACCAAAAGAAAAAATTCTTAGCTGCCAAGACCTCACCAATGTGGAATGCCAGCCTTGGAAACTCCTCCAATATGTTTCCTTAAGTATCAAGCTCAATTTTGGACCTTGAATAGTCCAAAATCCCCCAATTTATTTAAGGCGAAACCTAAACCGAAGCAGAATTCTGCCAGAATCTACGGTGCACCATAGCATCTGGGTCTCAGGGTGCCTGTAGCTGCGGCGCGCTGTAGCGCCCGCATCTCGGGTGTCTGCCGCTGCGGCACTCTGTAGCGCTCACGTCTCGGGTGCCTGCCATTGCAGCGCGCTGTAGCCAAATCCGTTGTGGCTGCAGCGCCTGCCTCCAACCTGCTCCTTTTTAACAATAGATACAACCTCTCCTATTACCATCTTCATTTTTTTAATTTATAATTTTTAATGTCTGCAAATAGGTGGCAATGAAGTGTAAAGTGTAAGAAAAACATTATTCTCATCATTTGGCTTGCCCCAATAATTTGAGATCCCAGTGTTTCACTCTTTTCTGTATGGAGTGTCTAATGTGTTAGCCATAATCATTAGATTATGCATGACTTCTACCATGATAACATAGGATTTCAGACTCTCACCTAATTCTCCAACATTAATTTTATCAATCACTCCGAATAAAACATTTCAGAATCTTTTTTGCACCGTCCTCCACGTCACCCATAATGACTTTCAGCAACATTATCTTCAAGCATTCCCTTACAAACGACCATTTCAAAAAACTTGACATTGCTTTCACTGTCTCAATATATATGAAATCGATAAATATAATTTATAGAACCATCACATAATATATATATATATATATATGAGAATAGAAAATCCTGAACTAAAAAACCAAAGAATGGTCATTAATAATTAATGCAAATTTTAAAAAATATGGAAACAAAACTGTGCCAGTATGGATATATGTTAAAACTAGTGTGAATGGAAATGCAAGTATTACAGAGAACATAATGAAATAAACAAAGATGATTCAAAATGCACAGCAGAGGAAAGGAGATCCGACAAAGAAAAAAAGGAACACAATTTAAAATGATAAATTAATATTATATTATTTAATTGAGCAAAATAAAGGTGACAAATATATTGCAAAAGAATAAACGATAATTCATAAATTCACCTATAAATAACTGAAATAAAACCAACGAAGTTGATAGATTAACTGGAATACTACTTTCATTTAAACAAATTAGCAAATTAAAGAAAACAAAGAACCTGGTCCATGGTGCTGGCTCATTGTCACACCGAACAAAAAGGTACCTGCACACTTTAAATCCCTAAGAAATTGCAAAAAGATTATGATTAGGATACCTGCATGGTGAGAAAGCATGTGTTCATCTAGGCGCATGCATTAGACATTGGCTCAATTTTGCTAATCCAGCTTATCAATTAGCCAAACAAAACAAATTCAATTATGGCTTTCTGGAAATTGAAAAATAACAAATTTTAATCAAAACTGAATAGAACCAAACTAAGCTTACGCTCAACTAGTTCAGTTCAGGTATAAGCAGGATGTGTTATATTAAATGTATAGCAAATTTAGAAGTACATGAAAATAAAAAACTAGTAATGTATTGATATAATATAAATAACTTTTATGACTTTTTTGGTTTTGTTTTATTAAATTTAAATACATGTACACAACAAACAGCATTACACAAAATTATTGTGATTGGAAAAGAACCAAACAGCAATCCAAAAACTAAATTTTCCCAATAGAAATAACTGATCCAATGCTATGTTAACAAAATCAACCAAAAATATCAAAATGTTTCATCTTTTCTGGTTTAGTCAAATAATGCACACCCCTATATTTGTCAAACAGAAAAATCCTATCAGCATATGAGAGATTAACAACTTACCTGAATTCCAACTTTACGCCAACATTTCTCAATCCTATAAATTCCGTCATAGCGCACGCCAGATTCAGGAGCATATGCAGAACGTTTTTCTTTATGGGACCTGAAAAGAAAAATATTTGATAAAACAATGAGAATAGCAAAAGATATTATCCATCGTGTTATATTTCAGCACAAGCAAGTCAAACAGCAAAACAAAAAAAATTTAATGCATGGAACTAACAAAAAAAAAAAAAGAACTTTCTTGACCGGGAATGTTCATCACCTGAAGACAATACAAGAATGTCTATTCATTTTTACCAAAGGCAACCATCGGGACGCTTCTTTATGTTATGTTGGTTGTAGTGGAGGGCACTAAACCAGAATTATGTCTTCTTTTAAGGGCAAGCTGTCTTACCCAAAACATTTCCTTCCAACTGACTTGGTTACTAAACCTGAACCTACACCTAAGAATACTGATGCGGATGAAGATATATGAAAAGCAAGCACTAACAAAAGGAGTACACTTCTTATATATTCATAGAAATAATAATGGCACGACTATATAGAAAATTCAAGGTCAGAAAGGTCATCAACGTTTGATAACTGTCATTCTATGTTCTTTGGATAGAATCCAGACTCCCACAGAAGGGCTGCTGATAGAAGCTTTTGCCCAATCAAGTGGCCTAGGTGAGGTTGCCCGGAGAGCTAAAACTTTGTGCTGTCATAGGCCTCATGAGGCCCAGTTTGTGCCTGTCAAATTCAGACAGCGCAAAACAAAAGGATCCAAGCAATGACCACTAGATCCCTTTTTCTTAATAGGCCAGACCAAAGAGCATAAACAGGGAGCGGAAGGTCATATGTAGAAGTGAGCAGAAAAAAGGGAGCGAGTCCACCGCAAGACAAGAAAAAGAGATGGTTTGAAATTATAAATATATATAAGGTTACTTTTAGTGATAATTTAAGAGATTACTATAATAGTCAAATAAAATTACACTCTTTACAAGAAAATGAATTCATTCTTCAAAGACGTTGGGAACAGAATTTTATTTCATTACAGAGCGAGTTTGAGGCAAAATCAAATACCATGATTACTCTGCTTATGAAAATGAAAATATTGAACATAATACGCAAGCAGTGAACTCCCATACAGAATGAAATTTTATTTGTAGACGCATAAAATCCAACAATTAAATTCAAAACATATTTCTTTGATCATACATGAAAATTAAAAAAATTCATCACAAACAAGATGCTAGAAGCTAAGAGAAAAGGACTGCTAATGAAAAAAATAGAGCATCATAAGTGATAATTAAATAATTGCACTTTAATAATTATGTTAAAAAATGGCAGTCCAAGGACTTCATATCTATAAAGAATCAAGTTTTTTACCTCACAACTCTAATAGGATAGCCCTTTTTACAACTAACCCGCAAAGCTTCATTAAGCTTTTCAAACTTTTGGTCAAATGATTGATCCTTACTAGTTCTTTTATTTCCACTTAGGTCTCTCCCACCGCTGTTCGAAAAGAAAAAAATCAAGCCTTCATAAGAAAATCAATATACAAAGTCAATAACTTTATAAAAAAGGATGAAAACAAACAAAATAAATGAGTAAATGGATAAAGTTTATTCCAAAGAGATGAAAATTCACTTTCAAAGAGTAAATGCACGCAGCTAATTAAGTAATACTAAGAGTAACATAGTACCATGACATGCATTTGATACTAAAAGGCAGCAGAATAAATATTAAGATTGTGTTAGACAAATAAAATTGTGAACAAATAAGATTGTATGGTCATCATTTTCAGTTTAAATATTAGCACCATTCTTAATGTTGGCAAAAGAGTGATCAAAATATTAAGATTGTGTTCGACAAATAAGCTATGAAGAACCTGCAACAAGATTAAGCATTTGATTAAGTTTATTTACCTTCCAGTATACAAAAACCATTCTCCATGATCCTCATCATCTTCATATCCTCCTGACAGAGCAACTGATTGAGCACCATATCCAGACTGCCCAGCAATTCCAGCAACATGAGGAAGATGTGCACCCCATTGTCTACACTCCATTCGATCCTCCCAAGACTCGCCCACCAGCACTCCTTGTCCCCTTTTAGGATCATTCTCTGCCATGATAGGACCAAAATGATCAGGAGGAACTGTTACAAAGATTTGTCCGCTGCATGCATTAGCTTTTCCAGCTCTCTTTGCCCGTTCAGTAGTAAATGCTTTCTCAGGCCTGTTTTCATTGCATATATGATGATAAACGTTTGCTTTGTTGCCGGACACAGGCTTCACTGCTTTTGCCATTCGTATAGCAACTACAAGTGCAGAGTTTATTCTTGGCTGAGAGACCATCTTTGGAGGAACGGGAGCTCTGCATTTTGCACAAGTGTGCCTACCCTGGCCGAGCCACTTCTGGAAACACTTCAAACAGAAATTATGACCACATGGTGTCTGCAATGAGAGAAATAACACAAAAAGATCAAAACAGTTTTGAATTATAAGAAAATCATATCAAGCAGAAGGAGAATAAAAGAAAACGTTGAGTCAGTGTTCCATGTTGCAAATTCGTATTATTAAATTCTCCACAAACTATCCTAAAAAAATAAACTGATGAGCAAGCCCTTCGCTTCTTAACTCTGTTTCAATAACCTCTTTTCACACCACAAAAAAGGCGTACAGTAAAAGTAAAATTAATAAAATCCCCTATCGGAAATACTTCCAACTTTACCAATATAAATCAAAATAAGAATAAGAAAATATAAAAACTGGGAACATATGGTGCATCTAAGAAAAAGCAACTCAAAAGCACTGACAAAGACAAGCAATACAAACAAAAACCAACAACGAGGCAATAATGAATAAATCATTCAGTTATAAGGAACTCCTTTTCGGAAAAGATCGCGGCACTTACTGTGACTGGCCGGTCGGGGATTTGCATACAGAAAGAGCAGTTGAACTTATCATCCAGCAAGCCGAGCACATCGTTAGCACCGCCGCCACCCTTTTTATCATCGTTCCTTGAATCTCTCTGATTTTCTTCTATCCCAGATAAGCCACTCATTAGCTCCTGCCGACGCCTAGCCTTCTCTTTCTCCGTCAATGAGCCGTCCGCCTCTATCGCCCGGATCGAGACGATGAGGTCGCCGGAAGGACCTCCGGAGACGGTTTCTGCGGTCGAAAGGGAAGCCAGAACGCCAACGGGTGGAAAAAAGCAGTCGGGACACTGCCATTCAGCAATGGAGGCGAGAGACTTCGGCGGATTGGAGAGACACGGAACGTGCCAAGGCGTGGCGCAGGTCCGGCAAGTTACTGCCTCTAGTTCCGATGCCTTTTTCTTGCAGATCATGCAAACGCCGTCGGAGTCGCATGGGAGATCTAACGCCGGAGCCATGGGGGAATGGAAGCTAGGTCAAATCTCCTATAGAGGAAGAGGGGTTTTAACGGGGGTTTGGCATTTTTCCTTTTTTTCTATTTTTTGGAGGGAAAGTTCGGGAGGGAGAGAGGCAAGAAAGCGGGATTTCCTAAAACTGTAGTATATTCCCTTTTCGCTTGAATTTAAGGCATTTATTTTTTTTATTTTATTTTTCTTTAGTTCTTAAGGCATTTTGTTTAAATTTTTTTATTTATAATAATAATATTGTGGTCAGCACGAGTAGATCCTTCAAATGGTGAGGTAAATTTTAAATAAGTTTTAAGAGTGTGGTCTACAATCAGATGTCTAACTGAAAGAGTGAAAGAAATTAATGGGAAACTAATTGATAATTGCAAATATTGAGCAAAGATCCTATGAACTGATCTAAAAACATTGCATTTATAATTTATTTGCTTTTGTATATACTTTTATTATATGACACAGGAATTCCTCAAATGAATATCAACAGAAATGATACACATTCAATTTATAAGAAATATAGAATTTCCTAAATTATTTAATATTAGTTACTTTTAAATAAAGTTTTGATATTTGGATTTAAAAAATTGAAATGCTTAGTACGCCCGTCTAAACGCTAACTTGGAGTCAACGCTGAGAGCCTATGTGGTCTTTGGGATTTCTCGCCTTAATCCTAATGCCCGACAAAAACCCTAATTTCTGTGAGCTTCTCTTCACTCTTCTTCCCACAGTAGCGTCATTCCCCGTTTAGTTGTCCTCCGCCTCCTCATCCGACCATCGTCGTCTATGTAGGAAGCTCTGCAGGTTGTCTACGAATTTCTTCAGTTGGCATCCTGGTTTACGAAGGAAGTTCTACAGGTAGGACACGAAGCTCAGCAAGCATCATCCTCATATGGTCGCTGCCTACGCAGGCATCTTGCTGCCTGCGCAGGCATCTTGCGTGTGTTCTGAGTTTTTATTTTATATTCTTACATTATTATATATTGACATTTTCTGTAATAAGGAATTATAAACCCTATTTTGTGTGTTTACAATTAACAATTTATCTCATGTTATCTCAAATTTAAGACAATTTTTTTCTATTTAATTTTTATGCCAATCTTTTCCTATAAATTTTCAATTAGATATTTAAATTCTCAGTCAATAAATTTTAGCCAAACTAAATAGTATAATTTAATATGATTAAATAAATTATGAGTCACCACTTTTTAAGATTTAATATAATCATAACTTAATAAATCTTAATTTATTTAAGCCTTACTTCAATAGCTTCTAATTTATGATATAAATTTTTGAATGTTGCAATCTAAATATTACAAACTGTTATTTATAAAAGATAGATTATATATATCTTCAACATTATTTTTGGCATTTTCTTAGTTCACGCAGAACCAATGTTGTTAAGAGTCTACAGAATTGCTTGAGTTGCATTTGAGGAGCTAGTTGTCATACTCGTTGTGGGTGAGGATTATAGGCATCATTTTTTTCTTATCACCGGTTATTATTTTTATTAAAATTGTAATTCATTCATTGTTAGTGAGTCTTATTTTGGGGTATTTTTATCTCATGTGTAATATAATATGAATGACACTGAACCAAACAACATATATCTGAATAATAATGACATCTGTTATTTAAATAGCACTGAACCAAACAATCCATATTATCTGAATAACATGTTATCTTAATAACTTCTCAAATGTCTGTGAATCAAATAGCCCCTTAGTGTAATATCCTATCCCTTTCCTGTGTCCTCCCCTTCATCCTCCTCTCCTCCGCCGCCACCTTCTCCTCTGCTGACATCACCGCCATATCCTCTGCTACCGATCTCCGATATAGTATATGTTCGATCTGCTACCAATCGGACCGAACCTGACAATTTTTCCTTCTCCATTCCGTTTGACTCCAACAAGGTACTTTAATGTACCATAAACTTTTGTACAGATCTTAGGGGTTGTTTGGTTTGCTGATATTAGATGTTATGTGATGGTATTTAAAATTATAGATAAGAAAATAAGTATTTGATTTGATATCATTTAAGTAATAACATCTCAAAAATTTCAAAAATACCAATGTGTTATCTCAATGTCTGTCCAAAACCTACCGATATTTAGATAACATTACGCCGATCTATCGCTGGAGAGACGGGAGAGGTAGGGTACTTCGAGGCGCCTCGCGACTTGAGATTCGACGCCGAGCCTTGCCTGCCGTTGACGCGGAGCCCTTGCCTGCCGTCGCCGCCGTCGCTGCCGTCGCTGCCGTCTCTACCAGAAGCACGGAAGGTCGCAGTCGCCTCTCGCCGCTCGCTGAGATCGCTGCCTTCGCCGCTCGCCGAGCCTTCATTGCCTTCGCCGCTCGTGGAGCCTTCGTTGCCTTCGCCGATCCTTCATTGCCTTCGCTGAGCCTTCATTGCCTTCGCCGAGCCTTCATTGCCAGACGCGCGGAAGGTTCTTCGTTGCCTTTTCTTTATATGCGACTCCCTCTAATAAGTTTCCCTTGTTATTTATAGAAGATAGATTGCATATATCTTTAACATTGTTTTTGGTATTTTCCTCACACCCTGCTGATATTTCCTCCCAACTGTAGCACTTGTGCATCTACAAATATACGACATTGAGAATGCACCGTCTATTTGCCCTTTGCCCATAGGAGAGTAGCAATATCTTCATGACTTTTATTTTTCAGAAGTTTAATGTATGATGAAGTTTAAGAAGTTGCTGTTGAGTAGAGTATGATACAGACGATTTGTGGGTGTCTTCTTACTTCCAATGAGTTTGGAAGGGAAATCAATTAGTTTTATGCTTTTGATTGTAAATTGTATTTTTTATGAAATGAAAGAATCATATTTGGGGGTATTCTTTCCTCATGTGTAATATAACATGAATGACATTGAACCAAACAGCATATATCTGAATAACTCTGACATCTATTATTTAAATAACATTGAACCAAACAGCCACTGTTATCTGAATAACACTGTTATCTGAATAACATATTTTCTGAATAACATGCTATCTTAATAACTTTTCAAATAACACTGAACCAAACAACCCCTAATCTATATTACTAATGGATTTAGAGAAGTTTGAATGGCCTGAAAAAAAAATAGCATAGCATAAGGATGTTGTTCATAACAATTTTCTTAATGGTGATGGAAAGAATGAGATTATCTATCTCAATGAGTTCAACTTCTCTATTTCTGTCATCCGTGTATGGTTTTCAAAGCAATTTTTTTTTCCTCAGATTTTGGATTAGATTATGGATGATGTTATTTTCTTACACCTTTAAAAATGATCTAGGCTTAGGAAATTTAATCCTAGTGTATACAACTCTTGGCTTTCTTTTTCTTTGAAGCAGCAGCAACATAGTACTCCTCATGTCGACCCTTTTATCTCTTACATCTGTGATAGAAATTAATATGATTAAAAATGTAAAAGAAACTAATTTGATATACTTTTCTTCAGTTTAAATGATGAAACAAATAGTTTCCGTTCCCTAAACGTGACAATATATGTTTAATATAATTAATGCTTTAGTATGAAAATAAGCTTTCTTAAAATTTTAAAGATCGCGTGTGCAAGATAACACGTAAAGATGCTTTTAGAAAAACAAAACATAAAACATGAAAATTATTGGAAAAATCTTTACTGCGATGCCTTCGGAAACATATTAGAAAGAGTCTATCATATTACATATATCTTAATACTAAATAAGTACTTTAAAAAATTCAAATATTAATTTTAAATTTAAAAATACCTTAAATTATCAAATAGTTATCTGTGACTAATCTGTACATTGACATGTGAGACTTTGGACTGAGGTCCAACAAACAAAGTAAACCTAAGTGCGAAAATTTAAATATCTTCTGTGTTACTTAATGTATTAATATCAGATAACTAATCTTGCGTTAAATAGTGCAAATATGTGCACGTACTTAGTTCCAATATATATGTAGTTTATCCCAGTATGATTACTTTCTGTTTTCACTTGATTGTCATTGCTTTCTTTCTTTTGTGTGTAAATTTTATTAGTTCCGACATTGTGTCTAATAAACATTCTTTTGTGTGTAAATTTTACTGAAAGTAAAACTTTACGTAAAGAGTAAAATCTTACAAAACTTATGCTGTCGAAGGATGAATGAGATGTCTTCTTATAAGCAGGTAGGGGAGACTGTATTTTTTGAATCCGAGTGTAGGATTTTTTTTGCATCTTCTGAGAAATTGAAGTGCTTTGATAGAAGTTGCTAAGAATTATGATAAATATGAGTATTTGAAGATGACAAAAACACTTTGCAGCATTTTGAGAAAATTTTGCTACTGAAAATATAATTTGATTAATTACTTATTTAAGGATAGATGTTATTAGCCTTAATCATTGCTTATTTTTTATTTGATTAGTAAATGATATTATTTTAATTATTTAGCTTGGCTTAGGCAAGAGAGTAAATATATTTCTCTTAATGTTGCCTTCACGAAGCCAATGGCTTTCAGGTAAGAAAATACACTATGCTGAAGTATTCCTTTCTTCCGCAACTTCAATATTTGTCCGAAACTCCTTTCTTCTACACTTAAACATTTATATTTGTGCCAATTGCTGATTAAAGATTATTCATTCTTCATATTTTTTTCTGCAACTTAAGATTTTTGGCTGGAAATTTTTTGACATCACAGGGTAGGGAAGCTCTGCTCCCAATCTCTTTTGGGACTTACCAGTAAGGAATTGTTATCCCTTATCAAGAGACATCATGGTTAGCTATTCCTTTTGTCTTTTATTTTTTTATTTTTTAGGGATTTTTTACCGAAGTATACCTATTGATATGTTGATACTGTAAGCCTCGTTATGTATGGAATAGTTATTGAAGTATCCTCTTGCATTATGTTTCTATGATTATCAAATCTTTAACTATCTTTGTAATTTATGGATTCAAGTTGTGTGAAACATAAATAATTATGTCTTATATCCAGACGATGGTTGTGTTGTTAAAGTTTTATCGTTTGATGTTGTAGGGGCATATATTCTTCTTTATTTTTGTGTCAATTGTTAACTATTCAAAAAAATTCTGGATTCATTTTAAATATTTTAACTATTAAGACAAGATTTGGTCTCCAAAGCATGTAAAGGTTCAGATTCCAACATAATCCGAATCATCAACTTTATGTCAATTTTTATCACTAATTATTAGGCTTTTCGTATAGATACGATAATCTAATTTAATTATATAAAACTCTAAATTTGCGGCCAAAACCTCTGTCGATCGATCCATTATTTGACTAGATAAGGTTTTAAGATGAATACTGCTGAATATTGATGATATGGATTGATTTTCCATTATTCTGCCAACTAAATGATCCAAATACTTGTCATTAAGATAAGTTGTGAACTTGCTTAGATCTCAGATGAAGTGGGTCAACTATTCACATTATACTGCTTTGCATTGCAAATCTCTTTTATTGTATCTCGGATAACGCATGAGGGAAAGGTCACTTATGTCTATCTATATTCTTCCCACAAAGGGGGGATGGCTATCTTGGAGCCATTATTCTTTATCCTAAAATGAAAACTTATTTGTTTTCAATTCTTTATTTATCTCTTACATCAGGATCATTCTCATGGACAAATTATTTGGCTTGTTTTTTATGTTTTTAATCTACTGATTGCTCTAAGTGCACGTAAATGCATGTAAGGTTACTCATCTATTTGTTATATTAACAATATTAGACTAGGTTTGACATATAATAGATATTTGTTGCTTTTATGAAATTGTCCCTGTGGCGACCCAGTGTCAGATTAGCTATCTTGACCTAACACTGAATGTTACTGTAGTACTTAATAATGAATCAATATCTACTAATCCACTATTAGGCACTACTACAATCAAAGGATCTATAAGATAGAGAAATATAGGTGCATTTATATAGTGATGTTAATAAAGCATTTATTTCATTACAATCATCCAGAAAAATAAAAGAAAATATTCATCTCAGAGTCTAATAAATACTACAATCCATATACTTAAACTATTACATTAAATATTTATAAAAAGATAAAAACTCTCTTCTCCTCACATAATAGAATAATAAGAAAAAAGGTCTCTGGATGTCTTCAAATCTGCTCCTGGAACTCCAACTCCTCTTCTTGTTCACCTGTCAGCTCCCCTCCAGACTCCTGATCTACCGTGTTTGATTTTTAATACGATAGGGCACAACCAATAAAATAAAACAAATAGTTAGACTAATAAAGTCTAAGCACATACTATAGTTTCTAACCTATTTAGTTTAAGGATATTACATGAGTTTAGGTAGTAGGGTGCATAATGTATTTAAAGAAAAATAAACTAATAAATAGAACATACAGTATGAGCTTTTAAAGTAAAATAGTATATGTGCTAAGGCACACTAAGCAGTCCTGTAAAAGAATGGTTAAGCATACATAACATCTATATAAAAATTAAGTCAGGTGAAGGCTAACATCCTATATGCAAGTAAGGGAATAAAAGATAAATTCTAGCATCCTATAAATAAATATAACAAATGAACAAATGGAACTGTAATAAGCAGAATGAAGTGTAGAAATATGTAAAGCAACTGATTTATATTTAATATATAATTTAAGTTATGTTGTATTATGTTATGTGGGCATTATCAGAACAAAAGAGGAGATAGGTATGTCTACTCAACTATTTGAGGCGGGGTCTCCTATATAATTACACACACTCCCCCTCAAGGACATGTGTGGTCTCCTGATCTCTTCATAGCCAGCCCTAGCTCAAATTGTCTGTACAGACTGATTCACCATAAATTGAAACCCCTTATTTAATTATATTTGTTATTATGCAATGATTATGATCAATTTGATAAGGCTTCAAAGTGTAGCAGCATTCAATGAGAATGCCAAGTAAACTAAGCAGTGATATCCCTTTGTTGTTTAATTTTAATTATTTACCTTAATGATTGGGGTTAATTGAACACTCAACTGACTTAAGACATTGATCTTAAGTCAATTATTAGATACGTAAATATATATATAAGTATGGTTTTATAATTTGAAAATAATTTATAATAATAGACAAACATAAGACTGCTTAAATTTTTGTAATCGAAAATGATGGTCCAGATTAGATCTGTACCGTCCGATTCTTTTTGAGGATCAACCGCTGATCTTCTAACGGTATAAGCACTTAATTAATTATTTAATTAGGTAGTTAATAATACTCTTTAAATGAAAAGAAAAATATCAACCATACCTCCTCCAAAGCTTCTCAAACCTTTGCCATTAACTAATTTTGATGGTTTAAAAATTTTTCGTAACTACTACAAGTTGTTACAGTCCCATTCTCATTGATTGGTGCAAATCCGAAATCAATGTTATATTTTATGTAAAGATCTATCACTCTTTATCAAGATGTATTAATGTCATTTCTTTTTCCCAGCAGGTCTTGACCATTCTTTTTTGGTAGTTACTGCTATAGAACTTTTGAATATTCCAATATGGAGGAAAATCTAGAAGATCTGTATTTTGGAAAGCCTAGCAAGGTCTTTTGAAGAAAGTAAACTTATTGGAATTATGCTAGTTTTAATTTTACAAAAAGTATGGGGTAATAGTGAGGAAAACTTAATCTTAAGCCAGCCTTAAAATTTTGTTGATAATGATTATGAGTTCTTGATGCCATTTTATATTTTCACTTTCCTATAATCAATAAGAATCATTTAAATTAAGCATATCCACATTATTGTTCTCAAGGAGAAGAGACCCCCCACCCTCCTTCAATATTTATGATTATTGATGATGATTGGTTAGCAATTGATTGTTGTTCATTGCTAGGGTTGCTTGCTTCTATTTTGTAGCTACTATCTCTAGGTTGAGCATGGAGTCAAACTTTGTATGCACAAAATCGTGCCATAGTTAACAACAATGGCTTGGTTGAATTGCTTAGGCCCGTATTAGGCCATTTGTGGTCTCAAGACTTCTGCTGTTCAACAAGTTCCAGCAAAAAGGCCCTTTTTAACTATTCTCAGGCTGTAGGTTGTTAGTCAGGTTTTTTTGACATATAATTGACCCAAATCTCATTTTATTTCTCAATAGTTCCAGTTTTTGTCGATTGAGCTTCAACTGGCTCTCAAATTTGTCCCTTTTAGCATTTTCATAATTATATATTAATATTTTGTCAAATTTATTCCTGTGATATTTTATTTAATTATGATGATTTTTTATTAGGGATTTTTAATATTAACAATTTTCACAAATTTTCTGTTAAGCCAGATACATGAGAACAAAATTAAGTTTCACTGCTTCCTTGGGATTATGCAAAAATGCAGTAATCTCGCTTTACTTTAAGTCTGGCCTCTTCAGGCCTAACCTGCATCTACTAATTTCAGATACAAAAAAAACAATGACCCCATGTAATGTGGTTTTGACAGGTCAAAAGTGCATTTACAAAATTAAAATAGTAATGACAGGCTGTATTTGTGGAATAATTTTATTTCCTTATATTGATGTTTGGATATTAAATTAATACTGTCTTTAACAGTAATCATAATTTAAGAATTGTTGTTTAATTAATTGGAAAATATTTTCTATGAATATATAAAATAATTTTAATTTATAAGAAAAATTTTCATTGTTATAATAAAATATTAAGTAAATTAAATTTAATATTAGTGTGATTGTCATATGTTGATTTCAGTATATTATAAACAAAATATTTTCCAAAATATTTAAACTGTATTAGTTAGTGTAATTAGTGTGATAGTTTGAAATTATATTAATTGTTTAAATATATTAAACCAATCATTCATGTTTAAGTCAAGAATGCATACAAAATGATTTTCTTAACTTATGTAAGCATAAGCCTAGCTTTATTTTTATAGTAATCAAACATCATAGCAAGCTTAGTAGGCTTACTAGGCTTACTAGGCTAGGTATATCAAGCTTAAGCAAAACTATGCATCAGCTAAATAGTGGAAATACATTGCATTATTACATTTTTCAGGACTTTTATTAAATGGAGTTTCTTTGGATATTGGACATGTGATTTAGTTTTGTTTGTTTGTTTTGAGTAAATTGATTGTCCATAAAGCTAAAAAAAAAATCACAGTAGTCATCAGGAGAGGTTTGGCAAGACAACTACCGTTGATGGTAGTAGGCTGTATTGGGCATGAGCTCTACAGGAAGACAAAAGGGGCTGATGACAAGCGGTGTGGAGTGGTTGTAGTTTTGTCAATGAAAGTCTTTATTGTGACAGTTGCATGGGGATGAGAAAGCAACTGAAGATCCAACAGTGGTTCAGTGCATATTGGTCTGTTTAGGCCATTATGAGGGTTTAACAATGTAATAGCCCAAACTCTTAAGCACCAAGGTATTGTCCGCTTTGGCTAGAAAGGCCTCACGGTTTTGCCCTCAGAAGATAACTTCCCAGTAGGTCACCCATCCTGGGAGTGCTCCCACCTGAGCACGCTTAACTTTGGAGTTCTTATCAAGAACTCCTACCGTTATTTGAAAAGGCGCCTCGATATTTAAGAGTTTTACTTATTACTACTTAAGTGGGTCATCACAATCTCCCCAACTTAAGTAACTGACGTTCTTGTCAGTATCCACACACAGATCCAAGAACCATCCATTGGGTAGATAGGACTAGAGGTGACCCCTACAGGCACAAGCAGTACCCACAACCATGTAGCACCTTAACCATCTTGGGTTCAAGAGGCTGCTCATATGAAGTGGTACTTTGCCCTGTATGGCACTTAGCTCTTATCTGACACCCTATGGTTTGCTCTGATACCAACTGTGAGGGCCCGATGCCAGTTCGGTAGAAACCGTTCTGGCATTGGGTAACTGCTCACCGCAGGATCATATCAAGCAATTTGAGAGAAAAGAATGCGCATATAAAAGTAAATTATATTTTTCATTTATCTAAAGTTCTTATTACAAGTTTCATCATCGTACAAAACAAAAAAAAACAAAAGAACAAAATAAGCATTTCAGCACCGTTGTTGATCTTTTGAAAGCTAAGGTTCTGGTTTAACCTCTTCTAGGAGCACCTGACCTGGTATTGTACAGAAAACAATACCGGGATTTGAATTCCCAGTAATTAGAGAATACTCTAAGTACAGCAGTATACAACAACAAATTAATTTACGAAAACGCGTTTAGCAGAGATAAAAATGCAGGATAGGTAAGGCAACTGCGTAAAATAAGCGAGTAACTTCCTGCAACAAGTATTTATCATAAAATAACGGTTACTGATGTCATTTTCCAGTAACCAACCCCGAATGTTACTGATGTCATTTTTCCAGTAACAACCCCGAATGTTATTGATGTCATTTTCCAATAACAACCCCGAATGTTGCTAATGTCATTTTTCCAGCAACAACCCCGAATGTTACTGATGTCATTTTCCAGTAACAACCCCGAATGATATTACGTTGGTTCCGGACAACCAACCAAGCTTCAAAACGAAATTCGGCTCAAAGCAAGTATGCGAAGCAAAGCAGTAATAGAAAAATTGCAATATGTAATGCAAGTCATATACTGGGTACCTTTAGTCTTTTAGTTCAGAAGTTCAACAGCTCGTATGAGTGACAGTTCGCTCAATCTGCATTTTAAGTTCTCGATATTTTTAAGTTAGCTTTGATTCTTTTATTATGTTTGTCTTCTTCTGCTTTTGAAGTTCATTTAAATTAAGCTGCTGTTAAAGAAAGCAGTTGTTAAGGTGTCTTTATGATTATCATACTAATGTATAACGAAAAAGTCAGAATAATCGACGGTATTGACAAATAGAAATTAGTAGTCATTTATAACACATTGAATCGTTCTCATTATTAATTAATGAGGATAATTCTATTGTGTATGACTAGCTAAAAAAAAATTTGATAGTGAGAATAATTAAATTAAGAGAAAGCGAATGAGTTATTTCAATTTTCTTTCCCTTACCTTAGATTTAGGATTGCCGGCACACGAAATGAAGCCGGAACGGGTTGGCCGAAGGGTTGCTGGAGCCGCTGCGGGGGCTGCCGGGGGTTGCAGGGCTGACGGAAGGTGCTGCCGGGGACTGCCGGGTTGTGGAAAGTGGCTGTCGAGGGTTGCCGGAGGCTGCTGGAAGCTACTGGAAGGGCTGAGGAGGGGTTAGAAGGGGCTGCCGAGCTGCCGAAGGGGCTGGAAGGGGGCTGCCGGGCTGCCGGAGGGGCTGGAAGGGCTGTCGGGGCTGCCGGAAGGACTGGCCGGCTGCTGGAAGGGCTGAGGAGTGGTGGCCGGCTGCTGGAAGGCTGAGGAGGAGGCTGGGAACTGCTGGAAGGCTGAGGAGGAGGCTTTATAGGCGCTGGAGGGGGCGCCACAATGTGCGCCAACTGGCGCCATAATGGCGTCAGGCGACTTTGGCGCGGAAGGTTCTCCCGCCAGAGGGCGGGAGTGGGGCCAGGAGAAGGTGGTCGGCCCTATGGGCCGACAGCCTGCGCCAAAAACGGCGTAGGCAAGCGCCGTATGCGCACCAGGCTTCCGCCTGGCGTGGAAATTTCTCCCGCCTGGCGCGGGAGAAAGGCCGCATGCGAAGGAAGGAAACAGAGAAAATAAGAAAAAAAAACTTAAAATTAAGAATCTTCTCAAATTTCCGTCGTTTGCCGTCCGAATACAACGAAACTCGGCACCGAGGTGTGTTATGTCATGACGAACACTCTCGCGTCGAAAATTTTCGATTCGGAGCTAAACTTTATTTTATTTTAATTTTAGGGGTTTAAAACTTCGAAAATTGGCCACGATCCAATCGACACTCAGATTTTGATGAGAATTTCTCGAGCAACTTTTAAATAATATACTAAACACGTCGACACTGAAAACGATGAATTTGGACACGTATTTCAATATTTTTGATTTTTAGATATTAGAAATTTCGAAGATAGAACTGGAGCTTCCGTCTTTCGGATTTCTACTGAATTAGGGCTCTTTGATTTTTAAAGTTGTTTCTATCAATTGGTAGTTTTGTTTGCCCTAAAGTGAAATTCCCCGGGATCCTGATTCCTAAGGCGGGATTCTGCCCTAATTTGCAACACAACGGTTTTGGGTCGTTACAAACAAGCTGGTCATATAGATTGATGTTGCGTCAAGTTGATGCCATTGTTTTTTCTTGCAGTGAAGGGGAGAGCTGTTTGGTGATTAGAAAAGCTTTATTTGGATGATTTTGGTTTTTGGATTCTTTTGAAAGTGAGCCTTTAGAGATTGTTTTTTTCATTGACTCTGCTTGGTTTAAGAAAAAATATTGAAGTAAAATAAATATAATATTTTTTTGGTAAAATAAATCGTGTACATATTTCTAAGTATTTGGATCTTTTATTCTGTAATTTTTTTCATATATTTGGTTGGAAGAAAAATAAAAAGAAAACTATATTTAAAAAAGAGATAATACAAAAAGTAATTTAAAATACTTTTCTTGATTATTTTTAAAATATTAATCGAGCCTTACGATGCTTGGTGAGGACCAGTGAGGCAGGGAAGAGACAACGATAATCAACAATGGGCAACACGATAAGCTCAAATGCTTGGGTCACGACAATTTAAGTTTTGCTATGTTTTTCCAATACACAAAGTTTTGTGTCAAGTAAATCCGGCCATTTAAAGCACACAATTTTTGAATGAATTTGGGAGGTTTTATGGCAAATTTTTTATCTTAAGTTGTACACTAAAAGATTATATTTTATATCAAATCTAACTGTTATAAAACTACATTAAAAGTAATACATTAACTTTCTTTGAACTTTACACCAAACCCATCCACCCCTAAATTTTAGTTTACACAATTTTAAAGTTTAAATATTCTTAAATTGACCAATTTATTTGAATTCACTTTACTAATCTATCTAAACAAACAACCTCAAGTATCTAGATAGCACGCACTCATCTTATTTTGGTGTATGATTAGTGGAGTCAAGCTATACTGAAGATTATCATCAAATCATCAAAGTCATGAATAATTTAATCCGTGAACAACTCTAGCCTTTAGTTTTAACCACACGGTTTTGTCACCCGATCAACTATTAAAGAAGGCCATATATGTTGACAGAAACCGCCATAATAGGCATTAGTTATTTATGAATGGTACCGAAGCACAATAGATAATAAGCTAGTAGAAAAGCAAGATCATATTTATTATTTATCATAATTAGAAGTTGATCATCAATGAAGATATGTGGAATCTGCTTTCTTATAAGGTATTTGGTATGCAATAAATAGGATCTAAAGTGATGTATTTACATGTATTCTTAAAATATGTTTACTTAGTTTGAAGTAAATAGGGTGCAAAGTAAAATTTAAAGTAAATGTGTTAAAATTGTTTGGTTTTGAAGTCACGTTTTTAGAAAAAAATTGCCGATGTAGTCAATCCACATTCGGGCTAGTCTGTCCCTTGTTGGCGTTACAAACCTTGCTTGCCCTCATCGATGCTAGGTGGGCTAGACCCCCACCAAGTATTTGCTAATTCTTGTTTGGCCTCACTGACCTTCGCACCTCCTAAATCCGGCCTTGTTGAACTGTGCTCTCAGAACCTAAGCTGACCATTGCCAAATTGTGCTGAAACAGACCAATATGCACTTTTGCATGGGTTATGTAGTTTTTTTTTGGTTTTTATAAATTATATTTCTGTTTTTTATTCATCCAAGTAAACCTTAAAAATCAATTTCACCACCTCGAGAGTTCCAAATATCAATAAAATTCTTAGACTGCATTTGTTTTTTTACACTGTTTTTGTTTTATTTGAAAAGCTTTGTATTTTTTTTTTTCAGTATTTTTTTTATACCTGAAATCAAACAACCTACCCCTTAAGATTGCTGCTATTGAAGTTTCCATAGATGTTGTTACTTCTCTTTTAGTGGGAATTTTTTAGCCATATGAACCGGTTGATATTGGTTATAACAATAGCTAAAAATCGTTTAACATTAATTAGCTTTGTGACATGTTCTTACGCTTGTTTCACTTCTCATCTAAAACTGGAGAACAGTCTGCTAAGAAAGGTGTTGTATTAAGATCTGTGACAAAATGGCTTGCTTTAGGTACCCACCATGTTACGGAATTGTGACATCCTTGAATTTCCCAAAATCCTTCTCCTCTCTACCTGGATTTACAAATATCATTGAATTGCCTATCATATTTTTGAGCTTCTGCATTAGGGGAAGTTTCACGATCAAAATTTATCTCAGGGTAAGCATGGTTTGACTCTTTTGAAGCTAGTTTTCTTCACCAAGAAGACATATATGCATACTCCATTTTTGGGATTTTTGATGACCACAAGAATCCAGTTCCTTTTGCCCAGCCGATCTTTCAAGAATTTGAGCCTATCATTGTTTTGAATTCCAGTTTTTGAAAAATATTTGGAGCTGTCATTCTTTCTAAGCACCTGTGAATCTGTTGCCCATTGTACCTCTAGGGATTTGCTTCTGACCAGTTCTTGAAGACAGATGATTGTGATTTTCATTGATGTTTAACAAAGACAGCCTTGAAAAGGCAACATTGACCGCTACTGGCTTATTTTTAAATGATGTTTCCTTCACTGGCCATTTGCGGTTGGTGTCATTCCCCAGATCTGCTGGCACATAGCTGCCACGACTAATTGTAAAAGTCTTTCTTAGAAAAAAGTTCTGTACATTCTTGAACTTCATTTACTTCAGCAAACAATACCCGATTTAAAATTTTTCATGAATAGTTCATTATTCTTCTGACGGCCAGAAGCTTCTGCGAACACAGGAATGTTTTAAATATGATAACATTGTTGTCTTCAACTCTTGATGGTAAGGCGGCTTTGTGGAAGACAGAAGCTATTTCTGTTTCTCTAGCGTTGGCATTAATACTTGCTCCCAGTTTTGCACAAATGAATATTCCGGTCTGCCCATTTTCATTTTCAACTTCCCTCACTTTAAACCCTTCAACAGTTAGGAAAGGTCATCAATATTTATAACTGGTGAACTTCTTTCTGTTTGTTACAACGAATTTTATTGATTGATACTATGTTTATTAAAGAGCTGTTTTCCTTGCTACATGTTTGATTAAATGTCCTTGAGGATCAGTCTTTGTATTCTTGCTGCTATCTTGGAGCTTCATTGGGTACCCTGTGTGGCACTACAGTTGCTGGTAATACAATCAATTCTTGGTTGTGATTTTGTACTTTTTTTAAAAAAAAATTTGCATGAGCTTGAGGGCAGGATGGTATTGAAGGGTGGAATAATTTTAGGAAACGTGCTTGCATGAAGATATTTTTATTAGAAATTTATTTGTAAAGCTTCTGTGTTTGCATATATTCCTTTCTTCCCAAATTCACCAAAGTTATAAAAGGAAGAATAATTCTAATGTACCCCTTTTTAACAGGATCACTAGAATTTCTCCAGTTTTACAAATAAAATTGTCAACCGATAAATTGAATATTGGTTTGATATGAAGTTTTTTTGCATAATGGGCCTGAATTTCCTTATTTTTGTGCTATTAACAAAAACATGATCGAGTGTTTCAATTGATGCTTTGCAACATAAACACTTGGATGTGACATAAAAACCTTTTTTTCAGAATTTCTTCAACCCAACTACTAGTATCATAAGCTTTAGAGATATCAAATTTTATGGCCATGTTGCCTCCTCTAGTCTTTTTGTTTAAATCTTGAAATATTCCCTACGCCAAGAGAATATTATCTCATATATTGCGGCCTTTTAAAAACCTACTTTGATTTAGGGAAATAATTTTAGGCAAAATATTGCTTAATCTATTAGTTATGATTTTAGTTATTATTTTGTTAAGAACATTAAAAAGGCTACAAAAATCATTCCATGAAGTATAAGAAGTATTATTTGAGGAGAACAATAGTCATTGATGTGAAATATTTAAAAAGAGGTTGGCCTTTAAAGACATCAGAAATAACATTCCACAAGTCTTGATGTATAATATCGCATGTTGTTTGAAAAAAAAGGCCAGAGTTTCTGGCCCTGAACATTTACTCCATCGATAGATTACAAAGCATTTTTAATGTCTTCTAAATCTGGAATCAAACAAAGCATGACATTCTTTTCATCAGAGATTAATCTAGGAATGATGTTATAATCTATATCTACCACTTTAGCTGAATTAGAGTAAATACTTGAGAAGTACTTCGTAGTAGAATTTTGAATTTTATCTTGAGAATTAAACCAGGTGTTCCCATTTTTATTATATGAATCCAATTGAACATTTTTGTTTCACAATGGAATGAAAATATTTTGTATTTCTTTCTCCAGCAACAAGTCTCTTAAAGAAGCTTATTGTCTCCAAAACACTCTTCCAGATCTAGCATTTGAGTTAAATGAGCATTTGCCTTTTTCCATTTAATCTTGCTCTCATCAGAACCAGAATGCAGATAATTTTCTTTCATATCCTGAGCTTATATTTCAGCTTTTTTTAACATTCTCAAATATATTATCAAAGTCATTTTTATTCCAAGGAATTAATGTTATTTGAGGCCTCTTAAGTTTTTGCCAAAAATATATAGTCTATTCCCCATACAAGGACTCTTACCAACTTGCTCTAACAATTTTAAAAAAAAATTATGCTTAACCCACACATATAAAACAAGGACTAAACTTGATTTCAGGAAAACATTTAGTAGTAAAGGTGAATGGTCAAAGTATTCTATGCAAGTGAGAAGGTTTGGAAGTAATGAAAAAATTTATCCACAATTTAGATAGAAGAATTCTATCCAATCTTTCCCACATCTCTTAAACAACTATTAGAAATAGCAATTGCAAATTCATCAATAGCAGAAAGATTAGGAACACGGCCCCCTTTTTTCTCATTAACATTTAGAAAAATATTGAAATCACCTCCGACAAGATTGTTTCTCAAAGATGAATGAATAAATTTAAGGTGCCCAAAGATTGGTTCTCAAATTTCTTTGAACAGCTAGCATAAACCAAAGTGCATATTGTTGATAAAAAACTAAACTGAACAAACAGTTAGAGCTTGTTCAAAATAAAAAACAATGTTACAAGAGAATCCTTGTCTCTCAAAGCACCAGATTTTTGCTTGTACAACTAGGGCAAGCACCATCAATATCAAAAAATCTTTTGTAGTGGTCTAGACGAGCTTCATTGTTTTATGCGATGCTAGCGATGTGAGTTGATGTGATTCTAATTGGCGCTGATTCCTCCAGCTTGTTATGTTGTATTGTTTAAGCTGTTGTTGCTGTCTCATCAATTTGAAAACCGGGTATTGTGAAATATGGATATTTGGGTTGATGTAAAGGAGTCACAGTAAAAATTTTGGGCTATTTGGATTCCCAAATGCACCAAGTCACGGGGTTTGGAATTCCCTAAATTGGGCAAATTCCAAATTCGTCAGAAAGCTATACCTAAATTCAGATTGTCCCAAATCCAGCCTTGCTGTTCACCTAAAGTTGTCACCAGCCAAAAACCTAGCTGACTTAATCGAACCATCATTGGATCTTGCTGGCATGTGCAGAACTCTGGTTAGAGCCTTAGCACCGGCCGTTGTAAATCACGCCAACGAACATTGCCCAATCCCTGCAGGCTTTAAGTTGGTTATCGTCTGCCTTTGTTGGTGGATGGCATGTTTCTAGGCGTCCTCAAATAGATTTTCTTATAATTAGTTTGCATTCATTTTATGCACAAACAAACATAAAATGCCAACCATACTTTGAATATTGTTGTGATAAGAACTAAGATTGAAGTGTCTCAATTGCATGACTATGAGCTTGTTAGAGGATCATCAGAAATAGCTGTTTACTGAAACTTAAATTGATACCACTCTTTTTAAAATTTAAATTAAAATCACAGCTTTTACAATGCAGTAAAGCCCTGGAGATTAATAACACATTGACTCTGGCAATGATCAGATTCTCTTATTTTAACTTGGAATTTTAACGTCAGTAAGGTGCTAACAAGAGTGAGAAAAGACTTTACTTGAAACCCACAATATGATCACAAAGTTTATGGATCGACTGATTCAATTTGTAAAAATATAATCCCACAAAGTAATGAAACATGTTTCAAGTTATCAAGTAACTTTCCTTACAAGGTTAATTATATTCCTGGAATCAAACAATCATCAGCCATTACTCAATTCAGTTGTTCTTCTTTTCATTTTGCATATATTACATGAGTCACGAAGCATTGAATTTGTAGGCGGTACTGCACCAAACATGCACTCTTAACTAGTTAGAGTGATGCTTTACCATATGGACACACATTCCTACCACTCATGAAGCTACAAGGAGGCAGCGTATCATTGCATGTGGAAATCTTTTATCTATTTTTCTCAATATCTGACTGTCGCATATATAAAGTGAAATACTGCCATAATATAATTTGTTCACACATGCTTTGGGATGTACAATACCAAAATAATTATGTTAACAATTCAAACATTATTTAGAATTCACACATTACATCATTGGCACTGCAGGTAAAACATAAAAGCTTGATGACTTTCCAGCTTTTCATGGATGCTGTAGCCTAAGTTTGCTTTGGTACACCTAGTGGTAACTATTGAATTGAAACTGAACCATTATCCTTGTGCTTTAGCAAACCTGTCGTATTTCTAAAATGCATAATAAAATGGTGTGCCACTACAGATATTTGCTTAATTAACACTAATCCCAGATTTTTTTAAACAATTAATATTGTTTTAATATATATTTAGTGCCCTAAATTACCAAGTCTTATAAAATGCCATGATAACATGAAGCCACTCTGCACCATAACACTTGTTGTTAAGGACTGATAGTTTTAAGATTAATGTTGTATTCACAAAACAATTTACATGAAATGTCAATTTTTGTAAATGAATTAGCATTCCTTATGCAAATGCATGTCACAATAGCAGAAGTATTTCATTTTCTGGAGATTCATTTGAGTGAACCATATTTATGTTGCAATTTCAGTTCTCAAGTTCAAGACCTTCATACATCAATTATATTTGTGTGTTAGTTTAGCAATCCAGCTCAGCCGCGTTGTTTGCATAATTGCCGTTGAGACTAAAAGTTTAATCAGCTTTGAAAGCAAAATTACAAAAATTTAATCAGCTAAATTGTTGAACTATCACAAGAAGTATAAATCACGTATGAAATGGCAATCTTTTCCAATTCATGTATATTATCATGTTTTTGCAGGACAGGTTTTCTATGCACTAATTTAAAAAAAAAAAATAGATGTATTTTGGAATATGATTTCAGTGTGTGTTTCTATATGACTAGATTTAATAGAAAAGCTTTGTGTTAAGGTATTCTTCTGATCAAACTTGATGAGCTGGTCTCTTTATTCATAAGACTAGCTTTGAGATTAGGACAAACTTGTTTTATTCTCATGTTAAATATAACCCAATGAATAAAATGCCCATTCTTATCAAATTTGAATTGTGGCGTTCCATTCTTTTTTTACCAGACTATATGCAAGTCACTTTTTTCAGGGGTGAACCCCAACTCAAATATTACCAAATAACCACCCAAGTTTACATTATTACATCAAAACTACCGTCCCATTTGACCTCTTTAATAATTGCAAATAGATGATATTCTATACATATGGCATAGTTAGATGTATATTTTGTAAATATATGATACTTAAAAGTTAAGTGACATGCTGGTAATTAACTTCAATTTTTATTGTGCAATCTTTTGTTTTTGGCTGGAAGTTGTGAACATATATTGATATAATACTTTTCTGCTTTTATGATTTTAAATGCCATAAAGCTCAATGTCTGAATAAGGAGGGGACAGTTCATGTACACCACTTGAATCTCTCCTATTGAAATATCGAACGCCTAAATTTCAATATTTTAAAACTACTTACGAAAATTTCATTATTAGACCAATATTCACACCTCATTTAGGCTTTTCAATTTTGTAATTTGCAAATGGACGAGTCCAAACTGTGATTTTGTTGACTTTGTTTTGTGAAAATCAAATTTGAATATTGAATATATAAGCACTCTAAAGTTTGGATGCTATTCAAGTACTGTCGCAAATACGAAATGTAGTGTGCAGATCAAAGTTTTACTCTCTGTAGCCCTTCCCGCTCATTTAGCCTATTTATTTTTTGTTCTTTCTTGATGCTAAATGCAGATGCTGTTCTTCCGTTATTTTCTAATTCATTTATTTTTCTTGATTAGGCTGCAAAGCTTATCGCAAATTTGATTATAATGGGCTCTGGAATTTTAGGAAGGGCTGTTTTGCAAGCTTATCGAAAAGCACTTGAAAGTGAGTTGATTATTACCTTCTTTTTTTTTCTTGCCTTCAATTTTGTTTTGATTTAGTTTTTTAGATTTTATTGTTTTTTGTTTTTTAATTATAAACTCTAAAAAAAAACATTAGTCGTTGGAAGACTGATAAATTCTGCATATCATAAACTCTTAATGTTTTTAGCATTGGAATGCCATGATGTGATTACAGTAATATATGCAGCATAGAGCGTATTTATTTTCTCATTTCAGCGTTTAGCTTATCCTTGTACTGTTTATGGCTGTACCAAATTAGATTGACCATTTGCGCCGAACACAATCTTTTAAATATCTTCATTAGAGTTGAGGAATAGTTGGTGAGCCCATATATTACTTCAACATTCAATATAATACCGAATAAACATCTTCAAGCTATTTTAAATTAAGCTAAAATAAATTTCATAAAGTTGTTTGGGCATATACCATCTTACAAAAGTACAAATCTTTGAACTAAAATTCTAAATGTAGTTGTTTTAAGTTTATAATAAATTTTCTTTGTAATTTTCAAGCCTTATTACTTGCGTGTTATAATAGGCTTGAGTTTGCTTTGGTTAGACCCTATTATATTTTATGGGTAATTATATTGTTTCTACATTAATTATTACCAGGTATGATGTTGCATTTTATGCAGTTCTTTATGGGTAACACACATCAATGCATATCATAAATCTATGTTATCACAGTCTTGTAGTAATTTTTAAATAAGTCAAAAATCCAAAATTAATGAACCGGTAATGCTCGAATTGTTTGTTTGACACTCCCTACTTTTTCCCCATATAGTGTGTTTTGCCATCAAATTGGATTTCCGTGAAAACTTTAATGCAGTTCTTTGAACTTGTATGGGATTTTGAGCACTATGTGAAAGATTAAGTGACAAGTAAGAAGCCTACACAGTGTTGCCAGCGTTTTTATTCCTTCATAATGATATTGTTCTGTTAGTGTAGACACTTCTTCTGCCATTAAAATTGGTTTCTGGCCATTATAAGTTTATGATAGGCTTTTTTGATAAGTTTAGTGTTGGTTATGATACCACTCTTCGGGCCACCACCCTTATTAGTTTGCCTCAATATATGAATTTATAACATTGCTTAACTACCATCAATGCCCATGATTATAAATAATCTCAGCTATGCCTTTGCTTTTTGATAGATGCCAATAAAACTGGAGTTGCCCAAGAAACAATACAAAATATCCGCAGAACCAGTCGAACCATGACTGAGCAAGAAGCTCGGCAAGTATTAGGGCTCAGTGAGAATGCCTCGTGGGAAGAAGTAATGCAGGTATTTTTCTTCTCTCTCTTGAATGCTTTTTTATAGCCAAGTATTCATGAGAGTGATAATTTTCTATTGAGATAACTATTTTCATAACACCTACATGTTGGTATTTGCAAAGTTAGAACTTATTATTATATCATATATGTTTATTTTGATTGTTTGATGTTCAAGTGGTGAGATAGCTTTGGTTTTGAGTAATAAGAACTTGGGTATTAGATATATTAACAAGAAATATTTGAGTAATATGTATGAAATTCTTCCTTTTTGTATTATTTCCATGCAGAAGTATGATGTTCTGTTTGAGAAAAATGCTAAAATGGGGAGCTTCTACTTGCAATCAAAGGTTCATAGAGCCAAGGAATGCTTAGAGAATGTGTATCAGAAGAAAGATGAAGGGACTCAAGAAACAACTTGAATAAATATCTTTTAACTACCCCTCTCCCCAAAAAAGGCATTTACTTTGGATATTCTGCTTGTAGATCTAGCAGTGATGATATACTTATTTATATGATACAGTTTATTCAAATAAGTTTTTACTTACCAATTCGCAGGTATAACTAGGAATGCAAGGTTAAATATACATTCACACACACCGGAAATACCCCTGCCTGTGCACACATACAGTCTTGAATGATACAAAATGATTATTGAGATGCGAGTATTTTTACCAGTCACGAACCAGCTTTCTCTATTTCATTTTCTTGTTTTTTATAGGCATCTTATTTGCCCATGAGGTCCTTGTCACGAACAAGTGTTCTCGCATATTTGACGAAGGCTCCCGCTCTAGTCGCCTCGAGTTATGACTCCTGCTCCTGCTCCCGTCCGTCTTTCTCATTCCCGATCTCGTTTCAGGTTGCTGCTCCAAGTTCGGCGGCGAGCCCTACCTATACGAATATTTGTTATGCGAGACACATGGAGGAGCAAGAGATGCAGAATGGAGCCTCTTCCTAATCTCTACTCCAAGTCCAAGTTCAGCTCGGGGTCGCCGTTTCCTTCCTTGAAGCGTTGACAAAAAAAATTTCTCAAAGGCCTTTGGTTGGTATAACTTGTTTCAATACTGCAAGTAAACTTCTTTCTATCTAAAGAAGTTGAAATCTTGGCCCAACCGTTCAAATACACATTAATTGGAAATTTTCATAATGGTATGCCGCCGCTGGTTGCCATTCGAAAATTTCTCAAAACTGTGAACTTACGGAATCTCTCTCCGTTGGGTTGCCATTGGAGGAGGAGGAGCCCGTTCTTGAAGATCCGTAGCTTTAAGTTTTTCTTTCAGTGAGATTGAGAGTTTTCTTTCAATTCTTTTAAACTCATTAAATGTTGTAATAATAATACAGGTTTTTATTTCTTTTTCAGTACTTTACTTATTCTGTATTGTTATATTTATATTATATTGAATGGATGTTATGTTTTATGCTTCCGCACTCTGAATTCGTGTATAATCATTTAGTGATAGTATTTCTGGATTGAATGACAAAGTCCTTATTTAAATTGGATTAGAATGTGTGACTAATCCAATCTTAAGTGGGGACTTTGTCATTTGGTGACCCCTCTACCGTAATCATGTTAACCTAAGGGTTAACAGGACCACGGCGGGGCTGGGCCGCCACAAGGTCACCGCTTTCGAAACCATTTAAGACTCCATTTTCTCGTGTCTGTCGTTTATCATCGCTTAAGTTCAAGAGGAAGCATCGATTGAGTCCAGAATTAGAAGCCCTAATTTTCTCTGCAAACCCTAAGGTACTTCACGATCCACCCTATTTCCTATATGATTGTCCATCTGAATATTTGAAATTCTATTTCAAGTCTTCGATTGATCGTTATCTATGCCTGATCAAACAATGGATGGTTTGATCTCTTTAATTTTGCAGCTCATCCACAGTTCAAACCGTTATAAACCCGCGACTAGAGTATTTAGGGTTTAGATTTGCGCTCTAACTCGACCACCTCAGCTGCAGAACATTATACCATTAGATAGCTAAGCACTTTCTCTTTTCATAGTCATGAGGGTTGTGAGGTTTGGACGCCGGGAAGGACCTCCATTCGCGTGCCCTAACTCGCACCCCTCGGGAGATAGAGGAAGTTGCTGAAGTTGCCGGGTGGGCCGGGCTGGCCCGAACCCGATTCGCGCTGCCTTCGATGTCCGGATTTCGGGAAGGGTACGTGGCATGCATCCAGGCATCCCGCGACTGTGGTGGGACCCACAGTCAAACAGCCGCGTAAGGCGGTCTTAATCAAGTCACCTGTGGGGCCCGCTGCAGTTTGCCCAGCCAGTGGCTATGCGCCACGTGTCCTGATTTAATTATAAAAGTTGTATATTTAACAATATTAATAATAACTGAAATTATATATATATATATATATATATATATATATATATATATATATATATATTCAAATCAAATCAGAATAATTAAATTAATTAAACAGAATTTAATTAATCAATTAAATCAAATCTTTAAACCTAAATAACTCCTAAAATATGCATCCAAAATATATAAATAAATATACCAAATTAATCAGAAAAATATGAGGAATTTATTGATACCAAAATTTTTGATGTAGGATCAATATTTTGCAAAGTGATTTTTCAATGATTAATTTAATTTAAATTAAATATCACAAACCTTATTTAGCTCATAAATTTGTACCCAATGATCCAAACATACCCAATATGGGTCTTAAAGTGATCAGAAAACCCTAAGGATTATTTTGGTAGTATTCATCTAGCTGTTTGTATTAGGTTTTGACTAATGGCATTTAGGACCTAACCCTAATTAGGTTAATTAACCCTAGACCTTCAATTGACCATAACTTGGTCAATTGAGCTCCAAATTTGATGATCCAAATATCAATTTAGATCAGAAGAATCTAATTAACAGTAATCTATAAAAATATTTCAGATCCAACGGTTAGATTTGCTAATCTTTCTTAATTACTCTAAATCTTGATTAGTGAATATTAGCAAACCTAATAACCCAAATTGAGTGATTTGAGTTTCAGAGGACTCATAGAACCATTTAGAATCAATCTATAAGGTTGGATTATAGTTTGAGTGATTAATTTTGTTAATCACTCACTAATCACCTAAATCCTAAATAGGTCTTAACTTAGTCAAATTAGGTCCAAATTGAGCCTACCACATATCATTATGATCAGTGAGCTATTTGTAATCCATAGTCACTGATTTTGTTTAATTTGGATACTAATTGGAAAAGTTAGGATTTTAACCTATAATTAAGGATCCCTTAATTAATCCTTAAACCCTAGATCTTGTATTGGCCATAACTTGGCCAATACTTATCAGATTTCAGCAAATTTAAGTTCTATGGAAAGCTTAGGCAGTAAAGAACAATAATCTAAAGGAAAATTTAACTTTCACTTAGTCAAATTACTAAATTGCCCTTATGAGTCAAATTCACTAATTTGATCTCATATGGCTTAATAATCACCCAAAATTAACTTAGTTGCTGTCTAATCTTATATTAGACAGTAAGAAACACTTTCCAAAAGAAAATTTCAGAAATTAAGCCCTAGATTAAAAGTTGATCTTTTGAACCCTTAAGTAGGGGCAAAATGGTCATTTTGCCCAAATTTAGGGTTTAGCCTTTAAAAGCTCCAAATTCAATTTCTAATCACTAAAATCAATAATTAGAATGATTTAGAACTTAAATTAATCAAATTTAAGTCTAAATTAGGTTTTGATTAAAATCTCAGAATTTGCTCTTTAAGAAAAAATTCTTAAGTAAATTATGAGTGTTTATCTTTCTTTAATCATTCTTAGACCCATCCTTAAGTCTTATAACATTAGTTAGGATGTGTGTCTTGAGAGATATTCTTAGTAATTAAGAGCCTTAATTCTTAAGATTAGGAATAGATCTTAAGTTTAGAATTCATCTATTGAGTAAATTGGGTTACTCAATTAGATGAAACATTGAGTTTTCTAATTTATAGATTTTCTTAGTTTATTAAATGATTATTTGATCTTTAAACTTTAGAACTAAGAATAGAGATCTATCCTAATGAATTTGATTTATCATTAGGATTTGCCTTAACCTAATCTGTGAGTTTTGGGTTCTAAACTTAGACCCTTAGATTATACCTTTAGATTAAGTGATTAGACCCCATCATCTGGAGTCTAATTCTTAATCTATTCATCTTGATTTGGCTAATCAAGATGAGGTTGGGATGAATTAAATTACAAAACTAGGTCGTTGATTTATTCATTTTAACCAAATAGTCGTCTTTTGATTAAGTTATAATTAGGACTTGGCCAGTCCTAATTATCTTCAACTAGTAGGATTCGTGATTCTAAGTTACAGAATGTGTAAGAATTGATAATTCTGAAACTTATGTAACTTAGAGTAGATATAACGAATAAAGTAGATAACAAAAGATATCACCTGTGTTTTAGATAGAGTTTCTTGCACTTTGATTTTGATGCTTCGCATTCCTTGATTTTGAGCCTTATACCTTGAACATATATTATGTACTTAAGATATTTGGTAAATATCTTATGTCAATTTTGAACATTCATAAATAGCATTGTGTTTTGTTTCACAAGTGGTTTGTAAGGTGTAGCATGATTAATATACCTCTTCGATCAACTCGTTCGGGGTCGGCTTCTTGTAGGGGGTTTCAGTCCGATAGTCTATGCCATGCCTAGTCCATGGGATAGGATGGATAGACTCTTGCCCTACTGACTATAGAGTCAGGATTTTGATATGGTTATACTAATTCAAGTATACTTACATTCGGTTCTGACTTAGCTCATCAGGCTAAGAGTTTTCAGTGATGTTCAGTTCAGAGTTTCTTAGCTCACCAGGCTAAGAATTGCTGAGTTCGTGTTCAGTTCAGATGACTTATATAATTACTGTAGTTTCAGTTTGCAGTTACTGTTCTACTAGTATATTCTGCATTTCAGCACTATTTTACTTACAGCTTTCCTGCACGTGTTTTTATATATAGGATGCTAGTTTTACTTATTGTTTTTATATAGGATATTAGTGTTTTCAGTTTTATACTGTTTAAATTTTGTTCTTCACTTAGCATAATCTGTTTGATCATGAGCATGTTTAGGTTGTACTTTTCTTACCTTTCTTTTACTTTTCTTTTACTTACCTGTCCTTATTGCAGTTGCTTGGAGGAGGTATGTTTTACTTCATATTTGTTTAGTTATAAACTGTGGTTTATAACTTATTACTGTTCTTTTGTACGCTTTTCTGCACCTATTATGCTTAGTTCTGTTTATATGGTGATATCTACTTAATTTAATAAAATTGTTTGCCCTAAAATGTACTTAGACATTTTGTCTAACCAGTTTTTCTTTTGTTGGCTGGGGCCCTACCATTATGAAACTGATAATGGTAGGTTCTGAGGTTGTTGGATTAGCAGATCCAGTGGAGAGTTTGCCATTGGAGAAGGAGCCCGTTCTTGAAGATCTGTAGCTTTAGTTTCTGTTGCTTGTGAGATCGAGAGTTTCCTCTTTCAGTTCTTTAAACTTATTAAATGTTGTAATAATACAGGTTTATGTTTCTCTTTCAGTACTTTACTTATTATGTATTATTGTATTTATACTGTATTAGATGGATGTTATACCTTTTATTGCTTCCGTACTCTGAGTTCTTGTATGATCATTTAGTGATAAATTCTGAGATGAATGGCAAAATCCTTATTTAAACTGGATTAGAATGTGTGTCTAATCCAATCTTAAGTGGGGACCTTGTCATTTGGTGACCCCTCTACCGTAATCATGTTAACTTAAGGGTTAACAGGACCACGGCGGGGCTGGGCCGCCACAGCTATTGGCAGGATGATTAGTTTGGCCTGAAATTCCTAATCATTTATCGGGACTTTATATTGCAAAATTTATGGGCACTCAGTTGGATTCTCGATGGAAGTCCAACACTCAATTTTTGTGCTAGATTGCATGCATGAAGTTTAAGGTTATTGGCAAATTGTTCAGAGATAAATGAGTGACTGGCACCGGTATCGAGCAAAATTTATGGGCACTCAGTTCTGTAAAAAGAATCAGGAGTAGTGGAGCACATAAAAAATTATATCATATATATCTTTAAAAGTTTTACAAAAATAATTAAGTACAGCACACTCAAAGGTACTCATAATTAAATAATCACTTAAATCACTTTGTTCAATTAAGTAGATCCTACACCACATCATCTGGTATATCACAGATTAGTTGTTCTTCCTGTACAAAAAAACATAATAAATTAATTAAATATGAATAATACTCTTATCTCTCTTATAAATTAGAATTTAGAATAAATCAAACTCAAAATTTTACATCTTTATCAAAGTGTGTAAGATTGGATTGAGACCCAGTAAGCCAATTTGGCATACAAATAAGAGCATTAACCATACTTGGTGATAATGAACTTTTATAATCATGTACACGACCACCTGCGCTAAATGCAGATTCAGAAGCAACAGTTGTAACAGGAATAGTAAGAATATCTTTAGCTATCTTTGCTAATGTAGGCCATTTTAAAGAAATCATTTTCCACCATTCTAGAATATCAAATGAAGATCTTTGTTCTTGAGGCAACTTAATACAATCCTCATCCAAATAAAGCTCAATCTCAGATTTAATTGGCTGGTTAGCATAAGCAGACTCCAAAAAAAATCAAAATCTCTTAAAACTGAATTTCGTAGTTCATAATAGCTTGAACTAGAGCTGCCTTGAAGCATTAGTAAATTGTTTGAAGAATCAAAAACTATTCTAGATGTGTCTACATAATAAAAGTTGAACAATTCATGCAAATTTGTAAAACCCACTCAATTTTCTCATTAAAGGCTAAGCTAGAATATATTGATTTAAATGCAAATTTAATAAATGTCATTTTTCTCCTTGGATCAAGCACAATGGCAATGCACATTAGCAAGTTAGTATTAGCCCAGTACTTATCAAATTTTTCTTTTATTGAAATGCACATTAAACTAAGAAAATCATCATTTAATTTGAATCATTTCAGGAAGGAAGAGATTAGCAATTAGGTATGTTAAACCTTAAAATATCTTTTAAGCATTTTCAAAAACTTTAAGAATACATTTAATTTTGTCAAATTTATCCTAATCATCATCAAACAAACCCCAAACTAATCCCTTATCTTTTCTCTAAAATTCATACAACACAGTTTTATAATAAAAGACACATTCTAGCATATAGACTGTGGAGTTCAACCTTATTTTTACATCACCTAAAAGACCTCTACAAGTTGAAACACATACTAATCTTGCAATCTCACCAAATATTTTTAAATAGCTTGAAGATTTTTTAATATAAATAATAGCCTCTCTAATAAAATAATTTTAACATAAAAAAGAAAGAAATAGGATATTATTTAAAATAATTATATATTTTTTAAAATTTAAATTAAAAAACAAAAAAGTAATATGAGTTAATAATAAAATCTTAGTTAAAAAAGGAATATTATTGAACAAAAAAATATTCTTTGATCTCGGAATTGGAATGAGATCAAAAATACTAGGAAATGAGCAAGAAAAATTAACTCTACTTTATTTTAAGCTATTGTAAACTATGAATCTATTTTATTACAAAAAATATTAGATATATTTACTTTATCAATACCAGAAAACTTCAATGACATAATTATAGTTTTTAAGTCCATCTTGAACAATCAAATTTAAAATATGTGCACAGCAACGAATAGGAAATATTTTTCCTTTAAAAAAAGTCTGTTAGTATTCTCAAAATTTTTTGACAAAATCTTTGCTGCATTATCGTTGGCACAGGCATTATCAAATATAATTGTCATAATTTTTTTGTGGATGCCCCATTGCATTATGCACTCACTAATGGCATCAACAATGACATGTGCTATATGCAGAGGTTCAAGATCAATAAAATTTATAATGGAATGTTGCAACACCAAATCTGTATTAATGTAGTGTGCTGTTAAACCCATATACTCTATTGATTAATTTGAAGTCTAACAATCAGCTGTTAATGAAATATGATTCACAAATTTTAGCAATTTCTTCATCTCATCCTTTTTAGTTTCATAAACCTTTAAGCATTCTGCACGTATAATTTTTCTTGAAGTTTTCGTATAGTTAGTATTCAAAATACGTGCAAATAAATTGAAATATGGCTGCTCTATAAATTTAAAAGGTAACTCAGCTGTAATAATCATCTTTGCCAATATATTTCTTACTTTGTTATTATCAAATACAGATGTAACACAAAAATTAATTGTTTCAACATCTACTGATTTTCTCTTTTCCAAAATTTCTGGGTTAAAAATTTTCTATTTTTTGTTTGCTTGACTCAATATTGGACAAAGTTTGATATGCCTAAGGCAATTTGAGATAGATCCAGATTTTTGGGACATATAAGTCTTATGACAATGCCTACATGATAATTTATCAACTACATTACCCTTGTTATCTTTAGACTTTATCATTTCAAAATGATCCCAAATTGTACTTCTTTTTTTAATATATTAACATTTGAAACAGTTTGGCTTGTTTCACCTATTTGGGATATACTAACAATAGGATCTGTACTTGCTTCCCCAGTTTTTGACTCAAATGTAACATTTTGTTCTCCACCTGATTTATCAATTTCTATCTCGAAAGAATTACTTGTAGTTGTATCTTCCATTTAACTAAAATATCAAAAAATATATATATTATAGAATTATAAATAAAATCACATCATCAGCTTACACTTGCAGTTTGAACCCAAAAATATGCAAACAACTTACTGCATGACTGAAACCCTTAAAAAACCATTAATAAAATGTGATAAAATCTTAAACAAATTGTGAAACTGTAAATCTATAAGACAATAATTATAAAAACATAATTCTAACTCATAGCACTTGTAGCTTAAATCCAAAAATATGCAAACAACTTACTATGAGAGTGCAACTAAAAATTCTAAAACACAACAAAAATAGTATGACAAAATATTAAATAAATTGTTAGACTATAAGTGTGCAAGATTGTAACACAATTCTATCTCACAGCTTAACCTAAAAAATAAAGTTACACTTACTATGTTACATGATTATAAAATATTGCATATCTAAAAAGTAAAAAACCTAAAATTAAATAGAAGTATATAATGTAAATAGAATCACAGCACCAGCTTGCATTTACAACTTGAACCATAAAACATGCAAATACCTTACTACAAGATTGAAAATCTTGAAAAAATATAAACTGTTAGACTGTAAATCTATAACTGTAATTATAAAATCATAATTTCAACTCATAGCTTAACCCTTAAAAATAGAATTATAGGCTCATAAAATATTGCATGTGACTATGTGATCATGTCTAAAAACTCTAAAATTAAATAAAAGTACAGAATACAAATAGATTCACAGTATCAGCTTACACATGCAGGTTGAACTCTAAAACATGCTACTACCTGAGCTGTTGCTGCTTTGATTTACTGCATTTCTAAAATCCCTAAAATTAAATAGAAGTATAGAATATAAATAGAATCACACCACCAACTTGCACTTACAATTTGAACCATAAAATATGTAAATAACTTATTGTAAGATTGAAAACCTTGAAAAAATATAAACTACTAAATTGTAACTGTATAACTGTAATTGTAAAAGTCACAGCACCAGCTTGCACTTATAGTTTGAACTTTGAATCATAAAATATGCAAATAGTAGAATGACAATATCAACTTGCACTTGATTGAACCATAAAATATACAAAATATTAAACCATGCAAAATATTAAACCCTAAGGTCTAAACCTAAAAAATTTAAAAATCCTAAATCTAACAACATTAGCTTGTTCTTGTAACTTGAACCATAAAACTTGCAAACAACTTACTGCAAGATTGAAAATCTAAAAAAATTTAAACGACTTACAAAACCTCCACAGCTTTTTTATTTCTGAAAGACGATGTGAAGAAGCAAAGAACATACATCTAGCAAGATCAGCTCAGAACTCGGGACAGAAGGATCCGACAGCCAGCAAAGGCGAGAGCCGAGAAGCGAGTAGAAGGTGAGAAGCCAGACGAAGAGGGTGAGACTCGAGAGTCGAGAGATCAAAAAAGAGAAGCCATCCCTAAGAATAACCCTCTGCAGCTCTGCCTCTGTGAAGATAATAATCAAAAGGATAGTCGCAGAGATTATCACTGAGCTTTTAAGTCCGCTTTGAAATCCGTCGATTCGCAGCGGATTAAAAGAAAATATTTTCCATTTCGAGGATTCGAACCGCAGCCAATCGGGCATCGAGCCAGCGTTGCACCCGACTGTGCTATGGTATATTTCAATAAAGATATGCGGCTTTATATACTTATGCATTCACCGGCAGTATATTTCGAGTTGACTCGAACCCAACTCGAGTCGAGTCAGTCCTAACTCGAACTAGACTCGAGTTGGGTTCGAGTCCAAATATTCAACTAGATAATCGACTCGAAAAGTTCGAGTCGAGTTTGATTCGACTCAAAATTCGAGCGATTTTCGAACGATTTTTGAGTTCGCGTAAAATTGCCACCCCTACTCACAAATCATTTTATGCTAAATAGAAAAAAACCTCAACACACTAATATTAGCCTCAAGAATAATCAATGCATCACACAATAACCTCAACACTCCTTCAATCTAACAGACATAGGCTCAAGAATAATCAATGCATCACATAATAATCTCAACACAGTAACAATATATATACCCCATGAAATCCATGCCTCAAATTTCTCAAAATAAGTTCCAATTGAAATCTTAGAGCTGGAATTACGCAAGTGTACAAGTCTTCTTGTTGAAGGCAGGCTAATAATGATATAGTCTTTTATGATTGAGTGTGTCCAAGAGTTGGGCGTTCTATTTCTAATGGTTGTACAACCAAGGTTGGATGCAAAACTATAGTTAGCATAAAATACACATAAATTCTAGGTGAGGTCAGGGCTAAGGTTAAAAATTTTGATTTAATGTTTAAACCTAGTAAGTTTATATCAAATATGTTTAGATAAATAAGAAAAATCCTTATTAAGCCTACAAGGTCGGGGGGCTTCACTAGATTTGAGAGAAGAAGAAGAGGTGTGTATGCTTCAATGGCTTGAAATGCATACTCCCAACTCATGGGATATCTTGGGGTGGCCTCAAATGATACTAATACACCTATATCATCACCAAAATCAGTTAGTTGGGTTGGGTTTGGGGTGGAATAATTATCTAAGCAACCTTAGGGTTATGTGGTTGTACAACCAAGGTTGGATGCAAAACTATAGTTAACATAAAATACACATAAATTCTAGGTGAGGTTAGGGCTAAGGTTAAAAATTTTGATTTAATGTTTAAACCTAATAAGTTTACATCAAATATGTTTAGATAAATAAGAAAAATCCTTATTAAGCTTACAAGGTCGGGGGGCTTCACTAGATTTGAGAGAAGAAGAAGAGGTGTGTATGCTTCAATGGCTTGAAATGCATACTCCCAACTCATGGGATATCTTGGGGTGGCCTCAAATGATACTAATACACCTATATCATCACCAAAATCAATTAGTTGGGTTGGGTTTGGGGTGTAATAATTTTCTAAGCAACCTTAGGGTTATGTGGAAGCTAAAGTGCAACATAAGGCTATAATTCTAATCCTATGACTTCATATGGAATTAGGGGTTAAAGTAAGCTCATGGTTTAATATTGTGTGGCTGCCGATAAATAAAGTTCGAGAATTTCCAAGAAATAATTCATAATTAAGACATTTGTAATGAAAGTAAAATGACATTAAGTCCATAATTATCCACGTAGAGCCATATACATATACATTACATGAATTATTCAATATTACAATAAAAGTTAAAGCAAAATGTTCATCTCCAGCTCACTTCTTAAAACTTTGAGCTCTTTCTTTACTCAAGTTGATCTTCTTATATTCAATTATTAAAACCTGAAAATTTATCAATTATTACTAGCCAGGTAGGAGTAAGTAGATTATCCTTATAAGAGTTACTTTATAGCATCCTATATTAGGTATAAATCAATGTAAGAAGTTACAAAAATAGCTTTGAATCAAAAGTAAGGAAATATAAATATTTGCCAAATGTAGCCAATTTTTCCTTGCATGTTAGACTTGAGCACAACATATATGTAAGCATGGAATAAATCTCATCAAAAGCATTAAGTGATAGAAAGTTGAGTCCAAAGACCCCTAATTTCTAGTGTTTAAGGGAGGTTAATTAGCATAAAAAGGTCATTAGCTAAATTAAGTATCAAATAGAACATTAATATCACCAAAATATTTATTGTATTTTTCTGAGTAAAATGAGATATAACTTTTCATTATGTTTGGATTTATGGATACAAAGATATGAAGTTTCAAAGTTTTGAAATTTTAATTTAATTAATTAAATTTCCAGAAATTACAGTTCCTAAGGAACAGTAAGACTGCAAGCATGCGGTGTGCGGCTGGCACCAGGCTGCACCCACGCGGGTTGAGTCGCACGCATACGGGCAGGCCCACTGTAATTACCCTAGTGTTGTTACCATACAACTAGAAGCCTAATCAATATCTTTTCTCTTATAGTACTCTAATAATAATGTTAAGAGTCTCCACTCAAATTTGGTGCATTTTGCAGATTATTTGAGATTTTCAAATATTCATAGTTTTCCCATTAATTTTGAGAATACATAATTTATTTTGACCTCATAATCAAAATTAGAGTTCACCATTAATTTCATCACCCCCAAATTAAATATGGGTGGTATTTTAGAAATATTTGGAAGTCATCAAATTTTCCTCAATTATTTTAATATTATTTAAATACTAAAAAATTAGGATTATTAAATTGACCTCAAATCAAAAATCCAATTTCATTTTTAAGTTCCTCACCTCAATTTGATAATGATAAATTTTTGGGATTTTTTAGAGTTTGTTTGATTATTTAATTTGGAGTATTAAATTATGTATAATTAATTAAATTAATTAAAGTATTTATTATACTTTAAATTATATTTATTAATTTAATTCCAATAGTTATTTTAAAAAGGTGCATATCCCATGCATGAGTTCAATGCACGGGACAACGTGACCCTTGAATCCAAGCTATTTCGCATTTTCGACGCTGGATCCAAGTTCAACCCGGTCTGGCCGAATGCATCTGGCCGTTGGATCACGCGATTGAACCGACAACCCAGATTGAATCAGTGTACATCTCTGCGACCCACCATGATTGTGGCTGGCAGGGAGCAGGTGCTGTACCCCCAGCCTTTTTGCATCACTCCCAGAGCCACTACAACCCCCCATTCCCTCCCATTTTCCTCCATTCTCTCCTCCCATGCATTTCCTAACTACGGGTGAAGAGGCGAGCTCCAAAACTTTTGTAACAACTATAGTATTGTTACCATGCATTTAGATGTCTAATCAATTATATTTCTCTTCTAATACTCTTATAATAATGTTAAGAGTCTTCACCTTAAGTTTCGTGTAATTTGGAGATCATTTAAGACTTTCAGACAATCTGAAAATATCTATTTTATTTTGACCTCATAATCAAAATCAGAGTCCACCATTGGACTCATCACTCCCAAATTAGCTAGGGGTGGTATTTTAGGAGTGTTTGAAAGTCATCAAATTTTCTCCGAATATTTTAATAATATTTAAATAATCAAAAATTTAGAATGATTAAATTGACATTCTATCAAAAATCTAATTTCATTTTTGAATTTCTCACCCCTCATTTAATAAGTAAGGTTAAAATTTTGAAAATTTTTGGAGCCCGTTTGATTATTTAAATTTAAGTAAATAAATGAGTTTAAATTAATAAATGAAATAATGTAATTAAATTAATTTAATATATATAAATTAAATAATGTATTTCAATGACTCTTCCAAAATGGTGAAGATCCGCTGAGTTGCGCCGTGCACGAAACAGCGGATAAAACGCATCCAGGCTGTTGCACGTTTTTTAGACCAGATCTAATGCGCAGGATTAATCAAGTAGATCTCACCGTCGGATCAGTTGTAATTGTAGCGCTTCGCCCTGTCGCCGCGCACAAAAAGGCAAAACAGATCGGCGGTAGAGCAATGCGCCACTCGGGGAGGAATATCATGTCTCCCCGAACGGCTGAACACCAAACCCATCTGAAGGGCTGCTAACTCAACCTCAATGAGGGTTGAGAGCTAATACTGAAGATAAGAGTAGTATCCTTATCATAAGTATTAGACCAATACATATATTGGATGTAAAATATATGAGGAATCCAAGATATATATAATATATCAGCATTTCCAGTATACTGATCATATCACAATATTAAGTATAAGTAGTATATAACAGACTGCAAAAGCTAAGCAGTCATCCATAAACATTCATCACAGGAGCTATATAAATCATTCATCTAAAAAAAAGAAAATACATCCAGAATTATTACAAATAGTTTACTGAAATATAGATATAAAAGCTAAGTATCGAACTAAAATAAACTAAGCAGAAAAGTAAGGCTGGGGAAGAGTCCACTAGTGCTCAACGAACTCCTCCTAAATCTCCTAGGTGTCCTCATGACCTGGCTCAATATACTGCTCAAGATCTAGCAAATTGTCGAATCCCAAAAGTACCCCATATTAGACAATAAGTCTAACACATCAAAACTAATCTAACAGTTCTAATTATTCATTTAACATTTACATAATGTAAATAAAATTGCCAAAATACTATAAAGATAACTAAAAGTATAAAACTGTATAAAACTGTACAAAACTTGTAACAACCCAAGTTGTTACCACCATCATTTAGGACTAATCTCAGTCTTAATTTTAATCCTAAGTGCTAATTAGGTCAATAGGAGTCAACCTCTAAGACCCAGTTCAAATCAGGAGTCAGATGGATCGAATCCTGATTTCTGGAAAATCCAGAAATCCTAAAAGTTGACCTAATTAAATTGACCTCTGATAGAAAAATGGATATCGCCATAGCGTTCATTGACCCCAAATTAGCTAGGGGTAAAGTTTTCGTGTCAATCGGAAGTCGCCAAAATTTTGGCGAATATTTTAATAATATTTAAATACCCAAAAATTAGGAAATTAAAATACTCGTCAGATCAAAAATCTGACATCGCCGTTGCGTTCCTCACCCCTCAAATAGCTAGGAGTGGATATTCAGAAATTTTTCCCTGCGTATAAGTTAATTATTTAATTAATAAGGAATCAATGAAATTATTTTAATTGAATATTTAAATAAATTATTTAACGGCATCAGGCCGCCGTTTGGATCCGCCGTTAGGATCAAACGGCGGATCAGAACCGTCCATTTTGGATCGGAAAATCCTCATCCGCGATTCTCGACCCGCAGCCCGGATCCATCTGGGCCATCCACATGTCGCTGGATCCGACGGTCCCGGATCGTCTTCCTCCCGGGCGTAGCCCGCGAGCCACGCGGCAGGCCGCCGCGCGCCTCACCCAACCAGGGAGCATTCCACCCTCGTCGGCTCCGCCTTGGGTATCCATAAGGCCACCGCTCGCTATCGGGGCATCCTAAACTCGCAGACGAAACCCTAGGAGCCGCGGTCAGAGCCCGAACAAGTCAGCACCGTTCACCCCAGGTACTCGTTCGATCCTCCTCCCCTTGCATTCGTTTCCCATTATCTCATTTCGTACCCCTATTATGCAACATTGATTGTCAATTATGCGGTTGGATCGAGCTCGGGATCGTTCGAATTTGCCGATCCTCAAATAGTACAAACCGTTAGAGGATCAGCCGCCCGCGAGCCTGACCTAGGGCTGGCCCTCGCCGCCTTCCAAGTCCACCACCGGCGTTGTTCCTCCCGGCATTCGAAGGGTCTCTCAGAGACCTTTCAATCACCGTGCGGACCGGCCCTCGCCATAGCCGGGAAGTCCCTTAAAATCCCTGCCCTAGTCTTCCTCCCTCTGTCCCTTGACGAGGAAGAAAGCCCGACATGGGTCGGGCCGGGTCAGCCTCGACCCGTGGTTCCTCTGCGGGTCGGGCTATGTGCCCTGGCATGCGGGCCCCGCGGGCGCTCCCCTCCACTCAGGCGCAGACGCGTGTCCCGAGCGTCGGCTCGGGCATGGGGCCCACCGCCGCTTCCTTTGCCCGAAGCAGCGGGCCCCACCCGTGAGTGCAAAACCCTCCGCGGCTCGCCATGTATCAAGTGGGCCCCACTTAGTCTCTGCCGCGCCTCTAAGAGGCCGCCGCGTGTCCGTGGCGGGTCCCGCAGCCATCAATGACCTGAAGAAAAGAAAATTATATATGGTCTGTTTTATATGAATATACATATACGAATTATAGATATAGGTTAGGTTAGATAATTAGCCTTAAATATTAATTTGTAGACAAGCAATTTGATAATTAGAGGCTAAGTAATTAGATTAATTAAATGACGATTAATTAAATCCAATTAATTAATTATAATTCAAATATAGGATAAACTAGTATTAGTATTAATTAAAATATTATGATCCATTAGTTAAAATAAATAACTAGTCTAGTTAATTAACTAATTAGACATTCATTTAGGACCGGCAAATGAATAATATCGATTAGTTAAAATTAACTAAATGGGATAATCAGTAAACATATAATATTATTTAGATGAAATATATGTATATATAAGATGGTTATTTAATTGGCGACGATTAAGACTAATCAATGCAATATGAAAAACCTTAGGCTAATAGTTGGTTAATATTACTTAGACATAAATACAGCAAATAAATATTAGCCCAAAAATTTTATTAGCATTAGGTAAGTAAATAATATTATCACACATAAATTTAATTAATTAAAAGCGGCCAATTGTAAATATATATATATATATATATATATATGTATATATACATAGAAATATATACATTTATTTAGATAAGTTGTGAGAAGTTATATTGCGGCTGGATTAATAAACTAGAACTAGTTAACGTAATTAATATTAGGTTTTGTATGTGTTCTATAACCTTAAACTAGTTAACGTAATTAACGTATATATTGATTTAGGAATTAGGATTCAAATAGCTAATGTTGTGATTTAATTAGGATCAACTGAATGCCAAACAGTAGACCCATAGTTTAATTAAAATTTATTTAACATGTATTAGATTGATTTAACTCAATCTAATTAATATTCTTTAAACTAATAAAATGAAAACGACCAACTATAAACATATAGATAAATACATATATACTAATAAGTAATTATAAATAAATCAAAAAGATAAATTAAACAAAATGAATGTTATTAAATTAAGTCAAAATAATTTTGGTAAGTAATATTATCAATAAACTAATATAATGAACATACGAATTAATTTATTTGATTATTAGAAACAGTAAAATAAATATTAATTGGATAATAAAAATTAATATTTAAATACACATGATGGATAAACACTTTATAACTTGAGTAATACCAAGTTGAACTAATAATATAGATCACTTAATCACTTTAGGAATTGAAATGTCAATAACTTAGTCAATTGACATCAGAATGCAGTGTTTTTGGACTCGATGGAGTCATTGACCTACAATAAACTGCATAAAAACTTAGTTTCCAATAGAGTGAAAACTTTTTAAATGCCATTGAGTCAAAAACCTTAGTTTGAACCTATAGGACCCGTTTCTCGTCCAAATTGGACGCACTTACTCTTTATCTTCAAGTTAGACAGTAAGGAATCATATGGAAAAGAGAAACCTCATTTTGGACACTTAAAGCAAAAGTTAACTTTTTCGGACTCTTAAGTAGGGGTAAAATAATCTTTTTGCCCAAAAATTTAGGATAAACACCTTTAATATTTAATTAGTCTTTTAAAGCACTAAACTAACATTATAGCCATATTAGTGATATTGAAGTATATAAAATAAACAGTTATATCAGATTCTAGAATTTTCCTAAGTCCTTAACACTACACCTTAAGGACCTTTCCTGAGACTAGGACTAGATCATATGATTGATTTCATTCATTAAAAAATGGGGTTTTTCAATAAATGAACCATTGATTTTATTAGTTTTTAGAATTTTTCAACTTATTTCGATTATTTTATCTTTTAAATCTTAGATTTAAGATAGGAGATTCATCCTATTAAATTTGATTACTTAATAGGATTGGTCTAAATTATTAGATCACTTATAAACTTCTAAGGATCTTAGGGTTCACACCCACACTTATTCTAAAGGTGGAGGATCTTAGAAGCTAAAAGATTAAGGAAACTATGATCCTATAAAAGGGTTAAATCTAGTTATCATAGATTAAATAATCAATAAAGAACTTAAGAATCTAAGATTTAAACTCAATCCATAGAATAATCTCATTATTCTATAGGTTGAATCAACCTAAGCCCACTACAAGGATTTCAAAGGATTCAAATAAATAAGAATTTGAAACATAGAATGATTCAATTCTAACTAAATTTATAAAATGATGAACTTCTAAGGATCCAAGATCTTAAGGTTAAGTTAGGATTATAAATCACATGATTTATCTTAAGGGAACTTATAGTTTACTAGTCTAGATTCAAATGTTAAATGCATTCATGGAAATTAGTAATTGCCAAAATAAGAAGTTCAATTTAGATCAACTTCCCTTTGAGGCTAATTAAGATTGATTAAGGTCAAAATCAATATTGCTTTAAGAAATCTAAATCACATGACAAAGTAAGATGTTATTTGGAAAATGAATGCTATGATTAACTAATTATACACTACAAGAATTAGCATTTTAATTAACAATTTAAGAAATTGAGAATTTAAAATCTAGTTAAATAATTAAATTCTTTAACATCATAAACATAGATCTTACAAATCACTTATATATTTATTCAATGCTTGATTTTATAAAAAATTAGGTTCTATTTTGGTATATGGTTACATTATTAAGGTTATGGGATCATGAGTAAAACTTAGATCTGCATATTTCATTTGATCACCAGCATATGTTAGGCTACAGTATTTCCTTTCAGCATTTATTTAGTTATTTATATTTATATGCCTTACCTTGTTTACTTTGCTTTTGAGGCATGTCTTAGCCTCCTGTTTGCATAAGTTATAAATGTTATTTATAGTTGTTCCACTTCTTATTGTACTGCTAGTCGCTCCTATTTTATTGTTACTTGGAAATTATAAAGTGGTGATATTAGAAAACACATCAAACGTATCAGCCTAAAATGTACTTAGACAATTGTCTAACACAAGATTTTCTTTTTTTGGCTGGGGCCCTACATTGTGAAACTGACAATATCAGGTTTAGAACAGGTGGAGGTTACAAGTACTTGAGGAGGAGCCCTATTTAGAGGAGGAGCAGCAGCTGGGACCCGAGGATATTTAGCTGGTTATTCCACTTGTAAGGATGAGTGCATTTTCTTTTCTATTTGTCTAAACTTTAAATATTGTAATAATACAGGTACTTATGACTACGTGTTTGGATTATCTTATGCTTATATTCTGAGTCATGCTCCATATTTATTATATTGTGATGCTTGGATGTCATTTCTTAATTTGCTTTCGCACTCTGTATGATTTAGTAGATAGTGACTGTTAGATAGATTCTATGTTAATCCTTCCATAATCAGGTAGATTGTAGATTTTATCCTAATCCAATGGTAAGTGAGGGGTTAACCAGAGTAACACTCCACCTTTGGCTTAATCCCCGTGGGTTAAGTGGTGGGGCGCCACAAAACTGAAGTGAGGTAAAGTAAAGCTGAACTACAAATTGAATACTGAAAGTAAATAAAAATAGTAATAGATCTATAATTGAGTAATAATATGTAAGACTATGCTGTATATCATTGAAGTCATGCATCTGTATATGCCACAATACAATATGCTACTAAAACTGTGCATCTGAATTTACCAAAATGATGTATATACTAATTTGCAACCGAACTATCACTGAATGGGTATGAATCGCACGGTTCAATGTCTACATATACATGGTTGGGAATCTAGTACTAGTCATCCTACAAATTCCTCGATTGAAATATGCAGCATTTCGTAATTCATAATTAATCACTGATACTCATACGCAATGCTCATGTTTATACTTATGCTCATGCTTATGCTTCTAAGCTCATGAGGTAAATCCAGAAATCCAAAAAATGCTTTAAAATTCAATAATGAATTCAAGATCTCCATTGTGCAGAATCTTATAAAAATGAAGTATTTTGACTCCTATATTCTAATTTGATAATCGGTTAAAGTTGAGAATTTACTTAAAAATCATTAGTTGGGAATGTTGTATACACATATTTAGCATGTTTCTAAGAAAGGTGGATTTAACCCTTAGCTTATTTTAAACTATACTTATCAAAGCGCATTTCGATAGGAAGCAAAACCCAGTCACAGTTTATATCTCAAGCTAAGCTGTTAAATAACATAATTACAAGCATACTTAATGTTTTACGCAAAGTGACTTAAGATACTTAGTTTACTTACACTGCACTTATCGAAGCACACTACGATAGGAGGCAGAACCCGATTACAAGTTATATCTCAAACTAAAGATCTTGTTCACTAATTGTAACACTCTTAGTCTTAGAATATTTACTCTAATAGGACTGTATTCATCTAATCCCTCGAGATAACACCTGATCATAAGTCCACATTAGAGTCAATCAACTAATCTTGAATACTACTAAAATAATCTAGTACTATGGGTATACTATACTACACCCAACCAATAATCTGAGTTCAGATAATTCTATTTAATCAATAAGGATTTATCAAAGATATTAATTTTTACTCTAAATAGGTGAGTCCTACACAAGGTTCCAAGGATATGATCAAAAGATCACTCAATGTAGGTTACTACCATAAGGAATAAATTCTATTCTAGGTACTTTAAGTGATTCCTATCACAATATATCAAGTTCAACTTCTAAAGTCATGAAGGATCATCTAAGTTTCCATCTCAATAAGTTACAAAAGCTCTTCCTACCTCAAAGTATCAATAATTTAAGTCTTTAAATATTTCAATAATGATCCTATAGCAAGACCCTTGAGATCTCACTTTTCTACTTTTTAAGTTAACATTCAATGTTTACTTTTTAGTCTTGGATTAAAGTGATTAGATCAGATGATTAAAATTTATCTGATCTTATTTTATTCTACAATCATGGAATGAAATCAAAGATATTATTAGAGTTAGATCATTTCATAAATCATTCCAATTTTATTATCTGTCTTATGCTAATAGTCTTATATAAGAGAAAATCAAATATCTAAAGTTTAGATTCAGATGATTTAATCACACAGATTTAATATTAACCTTAGCACTTCTAATTCAATGATTTAAGATCAATACTAAATCAGATGAATTATTAGAATAATGTCAATTGAATTATCTTACAATCAAGTTAATTGATTAAGGTGATTAAGGTTTAAATCTTAATCAAGACAAGTTAGAGTTTAACCCCTAGTCTTACTAAAATTGAGACCAATGGTTGATTTTAAAGATCAATGACAAATCAATATATTATTAGTGTATTATTGATGTCAAATATCAGATTTAGATTAAGTATCATTTACTTAATCAAGTTATCAAGATTCTTGTGTTCAATTATAGTTTAATGTCAATTTAAGCATATTTAGGTGTCCAATTAAATGTTAAAGTTCTCTAGCATACATCCTAAAATCAAGAAAGCATATGAAGATAAAGTTGGAATAAAATGGGAGGTAATTAAGGCTAACTAAATTCTAAATCAAACTAGAGGAGTTAGCACTTGATTACAAATTTAAAAAACTTAGGTTTCATGCCATTTAGGGTTGAGGTATACTTTGGTTAATATAAGCAATCAAGAATTCTATTCTTTGACATTTGACACAAGACAGTTAAGATACATAATAGGTTTTGTACACTTGTTAAAAATGATAAAGTTTCTAATTTGATATAATTCAGCTCCACTAGGGTCTTAGGGACCTTAAATTGCAAAAACAGTGAAGTTTTGATCATTTCAGCCAATTCTACGCATTTTTAGAAAATTTGGGCACTACGGCGCGCTGCGGCGAAAACAATGATGCGGCGCCATGCAGCTCTTTCAGACGCTGCGGCGCGCTGCGAAGGAAAATAATGCTGTGGCGCACGACAACGCTTTCAGGCGCTGTGGCGCGCGACGGCGCCTGATCAGAGAGCTGGATGCTACGGCGCACTGTAGCGCTTTCAGGCGCTGTGTCACGCTGTGACATATTAACTTGTAGAAACACTGTTCAATTAATGATGTTGCGGCCCGCTGTGGCGCGCTACAGCGGTCCAACTTGCGGTCACTGTTCAATTAATTTTTCTCTTGATTTCTTATAGTTTTCCTCGAAATTACGCTATAGACCGCTACGGCGTGCTATGGTGCACTGCAGCGGTCCAACTTGCGGGTTATAGTTCAATTAATTTTTCTCTTGATTTCCTATAATCTTCCCCAAAATGACGCTTAACCCGCTACGGCGCGCTGCAGGGGTTTGCTTCCAGGACTTTATTTTAGCTCCAAAAATGCTGTGGTACACTGTAGCGCGCTAGGGCTACGATGGATTCAATTTGAGCTTGGACGCTACGGCGTGCTGTAGCACCCGACGGTGATTTTGCCCATGCGAAAACCATGAAGGGTCACATTTCCTACTCAAATACTCTCAATCCAGAGCATTCCATGAGCGGTGCCATATATTAATGGAAAGGTCTTTCCAATACCTTTCCATGGATACTAAAATCGGCACAAATAAATTATCCTAACTATACGAACGATATAATTAAAGGTTTGAGTATACAAAATAAATGAAAAATAGAGCATGATATTTTCAATTGATATGATACCTTAATAAACCTCAATGGCTTCCTCATACAATCATGGATTTTTAAGGATACAAGTTAGCATAATATCAACATGAAGTAGACAAGGAAGATGAGCAAATAGGTACCTTTGCCTTTTAAAAAGAGAAGGAAGAAGATTTGGAAAGCTTGGAGGAACTTCTTCTTCTTCTTCTTCTTCAAAGCAAGACTTCAGCAATGGAAGAAAAAAGGAGGGAGCTCTCAGCTTTACTTGACAGCAAAGAGAAGAAGGAGGGATTGAGCTCCTTCTTAATGGAGAAGGGAAGAATGGAGTAGGGTAAGAGCTAGGGAAGCTAGGAGAGGGAGGCATGGGAGGAAAGAATGGCCCTCAGCCTTCCTTCTTACGTGCAGAAGGAACAGGCACCAAATGAGGTAAGGGGGAAAGCTAGGCGGGTCCCATGCGCAGGAAATGGAGAAAAAGACAAAATAAAATGGAAAATTCAATTTAAATAAATAATTAATTTGTAATGACCCTAGGTCATTAATAAGGCAAGACATTAAAATCCCGATTCGTTAAATATCCCGCAATTTTCAGTTTCCCGTTAAAACTCCCGCTTAAAATTCGATTTTTCAGTTTTAATACATAACTTAGAAAGTTTTCAAAAAAACTAACAGTTACAAAAATTAAATAAAATTACTCCATTAAAAACAAATTTCGACTGTTAAACAATTATCCATAATTAACGGGCGTTTAAGGAGAAGCCGAGCGTATGGCATTATGACTGTCCAAGTCCAAACGGGTGAGCGTCACGCATGCACACCCTATAAAATTGAACGTATGACACTCGACCGTCACCACGCTCGCCTCTCCCTCTTCTTCCGCTCGACAGAAAGAGACATACCTGAGCAGGCGGGAGCGCACAACAGGCGATGCGACTCGATTCCTTGCGGCCGACGGACGTCCCAGTGGGCATGGTCCTAAGGCAACGCGACTCGTTTCCTCTTCGCTCGATCTTCTTCTTCCGAGCGACTTCCTTCTCTGCACCGATCTCTCCCTTACGTCCGACGATTCCTTGCGTCGGCTCGATCTCTGCAGCCGACGGGTTCCTACTGCGATCCTTCTCTGCGTCGGCTTCCTTGCGTCGGGTTCTCCGCATTCGGCTAAGGTAAGAGCTCCTGTCGATTCTCTTAAAAGATATATATATATATATATATATATATATGTATGTATATATATCTATATATGTATATATATATATGTATATATATCTATATATGTATATATATATATATGTAATAATAATAATAATAATAATAATAAATAACTTTTATAGATAGACAAAGAAATTATGTTGCTACTCTTAACATTATAGTGATGTGAACCTAATAATTATCAATAATTAGTTATACTTAAGTATTTAACCTAAGGCTAGGTTGTTTAATGATTAAAGTAATTTAATTACCTTTGGATAGGAATTTGAGTGCAATCAATTATGATGTAATCATAATTAAGTGGTAGATGGAAATTGATATCTAAATTTTTGCAGTACTATGATTATGTCATACTAGCCAACATTAGGAAGACCTCAAATTAGTCCAAATCAATTATTTGATAAATTCTAAAGTTATAATTTTTATTTGTTTTTAATATTGTCAAACTCCTATCATAACTTATACTTTAATAAATATTAAGCCTTGAGTTCATACCAAATTATATCATAAATAAATAATTCAATATTTTTGAAATCTTGCTTGAATGAAGTCTGTGTTCTGCCCTATCATAATAGATGAGTTCGATGTGGATAAAAGAAGGATTTAGTAGAAATATTAACAATTCAATTAGACATTTTCATTGTATAATCTACTCTTATAAGATTTAGATCTAAGTAACCATCTGAAGGTAAATTAGGGAACACGAATACCAGTTTTAAATCTTGTAAATAGATAGTTTCATAGTTTAATAAAGCCTCAATTATAATTTTCGCAGACACCTCAAGTTGTGAGTGATTCATCTAGTTAAGTCAAACACAAAAGAAGGTACACTGGATATTACTTTATATGCTTATACTTTTATCTGCTGCTTATGCATCGCTTTGAACTTACTTTGTATTTAATATGTTATTCTTACTACTAATGATGTAAGAGAAATTGAATGATGTTTATGTATCTTGTGAATATTGCAAGAAGGGTTCTGAAACGGAGCATGATTAGGTTAGGGACGGGGCTAGTCCTCAGGATCTATAAGGGTGCCATCTGGAGCCTTTGAGGGAGGCACAGGTGAAGGTTGCTTAAATGCACGTTGCCATCTGAGATCCTTAAGTGGGTCTAGGTGAAGGTTTATGCTTAAATGCATATAAACCTAGCCTCATGGTTCTGGCTTTGCCCAACAGAACTACTATTATTGCTTCATGATATCAAAGACATAAACATAAACATAGATTTTTATACAATTATTGGTTTTCTTTTTGACACTTGGCATGTGAACAAAACATTTATTATTGCAGGTGACCTGATTATCTTTTATTTGAGACACGCTGTATTTCCTTGCAAATGTTATCTTAATTTTTCTTTGCCTTCCGCTATGCTTAAAGTATATTTTTGATATCCATTGTATTTAGAATGTGCACTAAGGCATTATTTTTATAATGTCAGATCAGATATAGTTGGAGGCAGTTGATATAGTCTAGAGGCGTAGCGCGGGAAAATAACTGCCCCTTCCAGGATTAATTGTTTGATGTATATGAAATTTCATGTAATAAATTTTGAATGCTATTTTTATTTTAAATTGAATGAATGTCGTTTCTTTTATGTGAATGGCTTGAATGTTCGTTAACTACTATTTTATCTAACTGCCAATATGATCATGTGGAAAGATGCATCCGATGTTAGTTTGGTTCTTACCATCTTAACATGGGTCATCACAGTTGGTATCAGACTAGGATTGGAAGTGTTAGAGTAAAATAGTATTTGACACAGAAGCCATAATTGGAAATTATTCAATTTAAAGTATAAATACACTAGAATGAAATACTAGATAGAAAACTAGTGACATAGTAAGATTGTGGTAGAAACAAAATATCGTATAGAAAATTAGTGACATTATGAGGTATTATTAGGGTAACATTTAGTAGAAAGACTAGTTAAGGTCATTATTCAAACGAATTATAAGTTTGTATCTTTAAACAGATGAATTCTCCTAATCATTCGGAGGAACACACGGAAATCGACTTAAGCCAAGAAGGACCTTGGAAAATGGATTTTAATGGACCTAATTACGGTCCCCCTACTCTTGAAGACCGGATTTGAGAGTTAGAGGATAAGGAAGAGGCACGTGGTGAAAGTCTGACAAGGTTCATGTGTGTCTCTTATGAGAAGATCACCAACCTCCAAAATGAGGTACAAGAATTGAAGGAGACACTAAGGTGGGTGCTCCCTAAATTGGCCGAATTCACGTTGGAAAAAGAAGAGGAGCATGATGAACGCCTTTCAAAGGTTGAAAGGAAAGTGCATCAAACGAGAAATTCAGCCTCATCTTCTAGGAGGAAGAAAGCAACCAGTAAATATAGGGAGCTTTGGGCTAAAAGCCTTAAGCAACTCATTTATAATATTATCTTAAGAGCGAAATTTTGTGTATCATGAAAAAAAAAATTTATTGTATCTTTATTTCTGTTAATTTTCTTTGGCATGAAATATTAATTCTTTCTAAATGAAGCATTTAATTTCTTTATTTCTTTTAATCGCAATCACCATACTTATAGATGAATTCAGAAGAGTACTCTCCTGAGTTGCCAATGGAGACTCCGGTGAAGGCCCCTTTGCCTTCAGGTCCATCAGAGAGTAAGATTGACAAAATCCTGGAGTTGATGGCTCAGATATTAGCCAATCAACATAAGACTCAAGAATCTCCTCCTAGCCAAGGGCACCGAATTGGCGGAGCTTTGCAAGCATTCTTGAAGCTAAATCCCCCACGTTTCGACGGATCAGCTCGACCGATGGAGGCTAAAGATTGGATCCAGGAAATAGAAAACAAACTGGAGGACATAAGATGTCCAGCCAGAGATGCGGTGCGGTTGGCTAAAAGCCTATTCAAGGCCGAAGCTGAGCGATGGTGGGGAGTCACACACAAAACTCAGTTCATGGGCTTAGAACTAGAAGACATATCCTGGGAAGAATTCGCGGAGGCATTCTGAGGTGGCTACATCCCTCAGTCTGTCGAAAAGATATTGGAGAATCAGTTCATTAAGTTGACCCAAGGAAATAAGTCCATCGCGGCTTATGAGTCTGAGTTTACAAGACTCTCCATATATGCACCTAAGCTGGTGGACACAGAGGCTGCTAGATGTAGTAGGTTCTTGGATGGCTTGAAGGACTCCATCCGGACCAGCTTGCTCCCGCTCAAGCACACCAAATTCACTGAGATACTGGGCTGTGCAACCATAATGGAGCATAATGAGCAGATAATTGATGAACGCCAGGAGAAACGTCCCTCCCAATCCCAAGACAGTCGTGAAACCTTTAAAAGGTCTCGACCTAGTCGGTAGGCAAATGTTTATCAGATCACCTCAGTGCCTGCTAGGGAAAGGGAAAATTCTGATTGTAGCCGACCTCACCCAACGGGCAGGTGCTATCATACGGGCAACAGATGTTATCATTGCGGCAGGAAGGGGCATAGTTATCGACATTGTAGATCCTTCAAAACTATAGATGGGGACATTATTCAGAGGCCTAAAATGAACCCAGTATCTACCCCTCCTCGTACCCCGGCTCCAGCAAGTACACCAGCCTCGACATCATCTCCTGCAACCATGCCAACCCAAAAGAGAAATCATACCCCGGGACGACCAGCTGCCGCTAGAGTTTATACACTTACTCCAGTCATGGCTCCCGAGGATCATGATGTGGTGACAGGTACTTTTTAATTATTTTGACCGGCACTTCTTAATTATTTTTTTTTTCAAAAAAATAAATCTTTAGCATGCATTTAATATTAGGTACCTTGTATTTTTCCGAGTACGCATGTATAACTTTATTCAACACGGGTGCAAGTCACTCCTTTATATCTGAAACCTTCGTAAAGAAACTACAACTGCCATTTAAAGAGCTAGCAGAAAGATTAAACGTGGGGTTACCATCTGGCACCATCTCTATTTATGGATTTAATGCAGAGGGTTCTCAAACCATATTAGGATAAATTTGTGATCGTCTTCATCGACGATATCTTAATTTACTCCAAGAATGAAACAGATCATGAGGTTCACTTGCAGATAGTGTTGGAAGCTTTAAGATGCAGCAAGTTATATGCAAAATTTTCTAAGTGTGAATTTTGGTTGAGCTCAGTAGCTTTCCTGGGCCATATTATAAGCATTGAAGGGATTCAAGTAGATCCAAGGAAAATTAGTTCCATTCAATAATGGACCCAGCCTTCAACAGTAACTGAAATCAGAAGTTTCTTGGGCTTGGCAGGTTATTATAGAAAGTTCGTACAGGGATTTTCCCAGATCTCGGCTCCACTCACCTAAGCTCACCCAAAAGGCCACGCCATTTATCTGGAGTTCTGAATGTGAAATTTCTTTTCAGAAATTAAAAGATGCTCTCACGACCGCCCCTATTTTAGCACTACCTCAAGAAGGCATGGACTACCAAGTCTATACCGATGCATCCAAGGTAGGACTGGGGTGTGTTTTAATGCAAAATGTGAAGGTAATTGCTTATGCTTCTCACCAGCTGAAAGTTCATGAAAGGAACTATCCGGTTCACGATATGGAGTTAGCAGCCGTTATCTTTGCTCTTAAAATATGGAGGCATTATTTAAATGGGGTGAAATGTGAACTATTCATAGATCACCAAAGCCTCAAGTATATCTTTACCCAAAAAGAGTTAAACTGTCGGAAAAGGCGATGGATGGAATTCATTAGTGATTATGATCTTGATATCCAATATCACCCAGGAAAAGCCAACGTTGTGGCAGACACCTTAAGTCGAAAGTCATTTAGTGTACTCAATGTGATGACTATTAATAATGATCTAGTTAAGTGAGTAAGCTAGAGATAGATCTGGTATCAACGAATCAATTGAATACCATTTCAGCTTTAGAGGTTGTAGATTTAACGTTAGAGGAGCACATAAAACTATCTCAAGAGAAAGACTATGAATATCAAAAACTGAAGCAGATTATCCAGGATGGAAGGAATAGTTATCTTCAAGAAAAGAACGGCTACATTTATCATAAAACTCGATTGTGGGTCCCCAACGACAAAGAGTTACGAATGGTGATTTTACAAGAAGCGCATCATTCAAGATATAATATCCACCCCGGGACTTCAAAAATGTACCACGACTTGAAGAAAATTTATTAGTGGTCTGGATTAAAGAAAGTGTAGGAGAGTTTGTGGCGCGTTGCAATGCTTGCAACTTAGTGAAAGCAGAACATCAAAGGCCAGGAGGATTCTTATAGTCCCTACCAATCCCAGAATGGAAGTGGATCGATATAGCCATGGATTTCGTTGTTGGGTTGCCTCGGAGCAAATCGGGAGCTGATACCATTTGGGTCGTCATTGACAGACTCACGAAGACAGCTCATTTTCTTTCGATAAGACAAACAGATCCCGTGGAGAAGCTTGCCAGAACTTATATCAAGGAAATCATTCGGCTACACGGAATTCCAAGATTAATTATATCAGACAGGGACCGAAGATTCACTTCTCATTTTTGGAAAGCTATACATCTTGATTTGGGCACCAACCTTACAATGAGCACTGCTTTTCATCCTCAAACTGATGGACAAACTGAGAGAGTTAATCAAGTGTTAGAGGATCTCTTGAGACTTTGCATACTAAACTTCAGCAGGAATTGGGAAGAGCACTTGCCATTGGTTGAGTTTGCTTATAATAATAGTCATCAGGCCAGCATTGGAATGGCGCCCTACGAAGCTCTATACGGAAGAAAGTGTCTTACACCTCTGTCCTGGTCAGAAATTGGAGATGTCCAAATTTATGGATCCGATCTTGTTGAAGAATCTAATAAGAAGATTCAGTTAATAAAATTAAGGATAACTGCAGCCCAGGACCGCTAAAAGAAATACCATGATTTGAGACATAGGATGCTGGAATTCCAGGTAGGAGATTTTGCTTATTTAAAGGTAAGCTTAATGAAAGGAAAATATCGATTTGGCATATCAGGAAAGCTGAGCCCGTGTTATGTGGGACCATTTGAGATCATCGCCCGAATAGGGAAGTCTGCTTACTGGTTGAAACTACTTGAGAATTTTTCTAGAGTTCATGATGTGTTCCATGTATCATCCTTACATAAGTGTTTACAAGAACCATCTCATCAGCTAGTAACTCCCGGGACAGTGATTCAATCAGATCTGACCTATGTAGAAGAACCTTAACAAATTATAGAATGAGATAACCGCCGGTTAAGAAAGAGAACCATTCATATGGTCAAAGTGTAATGGAAAGGTCACAGCGCCAAGGAAGCAACGTGGGAAAGAGAAGAGGATATGAGAAAAGAGTATCCCGGACTCTTTCAGAATTCAGATAATCTTAATTAAACCTTTTTGCATTCAACCAAATATTTTATATTGTGGTGAAATGTCGAGGATGATATTATTTTTAAGTTGGGGAGTTTGTAATGACCCTAGGTCATTAATAAGGCAAGACATTAAAATCCCGATTCGTTAAATATACCGCAATTTTCAGTTTCCCGTTAAAACTCCCGCTGAAAATTCGATTTTTCAGTTTTAATACCTAACTTAGAAAGTTTTCAAAAAAACAGACAATTACAATAATTAAATAAAATTACTCCATTAAAAACAAATTTTGGCTGTTAAGCAATTATCCGTAATTAACGGGCGTTTAAGGAGAAGCCGAGCGTATGGCATTATGACTGTCCAAGTCCAAACGAGTGAGCGTTACGCACGCACACCCTATAAAATCGAACGTATGACACTCGACCATCACCACGCTCGCCTCTCCCTCTTCTTCCGCTCGACAGAAAGAGACATACCTGAGCAAGCGGGAGCGCACAATAGGCGACACGACTCGATTCCTTGCGGCCGACGGACGTCCCAGTGCGCACGGTCCCAGGCAACGCGACTCGTTTCCTCTCCGCTCGATCTTCTTCTTCCGAGCGACTTCCTTCTCTGTGCCGATCTCTCCCTTGCGTCCGACGATTCCTTGCGTCGGCTCGATCTCTGCAGCCGACGGGTTCCTACTGCGATTCTTCTCTGCGTTGGCTTCCTTGCGTCGGGTTCTCCGCATTCGGCTATGGTAAGAGCTCCTGTCGATTCTCTTAAAAGATATAAATATATATGTATATATATATGTATTAATAATAATAATAATAATAATAATAAATAACTTTTATAGATAGATAAAGAAATTATGTTGATACTCTTAATATTATAGTGATGTGAACCTAATAATTATCAATAATTAGTTATACTTAAGTATTTAACCTAAGACTAGGTTGTTTAATGATTAAAGTAATTTAATTACCTTTGGATAGGAATTTGAGTGCAATCAATCATGATGTAATCATAATTAAGTGGTCGATGGAAATTGATATCTAAATTTTTGCAGTACTATGATTATGTCATACTAGCCAACATTAGGAAGACCTCAAATTAGTCCAAATCAATTATTTGATAAATTCTAAAGTTATAATTTTTATTTGTTTTTAATATTATCAATCTCCTATCATAACTTATACTTTAATAAATATTAAGCCTTGAGTTCATACCAAATTATATCATAAATAAATAATTCAATATTTTTGAAATCTTGCTTGAATGAAGCCTGTGTTATGCCCTATCATAATAGATGAGTTCGATGTGGATAAAAGAAGGATTTAGTAGAAATATTAACAATTCAATTAGACATTTTCATTGTATAATCCACTCTTATAAGATTTAGATCTAAGTAACCATCTGAAGGTAAACTAGGGAACACGAATACCAGTTCTAAATCTTGTAAATAGATAGTTTCATAGTTTAATAAAGCCTCAATTATAATTTTTGCAGATACCTCAAGTTGTGAGTGATTCATCTAGTTAAGTCAAACACAAAAGAAGGTACACTGGATATTACTTTATATGCTTTTACTTTCATCTGCTGCTTATGCATCGCTTTGAACCTACTTTGTATTTAATACGTTATTCTTACTACTAATGATGTAAGAGAAATTGAATGATGTTTATGTGTCTTGTGAATGTTGCAAGAAGGGTTCTGAAACAGAGCATGATTAGGTTAGGGACGGGGCTAGTCCTCGGGATCTATAAGGGTGCCATCTGGAGCCTTTGAGGGAGGCACAGGTGAAGGTTGCTTAAATGCACGTTGCCATCTGAGATCCTTAAGTGGGTCTAGGTGAAGGTTTATGCTTAAATGCGTATAAACCTAGCATCATGGTTCTGGCTTTGCCCAACAGAACTACTATTATTGCTTCATGATATCAAAGACATAAACATAAACATAGATTTTTACATAATTATTGATTTTCTTTTTGACACTTGGCATGTGAACAAAATATTTATTATTGCAGGTGACCTAATTATCTTTTATTTGAGACACACTGTATTTCCCTGCAAATGTTATCTTATTTTTCTTTGCCTTCTGCTATGCTTAAAGTATATTTTTGATATCCATTATATTTAGAATATACACTAAGGCATTATTTTTATAATGTCAGATCAGATACAGTTGGAGGCGGTTGATATAGTCTAGAGGCGTAGCGCGGGAAAATAACTGCCCCTTCCAGGATTAATAGTTTGATGTATATGAAATTTCATGTAATAAATTCTGGATGTTATTTTTATTTTAAATTTAATGAATATCATTTATTTTATGTGAATGGCTTGAATGTTCGTTAACTACTATTTTATCTAACTGCTAATATGATCATGCGGAAAGATGCATCCGATGTTAGTTTGGTTCTTACCATCCTAACATGGGTCATCACATAATTATTCATTTAATTCATTAAAAATTCAGATTAAATAAATGCATTCTGAAAAATCCCAAAAATTCACCCCAAGCTAATTTGGGGGTGAGGAGTTCAACGGCGAAGTCGAATTTTGATTCCGACGATTATTTGATTATCCTATTTTTTAGCGAAAATTTGATAACTTCCAAACGCGTCCAAAACATCACCCTAGCTAATTTGGGGGTGACAATCACAATGGCGAAGTCGGATTTCGATTTTGAGGTCAAAATAAATACCTCAATTTTTTAATTAATTAAATATTAAAATATTCCAAAATATTTTATCCGAATCGCACCAAATCTTTAGGGATTGATTCTAATGGACATATAAACTAAATTAAGATACGGTTAAGCTAAAATCAAGCTGGGTAACAGCCTTGGGTTGTTACAGTAATGCTCCGTCCCATCGCCGTGTGCAAAAGAATTAATAATTGGCGGCAGAACGGTGCGTTACTTGAGAAGAACTGTTGAACCTACCCAAAAATTGGCTGCAACTGAACTGCTGAGACAACCCCAAAAAGAGAGATGAGTACTAATCCTAAAGAAAAGTATAAAGTCCTTACCTTAAGTATTAGCTAGGGTACTTATGTATGTTGGATTATGAGTGGAATATGAAGAATCCAATATATATATATATATATATATATATATATATATATATATATATATATATATAACAATATTTCCAATATGCTGATAATATCATAATATTAAATATAAGTAGTAAGATATACAGAGTGCGGAAGCTAAAAGCATTTCATCCCAATCATTCATCACAGAGTTATGTAAGAAACATTCATCTCATAAAAGAAAAAAAAAAATATGCAGAGTTAAAGTTATTACAGACAGTTTGCTTTAAATAAATAGACAACAAATAGCCTCCCAACTCGTAATAAAAAAGTAAACTAAGTGTAGTAAAATAAGTTGACCCGGCTAATGCTCTACCAACTCATCCTGGATCTTCTAGGAAGTCTCTAATGGCTGCTCAAACTTCTCTGGATATGGCAAATTGTCAGATCCCAAAAGTACCACATGTTAGACAATGAGTCTAACACATCAAAAATCTATTATAAATAGTTATAGTTATCTAAAGTTTAACCTTTAAGTAATAAAATAATACTGTAGAAAAGTACTAAAATAATTGAAAGACATAAAACTGTATAAAACTGAAGGTAACATAAAATAATAAACTAAGGAAAAGTAAAGTACTGAGCTAAAATTTATAAAACACTAAGATGAGGAAAATACTGAAATCAAACTGTGCTGTATATCACTGTATATGCGTCTAAATATGCCACTAATTTATGCTGCAATCATGCATTTGGTGCCACACGCACTCCAAAGAAATCTAATATCAATGATGCATGCTGCATCCTGTATGTCTAATAAATATTGATGCATGATGCATCCTATAGTTCACAATTATCTCGATGCTTATGCTTAAGCAATTATGCCAATGCTTTCCATTTTAATATGATGATTAAAAGAACATGAATTAGTCAAAGAACAATGATCACATTTAACATTTATTGGTTTTCATCATAATCCTAATAAGCTCACATACTATATTCGGAACTTAATAATAAACTGCTACAATTATATTCACAACTTCCTAAGTTATCATATGATAGGAGTACATATATATACATAGTAAGTACTTAAGAATGTGAACTTAAATTTATTAGTTTGTTTAACTACACTTATCAATGCGCACAAAGATAAGGGGACAAAACCTTTTTACAATTTATTCTCTCAAACTAAGATATTCAATACCATAATTGATACATTACTTTGAGTATGTTCAAAGAAAGGTAACATAAATCACTTAGTTTGTTTAACTGCATTTATCAATGCGCACAAAGATAAGGGGATAAAATTATTTTACACTTTATTATTTGAAACTAAGAGGTTCAATACCTTAATTAAACATACGATGAAAGTGAGATGTTTGTCATAAACAGAACTGCACTTAACGATACACATAAGGATAAGGGGACAAAACCATTTTACAATCTTATTTAGGACAAATCAACCAATTTTATGCCCTACGGAATTAAATCAGTCATATGGACATATACTAAAATCTTCACATGATAATACTAATATTATCATTTTGAAATTGACTAATTAAAAATCTAAAGAGTATTAGACTAAATGAATCTACACTCTCTTGTAGTGAGTCATACTCAACAGTTCCATGGATGTGACATAAAAGTCACTCTATTTATGATACTACCATAAGGAAGAATCTCATTCTAGAGCCTTTAGGTTACTCTACACAAGGATTTAAGATTAGAATTTAAGTATCTTAATGGTTCATCTAAGCTTCTACCTCAAAATCAGACAATAAGCTCTTCCTACATCAATAGTTTATCTATTTTAAGGTCTAATAATTGATGGAACTAAATCATTAACATTTCAATCTTAATGTTCTAAGTACAGAAATATGCAATTATTCAAGCTATAAATAATGTTATAAGATTTCACTTAAGATTAATATACTAAGCTGGATTATACAAATTAGATGAGTAAACCCATCTGATTATAACATATACTACAATTATGAAATATAATCATATGAATTACTAGGGGTCAGTCATTCATAAATCACTCTTATTTTATTAGTCAGTTTATGCTAATGATCTTTCTTATGCAAAAATCAAAGATCTAAAGATTAGATTCAGATGAACAATCATATAAGTTTATTATATATCTTAATTCTTCTAATTTAATTGCTAAAATCAATGGCAAATCAGTAAGGATTGATTGGAGTTATGCAAGTTCTTTAGTGTCCAAATTAAGTATCCTATTCAAATCAATTAAGTTAAGACTTAATCTAATCAAATTAAGTTTAATCACAACTTAACTAATTTAACTTTAGTTACATAGACATTAATCAACTTATAAGTCAATAAGCATATTATCTATTATTAATGTCCAAATCGATAATAAATTAATTATTGATTAAATTAAGCATTTCCTTGAGTTCTTTAGGGTTAAGTATTGGTTAATGACAAATAAAGTATTTAAGTGCGCAAATCAGAGTTTAGGTTCTCAAACATGCATCCTACTGTTAATGATGCATATAAATATTACATTACTTTAAATAAATAGTAATTAAAGCTAAACATTATATTAATTACTATTTGGCACAAAATATTAAAATGAATCCCCTAGGAAATTAGAACATATCATTTAGGATAAGAGGTAGATTTCATATTCAAAATCATTTTTATATTTACATAATGCATGATTCTACTAAATGTAATTTTTATTTTGGTATATTTTTGCATTATTAGAGTTTTGGAGTCATTAAAATATAGGAAAATATCAAATTTGGGAAAAACTTGGCAATCCTACGCACTATGGTGTGCTATAGCGCTTGCCTGGCCGAGAGCCAGGCATTACGACATGCTACGGCACCATATTCCTCGAGGCGCAGGCGCTGCAGCGCGTTGCGGCGTGCTACGATGCCTGACTTTTAAAACGTACGCGTTGCGACGTGCTGCGGCGCTTTCAAATGTTGCGGCGTGCTGGAGTGCCTCATGGCTGATAGTCAGGTGCTACGGCACTCTACGGTGCTAGACTTTCAGAATGCGGGCGCTACGATGCCAGATTTCTCAAGGCACGGGCACCGTGGTGCGCTGTAGTGCTCAACGGTGATTTTGCATGAATGAAAAACGGAACGTGTCCCCATTTGCACTTAAATACTCTCAATTTAAGACACCTCAAGTGAGGTTCCATACACCCATGGAAAGGTCTTTCCAAGTGCTTTCCATACCAAAATTGACAAAAAAAGATTTCTCTAGTGCTATAAACAATGATGCCCTAGCTACAGATATGCAAAAATCTTACTGTGGCGCCCCACCCATTAATCCCCAAAAATTAAGATAAGGGGTGGTGTGTCACTCTGGCTAATCCATCACTTATTATTGGATTATGATGAAATCCACAATCTACCTAATAAGGGAAGGAGTGAGAATATAATAAAATATCAGTCACTATCTACTGAAACACACAGAGTGCGGAAGCTAATTAAAAATGAGAAACATCCAAGCATCACAGTACATATATAATGAAATATGACTCAGAATAAATAGCATATAATAATCCAAATATGCAGTTATATGTACTTGTATTATTATAACATTTAAAGTTTAAGTAAATAGAAGTGTAAATATGCTCATCCTCACATATAAAAAAAAACTAAATATCTTATGGTCCCAGCTGCTGCACCTCCTCTAAGTAGAGCTCCTCCTCAGTTACAGGATCCTCAAACTGCTCTATACTTGATATTGTTGATTTCACAATGTAGGGCCCCAGCCAAAAAAAGAGAAAAATCTTGTGTTAGATAATTGTCTAAGTACATTTTAGGCTAATACATTTTTATGTGTTTTATAATATCATCACTTTACAAATTCTAAGCAATAATACATCAAAAATAGGAGTGACTAGCAATACAATAAGAAAAAGAAAAAGCTATAAACAATATTTATAACTTAAGCAAAAGAAGGCTAAGACATGCCTCATATATAAGCTAAACCGGGTAAGCATATATAAATAACTAAGCTAGTACTGAAAGAAAATATTAAATCCTAAACATGCTGGTGATCAAAAGAAACATGCAGATTAAATAACTTTAACTCAGCAATTATACATATAATAGCAGCAAAAATTTTAACATCATATATAAGCAGAACAAGGAAATAGCTGACTGAATAAAAATACTGAAAGGTAGGCCAAATATCAAAATTGTACATGAACTCCGTGTACTAACTGCCATATCAGAAAAATTGGCCAATCTAGCCCATACATATATCTATCCATTCCCATAGCCTTCTTAGGCTAGGGCAAGATATCTCAGTAATGATGTGTAACTAAGGAGGCAGACAATACTATGCAACATATTTTAATTATTTTACTTTATTTTGTGGACACGTTTCAGCAATAGCTGAGGAGTCAAGCACGTCTGCAAGACTATGTGGGTTCTATACTTAACACACACTCCTCAATGAGTAATGTTAAGCCTCCTTATTACTCCTTACCTCTATCCAATGGGGTAAATGTGCACCAGAATCCTCCCAGAGACTGAACCCAAAGGCAACTGTTATCCTAATTATTTTAAGTTTTTATTTCATATACAAAGTTCTCTTATATGATATGTCTAAGGAAGTAAGCTCAAATATATAAGGAATGCATAGTAACAAAATAAATCAAGTAAACAAGGGACTCTACTAATATGGTGATATCATTTGTTTTCTAATTATCCATTCTAATTATTCTAAGTTACACAAGTTTAGGATCACCGTTTTCCTACTATCGAGTGTAACTTAAAAACTCATCCTTATAAGTTACAAAATATTAGGACTAGCTAGGTCCTAATATACTGAATCAAAGTTGAGTATAAGAGTTAAGTAATAAATCATTACGACCTAATTAATGATTTTAGATGTTCTATACTAAAATCAAATCAAGACTACTAAACTATATATTATAGATTAAACACCATGAGATTGAGCTTAATCACATAATCCAAAAAGGATAACACCTAAGTTCTAGGTTTCATTCTAAAAGTGATCTACTAATTAAGGCAAATCTTATTAAGTAATCAAACTTAATATAATGAATCTCTTATCTTAAATCTAAAGTTAAAAGACAAAATAATCTAAATAAGTTGAAAAATTCAAAAAAACTAATAAAACCAATGTTTCATCCATTGAGTAACCCATTTACCCAATGAATGAACTCTAACCTATGATCTAATCTTAGTCTTAGGAATGATCCTTAAGTGAGCTGTATGATCCTAAGAAAAGACTTAGATGAATTTTCAAGTATTTGATGAATTGACCTAATTCTTAGTTTTACTCACTTAAATGATTCCAATATAGTTCAAATGTCAGTTTTAGTGAATTAAAAGAGTATTTAAAGTTTAAAGGTACTTAACTTAACTTTTGGGCAAAATGACCATTTTGCCTCTCATTTTGCCTCTACTTAATGGTCTAAAAAGTTAACTTTTGATACAATAGTCCAAATTGAAGTTTCTTGGTTCCAAATAATTCCTTACTATCTAACTTAAAGATAGACAGTAAGTATCCTTAATTTGGATGAGAAATGGATCCTATAGATTTAAATTAAGATTTTTGACCTAAGAGTATTTTAGTAAGTATCCTTAATTTGGATGGGAGAGGACTTGCTCTCTCTCCCAACCCATGCCTCTCTTTTTCTTAAAAAAAATCCCTCAACTCTCCTTCCTCCATTTGGCTATCAGCTAAAACACCTTCTCCTCCTAAGCTCCATCTCAAGTTAAAGAAGAAGCTCCTTCCTCGTAAATTCATGTAAAAACTACTAGCTAGAATCTCCAATTATAATCTAAGGTAAATATTTGTTGTAACTTTCCTTGCACCTCTTTCTTGTATCCTCCTTGTGCTACTCTTTCCATTAGTTTAATCAAAGTATTTGTAAAATGATATTTCAAGTAGTTATTATATGGAGTCTTATTTGATTGTCGAACCTCAATCAGATCCAAATGAGACCAATCGATACTCGAATCGTCAACTAAAATGCAGTTAAAAGTTGTAGGTGTAACAATCAAGATTGTTACCACTGTCAATTAGGACTAATCTTGGTCTTAAAACTAATCTTAAGTGCTAACTAGGTCATTTGGAGTCAACCTCTAAGATTTAGTCCAAATCAGGAGTCAAATGGATCGAATCCTAATTTTTGGAAAAAATTCTAAATCCCTAGAATTGACCTAACTAAATTGACATTCTCCAATTAGATAGGGGTGATGTTTTCGTGTCGATCGGAAGTCATCAAAATTTTGACGAATATTTTGGCGAGGGACCCACCAGTTGAGCCCGGGAAACGAAGGAACGCAGACGGGCTTCGGGTCGACCCAGAGATCTAGCTTACTGCTGCACTATCCAATATATATACATAGCCTGTAGTACTTCTCCTGCTATCAACATCTCCTGCAAGATCTGAGTCTACATATCCCTGCAAAATGATATTAGATCTTCCAAAGCATAGAGCTTTGTCTGATGTACCTTTTAGATACCTTAGGATCCACTTGACAATGTCCCAATGGTGTTTTTTTGGGTTTCCCATGAATCTACTGACCACTCCCACTGCATGGGAAATATCTGGTCTTGTGCAGATCATCGTGTACATCAAGCTCCCAACTGCTGAAGCATAAGGAATCTTCTTCATATGTTCCTTCTCCTCTTCAGATTTTGACATCTGTTCCTTCAATAAGTTGAAGTGACTTGCTATGGGAGTGCCCAATGACTTCGCTTCATTCACGTTGAATTGTTTCAGCATCTTTTCAACATAATCCTTCTACAACAGCTTCAGAATTCCTGCACTTCTTTCCCTATGGATTCTCAGTCCAAGAATTTGCTTGGCCGGCCCCAAGTTATTCATGTTAAATTCCCTTGATATCTGCTCTTTCAGCATCTTTATCTCCTCCATGTCGGATCCTGTGATCAACATATCATCTACATACAATAATAGAATAATGTAAGAGGACTTACACTACTTTATGTAACAGTACTGATATGCCTAGCATCTTTTGTACTCTGATTCTGACATGAACCTGTCAAACTTTTTGTACCACTGCATTGGCGCCTGCTTCAAGCCATAGAGGCTTTTCTTGAGCTTTCATACTAGCTCCTCTTTCCCTTGAGCTTTGTACCCTTCAGGCTGTTGCATATAAAGCTCTTCTTCCAGTTCTCTGTGAAGGAATACAGTTTTAATATTCATTTTCTCCATATGCAAATCTTTAACTGCAACTAAATTCAGTACAACCCTTATGGTTGTCATCTTCATAACTGGGTCAAAGATCTCACTATAGTCGACCCCATACATTTGCTCAAAACTTTTGACTACAAGTCTTGCATTATAGCGCTTGCTTCCATTCATCTCTTCCTTTATCCGGATAAAACCACTTGTTTTGAAGGGCTTTCTTCCCTGCTAGTAAGGGTGCCAACTCCCCTATCCCATTTGACATGAGTGATGTCATTTCATCATTCATGGTAGCCTCCCACTTGCTTAATATTTAACTTGAAGTGCATCTTCTAAACTTTCTAGCTCACCACTATCAGATAGTAATAAAGAGAATAAAGAAGGAGAGTACCTTTGCGGAAGTCTAGACACTCTTGTGAATTTTCTTAACATGGGTGTTTGTGGTTCAACATTGACACTCATTTGAGTTTCTCCAACATCTGGTTCAACACTGTCATCAATCTCTATATGCCGAGGTTCTCCATCTGAAGCATCCTTGGAGTCAGTCTTGACTCCTGTACAATCATCGTATATCTCACTTTCATTGAAAGTGACATCCCTGCATTTGATGACTTTCTGGTTCTGATTGTCTCAGAATCTGTATTCGAACTCGCCCGCGCCATATCTAATAAATGTGCACTTGATCGCCTTTGTATCAAGTTTGTTCCTGGATCTTGCATCAATGTGCACATAGGATGAGCAGCCAAATACCTTGAGGTGGTTCAACTTTACCTCCTTTTCGCTCCAAGCTTCTTCGGGGATCCCTTCATTCAAGGGTATGGAAGGTCCCCTATTGATTAAGTATATAGCCGTATTGATGGCTTCAGCCCAGAACTACCTTGGGAGACCTGCATGCAATCTCATGCCCTTGGCTCTCTCTGTGATTATATGATTCATCCATTCTGCAACACCATTTTGCTGTGGTGTTTTGCAGACTGTAAACTCCCTCTTTATACCTCTCAAGGCATAGAACTCCTTATCACAGTACTCGATGCCATTATCATACCTTAAGCATTTTAGCTTTAACCTGGTCTCATTCTCCACCAAAGCTAGCCACTTTCTAAACATATCAAACACATCAAATTTATGTTTGAGAAAGTAAGCCCATTCCTTTCTTGTATGCTCATCAATGAATGTGACAAAGTATGTTGCTCCACCTATGGAAATGTAGGAGCTGGCCCCTATACATCTGTATGTACTAACTTCAATTTCTTGCTTTTTAGCTCACTTCTAATTTTGGAGAAAGAAGCTTTTTTTAGCTTGCCTAGCACACTGTCTTCACAGAAATCCAAATTCACTGATTTCAGCCCTTGGAGCTTCCCTTTTGACTGTAGAGATTTCAGCCCCCTCTCACTCATATGGCCAAGTCTCCGATGTCAAAGATCTACATCTATCTCCTCTACAACTGCAATAGTATCAGACACTTTATTGATCAAGTAAAGTGTACCTTCCATACTACCCCATGCAATAATGAATGCACCCTTCGTAACCTTCTATGAGTCTCTTGTAAAATAAGTGCTATAGCCTTTTCTGGCTAACTGGCGCACTAAGATTAAGTTTCTTCATAGACATGGCACATGTCTAACATCCTTTAGCTTCCAAATAACGTCACTTGGTAGCTTCACATCCACATCACCTCTACCGATAATATCATGCCTTATCATTTCCAAGATATACTTTTTCCAAGTCACCCTTGGTGTAGTTCTTGAAGGCACTCCTCGACAGAGTCGCATAAAAAGATGCGCCTGAGTCCACAACCAAAGACTCTGTATTAATAAGTGAGAGGATCAAAGCATCTCGATCTTCTTCAGCTGAAACATTTATAATGGGGTTCATCATCTTACCACCACCACTTGGATTCTTTATAGTAGGACAGTCCTTCTTGAAGTGACCTGCCTTCCCACAATTCCAATGATCCAAATTTTCTTTTCTGGGTCTTGATTTACCTCACTGAGACATAGACCTATTTCTGGTATGTCTCCTCTCAGCATGTCTTCCTCTGCTCTCAGCATTCAGTAATGAGGTAGATGCTTCTCCATGAGATCTCTTCTGCACCTCCTCATTCAACACTAGCCCAACTATATCGTCAAACATCAACGACACATTTTCAGATGAATTGCTGATGGCTGTAACCAGCCCATCCCAACTATCCTGCAATGAAGAGAGGAACAACAGGGCTCGGACCTCGTCATCAAAACTGATGCCAATCGAGCTTAGCTTGCTCATCACAGTGTTGAACCTATTAAGGTGTTCAGTCACTGAATACCCATCCATCATCTTTATATTAAATAATCTCTTTATTAGGAAAACCTTATTCAAAGCATACAACTTCTCATACATTCTCGTTAGAGCATTCATGAGATCTACATTAATTTTTTCATTAACAATATTAAAAGCAACATAAGAAGATAGTGATAAGTGTGCCAAACCCAATGCGATTCTATAAAGAACCTCCTATTCTTCATCAATCATAGTTCTAAATTTCTTGTCAGCTACTTTTAATGGAAGATACAACTTCTTCTGGTAGAGCAAATCCTCCATTTGCATTTTCTAGAACACAAAGCTCATCCCGCTGAACTTCTCAATCTTGTGTCTCATTTTTTCAGCCATAGCTCCCACTCGAACAAGTAAACTCTCCTTAACAACAAGGCAATGAACATAAATCTATGATACCACTTGTTGTGAAAATATTAGTGATACACAAGATACCTAAAGCGGAATGACACTTGTAATGGTAACAATAAACCAAAGTCCAAAGACTTTGAGGATCGGGTGCATTGACAGTTACTGAGCTAGCTTAGAAATCACAAAATCACAGCAAGAAAATCACAGCACATACAAATCATCCAAACACAAGCATATACGTGGAAAACCCAAAGATTGGGAAAAACCACAGAGCCACACCAATGAGAAAATTCACAATAAAAAACTTTAAGGTTTATAGAGTTACAATAGTTATATCACCTCAGCATACACAGTTGTAGCTCTACTCTTAGAATGGAGAAAGGAAGAAGCTGCTACCTCCTAGAATTTCCCCTCCAAACAGCAAGCCTTCTCTTGCTCAGCAGCTCCCTAGGGTTTAGCTTAGGGTTATTCTCCTCCATAGCCTCCAAGCCTCCAAACTAATTACCAAAGCCTTAGGTTTCCCTCCACTACTTAGGCTTAAGTAGATAGCTCCATTTTAGATCTAAAAAGTCCAAAATACCCCTCAGATTTCTACAGATCGAGACCTGAAATGAAGAAGAACTCTGTCGTCCGCTACAATGTGCTGTAGCGATCGACTTTCAGAATTGCATCCGCTAGAGTGCGCTGCGGTGCGCTGTAGCGCCCGTGTTCCAAACTTCCTTTTGCTGTGGCATGCTGCGGCACGCCGTAGCGCCCGCGTTTGACTCCGCTATAGCACGCTGCAGTGCCCGCTTCTTAATTGCTGATCGTTGAGGCATGCCGTGGCACCTCAGCTTTGGACTTGGTTCCACTGTAGCGCGCTTATGGCGCACTGTAGCATGTTGTGGCTCGCTACAACACCTGTGCTATTTTTTTGGATGTGAAGTCTCCACAACATAATACGCGCCACAACACTGACATCCGTCGTAGCGTGTCGCAGCACTCACGCTTCGAAAAGTCTTGCGTTACAGCGCGCCCTAGCACTTGACTCTCGGCCAAGAGGTGCTACAGCGTGCCGCAGCGCGCCATAGGGCGTCGTAGCGTTTAGAAATGTATAAAAGTGCCCAGAACTGTCCGAAATTGCCCAGATTATGATTTTTCGCCTTTTAATGACCCTAGGACCCTAATTAAGCATTGTATAAATGTGTAGGTGAATTTCAATAGAAGATCCATCATTTTACTCTAATTGTCATGTTCTAAATCTCATAGAGAATTGTTTGAATATTTTGTGCCAAAAATATATGTAAGAATCTTTGATTTCTTGTGCAACCAAGTAGAACTTAATAACCAAATTGTATGGAATTTAATTGCTTTGCAATTGTAATCAAGTGTTAATCTCTTTTTATATTTAATTTAAAAATTTGATTAGCCTTAATTACTTATTATCTTTATTAATGTAATGTTAATGTGTGTTAGAGAACATTAATGATGATTTGGACACCTTGATTTACTTATTTGATATTAAACTATATTTGAATATAAGAATCTTAAGAACTTGATTAAGTAAATGATAGTTAATCTAAATCTTAAATTTGCCATCAATAATACACCAATAATGCATTGATTTGTCATTAATCTATAAATCAACTATTGGTCTTAATTTGATAAGGCTAGGGGTTAAACCCTAACTTATTTGATTAAGATCTAAATCCTTAATCACCTAATCAATTAACTTGATTGAAAAGACAATTCAACTTGCATAATTCTAATAATACATCTGAATTGACATTGATTTTAAAAACATTGAATTAAAAGTACTAAGATAATTTAGGAACTTATATGATTTATTATCTGGACATGTACCTTAAGATCTCTAATTTTCTCTTATATAAGACTCTTAGCATGAGATAAATCATCAAAATATACTAATTTGCAATGCCATAAACTCCTAATAATATTCTTGATTGTATCCCATAATTGTAGCATATGTGTTGATCAGGTAGGTTTATCCATCTGATCTGATCAATCTAAGTTAAATAAATGAATCTATGAAATCAATTTAGGTTATTTTAGTTAAAGTGTTAGATGTGTAAGATCTTGATAATCTTATAATAGGATTTATAATGTAATTGAAAAGCCATAATAATTGTTAATACATTGAGGTAGGAAGAACTTATTGTGGCATCTTGAGGTAGGAACTTAAATAATCCTCTTTAACCCTAGAAGTTTGATCATAGACCCTTGCGGTAGAATCACCTAAAGTGCTTAAAATAAGAATTCTCTCATGTGGTAGAAATCTATATTGAGAGACCTTTTGGTCACACCCTTCAAACCTTGTGTAGGATTTACCCCAATGAATTCTAAATTCATAGCATTGGTGATCCTTATTGATTAAATAGAATTGATTGAACTCAGATTATTAGTTGAGTATAGTAGTATATACCCATAGTGCTAGATTATTTTAGTAGTATATAGTCCCACTTAGAATAAATCATCCATTTATAAGAGTGCTATGATTAAGAAATTAGATCATTAGTTTGTTTGAATAAAAATGCCATCAGGTGATGCCTCCTATCGAAGATCACTTCCAAAAGTGTGGCTTCAAACAAACTAAGTGATTCAAGTCACCCTCTTTAGGACACTAAGTATACTTATAATTAGGGTATTTAATAACTTAGTTTGAGATATAAATTGCCATCAGGTGATGCCTCCTATCGAAGATTGCTTTAATAGGTGCAGCTTTAACAAATTGAGTGTTAAGTTCACCTTTCTTAGAAACATACTAGATATTTATATATAACTTTTCCAACTAATAATTTAAAGTAAAATTCTAAGTAAAAAATATTATTGGAATTAGAACTAGGAGTCATAATTCATTTAGATGGATTCTGCACAATGGAAACATTTGATTTATTATCTGATTTTAAAGTATTTTTTGGATTTTTAGATTTTAAGACATGTAGTGTAGATACATGAGCATTAACATAAGCATGATGTATGAGAATCTATGATGATTTAGGGGTTACAAAATATTGCATACATCAACAGGGATATTCAGGATGCAACGGCATCACAGTAAATAGTATTTTTTAACCGAATGTATGTAAACATTGGGCCGTACGACTCATCGCAGTTCAGTTATATTTTGGTTGCATATCAGTGGCATACAGTACTATAGCATATACAGATGAATGACTTCAATGGCATACATCATAGTTTTACATATTATTTATTCAGTTTTAGATCATATACTATTTTTATTCTTTTTAGTATTTAGTATACCGTCAGCTTTACTTTACTTCACTTTTATACAATTTTAAAATTTTAGTTACTTTTACAATTTTTGTGCAGCTTAGTTTATATTATTTAAATATTAATTAAATTATTATATCATTTTAGAATAGTTTTGATGTGTTAGACTTATTGTCTAACACATGGTACTTTTGGGGTCCATCAATTTGCTAGATCCTAGCAGCTTTATTGAGCCAAGTCTAAAGGACATTCACGAGGTTCTATAGGAGTTCATGGAGTCTTAGTAGATTTCTCCTTCAACTTTACTATTTTTTATTAGTTATTTCAGTTCAGTACTTAGACTTTACTTCAGTATTATTTCAGTAAAATGTTTATAATAATTTTTAGATGTATTTACTTTTCTATTCTGAGATAAATGTTTTTATTCAATTTTTGTGATGAATGTTTCTGGATGTATGCTTAGCTTCTACACTTTGTTTATATATTACGTATACTTAATATTATAATGTGATCAAAAATGCTGATATTTTATATATATATTGGATTCTTCATATTGTATTTTAAATTTAATGTATATATTTATCTAATACTTAGGATAAGAATACTACTCTTATTATAAGTATTAGCTCTCAACCCTCCTTTGGGTTGAGTCAGCAACCTTCAGTGTTAGTTTGAGCTATTCGGGGAGATAGAAAATATGAACTTCATAGCACGCTGAACTGCACAGTTTTGCCCAAACTTCATATTTTTCATAGTTTGATGACTTTAAAACCCTAAATATATATGTGATTTTTAAACATGAACTTCATGCTTAGGATGCTTAGAATGTATTTGTTCAATTATATTTAAATTCTTTTTTTTTCTTAAATTGCTAATTAAGTACTAATTTATTTAGCTCATAATTAGTAAATGTTAGCATTTATTAATCTCTGATTAGCCTTGTATGTGTTTGATAAACAGTAGATGTGCATGTTAGAACATACAACTTCTAATTTGGACACTTAAATCTTTTCAAATTCTTTAATAAAAAATGGAACCCTAATGGGATTAATTAAGAACATAAATTAGACAAATATTAATAAACTTTTGATTGTTACACTAATAATTGATGAATAATTCAACAATTATATTATCAATCAATCTCTATGTAAATAACCTTAATTAGGTCAAGTTTGGGGTCAAACCCTAATTTGATGGAATTTAATCTCAAATATAATTAACTTGAATTAATTGAACACTTAATTTGAATATTCAATAACTTGCATAAATCTAATAACTCTTATTTATTTACCATTGATCTTAGACTAGCAAACTAAAAGAATTAAGAGTTATAACAAACTCATGTGATTATTATTTGAATCTAAGCTCAAGATCCCCGATTTTCTCTTAAGTAAGGATATCAGCAGAATATAACTTATAAAATAAAATAGATTATAGATCAATCAACTCTTAATAACTCACATGCTTGTATCCCATGATTGTTGTAGTTGATTAAGTTGTAAGTGTTAGAATTGCATACTTAATGTAAGTATCTAAACTATGTGATTGAAATGGTAGATCTATGTGAACTTTTACAACTTAGAATTTAACTAAAATCTAAATATATATTTTAGTGCATAGATCTTTATATTAAAGATAGTGATTTGATCATCCAAATCTTAAATCTTAAGAAGGTTAACTATTGAGCTAGGAAGAGCTTATTGTCTGATTTTGAGGTAAAAACTTAGATGCACCTATATAATCTTAGAAACTTGATCTTAAAACCTTGTGGTATCATATCCTAAAAGTTCTAAGTTGAAATCATCCCTTATGGTAGTATCCAAAGTTGAGTGGTTTTTTATTCCACATCCTTGGATCATTTGTGTAGGATTCGCTACAGTGAAGTAAGGATTCATTAGTTTGTTACTTCTTGATTCTTTAATAGTATTATTAAAATGAACACTAGTAGTGTTGTCATATGGAGATTATAGTGCATATCCATAGAGCTGGATTATTAAGTATAAAATGGAATTGGCTGATTTGCTTTGGAAAGAACTGCAGAGTCTTGGTCTTATTCTAAGTAACTGGATAAGTATAGTTCAGTTCAGAATAAACATCCCAAGTTCAAAGCATACTATAAGTAGGGGATGAAACAACTTAGTTTGAGAGAGTAAATTGTAAAATGATTATGTCCCTTATCTTTGTGCGCATTGATAAGTGCAGTTAAAAAAATTAAGTGTTTCAAGTTATCTTTATAATCTGTGAATTTAACAATTTAGTTTGAGAAAATAAATTGTAACAGGATTTTGTCCCTTATCTTTGTGAGCATCAATAAGTGCAATTAAACAAACTAAGTGTTAAAGTCACCCTTCCTAGAACATGCTAAATCATGTGTATGCAACCTCTCCATGTGATGATTTAGGGTATAATTATAATTAGAAACATGAAATTCTGTAATATTGACCAGTAGTCAGAATTCATTTAGATAAATTCTGCACAATGGAGACAAATTAATTTATTACTTGGTTTTAATTGATTTCTAGTTTTAATTATTTAAAGCACATATTTATTAAAGCTTTGGCATAACATGAATTGTATGTCATATCAGCATTAGCGGAGCGATGTGCTCACTTATGATTTGTTAGCGGAGCATTCACTCACCTAGAAAGCTATGGGATGTCATGCAATATCGAGTCTGGAATATTTGTGGCATAAAATTCTGTGGCATATTCAGATGCATATACATATATTCAGCAGCATACAATACAGTTTATTTCAATATTTATTCAATTTCAATTTCCTTATTATTTTCTCTATTTTTAGTACTTATTTTAAGTTGTCATTTTACTTTACTCTCAGTTTTGTGATATTTTAAACTTTTTAGCTATTTAGTGCTTTGTTACAGTTTGTTTAATTACTTAAATGTTAAACCCTATATAACTATAACTGCTTATAGTAGCTTTTGATGTGTTACTTATTAGCTAACATGTGGTACTTTTGGGATCCAGCAATTTGCTGGATCCAGAGCATCTTGCAGTGAGAGACTCTTTTACTGTTATTTTACTTAAGCAAATAGCCTATAATAATTAAATTTTGGATGCATTTTCTTTTCTTTTTGAGATGAATATTTTACTTATCTCTTATGATAAATGATTTAGATAAATACTTTTAGCTTCCCCACTATATACTTACTACTACTTATACTTAGTATTGTGATATGATCAACATATATGAAATGCTAACACTTATATATATTGGGTTCATATTTTAACCCACTCATAATCCAATGTACATACATAAATATTCTATCCAATATTTAAGATAAGAACTTTCTAATTATCTTAAAGATTAGTTCACAGCTCTCCTTTGGGGTTGAGATTCAGCAGTTCAGATACAACAAATATTCGGGGAGGTTTAGCAGTCCTTCCTGAGTAATGCATCATTTCGACGCCAATTGTTTAATAATTAATTTATTTGCACGTGGCAATGGGATGAGACTTTACACCGTGGGTGTGCGGGACGTGCCGTGACTCTCCCAGGTTTGACCGGGAGGTCGAACCCTAGAGGAACCCTTTCGGGCCTCAAAAAGTGGACGACGTGGCTCAAGTCGTCTGGCTTCCTAGCTTTGCCAACTTTGGATATCACATAAATTACAATTACTTGAAATCCTTGAATGCAAGCTTTGCTTTGAGACTATATTTTTGAACGTACATATAAGACGTTGTCCATAAATAAAAATTTTAATAATAAATTATAGGAGTTTCTTGGTGGTGGTCATGGGCAGGCTTATGGGGATATATGGAGACCTCACATATCTTAGATGAGGAATGTAAGTATTTATTTTGTATGGACCTCACTTTCAGAACTAGTTAGGTAGACATACTTAACATCTTGCTCGTTCTGTAAATTTGCTCGCAGAACGAAAAAATAGAAAATACCTTCAATTAATAAATTATATGAATCATCATAATCTTATTGATTATGAGAATAGATGAACCGAAGATTTATAATAAAATAAAGAAGTAAGAATATAACACAAGTCGCATACTGAATTAACTCAACTTACTACAACGTGCTACAGTAGAATAATGTTTTGAACGAGGCTGCTGCAACGCGCTATGGTGGATCCCCAGTAAACAGGATCTCTGGAGCCATGCACAGCAGGAACAAAATGCAACCGCTGCAGCGTGCCACAACAACCGACATAGTTTTTCCCAAGTCAAAATATTAATGATAGCATAGGGAAGGCCAAAAATTTAAACCATTGGCTTTCTCCAACCAATTAAAAACTGCAAAAGCAATAAATCTTGTTATTTCCAAGAGGAATAAAGGAATAATATTAAATAGCTTGCCATTATTTTAAGGAAGAGGAAGTGTTAGACAAAATTTATGCACAAGGCTGCAGGAATCCTTATATTATAGCGCCCCACCCTGTCGCCGAGCACAAAGGAGATAACATAATCAATTTTGGCGGCTGAGCGGTGCGCCACTCGGGAAGGAATATCCCATCTCCCCGAATAATTGGAACTACAATACCAAAAATAAACTCATCTGAAGGGCTGTTCTCTCAACCCCAATGAAGGGTCAAGAGCTAATACTTAAGATAAGAGTAGTATCCTTATCCATAAAGTTGAGAGTCTCCTACTTTAATCCAAGCAACTGGAGTTGTACGCCTCCTTCCATAAATAGCTTCATAAGGAGCCATACCAATACTAGACTGATAACTGTTATTGTAGGCGAACTCAACTAATGCAAAATAATCTTCCCATGATCCATTGAAGTTTAGAACACAAAGATGCAAGAGATCTTCCAAGATTTGATTAACATGCCCAGTCTGACCATCTGTCGGGGAATGAAAAGTAGTACTCAACGCTAAACTCATCCCCAAGTCTTGCTGGACAGCTGACCAAAATCTGGAAGTGAATCTAGTGTCTTTGTTAAAAACTATACAGTTTGGTGTACCATGCAAAGGAATGATCTCCTTAAGATAAAGCTTAGCTAACTTCTCAACTAGATCTGTCTAACGAATAGCTAAAAAATGGGCTAACTTAGTGAGTCTATCGACTATCACCTAAACAGAGTCAGAACCAGATCTACTCTTAGGCAAACCTACAATGAATTCCATGGAGATATCGGACCACTTCCATTCAAGAATGTCTAAGGGTTTAAAAAGTCCACCAGGCTTCTGGTGTTCAGCCTTGACTAAGGAACAAGGATGGCACTTGGAAATGAAAATAGCTATATCTCACTTCATGCCGGACCACCAAAATGATTGTTTGAGATCTTGATACATCTTACAACTACCAGGGTGTACTGCATAGCCAGAATTATGAGCTTCAGAAAATATCTGTAACTGTAAGCTCTTTGGAATCCATAATCTGGACTTCTGAAATACCATATCTTCATCATCAAGACGTAATTCAGATTTCTTGCCACTAACGATTTTAGAAACTAACACAGAATAACTCAAATCTTCCTTCTGTACTTTAACAATGTTAGAACTTAGGGAATCATTTGACTGAATAACAAATAGTAAAGTGCCTAAATCAGCTGAACTGATAGGCTCAAGATTCAATCTGACAAAATCTTCGATCAAAGATTTGCTGCAACAAAGGGAAGATAAAGTCGCTTTACGACTCAAGGCATCAGCTACGACATTAGCTTTACCCAGATGGTATTGAATTTCCATATTATAGTCGCAAAGAAACTCCATCCACCTGTGCTGATGGCAATTAAGTTATTTCTGGGTGAAGATGTACTTTAAACTTTGGTGATCAGTAAACATCTCACACTTAACTCCATATAGGTAGTATCTCTAAATTTTTAGAGCAAAAACTACCCCTACAAGTTCAAGATTGTGTACAAGATAGTTCTTTTCAATAGACTTAAGCTATCTAGAGGCATAGGCTATTATGCGGTGATCTTGCATCAGAACACAACCAAGCCCTACCTTAGAGGCATCAGTATAAACTTGGAAAAGTTTACCCTCATGAGGTAGTACTAAAACAGGAGCAAAAGTCAATAACTATTTCAACTTCTGAAATGATTCTTCACCGACTGTGCTCCAGATGAATAGAATATCTTTTCTAGTTAACTGAGTTAATGACAAAGCTATTAGAGAGAATCCAGGAATGAATCTTCTGTAATAACCAGCGAGTCCTAGAAAACTGCGAATCTCTGTTACAAATTTAGGTTGAACCCACTATTAAATAGCTTGGATTTTCTTTTGATCTACTCTAATGCCTTCAGCATCAATCACGTGACCTATAAATGCTACGGACTTGAGCCAAAACTCGCACTTAAAAAACTTAGCAAAAAGCTTGTTCTCTCTTAACAATTCTAGAATGATACGTAGATGCTCTTCATGCTCAACAACTAACTTCGAGTAGATTAAGTTATCATCGATGAATACGATGACAAACTCATCAAGATACGGCTTAAGGATGCGTTGCATAAGGTCTATGAAGATGGAAGGAGCATTTGTCACTCCAACAGACATGACTAAAAACTCATAATACCTGTAACGGGTCCTGAATGCAGTCTTGGAAACATCTTCATCATTAACTCTAATATGGTAGTAACATGATCTTAAGTCAATCTTGGAGAAGATCTTCGCTCCAGCGAGTTGATCAAACAAATTATTGATCCTAGGGAGAGGATACTTATTCTTCACAATCACTTTGTTAAGCTCGCGGTAGTCTATACACATCTGTATTAAACCATCCTTCTTCTTAATGAATAGGACATGAGCTCCCCAAGGTGACATGCTAGGGTGAACAAATCCTTTCTCTAACAACTCTTATAGCTGCTCTCTAAGCTCTTGCAATTCTCTTGGAGTCATTCAATAAGGAGCCTTAGACTTAAGTTGAGTTCCAAGGACAAATTCAATAGAAAACCCTACCTCACGCGGACGAGGTAGTATAGGCAAGTCTTCAGGGAACACATCCAGGAACTCTCTAACGATGATAGTCTCTTCTGGACTACTTACTTGCTTCTATTCACTGATTAAGGTTACTAGGATTGCATAGCAACCCTTACTAATGAGATGCTTGGCTTCAATAGCATTGATTAAGGATGTAGTCAATCTAAGTTTTCCTACAAACACTTCAAGTTTCTTTCCAACCTTAAGTGGAACTCGCTTACGAAAGGAGTCTATTATGGCATTAAACTTACTTAGCCAATCCGTTCCTAAGATTATGTCAAAATTCGTAATGGACATAACAATAAGTTTGGATTAGAAGAATTGGTTACTGATTGGGATGTCCACCAAACAGAACTTATTAGCACACATCTCAACACTAGATAGCATTAGGGACTGCCTAGGCTAAAATGTTGAAGATTTAAGGAAGATGCACAACTCACCGACATGAAAGAGTGACTAGCACCAATGTCAAAGAGAGTGTCATAAAACTTATTTTTAATAACTAGAATTCCTATAGTAGGGAAAATAAACTCTAATTACACTAATGAAAATTAAAGCAGGAAAATACTGAAATTAAAATTGCAGAAGAAAATGAAAAATAGAAAAAAAAGAAATTAAATTTAGAATGTGCCGGTAACAATGCTATTATCATCGGGAGCAGCTGACGAAGAGAGAGCGTATACCCTTGGTACAGTAGGTGGTTGAGAAATAGACTTCCCCTTATCCTTCCTACTATAGCGACCTTGCTTAGAGAAAGATGGAGGTACTCCCTTTTGGTGCTGACTACTTCCACTAGTAGGAGGAGGCATCAAGGCAAGTACTGGTGCTTGAGAATTTAAGGGAATCGGATTCTGAACAGAACCTTGGTGATTGATCTTTACTTTGTCCATAGTCAAGTTAACACGACAGTCCCAATGTCTATGATTGGTTCTGCTGCATATGTAACACCTACCAACTGTGTGGTAGCACTTCCCATAAGGATGGGGTCTGTTACATACTGCTCCAGGTCTTCCTTGCTGGCCTTGCCTGGGGTTCTAGCAAGGATTTTTATTTGGGTTTTGGCCATAAGTAAGTTGGAAGACTTTTGAACCATGAGAACGGTTTCTCTTAAATCGTTCAGATCTGGAAGGTTGAGGATGGGAGCGCTTCCTCAAATCCATTTGAGATTGATGGTACTCTACCATACAAGCACCCTCCAAGAGCTTAGGAAAACTATCATGATGTTGAGACATCAAATGACTTTTGACAGAATCTCTAAGATTGGATAGAAATCTAGTGCACCTAGCCACTTCAGTATGGACTAGATTTGCATCAAATTGAGAGAGTTTACGGAACTCCATCTCATAATCGTGCACTGAACGATTTCTCTGGGTAAGCTGCATGAAATCATTTTCTATTATGGTTTGGGCAGAGGGAGGAATAAATTCCTCACAGAACACTTGTTGAAATTCATCCCAATGGATGTCTTATATCTGCATTTCAGAGAAGCGAGTCTTTAACTCACTATCCCACAAGTACTCGGCTTCTCCGTGGAATAGGTAGATTGCAAGGCATAGACATTCGCTCTCCGAACACTTAGTACTTGCTAGTGTCTTCTCAATTGCCTTCAGCCAATCTATGGATTTGAAATGGGAAACTGAACCATTGAAGGCTAGAGGGTTCAGACGAAGAAAGGTAAGAAGGTAGGCATCCACAATGGGGCCTGAAGATGGCTGTGGAGCCAAAGGAAGTTCAGGAATAATAGGATAAGAAGCTTGAGGAGGAGTTGGGCAGATTTAGGATGAAATTAGAGAAGGTTGGGAAATGTTGTTGAATGAAGCCATTCTTTCCACTGCACGTGTTTGTGCCTCTACCATAACCTTCATCATGTCCAACAAATTCTACATTTGTTCAATTTGAGAAGTTGTAGTGGAAGCAGGTTCTTCCACTATTAGTTCAATAAGAGTATTAGGATTTGGATCCATTCTAAAGAAAGGAAAAAAAATATCATTCAAAAACTGAAGAAGATAAGAAAGAGAAATTTTCTTTAAAATTTGAAGCTTTTAAGAGATTACAATTTTAGAGGAAAAGAAAGAAACATAAGTAAAGTAGAAGCTATTTACAAAGCTACTGACGGGAAAGAAACTATAGCAAAAAGAAGCTAAGTATTACTAGATACAGAATTTTGCATAAAATATATTTTTAAAGTATTCATAAGTGGGGGCATGATGAAGATTCCTACAACCATGAATGAGAACTAGATAAGCGTGACACCACCAGTCTATGGCGTAGTCACTAAAACATTCATCTAAAATTTTAAGGCATAAGTGATCAGGGTATTCAATGGCTTCAAACACCATAGTAACACGGGTGAGCCATTCCCTAGCTAATTGAGGGAAGTAATCGCATCTAAATACACAATACCTTAGAATTTTATTTAGAATGTCACCTCCTGCAGCAGATACTCCTAAGTAAACTCTACCAAACGTCGACCCATACTAATGATCATACACTCAATATTGGAAGAATAATTTGGTATAAAGTCTTAGTTCAGTACTAGGATCTGCCATTTGAAAGTTTAATTAAGATTTGAGTTAGAAATTTAAATCACTTATTTAATTGAAAATACATTTAATGTCTTAAGATGTCATTTATTTATTTTTACTATACTATGTTGTTTGCTTTTGGATGAATGGATGTGTTTATCTTAGCTTGAAGTTCTCAACTTAGCTCTGATACCAACTGTGATGACTCCAATATTGAGAATCACTTAACTCAACATTGATGCGCCACCACAATACCTAATATTAGATTAGAAGAAAACTAATCCAAATCGTTAGATATTTTATTTGGTCAAGGATTTAGAAGAGGGTCTTAAGTTAAGATGGAAGAAAAATTTTGAATGGTATTAAGTAATTATAGTTGAAAATATAACATATGGATTTATAAGTGAGAATGAAATACAATTAAGCATGTGATATGTGTAAGGAGACATGAGAATATAATTCAAAATAATTAAAGTGAATACTTACAATCTTAGACATGAAATTCTATATATTTATTGAGTATTTGACATGTGAGTTATAAGTCTACATTTTTCAACAAAATTTCTAAGTCCTAAAATTCTTAAAAATTTTGGCAGTCTCCTTTGTAAATGGCTAAGGAAACACCTACAAAGTAGACATGCAAGACTTCCATTCTAATGGAACTTATAATTTGAAAAGAAAACAACCTAAACTAATATATAATCAATCCATTTTGGTTCTAATTCTAGTATAGAGTTCAATCCATTATATAGGATTGCACATTTCTAATTCTAAAATAGAGTTAAATCCATTACATAGAATTGCTCATTTCCAATTCTAAAATAGAGTCCAATCCATTTCATAGGATTACTCATTTACAATTCTAATAGTTTAAAGGGAGAAAATTAAATGTATAATAATTGTCTACCCTAAGGTTTGCTTCATCACAACATTTAATACTCATATGTAGATATGAAAAAATTATTACTTAGATAAGAAACTAGTTTCCAATTTTATAAACAATTGAATATACAACTAATTTCAATTAACATCTAAGTAGGTATGCAACTAACGACTTAGTTAATAATCATTTTTATACATTTATAATCATCCATCTATTTAATACATTCATCTATTTATTTAGCACAAGCATTTAAATATAATCTAAGCTCCAACAAAGTATAAAAAAAGTAAAGTAAATAACATTTATTACAAACCGACAGTAAACTGAAACGAAAGAAAGACATTAATAACTCACTTGCAATTCATATTAAGCTATATAGTTTAGTATATGATAGGTGGAAGTAATTAATTTTTAGCACTTGGTCCATCTCCACTAGCCTCCAAATGCACCTGATCTATCATATTTTGGCATTTAAATGTGATAGGGAAAAGCCAAGAAATAGAAAATCTGGTTAGACTAAACAATCTAAGTAGAATTTAAAATTTACTAAATATATTATTATTATAACTGGATATCACTTTCTAGTTACAAAGTAAACATAAGTATGGGTGCAATACAGTAAGCATACAAGTGAGGAAAAGTAAGTAAGAAAAATAAAGTGAGTTAGAATACTCACTTAAGTATACATCCTAGCATGCAAATAGAATAAGGGTAAAAGCATCCTAAATAGACTAGAAATAAACTAATGTGCATATGAAAATAAATGAAGTAAAGCATGTATATGTTCAAATGAACTTATGCTAAGTAAAGAAAAGAAATAATAAAGCATTTAAATGTAATTTTATAACATTTATTGTAATCTAAGTAAACTACAAATAAGTAAAATATAGTTTTAAATTATAGAAAATGCATAGTAAGGAAATTGAAGAAAGATCTTATATTATTAGTCTAAGATTCACATAGTCTAAAACTATGAAAAATAATATAGCTAAAAGCTATGGTGAGTCTTAACAATCTATAAGATTGAAAAAGATCTCACATGTTAATTAATTAAAGTTATTTTAATCTGTGCTCATTCTGTGGGCATATTTAGAATGAAATGAGGAGTTAAACACATCTATTTAACAACTAAAGAAAAGCGGAGTCAAGTCCCAAAACACTCACATTCACCCTCTGAGAATGCGATGTCTCCTTATTACTCCATTTTTAGTCTGCCCTAGACTGATCCACCATATAAACCCCTAGTAATTTTAATGTAAACATTTTATTCATGCACAATGTATTATATGAATGATTCAAGTGAATAAAGCTCAAAGCTAAGCAAGCATTCAATGGAAATTCAATAATTACAACTAAGTCATATCTAAATTTATCTAATTTGAATGATCTACTTAATGATTAGAGCTAATTGAGCTCCCAATTAACTTTGAGATATTGATCTCAAGCTAATTATAAATATAATAATAGTTGGAATTTTGAAAGTACTAGATTTAATTCAATTAGTATGATATGACAAAATAATTTTTAAGTATAATTGATACAATTAGAAACTAGTTCTTATTCACATCTTAAATTATAAGATTCAATTGTATAATTAAATCAAAGTTTAGGTGTCTAATATGAAGGGATTAAGATAAAGAAAATATTAACTTAAGAAATTATAAGTTAATGCAAGTTCACTAAAGTTCACTAGAGTTCACTAGAGTTCACTAGCTAGGTTATAATTTGAAGGGTCTAAATAGTCAAGTATTAATCTAGCTAAGTTATAAGTAAATGAAAGGTTTAAGATAAGTAATTGATAGGACTTAAGAACTATAAGTTCTAAGTATTTTAATAATTGATGTATTAGGAATTCAATAGGATTCCTAAGCTAATCTAAGTAACTTAGGATTTCTAATACTAGCTCTTAAAATATTCAAGATGAGGTTTTAAGGGTTAAGGTAAATGAACTAAGTTCTAATCTAATCACTAAACTAGATCTAGTTGATTTACTAATCTACGATTACAAAGGTATTGAATATATCTACACTCAATGGGTGTAACTAAATAAATTTAGGGATCAACTATAATTCAATTTACAAATCAATCCTAGGGTTTCTATCTTAGGGTTGAAATGTGAATTAAGCACTTGAAAATTAATTCACATAATTAGAAAGTTGAGAACTAAGCTCATACTAAATGCAATCCAATTTGGTAAGGGAGATAATAAATGTGACATGTTAGCTATCCTAGGGTTTTATAAAACATAAAGCATGCTATCTAGAAATTTGGAATAATCATAATAACACTAAGAGTCAAAAACCTAAAATCATAAATTATTGTCCAATGGAAATAATTTATATAAAAATGAAATCCTTATATCATAAGGAAAAAAATGATACTAAGTATGTCAATTTTGGACAACTTTGGAAAATTAGAGTTTTTATGACTCCTAATTAGGGTTAAAAAGTGATTAAGAAAATTAGGGTTTAAATATTAAATTTGATTTCATATTATTATTTCTCATATTTTTATGAGTGAAATAGACTATTTGATTGTTTAATTTGGACATTAAATGATCAAATTATGTCACATGAAATAATAAATATTAATTTATAATTAATTAATTACTCCTAAAAATTGACTTATTAAAATATTCATCAAAATAAAAATTAAATTGCATATTATTAATCTACTCATATTTGTGATCAAAATGGTATATAATTTTGTATCATTTGAATTTGTATTTTTAAAGTAATGATTTAAATGAAATTTGGATGATTAATCATTAATTAAAGATAATCTAATCATTGATAAATTATTTCCAATCAATTAATCATCACAATGCAGCAGTTATCAAAAAAACACAAAAATTAAGGTGCGAAAATTTAGGGCACTGAATGCGGGGATTGGACAAATGAAGATTTCAGAGCCCTGTCGGCGGCTCTAAGATTCACGAGCCGTCAGACACGCGTCATCCGTGGTCATCCTTCACGGATGACGCGTGTCTCCATGGTTCAGGAGTCAGTGAAACACTAAACCATCGGTCCGACCTCAAAAGCCGGTCCGATTCAGCGACAAAATTTGAACTGTGAAAACAAAATAAATCGGCCGCTTCGTCCTGAAAGGAATCCCCGATACGGGTAACCTAGGGTTTGATTTTTTGCAGTTGAACATGAAGGTCTTAAGATCCTACCCGCACGTCCACTGATGGAGATTCATCAGGGCTACATATCTGGATAGAGTTTAGAGTCTATCGTAGGCAGAATAGCAAATTAGGTGATGCCCTAAGTTTCATTTAATAAACCCTAGAATCACCTAAAACGTCGGTTCAACAAATCTGAGCTCAATAGAGGCCATATGGAGTCAATTGAGCCTCGATAGATCGGTTTGAACTCACAATAATAATTTGATAGGTCATAAAAAGAAGAAGTGGGGGATATGAGTACCTAATCTGAGCTTCATAGAAGGCAGAGCAATGGAGATTAGGGTTTGATTCCTTCTTGCCAGATGTGATTCTTAGCTCTCCAGACCACTTCAGCAGCAGCAAAGGTAAACAGAAGGAAATGCACACCACTTTTCTTTGGAGCTTCGAATGGAAGGTTATCTCTGAATTTCGCATTTCTTCCGCACGGTGTACGCCTCTACGCCCGGTAGTGGCGCAGAGAGACGTACAGTGAATCACATATACGTTGTTCAATTCTATGCCAGATACTACGGCTGAAAGTACTTATATAAAAAAGGAGGAATCTAGATCGTTGGATTAGACTTAGGAAAAATGCAACGATCTGAAATTGTGCAAAAAGCTGTCTCGTGTGCTGGCCTCGCACACGGGATCTAAGCTGTCCAAAAATACAGCCGATAAATTAAATTTTAATATTTATATAATTTAATTTAAATACTTTATTAAATTATTTAATTAAACATAATTTATTACTCAAAATTAAATAATCAAATGCACTCTAAAAAATCCCAAAAATTCACCTTTACCTAATTGAGGTGTGGTGAACTCAAAAGTGAAATCAGATTTTTGATCGGATGTCAATTTAATTATCTTAATTTTCTGGGTATTTAGAATATTATAAAAATATTCGGAGAAAAATCGGCGACTTCCAAACATTCCCAAAATACCACCCTTAGCTAATTTGGGTGTGGTGAGTCCAATGGTGGACTCCATTTTCGATTCTGAAGTATAAATAAATTAGGCATTCTCAAAATTATCAGAAAACCAGAAAATATTGAAAATTGCCAAATGATCTCCAAATTACATGAAATTTGAAATGGAGACTCCTAATACTATTATAAGACTAATGAAAAATTATTATAGTCAATTAAGTCACTGATTGATGAGTAACAACACTAGGATTATTACAGAAGTAAACAAAACTATAAAAAGACTGTAAAAGTAACTAAATAACTAAAATCATATAAAACTGAGTAATGTAAAGCTGACTGTGTACTGAATATTGAAAAGAAATATAAAAATAGTATAAAATCTGAAACTGAGTAAATAACATGTAAGACTATGTTGTATGCCATTGAAGTCATGCATCTATATATGCTACAATGCTATTTGCCACTGATATGTGACTGAAATATCACTGAACTTCTATGAGTCATACGGTCCAATGTCTACATACATCTGGTTGGGAATATAGTTTACTGTGATAATGATCCATTATAAAATTCCCCAATCAATGCATATAATATTCTGTAACCCATAAATTATCACTGATACTCATACATCATGCTTATGTTCATGCTCATGTCTCTTACACTACATGTCTTCCAATCTAGAAATCCAAAAAATGCTATAAAATTAGATAATGAATCAAAAGTCTCTATTGTGCAAAATCCATCTAAATGGATTCTGACTCCTAGTCCAAATTCTAATAATTAGTTTTAATAAGGATTTTACTTAAAATCATCAGTTGGAAAGGTTGTATACACATATTTAGTATGTTCTTAAGAAAGGTGAATTTAACACTTAGTTTATTTAAGCTACACCTATTGAAGCGATTTTCGATAGAAGGCATCAGCCGATAGCGATTTGTATCTCAAACTAAGCTATTAAATACCCTAATTATAAGCATACTTAGTGTTCTAAAGGGGGTGACTTTAATCACCTAGTTTGTTTGAAGCTATAACTAAGGAAGCGATCTTCGATAGGAGGCATCACCCAATGACAATTTTTATTCAAATAAACTGATGATCTAAGTCTCTAATTATAACAATCTTAGGATTGAATGATTTATTCTAAGTGGGATTATATCCGACTAAACTCGCATGATAGAACACATACATAGTCCTACATTAAAATGAATCAACAAATCCTGAACACTACTGAAATAATATAGCACTATGGGTATACACTACTATACTCAACTAATAATTTGAGTTCAGACAATTCTATTTAATCAACAAGGATCACCAAAGCTATGAATTTAGACTCTATTGGGGTGAATGCTATACAAGGTTCCAAGGGTGTGACCAGAATGTCACTCAATATATGTTTCTACCATATATGAGAACTCTCATTCTAAGTACTTTGGGTGATCCTACAACAATAGTCTAAGATCAATCTTCTATAGTTAAGGAGGATCATCTAAGTTCATACCTCTATTTGTCATAATAAGTCTTTCCTACCTCAATGTGTTAATATTTATTATGGCTAATATTATTACCATATAAAACATAATGTAAGATCTTTAAGATCTTACATATTCAACATCTATGCTAAAATTCATAAGTTTTATTTATTAAGCTTATTTTGATCAGATTAGATGGGTAAACCCATCTGATCAATACCTATACTACAATTATGAGGTATAATCGAGAGTATTATTAAGATTTGATCTTGTAATAAATCAATATAGTTTTATAATTATCTTCATGCTAAGAGTCTTATATAAGAGAAATCAAAGATTTTAAGGTACATATCCAGATAATAAATCACATAAGTTTTTTAATGATCTTAATACTTCTAATTTATTTTATTTTTTAAATCAATTTCAAATCAGATGTATTATTGGAATTATGCAAGTTGGATTGTCTTCCAATCAAGTTTATTAATTAAGTGATTAATGGGTTTAGATCTTAATTAGATAGGTAAGGATTTAACCCCTAATTCTACCAAATTAAGACCAATAGTTGAGTTATAGATCAATGGCAAATTAATGCATTATTGGGGTATTATTGATGGCAAACATCAGATTTAGATTAAGTGTCATTTACTTAATTAAGTTCTTAAAATTCTTATGTTCAAATATAGTTTAATATCAAATTAAGTAAATCAAGGTGTCCAAATCAACAATAAAGTTCTCAACACACATAAATATTATATTGATTAAAATAATGAGTAATTAAAGCTAATCAAAATTTTAAATCAAACACAAAAAGGGATTAGCACTTGATTGCAATTATAAAGTAATTAAATTTCATATAATTTGATTCTTTAGTTATACTTAGTCATACAAGCAAACAAAGATTCTAACATTAACATTTGTCATAAAAGTATGTATGTAAATAATTAAGATATTTAGGATATGCCATTTTAGGGTAAAATTATGAATTTCTCATTAAAATTCACCTACACATTCATATAATACTTAATTTTACTAAATCTAGGCTTAGATTCTAGGGTCATTAGAATGTGAAAAATCACAAATTCGGGCAATTTCGGACAGTTTTGGGCACTTTCAGACATTTCTGGACGCGACGGCGTGCTGTGGCGCCTTCTGGCCGAAAGCCAGGCGCCACAGCGCGCTGTGGTGCGCTGCAGGATTTTTAGGCGCTGCGGTGCATTACAGTGTTGTGGCACGCGACAGCGCTTTCAGGCGCTACGATGCCAAAATTTTCTGAGATTTGGATTTTGCAGTGCGTCGTAGCTCTTTTAGGCAATGCGGCGTGCCGCAGCGGATTTCAGCATAGTGGCGCGCTGCGGTGAATTTAATTTCATTTCATCAACTTTTTATGCTTCATGAAATTATTATGCCGCTGCGGCGCACTATGACGAACCCAAATTAGAAACTTCGGTCGTTGCAGCGCACTGCAGCACCCGACAGTGATTTCGTTTGTGCAAAAATTGTAATATGTCTCATTTCGCACTCAAATACTCCCAATTTTGGGAACCTCACGTGTGGTGCCATATATCGATGGAAAGGTCTTTTCGAGAACTTTCCATTAATATTAAAATTGGTATAAATAGATTATCCTAACGAACAGAAATGGATGCCCTAGCTACAGGTATATAGAAACTTCACAGCTTTTCACAGTTTTTCTAATGGAGAACAAGCTTCGACTGGACCCATTTGAGGCCGATTGAAGCTCGATGATCACACAGAAATTTCATACAATAGCTAATGAATATGCCAATCATAGTATTTGATAAATCACATGAAGAGAGCACAAGAAAGAGTAAGTAAAATGGTATCTTGACCTTAGAATGGAAGATGAACTCTACTTTTCTTTAGGAACTTGGAGGAAAGGAGCTTCTTCTTCCTTGGCTTAGAATGGACTTTGAGAAAAGGGAGGAGCTTTCAGCTTGAGCAAATGGAGAGGAAGGAGAGGGTTGAGCTCTATTTTATAAAAGGGGGAGTGAATGGCTTTGGATGGGATGGGAAGGAGTTATCCTATTCAAGGCATGTAGAAAGACTTGAGCAAAAGAGAAATGGAGAAGGGGATGGGGCTTCAACCCCTAGCATGTGAATGGGGTAGGGAGGTGCCAAACATGGAGAGAAAGTGGGTTCCATGCACAGAGAAAGAAAAATAGAAATGGATTTAAATATTCATTTCTAACTTTTAATTTATTAAAAATTCAAATTTAATAAATGCGCTCCAAAATATCCCAAAAATTCACCATTAGTTAGTTTGGAGGTGAGAAATTCAATGGTGTCGTTAGATTTCGATTCTGCCAATTAAATAATTATTCTATTTTTTGGGGTATTTAATTACATTAAAATATTTACAAAAATCCGACGACTTCCAAACGCGTCCAAAACATCACCCTTAGCTAATTTGAGGGTAACTATCGTAATGGCGAAGTTGAATTTTGATTTTGAGGTCAACTTAAATATATCAATTTTCTAATTAATTAAATATATTAAAATATTCCAATTATTCGATTGAACTCCGAATCGATCCAAAATTTTAATGATTGGTTTTAATGACTATATCAACTCAATGGAATGATAATTATACTTAAATTAAGCTAAGATTAGACTAATTACAACCTAGAGTTATTACATATATAAATAGCATTTTGAAACTCAAGAGGGGTTCCCAATTTTGACATTCATTGATCCAAATTATAAGCTGCTATGGGAAAGAGAAGAAGAGCTTTCTAGGGTAAATTTTTAGAATGACTTTGCAAGTTCAAGAGGAAAGAGAAATAGAGGAACTTGGAGAACATAAGAGAAGGAAGAAGAAAACACTAAGAGAACCCCAAAAATTCAGGGCTGTTCCTAGTAACATTTCTCATCCCTATCTTATTTTCTTTATTTATGAATCGATGTTAAGGTTCATGTTATTTTATATTTTTTGCTGTCTTGAAATTGTAATGGAAGGTTAAACCCTCTTTAAAAAGGGTTGGGCTGTAATTATGTGCTGAATAAGGTGTAAAGTATTGTATGTTAAATTTGCATTGAATAAGATTTGAGTTGAATTTTTATTTTTATTGAATGCCTGGAATGATTATTAAATGTAAATCTTTAATAAACTAAATTTGTAATGAAAATCTTTGTATAAAACACTTAAATACTTGTGCTCCAATGCTCACTGATTGGATTTGAACAAGGAGTGAGTGCAATGAGCTAAGAGCTACATGAAAAGTTCTCACACCCATTAGTACCACTCCTTCAGCTCATCCGAGAAGTTGAAACTTGTGAGCCAAACCCCCTCCAGTCATGCTCTGTGGCCCAGCAAACTAAAAGTGGGGATAGATCACCGAACACCCATGGATGATTGTGGCGCCCCACCCCTTAATCCAAAAGAATTAAGTCAAGGGGTGGTGTGCCACTCTAGCTTACCCTTCACTTATAATTGGATTAGGATGAAATCCATAATCCACCTAATAAGGGAAGGAGTAAGCATAGAATTAAACATTCAGTCACTATTTAAGTAAACATACAGAGTGCGGAAGCGATTTTCAATTTATATATCATCCAAGCATCACAACATAAGTACAAAGAAATGTATCTCAGAACATAAGTATAAAATCCAAATACGTAATCATCAGACATGTGTTATTACATCATTTAAAAGTTTAAATAAAAAAAAGTGCAAATACACTCATCCTCACAGATAAAACTAAACAACTGCTTCCTCCACAGGCTCCTCCTCTGGATATGGCTCCACACCAAGATTCTGATCGTCCAACTAAAGAGGATCTGTCATTGTCGATTTCACAATGTAGGGCCCCAGCCAAAAAAGAAAAATCTGATTAGACAATTGTCTAAGTATATTTTAAGCTAATAAGTTTTATACACGTTATGTAATATCACCATTCTATAACTTCTAAGCAACAATGTGTATAAGGGAACAGCAAGCAATACAAAAGGAAAGGAAAAGTTATAAACCATCATTTATAACTTAAGCAAAAAGAGAGACTAAGACATGCCTCATATGCAAGCTAAACAAGATAAGGCATATAAACATACATACTTAAACAAGTGCTGTAGGAAAAGTACTACATTTTAAACATGCTGGCGATCAAAAGAAACATGCCAATTAAAAAAAAACAACTCAGCAGTGGTACATATAAATAGCAGCAAGATTCTAACATCCTAAATATATATAAAAGTAGTACAAAGAAGTAGTTGACTGAATAAGAATACTGAAAGGTAACCAAAACATCAAACTGCATATAAACATCCGTGTACAATCTGCCATACAGAACAGAGCTAATCTAGCCCACCAGAAAATGCTGAAGGATCTTAGCACCAATATAGCTAAGGCACCAATAGTATAGTCGAAGGATCTTAGCACCAGTACAGCTAAGGCACCAACGGTCTATCCCTAGTGTCAACAAGGAGACTAGGCAAACATCACAACAAACAGAGGCCTTCCCCTAGTGACATCAGTTGACTAGGCAATCAGAAGGCAATACTGAGAGGCAGCTCAAACACATTCAATTATTATCTTCTCATTAATCACTTTAATATTTTTATAAGAAATCTAAGGAGTCTCCATATTTTCCTAATATTTTTTTCATGCATCAAAAATCTTATATGATATGCTCAAGAAAATATGGCACAAAAATCAAGGAATGTGTAGAACAAAAATATCAATAGAAGCAAGGGACTCTACTAAACATAGTGATATCATTTATTTTCTACTTAACCATTCTAACAATTCCAAGTTACACAAGTTCAGGATCACCATTTTCCTACTATCAAGTGTAACTTAGAAATTTGTCCTTATAAGTTAAAAAGGATTAGAACTGATCAAGTTCTAATCTAGTTCAATCAGATGGACGACTATGAGTTGAATCAATAAATCATACGCCCTAGTTTTGTGAATTTAGACGTTCTAACTAAGATCTGATCAAGATCTTCTAAACCTGCAGATTATGGATTAAACACTACAAGATTTAGGTTTAATCACATAATCCAAAAAGGGTAAGACCTAAGTTCTAGGTTTCATTCTATAAGTGATCTACTGGTTAAGGCCAATCCTATTAAGTAATCAAACTTAATAGGATGAATCTCCTATCTTAAATTTAAAGTTAAAAGACAAAATAATCAGAATAGGTTGTAAAATAAAAGAAAAGTTTAAAAACTAATAAAACCCAAGGTTTCACCCATTGAGTAACCTAATTACCCAATGAATAAACTCTAACCTATGACCTAGTCCTAGTCTCAGGAAAAGTCCTTAAGGTGTAGTGTTTAAGACTTAAAGAGATTATTGGAATCTAACTTAATGGTTGATTTCACTCACTTAAATGCCACTAGCATGATTACAACATTAGTGTTAGTGTTTTGGAATGTTAACTAAAGGTTAGGGGGTACTCAATCCAATCTTAGGATAAAATGGTCATTTTGCCCCTACTCTAAGGGTCAAAAAGTCAACTTTTATCTTATAAGTTGGAATTGAATTCTCTTAGTTCCAACTGATTCCTTACTATCCAACTTGAAGATAGACAGTAAGTACGTCCAAATTGGACTCCAAACGGTCAAGTAATGACCAAAATGAGGTCAGGGGTAATTTGGTCATTTAGCTAAATTTCTAGGGTCCATATCCTAAATTTTTTTTAGTTTATCAATGACATTGAAATTCTAAACTAGTTAGCATCTTGAATTTTTAAATTTGGAGTTGATTTGATTAAGTTATGGCAATTTGAAGTCTAGGGGCATTTTGGGCATTTTTCACTAAGAATTCTAGGGTTGACTTTTTGTCCTGATGTCCAAATGAGAAAACTAATACTACTACAGTGATGGAGCCGCTCTCCTAAGCATTTTAAGACCCATATTGACTATGTTCTGATAATTGGGTAAAAAATTATGGGGCTCTAAAGAGATCCTAAAATATTACCTCGTTATGCGTATCCCGAAATTAATTTTTACATTACGTTATTTGATTCCTTACATTTTTCTGAGTATTTTGAGACCTATATTGACTATATTTGGACCATCCTACAAAAAGTTATTAAGCTTTTAAGATAAACTATTCAAAAATACAATTTGTATTAATTTATTATTCATTTATTCAAATTAAATGATTTTACTGTTCATTCCTAAAGTTTATATATATAATTTCTGAATTTATTAATCCTTTAATTAATCTGTGATTAATTAAGATTTAATTATTAATTAGGTATTAATTAATCCTATTATTTAATTATTAATTTACTGTTGAAAAAGTAATTAGTCTAATTACAGATTAATTAACCTTAATTAACTGCTAATGCTTAATTATAAATAATTAATTATAAATTTACTATTTTAATAATATTTAATTATTATAATTACTATTAGGATTTAATTAGTATTAAAATATCCTAATTAATCATTTAATTATTAATTACAGCTAATTAATTGTATAATTACTGTTTAAAAGTCATTAACACTAATCCTAATTTAATTAACTACTAATTATAATTAATTAATCACTAATAGTAGTTAATTTATTTATTTTTAATTAACAGACAGTGAGCCTTACCAGACACGTGGCACTGCCATAGACTGCCACGTGGCACTGTGGGCCCCACGGGGGAGCAGCGTATGCTCGGGTGGTGGGTCCCACTTGACACGTAGCATGCCGGGTGGCTGCCACGTGGCACTATGGGCCCCACTTGGGCAGCCGAATAGTCTCGAGTGGTGAGTCCCACTTGACACGTGGCATGCCGGGTGGCTGCCACGTGGCACTGTGGGCCCCACTTGGGCAGTCGAAGAGGCGCGGGCTCTGCCTGTGGGCCCCACATGACACGTGGCAGGCCAGGATGGCTCCACGTGGCGATGTGGCCCCACTGGGCTTACGCGGACCCGGCCGAGGTCGGGTCAGGCTCGGGTCACGGCTTTTGCCGGCCGTCTCGGTGCCGGACCACCTCGACCCGCATGGCCGACGGTAGCCCACGTCAGGGGCTACGCGTCGGTGGGCGTACCATCGCCGGAGGAGGCTGGGGTCACCGGCAAAACCTAAACCTAGGTCTAGGGTTACGGATGACGGCGCGTTCGCTCGACCCGAAGCTTCAAGCCTCGATCTGAGTCGATCAGGTCCGGTTGATTGCTAGCATAACCCTAGATTTACAATTATCATGTATCAATTTGGCGAAAAATGGAGGAGAGGGTGAGATCAAGTACCTGGAATTCCGATGGCTGCGGAGGCTGGACGGGGGTCGGCTCGGGTCGGGCTGATCTGGGCTCCGGTTCGCGTAACCGATGGTCAGGGGGTGCGGGGGAGGCTCTTAAAGGCCCTCGGACGGACCGACCGAGGCGGGGGAGGCCGCCGGTTGGCCAGGCAAGCGGTGGGCGTGCCGCGTGGCCCGCAGGCGACGGGGCCGAGGATGAAGGCCTGTGGCCATTCGATCCCGTGCAACGCGGATGGCCCCGATCCGTCTGGACCGCGCGACGCGGATCGCGACTGTGAGCCATTGGATCCGCGCGGATCGGACGGTCTAGATGGATCCGTCCGATCGGACGGCACCGTTAGCGCCGTCCACTTAAGTTGACGGCGCCGTCGAATTTTTTTTTTTATTTATTTATTTTCTTAAAAAAAGATTTTAAAAATTTTGAACATGTTTTTCCAAGCTAATTGAGGGGTGAGGAACGCAATGGCAAGGTCGAATTTTTGATCCGATAAGTATTTTGATTCCTCGATTTCCGGGGTATTCTTATTATTAAAATATTCGTCGAAATTTCGACGACTTCCGATTGACACGAAAACTTCACCCTAAGCTAATTTGGGGTCAATGAACGCAATGGCAATGTCCATTTTCCAATCCAGGGTCAATTTAAATAGGTCAAATCTTAGGATTTCTAGATTTTCCCAGAAATCAGGATTCGATCCATTTGACTCCTGATTTGGACTAGGTCTAAGAGGTTGACTCCAATTGACCTAATTAGCACGTATCATTAGTCTTAAGATTCAGATTAGTCCTAATTAACTACAGTAACAACTTGGGTTGTTACATGATGTGATATAGTTAATTGGATCTTATGAATCCTTTCCCTTAGCTAAACCACATATGCAGCCCACGACACTGATTGGTGAGAATCAAAGCTGGTGAGATCCGTTGAACTAAAAGAATGATTTCGTAACCTAAACGTAGGAATTCAAAATTAAACTAACTAGGATCTTATAAGAACCTATGTGCCGAAGTAGAACCCCTAGGGTGTTCTCCTTGTGCACTAGATTTGAACTTGTTGGAATTAGATGACCAATCTAAGAAAGATAATATTCACTTAATAGATTAGGCATAGTAAAACCACTTTATGAATTGTAATGACAAGATTACAACACCGAGTCCTTATGAGTCACATAATAAATCCCCAACTCTCTCTCTTTTTAAATCATATATTATCTTCAATTAAATCTTTGTTTTATTAAATTTGGAACCACACCAAAACCAAAATACAAATTGGCTAAACATTATTAAAAATAGATAAAACTTAGTAACAAAATCACTGTTCCCTATGGATGATATAAATCTGAAACTTATCATTCCAAATTATTACTTCGAACCACGTACACATGCGTGCAAGCGCAGACACGAAATTTAGGTTTGTCAAGTTTTTGGCACCGTTGCCGAGGAACGATTCTTAGTTTTGTATTAAGTATAATCTGCTATTAAATAATGATTTAGTACTTACTTAACTTTGCATATAATCTTTAGTTACTGTAATTATATTTGTGCTAACTTTAGTGTAAAATTAGACTTTGCTTTAGTTATTTGATGCTAAAAAAACAAACAAAATTCCTAAAAGTTGTGTTGAATTATACTGCTGATACTGTTTTCAGAATTTTAAATTGTTGATCATTGTGTGTGCTGAATTATATTGTTGAACCTGATTGCTGTGAATTTTTATTGCTAGCTGTAATTTTTATTAAACTGCATGAGTAGGAGAAACCTTTCTAAAATCTTTTTTGACCCTGAAATAGAAAGAACATATCTTAAAGCTAGGAGAGAACAAGTTATTCTAAACTAACAACAAGCACAAATGGAAATTTAAAAGCCAATCCTTTAGAGCCATTACTAAATGTTAGGGTGATACCCCTTAGAGAGTATGCACTTCCAATGGTAGGAGGAGTCCCCAAATACAATTGCTAGACCTCCTATTCAAGCAAACAATTTTGAAATTAAGCCATCAACTTTGAACATAGTGCAAAATAACCAACTTAGTGGTTTAGCCACTGATGACCCCAATACACACATGTCCAACTTCCTAAAAATATGCGATACATTTAGGTTCAATGGCGTTTCTAATGACACAAATAAACTAAGATTATTCCCATTCTCTTTGAGAGATAGAGCAAAGATTTGGCTCAGCTCTCCTCCTGGAGAGTCTATTAGGATGTGGGACGATTTAGCTAGAAAATTTTTAGCTAAATATTTGCCACCAGCTAAAATAGCCAGGCTGAGAAATGAGATCACGAATTTCTCTCAGCAGAATGGAGAAAACTTATATGACAGCTGGGAGCGCTTTAAGGACTTCTAAAGGCATTGTCGCATCATGGGTTTCCATTGTGAAAGCAAGTGCAGACTTTCTATAATGAATTGAATGCACCCACAAGAACACTCATTGATACAACCGTATGTGATTCCTTGATCTTCTTGAGGAAATGGCGAATAATGCATAATGGCCGACTGAGCCGCTTAATTCCAACAAAAAAGAGGTAAATAACTTGAATGATTCAAATCAATTGGCCTCCCTGCAAAGGGAAATCGAATTATTAACCAATAAAATTAATAGTTTGAATGTGAACACCATCCAAGAAGTGAACTGTGAACTGTGCGGATGGAATCACAACAGCGAATGCTATAATTTGAACAACTCTTTTGCACCATCATAAACTGAACAAGTAAGCTTCTTGAGGAATAATAATAATAGCAATAACCCCCACAACAATCCTTACTGTAATACATACAACCCGGGCACGCACTCAAATTTTTCTTGGAGTGAGTGGAATTCTCAGAATAACTACAACTCTTACAACAAAATAGGCCAACTCAAAATTTTAATAACTCCTATAAGTCTACTTAATATAGAAATCGGGAACCTGGGCTAGAAGAATCTTTTTGAGCCTTTAAAATTGAAACTGTGCAATTTTTGAAAAAAACTGAGTTAACCATGAATCGGCATGAACCTCAATTACTTGAATTGAGGTGTCTCTTAAGAATATTGAAGTCAAATTGGGACAAATTTCTCAACAGTTATCTATTCAATAACAGAAATGCTCCCAAGCTCGATTGAAAAAAACTCGAGAGAGATGGTGAGTGTGATCAACTTGGACACGGCAAAAATAGACTGCATGGAACATAACTCTGCTGAAGAGAGTATAGGAGGAAAAACTATGGAAATTGCTACTGAGAGCATTAAGGGAGATAGAAGATCCATTAAGAGAGCGGGCCCTGGAAGAATGAACATTCATTGTATCATTGAGGGTAAAGTCATTTTAGATCCTTTGTGTGATATAGGGGCTTCCATTATTATTATGCCGTTACACAAATACTCCCAACTAGGGGTAAGGGGAATGAAAGAAATGCCCATCATTCTTGAATTTGCTAATCTAGATTCTAGAACTCCCCTTGAAACTATGAGGAATGTTCAAGTAGGAATAGGAAGTTTCATGATTTCTACAGATTTTGTTGTGTGTGAATGGGACAGATGGATTGAAAAGTCCACTGTAATTTTTGGGAGACTATTCCTTGCCAGCTCTAGAGCGGTAATGATATAGAAAGAGTGTTGATAAGTGTGAGAGTAAATGACTTAGAGAAGATTATAAATCTGATGCCTTCTATGTTTAAAGATAAAATTATAAAAGCTAATTGGAAAAAAGCCAATTTAAAGCTGGAAGGTAAAGGGGATATTTTTAGTGAAGCTAATTCTGTTAGTCATCTGGGTACCTCATCTGGACGAATTAACAAGAACTGGGAGAAAAAGAAAAAGAAAATGAGGAGAGGGAATAAAAAGAAAAAGGGAGCTTCCCTTCTAATTATTGAGAACGGGTCAGAAAATAAGGCCAACAATGAAATCATGAGGTCAAGCCCAATTTCGATGGGTGCTCACTCACATAAATTGAAGACATGGAAGAAGAAACCACCCCTGAATTTAGACCATGTTTGATCCTAAATGTGTCAGGCTGACGATATTAAACCAAGCGCTTTTTTGGAGGCAACCCAATTTCTATTTTGTTTGATTTAAAAACTTAGGAGTAGTCATTAGAAATAAAACAACCTCAATTTGACTTGAATGATTTTTGGAAGCAATTTGAAATTTTGGTAAGAATTTTGCTTTTGAAGGCGCTGCAGTGCGCCGTAGCAGAATTTTTCGCCACAGCGGTTTCAGCCGTTAGAGGGCGCCGCAGCGAATTTTGCTGCTACAATGCGCTGTGGTGAATTTTATGCACACTCAAAGGTTGCCAAGTCCTAAGGCACCACAGCGTGCCGCGGTGACTGACACCCAGCTATATACTGCTTTAACTGCTTGGGATTCCCCAAATAGTCAACAGTGCTACAACGAGCCTTGGAACTTAAAACCTAGACATAATGCTGCAAAAGTTGATTTTTTACACACATTTAAGGTTGAATTCTGATCACATTTATTGTATGATATTAAAGCAACTTTTTACTATCCATAATCATACTTTGAATGCGATTACCTTTGTAAGAACTTTTAGAAATATTTGGCTATAAATACTTGGGTGGAGGAGGAGAGAATTTCACCTTTATCTAAAATTAAAATTCAAATTTCTATTTTTAAAACCCTTCAGCTCTCCTCTCCAAAATATCTTCCTAGAAGAAAAAGGTTGTGAGCAAGGATAAGGGGGCCTCACCTTCTGGAGGCCCCTACAATAAGAAAAGATATATTTATACTTAGTATTATGATGTGATCAGCATACTGAAAATGCTGTTATACTTATATATATTGAATTACTCATATTCTACTCATGATTTAATGTATGTATTTACCTAATACTTAGGATAAGGACATTAATCTTATCTTAAGTACTAGCTCTCAACCATTATTGAGGTTGAGTGAGCAACCCTTCAATTATAGTTACAGCTATTCAGGGAGATGTCGAATTCCTTTCTGAGTAGCGCACCGTACCACCACCAATTGTTAAATAAACTATGTGCACACTGTGACAGGATGGGGCACTACACTTAATTTTGATGGCTCGAGGACTTGAGATCACTCAAAACACTTCCAGTTTCTACAGGCCTTTGAATTGTGAAAATCAAACTGATGCTCAGTCTAGAAGACTTGAACGCGCTTGAGATTGACCCTAAAGCAAAGGCCGATGCTTGCCTCCGTTGCTGGGTGCTGCTCATCGCAGTGCGCGATACGCGTAGGACACGCGAGGGAAATGATGCTCCCGTCGTCTGATCAAATGATCTCACGGCTCAAGAGAGTCGCTAGATCTGATGATTGAATGGGAATGGCGTCGGTTCATGTAGACGGCCTTCGTTAAGAAGAAAATTAAATATTAATTCTTAAAATATTAATTCCTTATTTTCCTAAATAAAATAAATTATTAATTGACTTCAGAAAAATCTAATAAAATCACCCCTAGCTAATTGAAGGGTGAGTAACTTAAGGGCAAAGACGGATTTCGGTTCTGACGAGTATTTTATTTTAATATTTTCCAGGGTATTTTAAATATTTTAAAATATTCAATAAAAATCTAATGACCTCCAAATATTTTCAAAATATTACCCCTAGCTTATTTGGGAGTGATGAGCATAATGGCAAAGTCAGATTTTCAATTTGAGATGAATTTGAATAGGTCAAATTCTAGAATTCTTGAAATTATTAAAATCAGGGTTTGATCCATTTGACACCTAAATTGGATCAAAATTTTAAGGCGAGTTCTTAATGACTTATTAAGAGTGATAGAATCAAAATTAGAATTTTTTTAGTCCTAATTGACTAGGTAACAACCTAGGGTTGTTATAGATCAGGAGCATTTTCAGAGTAGTGGAGCTGGACCTAGTTTTGAACTCTAATATATTTGAAGACTTATCTGCTTCTACTTTTTTTTCTCTTTACTGCTTTTATGTGAGGTCATACTTTATTTTCATTTACTCTCTAAACTTCAAGTTTATAATAATTAAATTTTTTGTAATATTCTTACTTTATTCTGTGATGAATTTACTTTTATATAAACTGCTTGATTTGGATAGATGATAGAATACAGTTTCTACTTGCATATTTTTCCTACTCTTACTTTTTCTTTTTTAATATAACACCTTCATAAAGATACTTGGCCACGCAACACTCAATAGTTTGGTTGTTTTCTTCAAACCCGATTTTAAGTTATGTGGTAGCGCTTTAGCATTCGATTGGATTCCCGATCTGATATTAGGGTCATTTCACTCATGGGTTAGGCTTAACCCGGCACAACCCAAAACAACGGACAGATAAACGAGCTGAGGGAGGTCACATAAGGCCCATAAATACTCACAAAATAAAGTACCTCATAGGGCGTGACATATACCAAGGGAAAGCTTTCATCGAGATCGTTCCATCTGTACCAATATTGAATTGATTGGAACAATCTAACACCGTAAATAGTGATGCCTTAGGTTCGAATATATAAAATAAAAATATGATTATTTTACTGTGTATTACTGTAGCAAATGACAAAAATTGAGCCTTTAATTGGGCTCGATTGTGCCCGATGGTGGTGCGATAATTACAAGCAAGAGTTTTATTAAAAAAAATGAAAAGCAAAGATGAGGATTCAAGAGGTAAACGAGTACCTGATTAGGGTTCAAGCAACGGGGTCTCGGGAGGATGCAGAATTGCGAGCTCGATAATTTTAAGGTTTGTGAGATAGCTAGAGTTAGAACGGAGGCTTAAATGAGGCATAGGCAGTGGAGCTAGCCAATTGCACATGGCATTAGCCACCGTGTGCTCGCGATTGTCACGTGCCTTAACGACAGGGAAGGAGGGCAACGGACGTCCAATCGGGACGGCCCGATCGATCGGCTCTAATCGAGCCGATCGGAACGAATCATGTTTGACCTGATAAGAAATAGCGGACCCCATTCAAAAAAAATTAATTAATAAATTAATTAATAATTAATTCATTTATTTTAAATGAAATTTGATACATTAAATTAAACTATTAATTGAATTTCAAAAAATTCTAAAATTTAACTCCTAGCTTATTTGAGGGTAAGAATTGCAATGACAAAGTTGGATTTTAGTTTTAAGATTAATTTTATTATTTTATTTTTTGAGGTATTTTAAATATATTAAATATTTAAGAGAATCTGATAACTTCCAAAAATTTACAAAGCATCACCCATATCTAATTTGGGAGTCATGAGCATAATAACGAAGTCATATTTTTTATTTGAGGTCAACTTAATTATCTGATTATTTAAATTACCCAAAATTAGGGTTTGGTCTGAATGATTCCTAATTTAGACAAAAACTTTATGATTCACTCTTAATGACTAAATAAGATTAATGGAATGAATATTAGAACTTGTTTTAGTCTCGATTGATCAGAGTAATAACCTTGGGCTATTATAAGGTAGACCTTAACACAAGGGAACTGTTGGGACTACAGCCAAGGCAATTGGTTGGTGTAGGGGGAGCTTTACCCCTCCACAGTAAACCCTAATGTTTCAAGAACATTACTTAGGGTTATAGTGAATTAGTTTGCTTCATATGCAACCAGAAGAGTATCTTATGAGTGTCATTTTGACCTAAGGTTCGCACCTTGAGGTATCATGAATGCAGAGTAATAGGAAATCCTAATCACCCCCTCTCGGCACTAGGCGGGAAAAGAGGAATATTGTAGGGCATCAACCCCTACCAGCGCAGCACTATTAATAAGCCTGTACACGTGGCCTGATCGGGTAGCCTACACTGTTAGCTGATTATAAGGAGAATCTTTCTTCAGAATAGTCTGATTTTGATTAAATTATATCTTAGGTTAGATTAAATGCTAGTTAAATTATTTAAATAACATTCTAAATATAAATCAAAATATATGAAAATTATATATCAAAATGTTCACAAAAATATGTAGAACATTTCTATAACCTTAAACTTTTATTTTGAAGATTAGTCTTACTAATGGTATTCCTAATCATCATTAGGTTGATTAACACATATTTGAGCATAGAGAGCTCTAATTTTTGCATACTACCAATCTGAAGTCCCTATGTTATGAGGATTGCTATTTTATTATATTTATGTAGTTGAACTTATAAATCAAAATATCAAATTCTGAACTTTGGAAAATATTATTATTATATTCTACTTTTAGACCTTGACCTAATTTAGCATCATATGAGCTCCTTAGATGATTTGAGGTGTAACTTAGCCTATTGAATGCCAATGGTAAGTGTTAGACTTGGAATAGAATAATAATCGTCTAAACTTATAACCATATGATAGGAATCTTTAGATGTGACTATTATAAATTCTCCACCTATAAGTGCTTAGTAGAATTGTTAGACTTATAGGGTACAAATATTAGGATGATATATTGAAATTGGATAAAGATTATCTATACTTGTATTCTTAGGAGAGGAAAACTTAAGTTAGACTATTATAAAACCCTCATCTATAATGTTTGGTAGAAGGGTTAGGTTTTGTAGCATAGAAGTTAAGAGAAGTTGAGGAATTAATATTGAATATTTGTGGTAATTAGAGGATTAGAACTTAAAATCACCTAAATTAATCAATTAATAGGCTACTTCTATAGATCTAAAGCTAGTAAATAGTATGGTCTTAAAGAGCTTAGTTAAGGATTCTTCTTTCCTTAAGGTTTAGAGATGTTAATTTATGGTAATGGGAATTTTCAAATTTATGGATTTGGATAGAGGAGTGTTAAAGAGCTTGGGACTTATTTAAGGAGATAAACTATAACTAGATTAGTAGATGAGACTTAAGGGAATTTAGATTAATGAATAAACCTTCCCAAGACCCTTAAAGGACCGAGTAGGCACTAAGGTGGGAATTGAATTGATGGTTGGTGAAAGTATTGTCACACTTAGGAGAATTTAGGTGAATCTAGAAACTAGAATATTAAGTTTAGGTTAGGTGTTATAATCATTCATTTAAAATATAATTAAGGAGTATTGGATCAAAATATATATTTTTTCAACTTATATTTCTATGAGTGCATATATATATACCTTAAGTTAATTAGGAGTTCAATTGACCCTAATCATTAAGGCAAATAATTCAAAGTAGATAACAAATATATATCACATGAGTTAAGTTTGGTAAATCCTTGTAACACAACAATTCTTTGAGAACCTTACTCCCTTGATCATAATAACAAACTTATATACATAACATAAATTATAATTAAATCTAAGAAGGGGTTTTATTCAGAGTTGATTAGTTTGCACGTACACTAGTAAGTCAGTGCTAGCTATGGAGTAATCATGAGACCACAGATGTATTTAAGGGAGAATGTGCTGTTATGCAGGAAACCTAGATACATATAGTTGGGTAAACAAACCTTACTCCTCATTGTTCTGTATGAGCCTGCAGAACAAAATATAAAATAATAATAACAAATTTGTATTTACAATTTTTAGTTTTATATTTATTTACTTCAGTTTATCTTTACTATTACATCATCATTTACATTATCTTTTAGCTACTATCATTCACTTATTCAGCTCATATTTTGTCTATTGCTATTACTTAACTTATTTCTTGCAGGGAACTGTTGCGTGCATTTGTACGCTTACTTAATTTACTTGTCTTACTAGTTTCTATTGCTTTCAGTATTCTTTCTTTTTATATTGTATTGCGCTCCATATATTCTGCTTGCTAAATGTGTTATCATCAACAATTAAATAAATTATAAAGCCTTAAATTGTACTTAAGCTTATGTAAGTCCAATGACTTGTTTCTTTTTATTGGTTGTGTCATACCGCATTAAAAATTAAATACAGTAGATCAGGAGCTTGTAGTTAATCTAACAGGTGAGCCAAGGGTGGTGCCAGAGGATTTTGAGCTGACTTGAAGTTCTTATTTAGCTTTATTTCTTTTTCATGTGAGGATTAGAATTTTTTTATTTAATTAAATGTTGTAAATTTAAACATATTTGGGATATTTTATTTACTCAAATATGAGATGAATGTTTTTCTTTTATTTTTCAAAATAATTGTAATTGTAACTTTAATTAATATACTCGCAAATGCGACTATCTTTCTCATCTTAAAGATCATTTGCTAATTGTAGTACTTATTAGTGGGTTAAGACATGTTAACCCTATGATTTTAGTGTTTGTCTTGACTATTGCACTAGTTGTTGAAGAGGCAATTGATTGCTCATTTCGTACATAAGACCTTATGAGCTTTCCCTTCTTTCTGTCCCTCATATAACTGGTAGAGATATGACTGTTTTTCCATAATTTCACATATTTCTTTCTTATCTTTCCTTCGTTAATTGAGGACTAAGCTTCTTATGATGATCATAATCCTAAGCATATTATTTTAGCTAAGGATAAAGGATAACGAAAAATAATCGTTGTAGTGCATCACAGTCGAACCTTTCTCATATTTTAATTCAACAAATGATTATATAATAATATTATTATTTTTTTGTATTATCGTTCCAATTGTGCCAGCATTTTGAAGAAACATTCATGGATAAGACAATTTACCCCATATTAAAAAATAATTCTTACAATATTAAGATGTGATATTATATATATATATATATATGTATTTATGTATTATTAGGATCGCATGATAAAAATTTCATAGCAATCAAGACTTAAATGAATGACTCTCTCATTTCATGTATCAAAACGATAACTGCAACAGCTGCGTACTACTTTCTTCCATCATTGTCTCTATAGTCAGGCTTAGGCCATGAACCCGAACTCGAACCAGAACCCAAACCCGTGCTCGATTCCGAGCCTCCGAAATGCAACATGACCTCTGATGCCAGGTGCTCCTGCGGAGAACTAGAAAACGAAATCGTTGAAGCATGCGGCGTCTCAGACCCCACCAAGAAGCTTTCCATCTCGAAAAGCCCCGTCGCAGTATTGTTGAGTTGGTTATCCCTACTCTGAAGAAGCTTTGTTGTGTACCGGAGAATATCCTCCTCGTGCTGTGGCGACCTGATACCAGTTCGACTCATGAGTAAGCCCAGCTCGGCAGACCTGCCTCGAACCCGTTCAGGGAAATTGAGCCTTGCTTTTGTGCCTTTGAATCGGAGTGCTGCCTCATCGTAGGCAATGGCTGCGGCTTCAGCATTGTCGAAGGTCCCCAACCAAACTCGTGCTGCCTTTTTGGGGTCACGGATTTCTGCAGCCCACTTTCCCCATGGCCGTTGCCTTACGCCCCTATAATGCCTTCGCTTCTCGCTCCCTATGTTCATCCACCATTGTTAGAAAAACAAATATTTTCTAGAGAAATATTATTTACTTGTTGATCATGTGTCATTTAAAAAAATTTATTTAATAGAATTTTTTTTAATATATTAAATATAAATTTTAAAAATAATATTTATATTAAAATAAAATAAAATATGTTCAAATTTTATTAAATAAATTTTTTTAATAAATTATACTGAATTGTGATACTTACAAAATTTATTTAATAAATGGTACTGAATTGAATTGTGGTACTTACAAAATTTATTTAATAAATAGTTTCACAATTGAGTACCATTTACATAAATTATAAATATATATAAATTTTAAAAAATAATAATTATATTATTTTAATATAAATAAATAAATAATAATCAAAAATAATATTTAAATTTTATTGAATAAATTTTTTTGAATTTTATATCAATAAATTTAAATAACATTTCTCAAAATAGTCCAAAGTTATTGGAATAATAGATATTTTATGAATTACAGTCAAAATTTAATGTAACTAAGCTTGGCAATAATGTATATATTAATAAAATACATTAAATAATAGATATTTTCTGAATTACAGTCAAAATTTTCAATTTCAGATATTAATATAATATGCATATATAACTTATAAAATTATTTTAATAAATAATAATTAATTTACACTCTAAATTATATATATATATATATATATATATATATCCTGCCAACTTAGACTTTCTCGGATTGTCGTTCATGCATATGCTGAAATGGCCCAAGTTATTGCAAGGCTAATTAAGATTAAATTCAATTCAAAAAGTAAGGTTCCTAACAATATTGAAATTAGGTTAAACTAAAAATATCATTAGAAAGAATATATTTTGCGATCATAATACAAAAATTTCAGAGTAATATGAATAACAAATACTTATAAATTAATTTTTGACTTCTATAAAATTTAGAAAAATAAAGAAAATAATTTAATCTCAAATCACAAAAATAAAAATATTTTTTAATTCATGAGCTCCAAATTAGCTATATGTGAAATTTTCATAATTTTTAGTCACAAAACGAAGGAAAAATACACAAAAGTTAATTTAAATAAATCAAATTAGTTTATTAATTAATTTTTTGTTTTATTAAATTATCATCGATTGATCCGTTGTGTCGGCTAAAGGACCAAATTGAGGTGCAACACCTTCTCGGCCACTGGATCGGCTCGGGCCGCCATCCAACGGCCCATAACTTCTCTGATCACTCAATGAGGATCCTGTGCAATGGATGCGATCCAGTATCGCAGGATGACATAATCCCAATAGTTCGATGCTTTTTAAATAACATCAGACGACTTAGAATCAACATAGTCTACAAATTCTAATCGAGCCAACTGATTCAAATAGTAAATCTGATGACCGTGAGAGCACAATAATAAACCATCATGACTCCAAATCAGCTAAATCACATTTTGGCTAGACTCGAGCTAGCCTAAGCTAGCTAGAGTCCATGCCAAGTTCACTATTCCACTTAGGGTTGACTCGACCCTCTTGATAACTCAAGGAATTCATTAGGATCATAAGAGTTCCTTGGCCAAACTTCATATACTTTCACCATCTAACAGGGTTTTTGGCTAGACTTGGCTAGCCCAAACTTGCCCAAGCCCCAACCAGATCAAGTGAACCTAAAGGCCACCTAAGGGTGACCTCATCCTTAGTGAACATAACTAAGGCCTATGATAAATTTTAGAGTTCCAAATCTCCCTAGGTTGTAAAGTTAACCCAATTGAGCTAGCATGAACTAGCCCAAGTCATATCTTGACCTGACTAGCCCAATACTCGTATACAAGCCAGTTAGGTCAAAATACAATCAAATAAGCTCAAAGGGTCATTGTGAGGCTTATATGTGATCATGGTACCTCAAAAGTCCAAGAGTCCAATTTGGCCCCACTTGAGCTAGCTCAATTGGGTCTAAGTTAAAACAAGTTTAGATACCCCTTATGAGGATGATTTAGGATAATAATACTCACTATAAGTCTATCTAATAACCTTAGATAGTTACCTAGGATAAGTAGGTTTAATTAGAGATTAAATTTAACAGTTCTAAGTTCTAAACATCATTACAGCCAAATCTTGAAAATTTTGGAGGTAAAATGATTAAGGAATATTCTCATGATTATTTATTTTATTTTATTTAAATACTTAGAAAATTAGTTAAATTTTTTTGACATCAAATCCCAAATTTAAGATCATATTTGAATTTATCACATCAAAATATGCTACGGGTACATGTTTCATAATTTTTGGACTTACATTGATTGAAATATTCACAAAACATAATTTGCAATTTTTATTTAAATCAAAATAATAATTTAATTAAAATTTTATTTAAATCAAATTTTATAAATATTATAACGTTAATATAAGAAACTTCAAAAATCTCATGCAACAAGATAGAACCCAGAATATGGGATTCAGTTGATCATGATTATTCGACATTTTTCTAAGATTGATCAGACGACTCTGATCAATTCGTACTATCATAACTTGTTAGATTTAAAGTCGGGCCATTAGATCACACCGTAAGATTAGAGGCTAAGATCTAATCCCGATCAGTGGAAATTGATCCGTTCGATCAAAGCCGTAACGCCTTTCTGATCACTGATCAAAGGACACTGTTAGACGGCTGTAAAGGCTCCCGTTTCACCTTCATCACGAATGAGATCTCCTAGAAAAGTGATATCCCCCACATAAACATTCTATTAGGATGTCCCCCACGCTCTCCCAAAGTCCATAATGATTTCCCGTTAACGAAGACATCTTCCTGGAGCCACATTGGCCCAGTTCCACCCTAGAATGGGCAATACAGGCTGATGCTCGAACTTGACCTGAGGACCCTTCTGGTAAATTCAATGGCCCCTTTCTGCCTATTTAAACCCCTCCATTTCTTCAAATATCTTCTTTGATCATTCTTGAGCTATTAGATCCTCTAATTCCTTATGTCAACCCTCACAAACATTGCATTTCTCCAATTGAGCCTGAAGAACCCCAACGAGCTCCAGAGCTTCTTCCTGACAATTCAGTAGTCTAATCTTAACAGTTGAGTGCTCGGAAGCTAAAATAGGCCCTTGGGAAGGTGTGTGGCTGATCAGTAGAGCTTGAACCCATCCAACAGATCCTGCATTTCTCTTGTTATAGTCGGTGTAAGGTACCCCCCTCCCTGAACCCTTTGCTTAGGCTCTAATTGTTTTATTAGCTCTTGATTTCCTTTGCAATTATTGTTAAACCAAACTAAAATGTGTTAAGAATGTCTTTGAATCAATTGGAGTCAAATTAACTGACTTGAGAGTTGGTCAATTGTGGTTGCAGAATGTCATGAGAGCTTCCTTTTCACAATTCCTAGAGATTAAGAACTCGCAAATCATCTCATATCTCCTCGACCATTATGCGGAGGTTAGGAGATTAGTTTCGAGCTCATCTGAGATTGAGCTAGCTTAGATGAGCTACGAAACTCTTGGGCTCAGCAGTACTCCACGGTGGAGTGAGCCTGAGTAGGTTCTCTGTGTTATAGGCGGTTTCATACATGTATATATTATCAATTACAAAAAAAGGCTTCTAAAATACAATTTGATTATTTCCTATTAAAGAAAATATATTATTTATATTGTAAGGATTATAAGATTATTTCAAGTGATTGTATAATAGCTCAATATTATTTATTGGTTTTAGATTTAAAAATAAGTGGTGACAAAATTAATTTTAAATCTAAAATATGTGTGAAAGCTAAATGGGGAACTCTTAAGAATGGCAATATATATATTTTTTGAATGAAGTTTTAAGAATTGCATTGTGAGATTTTGATAGTGAATCTAACCTTTTGTGAAATGTGCTTACTAGTTACATTCATAATATAACAAAGAATTTACTTGATGGATCAAAAGGAACAATACCTAATATTAAAGATTCATGGAGATGAAAATAAGATGTTAAATATACGACTAAAGATAAATGTGTGAGTTATAATGAATTGTATAAATATGAGACTAAGGTTATTAGAATAAGTATAAATTGGCTTGTTATGAATCTAAAATAATAATTTATAATGCTAAGAGTGAAGCAAATAAGACTTTATATAACAAATTAAAGATTGCAAAGGGAGAGAGACACATTTATCAGCTAACAAAATTAAGAGATAAAAGAACAAAAGATTTGATGTATATTAAATATATTAAAATGATTATAAATAAAATTTCATGGAGATGTAGATATTTAAAATATATGGGTGGATTATTTTATTAAGATTTTTACTAAAAATCATATAAATATAAATAATATAAGTGATTTTAATAGTAATAAAAAGAGTGTCAATTGCACTTTTATTTGGCGTGTTAGTAAAGTTGAGATTTAGAATGCATAAAAAGCATGAAGAGTGGAAAAGCAGTAGGATCAATTGATATAAGAATATTTAGGAGAGGAAAGAATTTCTTTCTTACTAAATTATTTAATATTATTTTGAAGATTAAATATGTTATATGAGTATAGAAAAAGTATTATTATACATAATTATCATAATAAAAGTGTGGCTTAAGATTGTGCAAATTATAGATGAATCAAGTTAATGTGTCATAAGGCGAAACTATGAGAAACTGTAATTGAATGCAAATTATGAAGGGCTCTTTGTATTTCTTAAAATCAATTTGGTTTATGCTAGATAGATCTATCATGAAAAAATTTAAAGACTAAAAAAAGATCTTCATTTAAATTTTTCGGAAGAAGTTAAGCCTCAATGATAAAATCATGTTGTTGGTGGGATTTGAACCATTGACCCATCAAGAGTTTAAATCCAATGATCCCAACCATTGGGTCACAACACTATTCACTTCATTTAATTTATGTTAATCTTAAAAAAGCTTATGATAGAGTATGAATATAAGTTCTTTGGAGAGCTTGGAAGAGAGAAGGGACTTATGTTGCATATATGAATAATGGGATTTAAACATGTGTTTGATTGTAAGGTGGCATGTCTAATTACTTTTGTAACACTTTTGAATTCCATAATGGCACATTTCTCAACCCAATTGCATTAGAATCCCCCAGCTCAATAGCATTACCAGTAAGGACATTGTGATCAAGAAGAGAGAGGTTAATTACCTTGGTTCAATTATTCAAAATTATGATAAAATATGATTAATAGGATCCAAGTTGGTTGGATGAAATGGAGGAGCGCTTCTGGGGTGTGGTGCAATCAGAAAACCACACAATAATCATATATATGGCCATCTGTGTTTTATGAGGTTTAATGTTGGCTAACAATGAAGAAACGTTTTGGAAAAGTATGTGTTACAAAAATGAGGATGCTTAGGTGCATGAGTGAGTATACTCACAAGGATAAAATGAGAAATGTTTATGTCTATAACAAGATTGGAGTGGCTCCAATAGTGGATAAGATTAAAGAATTTCACTTTTGATGGTTCGAGCATATTAAGAAAAGATTTTTCAATGCCCCTATTAGAAAAATAGAGTTTATGAATTCTTACCAATGTTCAAAGAGGAAGAGAAAGACCACAAAAGACATGAGAAGAAACCTTAAAAAAAATCTTAAGGAGGTGCTTCCATTTGATTGTGCACAATTGAAATAAAGGAATAGGTGTGATGCACTTACATGATCCACTCGTTTAAAAATAAGTTGGAAAATTTATTAATGATCATGAATAAAGAATTGTGATTATTTGTGAGGAATCATACTTTTTTCCATAAGTAAGCTTATGCTAGTGAATATGATGTAAAATAAGTATATACATAACAAAGTTGGATCATTTCCACTTGATAATAAGATGAAACTTTGGATGTACTAGTCATAGCAAAGGGAAAAAAAAAAAAAATTGGACGACTGTGATGCACTTTTGCACGTAAAATGAGAGAAATCTGAGAGCCTTGGACACTATTTTCCATTAAATATTGATATTTACATAGATTCTATATCATATATGTAATTTCCCTTATATTATTATTATATTATTATTATGAGCTTTGATATTATGCCACTTGTTAGCACAAAACATCAAAATATCAGCACAATGTCAATAGTATATTTTTATCACATGAGTTGATTCCGTATTGGCAATTACACGTTAAGCTTTTATTTACGTTATGATTCGGTACAAAATTATGAAGTATTAAATTTGCCTCAAAGCCCAATTTATACGGTATAATGTTTTTCAAGAAAAAAATGTAATATGTAAATATTGACTTAAATTTATCAAAATAAGTGCGCCAACTTTAAATTTAAAAATAATATAATTAAAACTTGCTTATTTAGTTATGTATGATACTAATTTTAAGCATACACTAATGCTATAACATATAACCATTAGTCTCAATTAATTCGGATTTAGCTCAGCCTAATCCGTTAAACCCATGGTTAAACATATAAATCTCATACTTATTTCCAAATTTTTCGAGCAAATCACAAAATTAGTAGAGTTCGGTTTGAGCTTCTCAGTTCTAAATGATTTTGATTACTCAGTCTAGCTTATTAACTATTATATGACTTTAGGCTATAGTTAGAGGGTATGTATTTTCATTTGTTAACATGTTAATATTAAGATACGATTAATCTAATTAGGCCATTAGATTATCTCGAATTAATATAATGTTACGTAATATTAACTTAGATAATAACATCAAGAGTACTGGTACACTTAAATATTAATATACAAATAAATTATTAATTTAATACATTTTTTTTATAAGACCTATATATCAAAATAAAAAAAACTTCAAGCATTATATTTTTTTAAGATAAAATTCAATAATTCATTGCCCAATTAAAAGTAGTTTTTTGAAAAATTTTAATTTTTGATATTTTTTAAACAGAAATACTATTTATATTTGTTGACATATCATCAAGAAAATTTATTTTTATATTATTTCTATATAAATTTTAAAATTAATATTTATATTATTTAATTTAAATAAATAATAAATTGAATATATTTTTTTTATGCGCCGTATCCGAATCTAAAAGAAACAGGCACGTAGAAGTTACTGCATGCGTAACTGGTTTGCTGAGAGAAATTCAGAAATGAAAAAAAACGGTACCTTGCGCATCTGAAGGCTGGTTCTGGTCCCACTCGCCTGCCGCCGGCTGGCCAGGAGCGGTGCCAGCAGTCGCAGAGCCTCCTCTGATCACGTGAGCGAGGGCGGACACAATGGCTGACGTGTCGTATTCAGCACGTGAGGACGTGTAGCGGGAGAACATGAACTGCTGCTCGTCTTTGCTTTCCTTCTCTTCCATGTGCGGAACCGAAAGAAGCCTCTTCCCATTTCTTTGATCCACTTTCGTTGCTTGTATGCGTTCTTATACCTTTCAGCGGGCTGCCTCTCTCTCAAGCGAGAGGATCGATGGATGGGCAAAATAGAAACGTTTTTAAATATATAGACCAGATGATGCTGATAGAAGCGTGTGAGAAGGTGCTAGTTATACAACAAGAGTTCAACTACCAAAAAAAATATTAAGAAAATAAATTCTTACAAAAAAAAATGAATTAATTCATGTATTTTATTGTGGGCAAGCAAAAAAATATTAGGATTTAAATTGGGATGCCGAGCAAATCTTGTGTAAATGTTGAGCAAATCAAAATAAAATAATAAAAATTCACATACAAGCACAATCACGGTACAAAGATAAAAATTTACATGGTTCGATGCTAACACTTACGTCCACGATGAGTAAAGCAGAACAATATCATAGAAAAGAGATTACAAAGATTTAGAGTTAAGAAACGCTTACACAAACCCTATGAGTTGTTCTTCTTCCTTTAACGGAGCACCCACTGCACAAAACTAATTGGAGGCTCATATTTTTGAATATTTTCTGCCTCTTAACTTTAAAAAGGGTTTAAGAATATTTATAGGCTCCTCAAATTTGTGCTTGCTAAGCCGCAGACACCGCGGTGCGCTATAGCGCCCGCGTCTCAGACAACTGGTGTTACGGCGCATTATGGCGCGCTATAGCGCCCGCGTCTTGGGCAACTGGTGCCAAAGCATGCTATACCGCTCTATGGTGCGTTATATTGCCCTTCCAAACTGCTTATCATCAACAATCTCCACCTCATATCTCATGTGCTTCACATGTGAGCTTAATCCACTATGCTCTCAACCATTGCAATTACACTAACTTAGTTATCTACGTATCTGTAACAACTCAAGGTTGTTACCAAGCTTAATTTTAGCCTAATCGTGTCGTGATTATCATTCTATCAAGTTTATCTAGTCATTAGGACCAAACGCTGATGGTTTGGAGCAATTCGAAGCTAAATCAATAATTTGGATTATTTTAATATTTCATTAAGTAAAAAATTGAGGTATTTATTTTGACCTCGAAATCGAAATCTGACTTTGCCGTTGCGATCGTTACCCCCAAATTAGCTATGGGTGATGTTTTGGATGCGTTTGGAAGTCGTCAAATTTTCGCTAATGTTTTAATGTAATTAAATGCGTCGAAAAATAGGAAAATTAAATAATCGTCGGAATCAAATTCCGACTTCACCGTTGAATTCCTCACCCCCAAATTAGCTATGGGTGAATTTTTGAGAATTTTCGGAGCACATTTCAAAAATCGGAATTTTTAAATAATTATGGGAAAATAAATAAGTAAATAAGCAATCTTTGAGTCCCCTATCTGTAATTTTCCCAATTTCTATTATTTTTGGCTGACAGCCCCAAACAAATTCAGCTGGCCATCCCCTCTTTTCCTCAAGCCATGCCCCATTAATGCTCAAGCATGATGGCTCTACTCTATAGCCCCCTTAGTCATGATGAGGCTTTCCCTCCCCTCTCCTCCTTTAAAAGGAGAGATCATCCCTCCTTCTCCACTTGCTGAAATTTTTTCAATTTCCTCTATTTCTCCATTGCTGCACTTTGAGAAGAAGAAGAGGAAGAAGAAGAAGAAGAAGATAGAGCCTTCCTCATCCACCTCTAGCAAGACCTAAGGTATCTTCTTGCTCCTCTCCTTATCTTTCTTATGATATTATGATGTTAGAATGCAGCCTTGGAAGTCCATATGCATGTATGAAAGCCATTAAGGCTCTTAAGAACTCACAAAAATATGCTCTATTTTCGTCTATTCTGCATACCCTTGTATTCATCGTCATTTTTAGTATAACTAGGATGCTTCGTTCGTGCTGATTTTGGTGTCGATGAAAAGGTATCAGAAATACCTTTCCATTGATATATGGCACCACTTATGGAACTCTCTGGATTAAGAGTAATTAAGCTCGAAAATAGCCCTCATAGGTTTCGCACCTGGTGAAATCATCGTCTGCCGCTACAGCGCGCTGCAGCGGGTTGCAGCGGACAGAAAAACTTAGGGAAAACATACAAAAATGCACGTTTAACTAATTGAATAGTAATTTGTGAAATTGACCGCTACAGCGCGCGGTCGCGCGCTGCAACGGTCTGCAACGGCATTTCACGGAACTTAGGAAAACGGCCAATAAAATTAATTGAACAGTGATTTTACAAATCGAACCGCTGTAGCGCGCCATAACGCGCTGCAGCGGATTGTAGCGGTCTACAGCGGTAATTTTGCAAAAAAAATCATTAAATCATTAAATGAAAGTAATTGAACATTGATTTTGCAAATCGAACCGCTACAGCACGCCATAGCACGCTGCAGTGGATTTCAGCGACCTACAGCGAGCTGCAGCGCGCTGCCGCGCGCTATCGCGCGGAAAGCACTACAGCGCACTACTGCACGAAAAGCGCTCCAGCGCGCTGCAGCGCCCGGATTTGCAAATTTCCAGAATTTTTCAAAAAACTGCCCAGATTTTGTAAAACTATCCAATTTTGGCTGAAATGGCCAAAACTTCATTGTTTTGATATTTTAAAACCCTAGGACCCTAGTGGGGCTTAGTTATACTAAATTGAGCATTACATAAAATTCTATATTGAAATTAAATTAGTGCTCAAAACTTACTATGGATTCTAAATATATATTATGTCAAATGCTAAGTAATAGAGTCCTAAGTGCTTGAATTGATATGTATATCCTAAAAAATATAATGGCATGAAACCTAAGTCTTTTAGATTTATGATTAAATGCTAATCCCTTTAATTTAATTTAGAATTTGATTAGCATTGATTACCCTTTTGAGTCATCTTTCTATCTATGTACTTTTATGATATATATTAGAGAACTTCAATATTTAATTGAATACTTAAATGTGCCTACTTGAATTTAAGCATCTTGATAACTTGGTTAAGTAAATGATACTTAATCCAAACCTAAGCTTGACATCAATAATACACTAATAATGCATTGATTTGTTATTGACCTTTAAATTAATATTGGTCTTAATGATAAAAAGGTTAAGGGTTAAACCCTAGCTTGTCTTGATTAAGATCTAAATCTTAATCACTTAATTAATTAACTTGATTGTAAGATAATGTAATTGACATTATTCCAATAATGCATATAATTTGATATTGATCCTAAATTATCAAATTAGAAGTGCTAAGGATAACATTGAATGTGTGTGATTGAACCATCTGAATCCAAGCTTTAGATTTTTGATTTTCTCTTATATAAGATAACTAGCATAATATGGAAATAAAGTTGTAATGATTTATACAATGATCTAACTCTAATAAGATCTTTAATTTTATCCTATGATTGTAGAATAGGAAAGGATCAAATGAATTTTAATCATCTGATCTGATCACCTTAACCTAAGTATAACAAATAAACCTTAAGAAGTAGAGAAGTGAGATCTTAAGGGTCTTGCTATAGGATTCGTCATTGAAATGGTTAAAGACCTTAACTAATGATATATTGAGGTAGGAAGGACTTTTGTAACTTATTGAAGTAGAAATCTAGTTGATCTTTCATAACTTTAGAAGTTGAACTTGACACCTTGTGGTAGGAATCACTTAAAGTACTTAGATTGTGACTCATTCCTTGTTGTAGCAACCTATGTTGAGTAATCCTTTGATCACATCCTTGGAGCCTTATGTAGGATACACCTACTTAGAATAAGGATTAATAGATTTGATAAATCCTTGTTGATTAAATAGAACCTTCTGAACTCAGATTGCTGGTTGGGTATAGTAGGGTATACCCATATTACTAGATTAATTCAGTAATATTCATGAATGGTTGATTCACTCCAATGTGAACTTATGACCAAGTGCTATCCTATGGGATTAGTCGAATACAGTCCTATTAAAGTAAATCTTTCAAGATTAAGAGTGTTACAATTAGTGAACAAGATCCTTAGTTTGAGATGTAAACTGCGACCGGGTGCTACCTCCTATCATAGTGCGCTTCGATAAGTGCAGTTTAAGCAAACTAAGTATCTTAAGTCACTTTGCGTAGATCACTAAGTATGCTTGTAATTAGGGCATTTAACGGCTTAGCTTGAGATATAAACTGTAGCCGAGTTCTGCCTCCTATCGTAGTGTGTTTCGATAAGTGCAATTTAAACAAGCTAAAGGTTAAATCTACATTTCTTGCAAACATGCTAAATATGTGTATACAATCATCCCAGCTAATAATTTTCAAGTAAACTCTCAACTTTAACCAATTGCCATAGTTAGAATCTTAGGAGTCAGAATCCTTTTAGCAGGATTCTAACAATGGAGACTTTGGATTCATTATCAGATTTTAAAACATTTTCTGGATTTATCTCATGTAGTCTAGAAGCATGAGCATGAGCATAAGCATAATATGTAAATATCAGAATGATGTATGAGAATCAGAATGATGTATAAGTATCAGTGATGATCTATGAGTTACGGAATATTGCATACATTGACGGGAGAATTTCTGGATGCATCAGTGTCATCAATAAATAGTATTCCCAATATGGTGTATATAGATATTGGACCATACTGCTCATAACAGTTCAATGATATTTTAGTAACATATCAGTAGCATACAGTGTTGAGGCATATTCAGATGCACAATTTCAATGACATACAACATAATTTACAGATGATTATTCAGTTTTAGATTCAGTACTATTTTTGGTTTACTTTCAGTATTCAGTTATAGTTCAGTTTTACTTTGTTTTACTTCAGTTTTATATAATTTTATATTTTCAAATATGTTATAGTTTTCCTACAGTTTTATACATATTATGTAAATGTTAAGTAAATAATTAGAACTGTTTAGAATAGTTGTCTAACAATAAGTCTAACAATAAGTCTAACACGAGGTACTTTTGGGATCCGACAATTTGCTAGATCCTGAGCAGTATATTGAGATAGGTCAGGAGGACACCCAAGAGTTTCAGGAAGAGCCCGTGGAGTACTAGTGGACTCTCCTCCAGCTTTACTTTTTGCTTAGTATTTTCAGTTCAGTACCTAGTTTTACTTCAGTATTTCAGTAAACTATTTATAATAATTCTGGATGTATTTTTTTTTCTTTTCTGAGATGAATATTTTTGGATGTTTGATTTAAGCTTCCGCACTCTGTTATATACTATGTATACTTAGTATTGTGATGTGATCAGTATACTGGAAATGCTGATATCTTATACATATATTGGATTCATATTGTATTTTAAATCTAATGTATATATTTATCTAATACTTAGGATAAGGATACTACACTTATCTTAAGTATTAGCTCTCAACCATCCTTGAGATTGAGTCAGCAGCCCTTCAGATGGGCTTAGTTTTCAGTCATTTTGGGGAGACGGGATATTCCTCCCAGAGTGGCGCACCGCTCTGCTGCCGATATGATTGTACTTAATTCTTTTGCGCGCGGCGACAGGGCGGGGCGCTACAGTATCCCTCTCCCAAAGGAAACAAATCATCCGTAGTTCCAACAAATGAGAAGCCTATAAATGCTTATCTAATTTCACCAGATCTTTGCAATTGGTGAATTTCTAAACTGTGAGCACATTTATAAATATATCCGCAGAATTGTCTTTTGTATCGATATTCTTTGGTAAGATCTCACCCTTTTCAATGTCATCTTGAACCAAATGGTGTCAAACATCAATGTGTTTTGTGTGAGCGTGACAGATCGGATTAATAGCTAAGAATATAATGCTCTGGCTATCACAATAAACTATTACTTCTTTTTGCTTTGCATCAAATCTTTCAGCAAGCCTTTTATCCAAATAGCCTCCTCAAATGCTTTAGTAACCATCATATATTCAGCTTTTATCATAGACAGGGCAAATGTAGACTGTATAGTTGATCTCCACCCTACTAGACCTTTTGCCAAAGTGAATACATAACTAGTCTTTGATCATCTTCAATCCAAATCTTCTGTATAGTCAGAATCCATGTATCACACACATAAATCAACTATTGAGGACTACCTCTAAAAAAGTAAATTGACATCAATTGTACCTTTCAAATACCGAAATATCCCCATCACTGCTTGCCAATGATCCTTCCCCGAATTGTGCATATATCGGCTCATGACTTCAACTGCTTGAGCTAAATCTGGTCTAGTGCAAACCATGACATATATCAAGCTTTCAACTGTACTAGCATAAGGCACCGAGTGCATTTCTCCTTTTCAAAATCTATTTTCGGACGTAACTCTGCAGATAAACGAAAGTGACATGCTAAAGGTATACTCATAGATTTTGTAGAGTCATTAATCTTAAACCTTCTCAGCACCTTTTCCAAATAGCCCTTTTGGATAAGATAAATAGCTCCCGCCTTTTTATCTTTACAAATTTTCATTCCCAAACTCCTCTTTGCCTCTCCCAAGTTCTTCATTTCAAAATTCTTTGACAATTGATCTTTCATGTGATCCATCTCAGACTGATTTGAAGTTTCCACTAACATGTTGTTGACATACAAAAGTAGGTAAACGAAGTTACCTTGATGCAGCCTTTTGAAATACACACAATAATCAAATTGGCTTATTTGGTACTCCTCTTTTTGCATGAACTGATCTAACTTCTTATACAATTATCTTGGTGATTACTTTAGTCCATATAGAGACTTGTCTAATTTGCACATCAAGTCTCTTTTTCCTAGCACAAAGTACCCTAGGGGCTACGCCATAAAGAACTCCTCTTCTAGTTCTCCATGTAAGAATGTTGTTTTAACATAAAGCTGCCCAAGTAGCAAATTAAAATGTGCCACCAAAGCTAAAAGCACACAAATCAATGAGTGTTAACAACTAGTGAGAATACATCATCGTAGTCTATCCCTTCCTTTTGGGCAAAGCCCTTGGCCACTAGCTTAGCTTTGTAGTGCACATCAGCTTTTGAATATCCTTCTTTCTTCACATACACCAACTTGCAACAAATATTCTTTTTTTCTTGTGAGAGTTTCTCTAACCTCCATGCCTCAATTTTATGAAGAGACTTAATATCTTCATCCATCGCCTGTTTCCATAAATAATTTTTTGAGGCCGTCACCGTTTCTTTATGATGAGATGGAACCTCGTCCTCTAATACAAAAGATGCATATATGACATAGTCTCTGAGTTAAACTGACAGTTGAGTTGAGTTTTTTTTATGTTAATCTCTCGCAATTGACTCATAAATTGGTCTCTTAATCAATATCAGTTTGTTCTTCCACATCACCCGTGAGGTCTTTGTCAATAGGAGTATCATCGATGCGATGTGAAAGCTTCTGTGGAACCAAAGGGGTATTATTAAGCCCCAATTTCTATTTGCTTACAAGAGTCTCTATATTATCCTCCATTTGATGAGAACTTCTTATTCTCAAGAAAAACTCTTTATCAAAAGTGACATCTCTACTTACCACGATTTTCTTATCAACTGGATCAAACAACTTGTAGCCCTTCACTCCATGTCGAAAGCCCACGATTATTACCTTCCTTGCCCGCTATTATAGCTTATCTTTTCAGACATGATAATAAGCTGGGCTGCTAAAAATCTCCACCTGATCATAATATATAGTAGAATGAGTAACAACCCATTATTGTTACTTGATTTTAAACATTCAAATTTTGTTAAAATTATCACTATTAGACTCCTAATAGCATTAGGAGCAAACTCCTGAATTTTGGTGTGATTTTGAGATTGTTCATTTTCGAAAAATATTTCGAGCAATTTAAGCAGCCTGAAAATTACCAAAATTAATTTAACCTCCGCATCAAAATCGGAGTTAACCATTAAACTCATCCGCCCCAAATTAGATACAGGTGAAATTCTGATATTTTTTGGAAGTCGACAAATTTTCCATAATATTTTAATATATTATAAATGCACAGAAAATTAAGATAATTAATTGATCTTCGATTAAAAATTTGACTGCATTTTTAAGCTCCTCACCCCAAAATTAGCTATTGGTGAATTTTTAAGATTTTTCGGAGCTCAGTTGGTTGTCTAATTTTGATTAAGTAAAAAAAAAGTAATTATTTAAATATTCAAATATTATTAATAAATCCTTTTCGATTAAATGGCGTCTGACTCGCCGTTTGATCAAATGGTGGGCCAGATCTCAGCCGTCCACGCTCGTTCCGTTAAGTGGTTGGATAGTTGTACGCCTCCCCGCCCATATCGCACGTTCACGCGCAGGGGGTCCTGGTAGGAGCCGCAGGCACCCGTACTCTATGTCCTCCATTCCAGCTCTTATCTATGGTCTCTAGCTCCCATACCCTTGCATTTCAGGTGCATTTGGCAAAACCTAAGTGTGGGAGGGTCCAGAGGGTGTTAAAGCTGCATTATGCTTCAGTTTTGATCTAACCCTAGTAAACCCCTATCGGTGACGGTACCTCCAAATTCCCCTCATTCAATTGAGCAATCTCTATGTTTCAATTTCATTTTGTTATTTTCATAGCAATATGTTTGATTGATGAGCTATGATTGAGCTCGATAGACGCTCGATCCGTTCTACACAGAAGTCTACAGCAGGGTACCACAGATCTAGACATAGGGCATCATTTCGTCGAAGCTTAGAGATTGTCTTTTGCGGTGATATCGGTGCCAATCGAAAGGTCTCTCTGAAACCTTTCCATTGACATGCGGTCGGCCACCGGAGGTCGTCAAAGCTAAGGCAATTTTGGCGCCCTAGCTCGCAGCCTTTGGGTCACCCCGAGTCGGGCCCAACCCGCGTGACCTAACCCGCAGGCCTGACCAGGCCCGCGCTTGCGGCCGGCTGTGTGTGTGCCCACATCCTTATGAATAGTAAATTGCAGAAATAAAATATTTAAATATTTAAATACAAAAAATTCAAAGCATCATAATTTTTTAAATATAAACCCAAACATATTAATGTTATATCTCTTAAAGTAATTAGAAAAATGCAAAGATCATTAATATGCCATTACATTTTTAATTTGAGGATTAATTTCATTAATCACCATTTTAGTTTATTAAGCATTTAACCTAATTTTGTTAGTGCTTTAATCAATATACATTCAAACTTATGTTCCAATAAGCCATTTTGTCCACAAAAATGCGTAGGACATTAATATAACGTTAATTTTATATTTTGATAGCTAATTTTGATAATAACATTTTAAGTGATAATCATTAGTACTTAGATTTATCATTTGATATCCAATTTGACCATACTTAGCGTCATTATACTTGTTATGCTATAAGTAAAAAAAATTTTATCGTTTTATACTTGGGCATTGTTCCTCTTAATGTAAATTTTTTTCCTCATTAAGAATGAAATTTGGGCTCAACCTCACTACTTTTCAACAAAAAAAACTATATATCATGTTTACACCAATACTCAACTTTTAAGAAATTCAATAAATCACAAACCCTAAGTCAACGATACTTTAAACACCCTAAAGCTCCCTGGCTTCCAAAAGGCCAAAGTTGGCCTCAAAATCCTGCTACAAATTTGGCTCTGCATAAGTTACACTCGCCTAGTGCTTGGATAAACCGAAGCGTTGGACTTACATTCACGGGGATGTCAAGCATTTTGGGCTCCAGTGCTTGAGCGCACCCGAGCACTAGAATCTGGTGTATCCCGGAATTCTTCATAATAGAGGGCGCGCCTAAGCGCCGCATCTTCGGCTCGCCGTCCCAATATCTTACAATTCTCGTTTGGACACACCCAAGCTTTTGTTTTCAGAATATTGGTTGGGTTTTTTCACCACACTTGGGCGCGCCCAAACTTTTGTCTGTTGCTCCCTGCTCAATGTCACGATGCTTTTGTGCACTCGGACGCCTAAGCCACTATTTCATCCAACCACTGCAAAATATTCGAACGCTTGGGCGTGTGCACGCCCAAACGCTGGTCTCTCGGTTCCATGCCCAAATCTGACCCATTCGAGATTCTATCACACAACACAGTCAATATTTAATATGCACAAATTCATCTGTTATTGCATTCTACACTACTATCGACTATTACAGCTCAACTTTATTATAGATAACGACCGCCCATTCCTTACGAGTAGACCCACCCATTCACATCAGTACTCATTTATGTAACACTTATTTTGGTGCACCCGCAACCTCGCCCGCGGCGTGCCTCCGGATTTGAAGTGCGAGTAGAGCGAGCCCGTGCGATGGAAGAGCTCGAAGTCCCAACCGAGAGATTGGAGGAAACGGAAGAGGATGCAGACTTGCTTAGGAATCGTTTCCGGCTTTCGGTAATAGCCATAGCCGAAACCGAGGGTACGTCGCCCTTTTCACTTCCTTTTCTCTTCCTTTAACCAATTGCACCCTTTTCTTTTACAATCACTCTCTTCATTCTTTTCGAAGCAGCTAAGAAGCTAGGAATGGAGATTGCGGAGTCCGTAGTGGCTTGCATTGCTGATTTGTCCTTCAAGTTCACCGGTGGGCATCAAAACCCTAAAGTGACATACTATTTTTCTTTTTCTTCTCCGGCCTATTTGGATATTATTGTACAATCAATGTCTTTAGATGCATGCTATTTTAGAAAGTAATCTAGCAAACATGAACATTAGGTTTGTCTATGCGCTGACATGCTGGAAGTTTTTTGTTTTCGAAACAATGCAATCAACTGTGTAAGCGGATACCGGTGACAGAGGGTGATCGTGAATGACGTATCAGTGGCTACTGTGAAGGCAAGTTTGCGTCGATGGCATTGACAAGGTCTTTTATGTTGATGGTTGATCTGTGTGAGGTGGTTTTCGGTACTCTGGCTCACTCGAACGAAACGTAAATTTCCGTATTTAAGAGAGTTTGAGCGGAATTTCAACAAAGTAGGGCATACTTATCATATTTTTAATTTGTTCGTATTACATGCCAGCAACCAAACTCCAGAACAAGTCTTTTCATTGGATTATTTGAAGATTATTTTTTCCCTAAACTATGAGAACGGCTGCAAATATCAGCAAACCAAGCACATGAGTTGGTAAGATTGTTCAGTGGATTACCTGAAGATTTTTCTTCCTAAACCCTATAAACGGTTGCAAGCATTGATGCCCATGACACAGGCTAGGAACATTAAATTAAAGAGGATCAGTAAAGGCATAAACAAATTGGAGCCTCCTTCAATGTGGGACATCTATGCTGCGAATGCCAAACCTTGGCAATGGATTTGTGTGAGGTGTTTTGCCGATCATGATTGAGGCAGCTGCATTAGAGAATATTCTATGAACGCACATGACAAAGTATGGGTATGCAGGTTCATGCAAGCAAGATAGAAACTTTGTGACATATAAGACACCACTTGATGTTGAGCAACTTATTGTTAAAGGAGTATGGATGCCATCATTGGATTTGTTTATATAATTTGCTGAAACAATAGGTAAGACTACCATGCTATTTGACTAATTTTTCACTAAACCTTGCAAAATTTGTCACTATTACAAACCAAGCACCCGATTTAGTAAGATTTTCCATTGATTTTCTAAATGGATCTCAAAACCTTGCAAGTTATTGTATTGTTGATGACGATGACATGAAGTTCAACAAGAAATAATGAACAACGCTGTGTGACGGCAAGTGCCAAAATGAGAGAATATTGCAATGACAATAGCACCTGAGTGATTTATACTAGTCTTTTGTGGTGCATGTCAAAGTCATGGCAGTGAATTTTGCAAGGAGTTATGTTGATGAAGTCTGTAAAATTTACAATGGCAATCATTCTATGAATGCATGCAGGGGAGGCAAAATACTAGAATGATGACCTATGAAAACAAAACAAAATTTTCTTGACTTCTAAGAAGGCACTCAATTTTATGTGAAATCTCATCAAATTAGGTATGTAATCCTTGAATGTGTTTATATATGATAAGAAATTAGTAGATTTGTAGCACAGTTAACTCTAATTGAGGGTAAGCTATTAGTAAGGCATCCAAGTTTGGGCATATTAGGTGTAGACTATTAGATGCTCCTATGAGAAAAGTTGAGCTAATGAGTTATAGTCTTTCAAAAGAAGAAAATGGATGCCTAAAAAGACATTGCAAAAAACTATTAAAAATAATCTCTCATATATGGATCTTAGAGAGGTTATAATTTGATATAGTACAATGGAGACAAAAGATTCATGTAGCCAACCTACGTTATAGAATTAAAATCTAGCTTGTTGTTGTTGTAACACAAGTTGGAAGTTGCACGATGTACAAATACTGTAAAATTTTAATGTTTCATGTTGTTTTAACACTCAATTCAACCTGTCTTCAATATCTAAAATTGTATTTTGAGAGTCAAATTTCAATCTGTTATAATGCATCATTGATGCGCTTCTCTATTGTCCCTCACAATACTCACAACTTCAAAAAAATACATTGTATTATTATTACTTATTGTTATTCTTACAAGCTGTTTACTTATCTAGCAACAAAAGCATATAAGGTAGGAGACCGTGGCATCAAGTTGAAGAAAATGTCTCCACAAGTATCACAATGAAATTAAAGAGGATATGCTCAATGACAAATAGTGGAATAACTTAACAATAACGAGCATTGGAGCAGTATTGTGGTTAGATTGTCAATATACAGATCACTGTTGCCATGGTGTTTCACAAGAAGTCATTTGAGTTGTGAAAGTAATCTTCCAAGTAATAAAAGACTACAGATCTTGCAGGATATGCATAAGATAAATAAAAGAAAAGAAACAAAAATAAAGATTACTGTATTTATAATGGTTCAATTATTAATTGACCCTATTTTTGGAATGTTTATCAAATTCTTACTATGTTCTTAAAAAATATTACAATGGAAAGAAATACAAAACTGACCCACCTAGTTGAAATTAGGCTTGGTGTTATTGTTCTTAATCTTTTCAAAATTCAAATTATGATTAGTACAATAAAATAATAATAAATTAGCCTAAGAGTTGATTATGAAAAAATTGTGAAGATCACAAAAATTTACTCTTAGGCAAATGCGTCCGACAGAGATCACATCCTTTTGTAAAAAAAATAAGCTTTATAGGATTGCTTCGATATAGACCAGGTCAAGAAATGACTATAAATGTCAATTTTGGTTAATTGCCTTGAGTTAATTATAGATGCAATATCGTATTATTGAAAGAACATCTGAGATATTATGGGCATGGCTGGACTCACGATTAATTGTCGGATTCTAAGGTTCTAAGAGCTCCCGAGTGATCTCACCATAAGAACTAGAATAACGAGCAATCACTTGGCCAAGACTCTAGATGAGTTTGTTGTAACTTCAAAAGTCATATAAGAGAAAATTTGAGCAAAAATAGGCTAGAGAACAAGTTAGGGATTTTAGGAATTTACTAAATTAAGTGCCAAAAATTAATGTGTAATGATAAAATCTAGAAGGCAATAGACAAATTAGGGCTTGTTGGTGCTTAACTCAAAAATGAGAATAAATGAATGCAAGTAAACCATGAACCAAAATGAGGGCTTTAAGTTGTAACAATGATATGGAACTAAGATAACTAATTTGTCAAGAGATTAGTTGCAGTATGTCCTGAACGGGGGCTTGTATAGCCATGTGAGCATATTATTCAACTCTAATTTTGACGGAATTGAAGTTATTTTATTTTTTACCTGTTCAATCAGCTTATCCCTAATGACTCTTGGGATTTGGCATCAGTTTGGATATTGAATTCTTAGAACCTTCTTAAGCTTAAATATTTGCCATTAAGTTTTCAAAAATATTTCAAATATCATGATTTATTTTTGGAATATATGGGCGTTGTTCTGTAGAGCAATTAGTTTTATATCAGGTGAGTTTATAATTACCCTACAAGCAGGACCGAGAACTGGTTTAAAGCTAGTTGACTTGGGTTTCTTTGATTATATTGCACACTTGTTTCCTTGTGAGTACCAACGAAATCTTGGAAATTAGAAATGAACTGGGCCTGCTGGGCAACTTGTATGAAGATGGAGTTATGATTCTTAATGATGAGAAGGAACAAGGAGCAATAACCATTCATTTGGTTAAGATTTGTTTTGGTTGCTAGGCTGCTTGATGAAAATTGAGAAATCTCAGCAGCCAAAACCGAACAAGCCATACATTCGACATTAGAAAGAATTTGTTTTCCATCAGCTTCACAAGAAAACAGTACATGGGTAAATAAAAGCTGTATTCTGATACACTGGAATGGATGAAATTGATTTGTTACAACAGGATGATTGTGATGAATTTTGTTTGTCAGGATCTATAGATTATTTTAGGGGTGTTGTGGGAATTTAGCTTTAACCCAGCCCTGCAAATGCATTATGGGTTCTCTTTGGGTTCCTTCATTGCACTGAGATCAACTAACTTTCTTATAGGAGCTTTATTAGCATCTACTGAATCTCCAAAAGATTGACTTTATTTTTACTTGGTTTATGATTATGGTATCGTATTTGTATGGAAATTACTCATATTAGCCTTAGATTGTAGCTAACTAATTTTAAGAGAGAACCAGCAGCTTGAGAGCTTACAGATTAGGACCAAACCATTCCTTTGATGGCCAGGTGCCCAGTAGAAGAGCTCAATTGCTCCCTCTCTGGCGTCGAAACCAATTTTGGTGGGTTAGGTTCAAATCATCATCTAAGTTTGTTTGAACTACACCCAAATGTGCAACAAGGCAAGAACCCCCAAAAGTCACTCCCTTGCCTATTTCTGCCCTCTCTCCTCTCTTAGACCTTATTACCCTATCCTTATATCATCATAAGCTATTATAAAAGTATTTAAAAATTGAAACATTAAATACATTTATTAAAGTAAAAATTAATTCATTAAAAGAATGATTTAATAATTTAACTTCAAAGAATATAATTAAACTAACTGAGGTTGTTCATAAGGAGAATCTTAAGCTTGCTGAAGAAAAAAAATGAATTTGATTTACTTGCTACTTTTTGGAAAATAAACTTAATGAATATAAATCCTTAAGTTTCTTTAGTTATTTGGCACTTAAAAGAAAAGGAGAAGGGCCGGTCTTTCTAAAGGTCTTATCACCCTAACGGTATACTGCACTTATTACAAATTAGGGTAAATTTCACGCTTGTGATGGGTAAATAGAAAACTCTTAGTTTGGTTCCTAAATGAACCATTTCATTTAGGAGAAAAAGATTTAGCCTAGATATGGTTTTTCATCCTAATCTTTATTTTGTTTTGTAGGTAACATGTCTTTATAAGAGGAGCAAGTCATGGCGTGTGAAAGTAATACTTGCTTCACTTTTGGTTGAGATTTGATATTTTATTCTTATTATATCTTGTTGTGGTTCTTGTGATGATTTAGTGGAAGCTTGTTTTTATTTAATTGTGTTTGGTTTTGATGATTCGTCTTGTCCTGTTTCTAGTCATTATATCAGTTATTTATTATTATTTATTTTGCTTCATGATCTTATTAAATCTATTAGCTTTACTTTTAGTTTTTATTGCCTCATTTCCTTTACATTTATTTTTCAAAAAAAAAAAAAGGTTTGTAATTATCAAAAAAACTAAAATTATGTATGGAGCATGAACTTGAAATTAATTTTTCTTATAAACAAAATGGATCAAGCAAACAAAGCCTCATAATTATAGTATGGATGATTTGCTTTGTTGCATCAATATGAGTCAATTTTCCTGTAGAGTATTATTGGATGTCTAGTTGTTTGATAACTTTTTTTTTTTTTTAAGTTTTATATTTATTGAGTTAATATATATAGTTCTATTTGTATAACAATTACTTATTTTAATCTTAGGTTGTAATTGATTAAAGTTTGAAATAGAATCAAGTTCCTTGAGAGCTTACAAATCAGGTCCAAACCACTTTTTGGTTGACCAGGCGCCCAAGCCAATATTGGCGGGCTAGGTTCGAATCTAGCACCTTTTAAGTGCCCAAACGGGTCTGGACTTCACCTAGATGGGCTAGAAAGGTAAGAACCCACCCACAAATCATGGAGGGGGGTGTTGATGTTCATAGCCTCCCCAAAAATAATTCCCTTTCCTTTTTAAACCCTTTTAGCATATCCTGTAAATTAGATCTTGTTTCCTTAGCTTCATATTGTCCAAGCTATTCCAAATCATTCTATAACCTTCTTAACAGCATTTTAAAGCTCTCTAAATTAGTTATAGGCTCTCAAAAAAAAAAAAAAGATAGCTTGTAGTTTTTCAAATCTTGGAGACTTTATTTCACGAAGATGCGCTTAATCATTTCATTTTTTTAAACCTTTCTCTTGCTGGTTAAGCAAGAGGGATCGTGTAACATCCCAAAAGTTTTATCAACTTAAACTACAATGATTATTATTAATGTTTTGTTATTAGCAAGCATTTTGTTTTTATTTCTTAAAGGTCCTGCAAGTGTATTAGAGGGGGATGTCGCTCCCTTAGGTTTGCAGTGATCTCCTTTAGTAATAAATTTATGGGTCTTTTCCGTAAGTGCATTGTGATTTGGTGTCTAATCATGCCAACGGCTGCCACTATCAAGTTTTTTGTGATATATAGTGTTTTGGCACCAACTATCATTGTGATTTGGTGCATTGACCCTCAATTAACCAGAAGTTTATGGGTCTTGTTTTGATAATGTATTGTGATGTAGTGCCTTATCATGCCGATAGACGATATCCAATTCTTTGTGATAAAGTAGTAATTTGGCACCAGATATCATTTTGCTGTGATGATAGCATTTTCTACAATGCCGATATTCTGTTGTTGCTCAGCTTTATATCTAGTGCTACTTAGCTGTGTCTTGATAATAATAATTAAATCCTAGGATAATTTTCTATAAAATTGTATATGCTTTTTAGTAGATTTTGTACCATTGCATGCTTGACTACTTTTTTTTCTAAAATTTGAATATAGTGTGCATGTAAAATCAGTAATTAGAAAATCTTTTTTTTATGATTGATAATATAAGAACTTGAACAATATTTGAATGTGAACTTACATCTAATCCAATTAGCATCCATTTATAAATTTCTCTAGCTATGTCATTTATATTTATCTCACAAGATGCAATCCATTAAAAAGTGATCTTTTAATCAATTATTTTGTTTTTATTCTATGAGACAAGCCTAAAGTGGTGTTGAAATCTACTGGGCTTTGGCTCTTTTTTTCTTAATTTTCTTAGACAAAGCACAATCAAAGGAAAACACAGTATAGGATGTATATTGTAAGTAATACTTGGTTTGAGGGATTTGAGTGTATATGTGAGCTTAGTTTGGTGGTGATGAGAGTGACATATTTTGGGGAGTTTGGTTATATACTTGCAAATAAGTGCACTTGTATAAGTAAGTTGTTACTAGTGAAGATGTGGTGTGATGCTATAATGGAAAATTAAGTAAATATATATGTTGACTGTATAATGCTTATTGTTGTGTTGTGAGAAGTTAAAAAAAAATATTTTGATCCATCGAGTTCCTCAAATAGACCCTTAGGTTTTCACAACTTATTTAGATGATGAGGCCGTAAGACCCATCACACGAGCTTTCTGGCATGCAAGTCTCATTTTAAATTTGAATCATATGCATTTTAATAGTTGTAAGCTCCAGCATATAATTTAAACTTGGGATTTTCCAATAAATGTAAGCCCAATTTTAATCGTAAGCTAATGCCAGTACTATTGCTATTAAGCTCTCTAACGAACACCAGTATCCTAAAACATATAACGTGAACCTTATTGTTTTAGATTTATATCTGTAAGTTCATTTGAGGTTCTAAGCATACTATATAGTTGTATACTATGCTTTTGAACATTTGGTGGTTGTGTCCGATACCTCTAAACTATAGTTTATGAGTCAATAATAAATTTAAGGATTACGTCTTTAACATATTCTACCTTATCTGTTGGGGATATTGAAAATGTGGTTGCTTGTAGTTGTAAAAAAAAATCTATGGATGTCGACAAGTTGGCACAGATCGGGCTAGCATGACGGAATCATGGATATTAATCGGCTCTACTTTCATCTACTCTTCCATATGTCGTCCCATTTTGCAGTCAACACTCTTTAATCAAGAAGACACTTCTATAATTACGCGAGGTAATAAACTATGCGTGATCGCTCCTCTAAAAAAATTTAAACCTTAAATCTAAATAAACACCGAATCATGTACTAGTGGAGAGCTTAGTAACTACACTCAAATCGGCTTAAAGGAAAGTCTACTCCAATAATCTAACTCATTTGGTTAAAAGATTTTTGCCCTTTTCTGAGCGACAAACTTCTTCCTGCACACTATAAAGCCACAATATCATCACCTCTCTCACAAGTGATCAGAACCAATTAGCAGAGTTTTCTCCCATCCTTTTCTTCCTCCCTAGACTGCCTCTTTTTCTTTCTTCTCGAGTGCTATTGTGCCAAGCTCTTGCATAATAAAACAAAAGATGTGTTCTATTGCCTTCAATGAAGATTTGTGACGGTGTCTGCGGCATCAACGATTAGTGTGCCCGTTTTTTCTTGCTTTTGTTTAATTTTGCAAAATCGTCAATTTAAATGAAAATTTTCAATTTATATTTTATAAATCGGTAAAAAAAATATTTATTATTTACTTTTATTAAGATTTGATCTGGCTAGCAAACCTCTCCCTGAAGAAATGAAGAGTGCTTCTCAGTTAGATGAGTTTGGTTATATAGAATAACAATTTTGTTACTGTGACATATGAAAGCAGAACAATTGGCCAATGACGTGGGGCTTTTTGCACGGCATGCTGGTCGAAAGACCATTAACGTGGAGGATGTTGTACTATCAGGTCTGGTGCTACTAAAAAAAAAACTAATCTGCATGTTATTGGTTTATCCTTATAATCTCATGCTAATCACTTTTAATGGCATTATTGCCGTAATTTTATGCAATTTTTTTTTTCAGCACACAGGAATGAGCACTTGATTTGTTTGTTGAGGTCATTTGCTCATGATCTGAAAGGCAAAGAGCCCAGCATGGTAAAGAAGAGGAAGAGGCCTTCAAAGGAGGACACCGCAGCCGCAAGTTAAGGTTGGGTAATTTTTTTTATTTTTTCATCTATTGGATAATTAAATCATTTGTCCTTGTAAAAAGTTAATTTCCTTAAAAATCAAATTATTTTCATTCCCTTAGTTTGTGAAAATATGTTACATTATAAGGTGCCTAAAATACGATTCTCAAGTTTGGTTTAGAACTTCTTCAGGCATGATTTAAATTTACTAAAATGACTATTAAGTGTTATTATGCATCGACCAGAACATTTATTTTTCTAAAAGAATAGTAGGCTCTCTCTCTATCTCACTTTTTATATATATATATATATATATATATATATATATATACACACACACACACACACACGTGAAGAATGTTATCTTTGTTAAAACCGATCGAGAGCTAAAGGAACAGAAACATGAGCTAGAGCATGCAAATGTTTGGGGTTCAACACAAGTTTCCTTAGGTGGCTCCAATTATTTTGTCATTGTCATTGATGAACACACAAGGAATGTGTGGGTGTATTTCTTGAATAAAAAAATTGGATGTGCTTGATACATTTAAAAGATGGTCAACTATAATTGAATCTGAGATCAGTCTCAAGTTAAGTGTTTGAGGTTTGATAATTGCGGCAAATATTGTGACAAGGAGTTCAAAGTCTTTTGTGTTGGGAAAGGGATTAAAAGAGAGTTTGTAGTCCTAAGAATGCCACATCAAAATGGAGTAGCCAAAGAACCAAACTGTCACTGGAATGCGCCAAAAGTATGCGGTTGCATGCGGGTTTGCCCAAAGAATTCAGGGCTGATGGCTCATTGGTTCACTTGATTATTCGCCAACCGATGTCCAGTGTAAAATCAAGTGCTAGCTAATTCTTTAAATATTCCATTGGTAATCAAATTAGGATTTGAGCTAATTCTTTCTTCAAGCTCTTGACATTTCTTAAAGTTTTCAACAACTTTTTGCTTATCAGAATATTAACCTTAGTCATTTATTTTTAAAAGGAACACATCAATCAGTGAGCAAACCCTCTCTTTACCTACTTGAGCTGATTCTGAGAAGTGCAACCTTCTCCCCAACAGAGCTTGATCTTAGTCATTAATAAACAGCTTCTAACAAGTAAAATTGGCACATTTTTTAAATATATTATTCTGTTATGAATAAACAAACACAAAGGTCTGAATTATATATATATTATTAATATCTAATTTTATAAAGCAAAGTATAATATCATATACAGGTGAATACTAAGCATGCAAATATTAGCTTATGATTTATAAAATTATATTAAATAAATAAAAATAACAAAAAATATCATAAGAACTAAATTAAATCATGTATTATGTGTTATTGCACAATTTTGTTTGTTTGTTTTTTTTTCATTTTTTTTTATGTTACTCAAACCTTTCATATTTATATATTTATACTCAATTTTTAAGTTCTTACAAAATTGCCATAAGAAATTATTTAAGTAGAATGAAATTTTATATTTATATATTGATATTATATTTATCAAGATTTGATGATATAAATATATAATTAGTAGGATTTGAATTTTTGATTTGTCAAAAATTTAAACTTAAAATTTAATCACTAAATCATAACATCATTTACAATAATAGTAATTTGATCATTCAAATAATTATTACATATCCTTTTGATTGGAAATACCGCTCGATTTTTTTCTTAAATAAATTATAAGATATAATTTCGGTCCATTACCGTTATTATCCATAATTTATTAATTTTAATGATTTTATAATTATGATTTTAACTGAGTTTTAATTAATATAAATTTAACATTAGATTTAGAAATTTTAATGATGCTAAAGCACATTAAGATATTAGATTTAGAAATTTTAATGATGCTAAAGCAAAAAAGAGATATGTATAAAGATATTCTAATAGTATTTTTTATTTATTTATAAAATAAATGTTATGTTTACACAAGAATATATATCAAAAGATATTCAGAGTTTTTAATTTTTACCTATAAATTTTACAAAAAAAAGTATATTCAATCAATAATCTGTTTACATATTAGATTGACATATATCTATATATTTTGATGTATATTAATGTGTAAGTGTAGTAATATTCTATTTATAATATTGACATCCTAACAGAATATTTTATTTTTTTTCATTCATCATCTATCAAATACTTAAGTATTTTGGCTTCTTTGAGTTGATTCATTGTATCTTATTGATTGCTACAAAAAAAAATTTGTCATTCTATAAAAATGAATGCATTGCCCATATATAAGCTAAAACCCATCTTAGACCTAATTCATAGTGCGGTCACTTTTACTTTCTTTTTAGCTCTGTCAACTATGGCTAACAATTTAAGTCGATACTCGAAATTCATTCAAAATTTAGTTGAGTTTTGAGTTAATTTGAACTCGACTAAAATAATTCGAGTTGAGCCATGAGTTAAAAAGATACTCTGTTTAATTTCAAGTCAAGTTAACCCTCACTCTATCAAATAGTGAATCAAGTTGGCACAATATTGTGGGTGTGTGTGTATGTATATATATTAGTTCATATTCAATTAAATTTATCTACCTTAGCGGGAGAATTTCCTAATACTATCGCTCAAACCCATGTTCGATACCTGTTAGAGTGCTGGTTGCCATTTTTTGTTTCTGTGGGAGATGCGATGTAACAACCATATCTTGTTACTCTAGTTAATCTGACTGTAACCACCTCTTAATTTTTATTCTATTGTTTTCATCCAGTCATTAGAACTTAACCCTGAAGTTTTGGGGTCAATCGAACATCATTATGTTTAATTGTTTATTTTTCTAATTTTAGGACTTAGAAAATTAGCTAAAATAAATTGACATCGGATTAAAAATCTAACTTAGCCATTGAACTCCTCGCCCTCAAATTAGTTATGGGTGAATTTTTTGAGATTTTTCATGAGAAAAATTTCCCCGGATATTTTATGATGGTTTTAAATAAAAAATAATTATGGAAAGTGTTTGGATGTCGAAATTGAAATATTTCTTAAAATTTTGAATTATGCATCATCAAATTAGCTAGCAACAAAAATTTTATAATTTTTGGAACTAAAATGGATGAGTTATGATTAAAAATCATTTAGAATTAAAAAAAAAAAATCTGTTGTCACATTTTTGGCAAACATGATTTTGGCCAATTTCAAATTCAGATCTCTAGACAACTATTTGGCCAAATTAGATAATTTTGATGTATATGATTTATCTCAATGAGATCTATATTTTGGAATCTTAAATTTGAATTTTTGAGGTATATTTTTTACTAATTTTGAGAAATACTAAAATTTTATTTTTAATTAAATTAGACAACATTATCGCATAATTGTAGAGAGTTTTACATGTAAATCACCTAATTAAAGTCATCAATCGTTATTCCACAAAATTATTCTTAATTAAGGATAAATTTAAAACAAAGTACTTTGAACTATTCAAATTTCACTTTGATCAAACTTACATCATTTGATCTTTGATCGAGCTTTAAAGGCACTTATAGACTTTCTAACACTAATAGAAACCTAAAATCATGCATTTATATTTTTCTTACCTCCATTTGGAAGCATTTGTCAAATTCCCTTTCTCTTCCTCTTCTCCTCGTCTACAAATCCTTAGAATTTCCTCCTTAAGCAAAATCCCATGACAATGAGAAGATCTTATAAGCATTAAACCACCTAAAGAATGAGATCAATGCTGCACTATCTCATTCTTTCCACGGCAAGGAGAAGATCTATGCTTCATCAAATTTTCTTTGCTTTAAGATTTATATAAACAAATGAATCAGGTATGTTATGTACTTAGAACATGTATCAAGTTCTGATATAATAAATCATTTTTACTTGAATTTTATGTAAAGTGCGTACATCACCTGTATAGAGCTTATTGCTGCTAATGTGTTTTTATTTCTTTTAATCCTGTGTTGAAATGTAAGCTCTTTTTTGTAAAATGTTTGACGAAAATATTATAAGTTTGCATATTAAATATTTCACCATGCTAAAATGTGAGAGTTTAGGTGAATTCACTTTGATTATTGTTTCAAATTTGTGTTTATCAGTAAGAAAATAATATTTGATTTATTTTTGAAGTAAATTATGTATGCTAGAATATTAGATCTTTAAGAGAATCATTGTGTTTAAGACCTAATTGCTAAGCCTCTCATTTCATTGATTTTCTCTTAAATTATAGAATCAACATGCTTAATGTAACTTAGTAAATTAATAAAATATGTTGGTTGATTCAACCACCAGATTCAAGATTTATTGATTTATCTTATGACTTGATTGTTATCCTTTAGAAATAAGATAAGAAAAAATTTGCACTCTTGATTGTAACATTTAATTTTCTTAAGTAACCATGATGAAAGCGTGCAACTTTGCATGAAATTTAGGATATTTTGGATTATTATTTCAATCTTAATAACTTGTATATTATAGACTGAACTATTTAAAGTTTTAGAAGATCCTTAAATGATATAAATATTAAGTTGATTAACGTAATTCTTATCTTAATCTTGAACTTATATATATTCTTGATTTTCTTATAAATAAGAGAACCATCATGTATTAATCTTTAATTAATTAATAAAAGATGTTTGATTTATCAAATAATCAACTCCTATATATTTAATAATTTATCTCATGAATATTTAATTATAAAATTAGGAATTAAGAGATTTGCATACTTATTTTGTTTTTTTTAATCAATGATTAGACTTATAATTTTGCATGCAATTATATTCACCTTGATTGTAGAATCAACCCTTAAAAATGTTAGATTGTAGATATAAGTATTAAGATTCTTAGATTCCTTGAAGGTTAACGATAGTATTATATTTAAATGAATAATACCACTTTAGATAAGATAACTCTGAGGTAGGAAATGCTTATTTGATACATGTTGAGGTAAGTCCTTAGATGAACCTCATGAACCTTAGATGATTGATCTTATACCTTGTGATGATGAGATGACCTAAAAGACTTAGATTGAGTTATTCAATTGTGGTAGATCACTTAAATTAAGTGATTTTTATGTCACATCCTTGAAACTATTTTGATTATCACCTACTACAATAGAGAATTGATTTAATAGTTTGAAATCTTTGTTTACTAAATTAGTCAGTTTAAAATTATAAAGAATGATAATATTTGTATTATTATATGAAGATTGTAGTGCTTATTCATATAAATGTTTTGAGTTAGTTGGATGTGAAATTAGTTAATTCATCTTGAATATAATTATAAATTTTTGGTCTTATTTTAGGTTAACAAGATGAATACAGTTCAGAATAAACATCTCAATTCTTAAGTATATTATAAGTAGGGGATTAAACAGCTTAGTTTAAGTGAATAAATCATAAAATGATTTTGTTTCCTTATCTTTGTGAGCATTGATAAGTTGATAAGTGTAGTTAAACAAACTAAGTGTGTCAAGTTATATTTCTTAGAAGCATACTAAGTATGTATATGTGCTTTTAACATGTGATAACTTAGAAGCTTATGAGAACCTAGTTTGTAGAAGCACTGATTTCAAATGAATTTGGGCAAATTAAAATATGTGATTTAGAATTCTGATTTATATGGCATTTATGAGTAAATGTGCATATTATGATAAGCTAGGTTAAATAGTTAGATAACAAGAATGGGTGTTTACTTTTCTTTTATTTTCTTGATTTTTGATGATTTGGAAATATTATTGCACTAAAAGTATTTGGCATAAACTGCATAAGCACAAAGCATCAAGAAACATTTGAGAATTACGGGATACAGCATGCATTAATGTTAAGTAAGAACTACGGGATGTAGCAGGCATCAGGATATTAGGATTCCTTTTGAATGAAAGATGACACCAACTACATAATTATGGCATATTTTAGTAGCATATTCAGATGCATATACAGTGGCATTTAGCGCTGTTTTGTTTTCAGTACTTTGTTCAATTTATAGTTATTTTACAAATGATTTACTTTCAGTTCTTTTATTCGGTTACAATTTTTATTTACTTTAAATTTTCAATACTTGATTTCAGTTAAGTTTACTTTAGTTTTCTACAGTATATTTCTATTTTATTGAATATTAAGTAAAATTCCTTAAACAGTAAAAAAGAATATTGGAGTCTAAAATGTACTTAGACTCGTTATCTAACATAATATTTTTCTTGTTTGGTTGGGGCCCTGGCATTGTGAAACCGATAATGTCAGATCTTAAGCAGTTTGAGGAGATCATACAGGAGATCCAGGAGAACTCGGATGAGCAGTAGACGGCACATCTTTTACTTGCTTAGTTTACCATTTAGTTGTGATATGAGATTTCTTTTATTTAAATTATGATTTGTAATAATTAACTCTGGATGTATTTTCTTTTTCTTTTCTGAGATAAATATTTAATATTCAGCTCTGTAACGAATGCATGGGATGAATGCTTTACTTGCACACCATGCATTAATCATTGGTTGCACAAATCACTGCATTATATAGTGCACAAATTATAGATATTAGATATTACAGTTATCACAGAAAAAATAAATCATAGAATACATAAATTATATATAATACAAAAATCACATTAAAGTAATCATAGAAAGTATAAACCATATAATGCAAAAATTATAGTATGCATAGATAACAGCATGCGCCAACCATAGACTATAAATCACAATATCACATAATATATAGATCACAAAAATTAGATATTACAATAATCACTAATGTATAAATTATAAAATACAAAAATTATAGTATACATAAATAGCAATCATATACTCCACAAATCACATCTTTACTAATATAGACATTAGATATTACAATAATAAAAAAGTAGAAATCATATAATACAAAACTTGTCGTGTGCATAAACAACATCATGCAATAACCATATATTGCACAAATCACAATATCATAGAATGCTCAAATCACAAAGATCATAGATTGCATAAATCATAAGAAGTATAATACATAAAATACAAAATTTACATCATGTAATGATCACTTAATGCATTATTTACTTAATCTCACAATTCACTAAAATATCATTTGATGCGAAAATCACAAAATGCACAAATCATAGAGTTTAAGTATGGAGTTTATGCTTTCATAAAAGAAATTGAAACAAGCGGGAAGTAAGTGAAGTTGTGAATTATTAATTTATTAAAAATAATATTGTTTTTTGCTTCATAGAAGTTAATTAATATTTATATTAGTTTATATATTATAATTGTAATTAATTTGTAATTGATCTTCTTTCTTTGTAAGGGTTAGTAATAACTTATTTTAACGTGAATAGTTATTTTGATATCATTTTGTGTTTGCTCTTACAATTTTCTTAAAATAATTTTTGTTATCTATAGCAGACAAATGGAATTGATGATGTTACATATAGTATTTCTGGCAGTGAAAGCATTGAATCTGATTATGTAATGTTTGTTCCAAAAAAAATTGATTCTCATACTGTTTCTACGAGATTAAGTTAAACAAAATAGAACTGCAATAGGAAAACATTTTGAGTTAGTTGCAGTTAAGGATAACATGGGAAAAATCATTGATAAAATAACTTGTCGACATTGCCTTAAGTTTTATATGAACCAAAAGTTTGAATACAAGCTAATCATGAATTGTTAAGTATGGAAAAATGTGTTGAACTACTAATATCCTGCTGAAATGTAACAACTCCAACTGTTAGTATTAGTAGCTCAACTATTAATATTTAGCATTTTCATGTACCATTTCTTAATCATTAACTGTAAGTATGAAAAAATGTGTTGAGCTGAAATCTAAAATCTAACTAGTTATTAATAATGCATTAATGCTATGTTAAATCAAGTCTAAAATGATGACAATAGTGTGATATGTAAAACTAAATCCCTCCAATTGATCAAAACATTTTATTCATGAGCAAAAACAAATGAACCATAAATCACACTACCTTAAGTATTTTTTATTACTTCAATTTGCAGTTCAATCTTTCAATAGTTATATTTTTGGTAATAGACTCAAGTTAAAATGAAGTTTTAAGAAATATTTTAAGTAATTATTTTTCAAAGTATATTAAAATTGAGCATGTCTTGGATCAATTCGAGCCTAATCAAATTCGATTTAATTCGAGTTGAGTTGATTCAGATTTGATCCTAGCTCTATTTGAGTTGGACTCTACATCAATCAATTCAATTTTAGGTGAGGACCACCATAATTTCTGACTTTTATCTATTTTATGGTCTAATTTAGGATTAATAATTGTGAATATAAAATCATTTTCAATCAAAAACCACATTTTAAAATAAGATATTTTAATAAAAAATTAAATTTTCAATGAGACAAATATATGATCCACAAGATTTAAAAGATATATTAAATATTTAATATATTTTTTTAAAGAAAATTATCTTAAAACTGCATTCAACTCAATATTAATTTTCAATTCAGAGCAGACTCACAATAACAATAAGATATAAAAAGCAGGACTAAAATTCAATCAATTTCAACAAAATATGAATTTTTATTTAATAAATTTTCCAAGAATTTAAAACCCAAAAATGTTTCCTATTCAATGAAAGAATAATATTTAAAATGTGTATACCAACCGTAAATTCCAATTAACTCAAAATATTCACAACTAAAGGGCTGAAGAAATACTCTAATTCATAAATAAAACAAAGCTTTGTAGGAGCACACTTTAACTATTATCCCATGAACTAAGTGCTCTCATGGTTTCGCAAGCCTAAAAGAAGAGGCATGCAGAGAACCCATACCGTCAAACATGGCATTCCTATCGTTGCCTCTATTGCCACCACCCCCGCTCGTCAGTGCAACCAGCGCCGCAACAAGTCCAGCATTGCCGGCCAATGTCGGCTCATTCGAGCCACGGTTCCGCCGCTCGTCAACGAAGCGGTCTACTGGGGTCGGGCCGCCCACCATCGCACCCGTGATGATGTGGGGATTCGGCGTCTTGGCATCCCGCCATTTCCATCCCCCAGTGCACGAAACACGCCTCCGGCCAGAAGGAATCGAAGCGCCGCGGTGGTGGACGTGACGAGGAAAATTGCGGCCGTAGCCGACTACGTAGCTCATGTTCATTGGGTTCGCTCCAAGAATGTAGTCCACCTACAGAGGATTAAAACTACAAAGCTTAAGCTCGAGGATCAGCTACTGTTGTATATATACCACTTTCCTCGTACGAGCAATTGTATGATGCAAGGTTGAACTTTTCTCACATATTGCATTACACGAGTTCATAATGGCAAAAGCATTAAAGACAGCAAGAACTAAAATATTGAGTAATGAGAGCAACTGAAGACATGTAGATCGCAAGAAGGAATAGGAGGAACCTGAGAAGACGCAAATTTCCGCAAAGTGATGGCAGAGAAATAGGAGTCGCCACAGTACCATCCAGGTACATTGGCACCATTCATATAGTCAGCATACAGAGTCGCCAGGAAAGCAGCATTCGCTGCATATGCCAAAGATTGTGGCTTCTTGTGACTCAGCTGAATCAATCCCCCTGCAAGGCAGGAATAAATCTACGCTATAAAGTCAAACAACGAATTATTTTATAAAATCTTAAAAGGCAGAATAATAGTCTTAAATTAGTGCTAATTAAATTTATTGTTAAGTGCATAATAATTGTATATAATGATTAAAAAATTTGTAACCTATTTTTAAATACAACAACACCACTAAGTGGGGATCGGCTACAATGGATCCTTTGTTTCCACTATTTATCGTATTATAAAATTGGGAAATATTTTTTTATCCCTATAAAAATCTGTTTTAAATTAGTCTCTGAAACTTTTATTGTATCAAATAAATCCTTAAAACTTAAGAAATGTCTCATTTTAATCCCTATAAATATTTAAATAATTTAAAAAGTTCTTACAAAATAAAACCTTTCACTGCAGCGCAGGTAGCCTTCAACCAGTTCACGATCACTCCTCCTTGATCGAAGCTGTTGAGCGAGAAACTTAGATCGAGTGAGGGCATGGCCTTGAATTTGGATGGATCACCTTTTGCAGATGGCTGAACTTGTAAGGAAGATCACCGACAACGTTGTTGTTGAATAGGCTGAGATCGGTAAGCTCGGATAGGTTGCTGATCGCCGGCGAGACAGCGATGAATAGGTTGTTGCTAAGATTGAGGACGGCGAGATTCAGGAGGGAGATGTTGGAGGGAATGGAGACTGAGAGGAGATTGTTCGTGATGTTCAGAATCACGAGGCTGGACAAGGAATGGAGCCTGAGAGGAGATTGTTCTCGAGGTTCAGAATCGTGAGGCTGGACAGGGCGGAGAAGTTGAGCTCATCTAGAGTTCCGTTGAGCTCGAAGTCAAGGAGGTTTAAAACGGCGGCCTTGCCAGAGGCAGAGGGAAGAAGAATTTTGAACTAATATAAACTTTATTAGTTTTTTTTAATTATTTAAATTTTTTAATTTTGGGAGAAAAAAGGTTTTAAATTCAAAGCAATTCAAGCCCTCGTATATTCTTTCCTATTTTCTTAATATATACTTTAAATATCAAGTGATGTGGTAGAAGATAATATTGTCTAGGGTATAGGAAAATCGATAATTAAGTTTATGAGAAAATAATGCCAAAAAAATATGTGCAAATGGTTAATACGTCCGAAAATAAAAAGGTAGGGGAATAATTCTAGGACATAGCATGCCTAAACTGTGAAGTTAGATAATCATTGCTAAGTGTAAGAGGGTCACTGTTAACCACAAACCAAGTAGGCTAACCCATTTTGGCCTTCGGGAAATGATGCGATGTCCAATGGTCTCCTGCCACCTCCATATTTAGATGTGTCTTTCTGACTCTTGTTCTGCATACTAAAAGTTCCAACACCAAACATGAATTTCCTTGTATTACTGATTATATGGGCGATACCATAGCCTCAGTTAAAATAAATTATTCCTGAGGTTATAAAAGCTGTCAATGTATCATCAGCGCTCAAGTACATCCTATTGTCATTGAGAAGATGCTTATTGCTGATCTAGTGAATCTGGCCGCTCCTATTGTGGCTCCAGTAATTAGTCATCCTCCTTGGAGAGAATCTAATTACTAAGCCTCACTTGGTGTCCATGGTAGTAGTAGAGTTACTTGTGCCTAATAATGATTATATGTTTGTGGCTTCTCCCTTCCTATTCAATGGATTGTTACCATGAGTTAATTCAACTACTAGTGTGATTGCCAACAATCCTACATTGTTCATGGCATTGATGAAGAAGAGTAACTAAGACTCACATTTCCTAAAATGAGAAATCTTTTCAAATCTACATTGAGAGATGAAGGAAAAGTAAACTTTAAATTGTTCAACTTTCATTTATCATCACAAATTTTAAATGACAAATCTAAAGTATGCAAAAAACAAAAATCAACCTTTTGCAATTAGCATGGGTATTTTAAATACTTTGAGTACTTCAAAATTCTAGATGAATAATAAAAGATATATAAGATTAAGTGATTCTACTATTCTAAAAGAATAGCATAGTTTCTATGTATATATATATATATACAACATAGAGAGAGAGGGGGGGGGGGGGGGGGTTGGTGGGGAGTGAGAATGGTATTATTGTTTAAACGTAAATAAATTTTCTTCTAACATATATCTCAACATCCACCTACTTGGATGGATGGTATGTAAAGTCAAAAAAAAAAAAAAAATTGAATTTGAGAGATCTGTGAAGTAATTTTACACCTAAACAAATAGTAAAATTTTTCACAGGCACTCTCTGTGTGTATATATACACTTAAAATATATACATATGCTTGAGGGGCGATAATATTCATCATCTTTAAAGAAAGGTCAGTGTTTAATAACACATTCTATTCTTCATCGATCGATTGATGGTATTCCAATGTTGAATTCAAATATATTTGAAGGTTATAGATGAGAATTGCCTCTAAACAACATTCTTAAAAAGCTTCCTGTTATCAAAATCCAAGGCGCATATACCTAAGAATATTAAAAGAATGGAGGAAAGTGAAGGCCCAGCATTTACCTTTACTATATTTGAAGACCTTGAAATTTTGGAGAAGAGAGCACATGTTAAAATCCACAGCCTGGTGATAAGTTCTAAGCATTCCCTCATAAGGATATCCTGGGTTCAAGACAATCCTAAGCCTTGCCAGGAGAAGCTCAGCTCCCGGGAGCTTATTGTCCCAACTAAACACGCTCAAATATGCCTTCTGAGTGAAGGCATTTGCATTATTTGGCAATGCAGGAGTTGTAGCTTGGGATAAATAGCTGTAGTTTCCAGTGGCATAGTAAATCCATGTAGCGCCCCAGATAAGTTCATCCCAAAAACCACTGGAGTTGTAGAATGGTACAATGGCATCATTTCCAACAGAGTAAGGTGTATGTTGTTCAGGACTAGTAGCAAACTTATAAGCGGTCTCTGCTGCATGAACAAGCTTTCGAGAATACATTACATCATCTTTGAACACAATGGAAGAAGCCGCCAGAGCAGCAGCCACCTCGCTCGCAAGGTCAGGGGCTACAGTTGCAGTTTGCACTGGCCGGGGATATTCCATGTCCTCTGGCCTCTGCCAACAGAAGTGATCATCAGGGCTGCTCGAGCCTAGTTGTGCCACACCCACCTAGCAAAGTAAATTGAAAGTACTATTAGATTCTAATCTCTTTTATTCAAGTAATACAAGAAAGGAAAACATGCAAAAAATGGTGGAAATTCAATACGCTCTAAAAAAAACAAACAGTCATTCTAATATATATATATATATATATATATATATATATATATACATGTATACCCTCTCGATCCTTCATGCACAATGGCACTTTAGGGTTCTCGATCAGCGCCTTGTTGGCAGTCTTCAGTAGACCGGCAGACTCTCTCCTCCGTAGCTCTCTTCTCGGGTGACTTCTCATGCGAAAGCTGAGACGTAGACGACCTTATCGGTCATTTCTTGGTGATTTCCTTCATTTTCCGTTTCGTTCCTGACGATTACGCCAAGAGCTAAGTGCAGCAAGTGAATTTTCTCAAGATTTTGCCAACTTTGGAAAGCGTTGTTCCATCATTTTTAAGGATCTACTGATATTGCTTATCCAACTGGACTGGGCTCCTCCAATCGGTTCATATTCTTGCAAGATTGAAGTGCTTTGGAGGTTATTGAGATTGAAAACTTCTATGCACTAATTTTCATTTTTATCGGGTGTTGCGTGATCCCGTCATTTTATGATTAATTTTAAGCTCTATGGAAACTGGTGGAGGAGAATACTCTCCCCAACCTCCATTGTGATCCTCGTCCCACTCGAGAACCCAAATCATTTCTTGATGCTCATACAAATAACCCATCTTCGGACTCTCTTGTGGGAATCAAGCCTCACTAGCTGTAGGAGCAAACCTGCATTAATCTATTCTAAAGATGAAATTCAAATCCTTGCTAAATCATTTGAGTATGCCTTGGTAGCTAAATTAGCTAATGGAAAACCTTGAATGCAATCGGTTAGAAAATTTTTCAATGACTTGGGTCTCTCAAGTTTCCATGGCTTAATTGACCATCATCGTATTCTTGTTAAGCTTACTGTAGAGGAGGATTATACTTGCTTATTCTCTCATAGTTCTTACTTTGTTGATAAATTTCATTTGAAATTCTTGAAGTGGACGACGAGATTCGATCATAAATCTGAACCTCATATAGTCCTCTGTGTGGATTAGCTTCCATTGTTGAAGGCCCACTTTATCACCCACTCTGTACTTTACTCTTTGGTCTTACTTTGGTAAGCCTTTAAAACTCGATACTGCCACTGCCAACCTATTGCACCCCTCGATGGCAAGTGAGTCGGTGGAAATTGATTTGGGTTGGTGAGGAGGATGGCTATTTTCAAGATTGTTTTTTGAGAATTTACATAAATTTTGCAAGAATTGTAGTATTTTGGATCACAATATTGATACTTGATCTACAAAAAAAGATGGATACTACTAAGGAACCACTCCTTTTAAGAATCATGTCCTAGATGCTAGACATGTTCCTACTAATTTTAAGGGAGCTTCGGCTTCTCATGTTATTGATCAGGCTGTGGATACTCCCGTACCCAAGCCGGATGAAGCCCCTTTGGGTTCAGCTGGGCATTCTGAACCCATCCTAGATGCAGAGGTGGATGGAGTCGAAGTTAAATCCATCTTGAAGTTGATCTGAATGCAATTAGTGTTATCTCGAGCAATCATAAAGGCTAGAACCTACTGGGAATGAGATGAGACCCCGCCTCATTACTTGGTGGAAGGTGCAAGCAATGGATCACCAATGATGGGCCCGGATGCAACCGTCCCGAATCCGGGGATGTGTGGCGTTTCTTCGGTAGGTGATAATATGCAGTTGGCTATCTTTGATCTACCATCATAAGCTGATGATTCCGTAGATTGGAATGTTCACAACTCGGTTGGGGAGTTTTTGTAGATTTGAGTGTTATTCGGACTACTCTCAAGAAGTATGGGCCTATATATTTTGGAGACCCCAAGGGCCATAGACTTGATGGAATGATTGAAGTGGATGATTTAAATGGAGGAATCTCAAATGAAGAGTTTCAGGCAATCGGGATGGTTGATTATTCTGTTTTGAACCTTAACCCGTGTGCGGAAGAGTATCACCTGATTGTAAAGGAAGGGTTTCAGATTTCTACTTTGCAGAATTACAAAAGCGAGTCTGATAAAATCGATGAGGTGAAGTCTATAGAAGAATCAAATGATATTCTTTCGAACTCTGACAGATTAATTGATTTCATCGCTTGAAATAAGAGGATAAGAAAGAAGAAGAAAAGGGTAAAGATTCCATATCATAAGAATTAAGCATAATCAACTATCAAAATCATATCCAATAGTCATTTCATTAACTTTAGACAAAATTATGGGTACATTATTTATTTAACATAATGCAAGCATACGAATCCTTACGAAATAGAAGTAGAGAGTTTGGCATGAGTGTGAAATGGAGATTCTTAAATAATGCATCTTTTAAATAAAAATTTAAACAAAAAATAAGGCTTGAAAATTGCAATTGAAATCGTGCCGACTTTTTCACATGTATTTTGTAGGTCCTTGAAAACTTATTTCATTACAAAACAGCCTATAATTCCATCTAAAAGTTAATTGAAGAATCAATTTGGATACAATTTAGTAATTGAGTAACTCTTTGGAATATTTTGACAAGTCATGAACTTAATTGGACATAATTAGGGATGGTAATTTTGTTCATTCAAATTTTAAGTTGACTCGAAGGAGTCAAAAGTCAAGTCTTAGACTCAAAATTTTTGTTGAGTCAATTTTGAGTCTACATCGAATCGCTCGATTTATGATTCGGGTCGACTCGCATTTAAAAATAAATATATTTAGTATAGATTTATATTTGAATTGTAACTTCAGTGCAGTTAGTTTGGGGCTTGATATACGAAAGAGAGATTGTGAGTTCGAATCTCCTCTCCTTCATAATTTAGTTTTTATATTATTTTTTGAGTTTGTCTCAAAATCAATAAAAAATATATTTTGCATGCTTCTTTAACAAAATCAAGCCCCTAGCTGATATGGTTTGTACCATAATTTGTAAAAAAGAGGCCATGAGTTTGAATCACTCTCCTTCCGTTTTATATTTAGATTTTTATTTTGGGTTGGCTTGAATCTAATTTCTAGTTGGTTAGAAATCGAATCATTTCAAGTCGAGTCGGCTCGACTCAAAATGATACGAGTTCGAGTCAAGTTCGAGTCAAGCTAAACTCGAAAATTTTGAGTTCAAGTTTAACTTGACTCGATCAAAATCAAGTTAATTCCAGCCCTAGACAAAATGAAAAAATGTGAAAAATAATATTTTTAAATATCAAGGCTTAGGTGTTAGACATCAATGGCACAATTTTAAGTGTTATATAGATATATTTTCCTTGAATAAAGCATGTATTTCGAGTATTAAAACTGCAATTTGGTGGTGAGCAACTGAATTGCTTTAAAAAAGAATCCATTATTTAAACTTATGATGGCAGCATTGCAATCTATCAAGATAAAAATTAAGTATGAAGTTACACTATCAAGATATATCTTTACAGGAACATTATATCAGTTTCAAAGCATTCAGGCATTCGGAGAAAAGACCAGCTTGTCCTGCAATGCAATTCAACACTAGGGATAGTCCTTAAATCAGTCTATTCTTTGATCAGAGTTCGCATATACCAACTACTACAATGCACAAATATTATAAATAAATGATATATAACAATTACCTGACTGTAAATTTTGTTAATGGTTCTGGCAGAAGAGTTGAATGTGAGGAGCAAGTAGTCTGCCCCCCACTTAATAATTTCTCTTATATGGTTGTACTCCCCAATCGCTTTGTATTTATGACCATATTCAATCACTGACCAGCTCAGGAGCGTAATGGAGAATGCCATAGGAAAATGGAATTTGATATTATCCCCTCCGTCATAGTATCCTCCAACTAGCCCACCCTTAACATCAGATAGTGACGATCCATCTTGTAGTCCAGAGTTTCCACGCCAAGAAATTCCATTGCTCTTCGGTATCTGACCGGCTGATTAAGAAATGCATCCCATTTAGAAGATACATAATCATCATAGAAAAAATAAATAAAAAAGGATGAGATAATGACGCCAAGCATAATAAAAGAAATGAAGAATGACAAGGAACTTGAAGACTTGAAGTTAAGAAATCTCCTTTTCGTGTTGCCCACTCTAATGGAATAAAAAAATAATGCAGTACATCAAAAAAATCAAATGAAATGGAGAGGATGTGGAGCGGCTGGAAGGTGGAAAGATTTTTTAAATTCTTTGTAAGAATTTGAGCAAGCAATGCTTGAAATAAAGAGATGATTCAAGGTCAACACCTTTAGCCTCCCAAAAAAGCTGCAAAAACCAGAGAGAACCAAGTTCGGATAACCCTCGAGGAACTGGAAATCACACTTCAAACTGAGCTGAGCTCAAGGATTAGTCCCTCCTTCTTTGACATCTCCACTTCCTATACACGTAAACATTGGTTTGAAGCCCAAAAGATGAAACCCTATTCCTCTTCTCTCCTTCTTTCTTTAACTAACTCAGAAGAAAAAACTTATCAATTTTAATCCTTAACTAGTGATTCAACATCGACAGCAACCAAAATAATCTACTACAAATTGATGATGAAATTAAGGTATACTTAAGGTTTCCTCTCTTATAGTCATTAAAAATAGAAAGAGATTACTTCGCTTTTAAGTTATGCATTTTTTATCAATAATTCAATAAGGTGTTCTATGCCTCCAAAATGTAACTAATGTAAAGATTCTTTGTTTTCCCTAAACATAACAAAGCATATGCATATAAATTAAGTTGTTTCTCAGATTTAGGCTTAATTTAGGTTTGTATTGATCAACCTTCTACAATAAAAAAACAAGAAGGTATATTTAAATTTATATGCACCATTTAATTTTATATTTGTAGATGATTTGCTAAATTTTAAGGTGCATTGGAGAAAAAAAGAGATGAACTAATGTAATGTGCCTTTTCTACTTCAACAATGAAATAAAAAATTAGAACATTTTCATAAACTTTTTATAAGTTTAGATGGGTAAAGGTTATGGATAGGGGTGTCAAACTAGCCATGTGTCACTTGTTAACTTTTGCAAATCAGAAATTATTATGAAACATTAAGGCGCCTTTTGAGATAATAATGAAGCTTCTAATAAGAACTCTGAAGTTAAACATGCTCATCGTGGAGTATTCCAAGGATTGATAATCTTCCAAAAAATTATCTTCTGAGGATAAAATTATGATGTCATTAATGTAAAAGCGACAATAACTTGCCCGTAAAGAGTTTAAGCTGTTATAAATAGTAATAGAGCACTACATTGGGTGTTAGATGGAGCTGTGTCATGCAAAATAAAGTGTCATGCTATAGGAGCCACCTCTTGAACTCGTGATGAGCAAAGTCTTATATGGTGGGGACCACCACTTGAGCCTATATGTCCCCATTAAAGCCTTTTTTTCTAGTGGATGATTCTTGAATCTATGAGTGAAAACAAATAAGGGCATTAGTTTCATAAATGTGAGAAACTATGAATTCCCTAAAGTATAAGTAAACAAAGCTCTTAAATATTAGAATGTCCTTTGAGATAATAATGAATTTATAATATAACTCCAAAGTTAAGCATGCATGCAATGTAGTACTTCTAGAATAAGTAACTTCCAATGAAGTTATCTTTTGTGAACAAAATTACAAGGACATTAAGGCCAAACAAATAATACCTTGATTGTTAAGCTATTGTATTATATTTAAATAGCTTATGCTAGAGTATGAAATCTTGCTTGAAAATACGAAAGAATTATGAGATGGTGGTTCACAATCTATTCATAGAGTAGAAAAGAAGGTGATGCTAAATTGAGTAGTCTAAATTATATATTAAAATAAAAATATTTATAATGTGTTTTTCATGAAATAAGGCTGTAGCCTAAGCATATATATATATATATATAAATGCATCAGTACAAAATCAACCATGATCAAACTCCACGGTCTTTGCGGCAAGGAGGTTCAAAAGCCTCTCGGGGAGCACATCTCCCATAACAAAGCAAAAATTACCCTATTAGGCATACATCGCACAAAAATCAGCTACTCAATTCGCATCGCGCAATCAGCGGACAAAAATAACACGAGGAAGATTCAACAGGAAGCAAGGTGATCAGCATGACGCTCTCCGCTTCGTGAATGGAGAGTCCTCTTCCAGTGACCTCAGAGCCTCCTGAGCGCTCTAAAACAATCACTCTCAATGATAAGTTCATCAGTATCGATATCTCTGGTCCTGAGGGCCCAACATAGAATGATAATTACCTATATCTCCACCTAAAGGGGAGACAAGGCTTGAAGACGGGCTCCAGCAGCAGCAAGCAAGTGTCCTCCTGAGTCGCGGACCAAAGCACCACCAAAAGCAACAGGCTCTCCATAATTGTAGGAAGCATTAATGTTGGTCTTCAGCCAACGGGTCGGGGGGAGCACCATCTGAAGGAGATAAAGAGGCCCTGGTGGGCAATGGAACCCCAGAGGCAGACCTGTCATGCAATCCGGCACTGACTAATGCAGATAGAATCGAACCCGCACAAACCAACGGAGTTGGGTGCGGACGGCCATGGTAACGCACAGTCCTGCTCCTCCAAGCCTAGTAAAGGGAGTAAGCCACAATCTGACAGCTGAAACGATGACGGCGAGATGCAGTTGCAGTCGAGAACAAGGCAGTGAACTGGTCCCAAGATACCAGAGTGAACTGGAGCAAGCCCCAATACACAAAAGTCTCCAAAATATCCCTCGTATAACTGCAGTGTACCACAAAGTGCTCTCTGTCCTCCTCAGTATCGCAGCCCCAGGCACAAGCTGTAGACTAAGTGAGTCCTCTCCTAAACAGCCAACAATCTGTTGGGATTGCATCACTAAGCAAACTCCAAAGAAAAAAAGTCTCATTGGGCCCAGGGCCATCTCCCACGCGGCAGCAAATTACCACGGCCAACCGCCCCTCGCTGCTCTATAGATATGTCTGACCCGGCTCTCAGTGAAGTCGTCAACCTGCACTGCCGACTCCCCTCGTCAAGCAGAGTGTGACGCTAGATAATCGGCCAGCTGTATCCCAGTAACCTCCAGACTGCAGAGTCAGCTCGCTGAACTGCAAAGTCCTCACCCCGACGACGGTAAAGGAATTCCATGGCTCTCACCCAGAGGAGATCCTCTCACTGACATAGCTGAAAGTGTTGCAGGCAACTAAGATTGTTCTCCAAAGCCTCAGATCTCTGATCCCAAGTCCCCCAGACTCAAGCGATCAACAAGACCTCCTACCACCTCACGTAATGTAGACTCTTACCATCCGCTCCTCTCCAAAGGAACTTACAGAGAATAACCTCAATGTTTGAGAGGCAGGAGTTCGAAATCGGGGCCACCATCATCTGGTAGATGGAGATCACAACGAGCACAGATCTAATCAAACACAATCTTCCAGCGAGAGAAAGATAGCGACTGCTCCAAGAACCAACCCTACCTTATACTTGCTCAGTGACCGCTCAGAAGTTTGCTCTTCGCGGAGGTCGTCCTATAACCGTGATACCCAAGTATCTGAGTGAAGATCCTCTCTGAAATCCTAACTGAATCGCGATCCTACACTGACAGTAGGCTGGGGTTTGACGGCTGAAAATAATCTGTGACTTACGCGAGTTCACAGACTACCCGGTTCAGCTCCCATAATTTGTCAAGATCTGCTGTACCTCTCGGCATGTCGCCTCAAAAGCTAGGGCGAACAAAATCAAGTCATCAGCATACATAAGGTAGGAGAAGCTGGGCCCACCCCGATCCAACCTGATGCCAATCGGGTGACCAATCTGCTGCTACCGCGTGACGAGAAGGGAGAAGGGCTCTGAATATATGATGAATAGGTAAGGGGAGGGGGCATCCCTGTCTGAAGCCTCTCCTCCCTATTATCTAAGGAAGCTTATGCTCACCAACCAAGACAGTGAACCTAAGAAACTCCACATACTGCATGGCCCAGTCCATCCAACACTGTGGGAAGCCAAATCTCTCTAGAACTAAGCATAGGCATCCCACTCCATCCAGTCATAAGCATGTTTCATATCCACCTTGATAGCCATGTGGCCTGCCATTGAGGTAGAGTATGAGAGCCGCGTGAGGATCTCCTGGACCGTGCAACAGTTCTCACTAATATCTCTCCCGATAACAAAGGCACCTGTTCTCGAGAGGTCAGCGAAGGCAACACTGTCATAAGGCGCATGACCAAAATCTTGGCCATCACCTTATAGACAGTGTTGCACAAGCTAATATGACGGAACTGTCTCGAGGTGGAGGCCCCCTCCTCAGTATGAGAGCTACTAGGATATCACGTCAGCGCTGAAGCATACACCCACTATCGAAGAATTGGTGAACGGCTACTAGGGTGTCAGCCTAGATAATCCTCTAGTAGCCAGTGATACCATCAATCCCAGAAGAGCAGTTGGGGCCAAGTCCCTCAGGGCTGCCTAGATTTCTGTGTCCGTGACCGCACCTTGGAGAGAGGCAGAATCTGCATCTCCAAGGATATGATTAGGAATCAGATTATCTAGGAAATCCCTTATGTGACTATAGATGCCCCACTTCCCCTAGAAAAACTCAAATAATACCTGGTGAATCCATAGCGGGTCAAAAGAGAACTCCCCCGACTCCTCCTGGAGTGCAAGCACGATGTCTGACTTACGATGTTGTGTCGCAAGCCGCTGAAACACCGCAGTGCACCTGTTACCCTGAGAGAGCCACCGTGCCTTGGTGCACTGCTGCCACAAGCTCGCCAATCTTGTCTCCACCTGAGTAAGCTCCTGTGTGGTGGTCCGAAGCAGCTGAACAAGCTCCGGGTCACCGTCCCTGTTCGTCTCCATGTCAGCCACCTAGAGTTGCGGCAAAGTCGACATGAGCTCAGCCTCTCTCCTCTGCAAGTTTGGAAGCGTATTCGTCCTCATCTCCACAGCGCCCGAAGAGTGTGTGCCAACTTGTAGTTGAGGACTGAGGACGGCGAGCCGCAGGACGACCGCCCCCAAGTTCTTTCCACCACGGAGAAGGCCTCCGGGTACTAAAGCAACGTATCCTCAAACTTGTACCGTGCACCGGTACCGGTACAAGTTTCAGAGTACCGTGCACCGGTACTCTGAAACCTGAGACAAGCATCCGTAAGGAAAATCGGGCAATGATCAGAGGTTATCCGGGGGAGGTAGTGCACAGCTTCACCCGGCAGAAGGTTCATCGACTTGGTACTGAGAAAGAACGGGTCCAAGCGCTCCCAAATGCGCCGAGCTCCATCCCTGTTGTTGGTCCACGTGTAAGGTGGGCAAAACAAAGCCAGGGTCGTGAAGGTGGCGTGCAACCAGAAACTCCCAAAAGTCTGTCTGAGCAACGGTCGATCTGAATGGCTTCCCACCGCGTTTCTCCTACTGGAAGAGAACGTAGTTGAAATCTCCACCGAGTACAAGAGGGCAACCCTTCACCCGCACAACAAGGATCGTCCTCCAAAGCTCCCTCCGCATATAAAGATCAGTGGACGCGTAGGTAGCGCCGATCTGAAAGCAGGTCCTGGATCTCAAAGTGATGGTGGCGATGATCAACTGGTTGCAGGAATGGTGGATCTCGCACTGCAAAAAATCAACCTGCCAAGTCAAAATGATATCTCCCAAGCGACCTGTAGAAGACTGAACAGTGAAGCTCCAGTGCCGCTCAAAGAGGCGGTCAGCATCTCAACGAGTAAAGGACTCCACGCGAGTTTCCAACAGAGCAATCAATCCCGACTTGCGCTTTGAGATGAGTAGCGGAAGGGGTGTCATGTCGCCAGCTTCTGCACGCCGTGACAGTTCCATGTAAGGATGTCGTTCATTGGGTAGGCAGAGGCTGATCCCTGCTCCCAGATCAAATGCTCTTGGAAGGTGGTAGACTGGGCTGCATCGGAGGAGCAGGTGGGCTGATGGATCAGCTTGGGGCTGACAGGCTTCCGGCCTGAGGAATCAAGGCCGGCCCGGATCGGGCTAAGCCTGAATCCGCTAGGGGCCTTGCAAAAGGCACAAGCTATGCTCGACCTTCAGTGGGGCGCGTTGTGGGCCGATCTTGGGCCTAGTTTAGCGTAGACTAGACCGAGTCCAGCATCAAGCTTGCGGGACATGTAGGCGTGGAAGGCCACCCAGATGGGCAGACACGGCTGGTGGGCTAATGCGAGTTGTCGCCGCGGGAATGGACAAGGCAAGCTTTGGCTGCCACAGACCAGGCTGGACCGGGACAGCTGTTGCTGAGGCAGGCTCGGGGTGGGCCGGTAGGCGAGGGAGGCGAGCTCGATCGCGGGCCCGTGCTGAAGTGGCCATGTGACGGGCCCGCTAAGGGGCCACTCGGGATGGGCTGAACTGTAGCAGGCTCAGGCTCATCCTGGGTGGGTTCGAGAAAGGTGGCAGTGGAGCGCGCAGGGGTCGGAACTTCCCCTGACGAGGACAACCCCATGATGGATCTCGCGAGGGTCCTTTGCCTAGGCATCGCCGCCGTTGCACCAGAATCAAGTCCGTGTCAACCTCCCTTATCTTCGTGGCTGCACTAGTCGTGGTAGCCGCAGCCAATAAGGCCTTATCTTGGGGCCAAGCCGAACAATCCTTGTGGCCAACTTTTTCACAATTGTTACAAAAAAGAGAGAACCCCTCGTACTTAACCGGTTGGCTCATTATGCTATCAATCGTCTGAATCTGGATGAAGGAAACGAGAGTTTTTCAGAGGTTGACTTCAACACAAATGCTGGCATAAGTACATCTCTCCTCATTCACCGTATTGGCATCAATGCAAATTTTCTTGCCGATCTTAGTGGCTATACGGGTAAGGTTCCTATTACTTCTTCACTGACCGAGAGGAAGGCCTGGAAGACGAATCCACACAAGAGTAGACCACCCTACATGCATATTTGGCAAAAAATTTAGCACCCATCAGGTTATACCGAGAACCTGACCTCCCACAAACCATGGCCCGCCGAATAGCACTTGGGAACTCGTCGCCACATTGTCAAACTTTACAAGCAGACAGTCATCTTCAATGGCATGAACAATGAGATTCCCAAACTTGCCCCAACGAAGTTTAAGTTCATTTGCAACAATAGTGGAAGGAAATTGCCGGCCAAATAAGCGGATGATAATGGAACATTCAAGCTTAATTCGGCGCAATTTAACATCCGCTTCATCTATTATAACTTCAACATTCGCCCCAAAGAAGTGATTAGTCTCTCCAATGGATTCGTAGGGGATAGTTCTGGGTTGTTCCCGAGCAACAATTTTTTTCTCAAGATCTGCGGTTGTATTTGAGGCATTCAGTCGAGCAGATGGCGAGCAGTTTTTGGAAAAAATTTGGTTAGCTTACTTTTGGACAGATTGATCACTTTCCAGTAGCAACATCTCTTCATTCTCAATTATCAAATCAACATTCATAACATTGTCGCTATTATTCTCAAACAAATCAGCATTCGAACCTGAATTTTTGGTTGTCTCAGCAATTGTTTTTTGAATTTCTGTAACCATTGTAGATGCAATTCTTTTTGACAAAATTGCAGTACTCTTCAACGAGGAAGAAGCCTCCATGAATGAGAGAAGACCACCTGATGATCTAGAGATTTCCAGGGGTGCAGTGAGCCAAGCACCTTCGCCACACCATGAGCAGTCGGTTTGCCAAGGACCGTCCGAGCCGGGCTTTTGTCCAGGCATTCTTCGTCAAACATAAGTAAATCACTAAGAGAATAATTTCATCCATATATATATTTTTTTTATCAAGCTTCCTAAAATTGTTGGGAACCACTTAAGCATCATGGAATTACACTTTTCATAGTCTCATTTTGATACCAATTGTTGGTAAATAGTGTGTAAGCTAAGCAATATAGTGATGATTAAATAGCCAATAAAGATAGCACCAAAATATATAGACTTGCATTACTTCTAAAATTCAATCTATTGTTGTGAAATGAAATCCCAAAGTCTAAAATCCTTAATTTTCAACACAATAAATTAGAGCATGACATTATTAATATCATTACAAATTGAATTCAAAATTTTAATCTATTGTTGTTGACTCTTCTTTTACTTGTTTAGTGCCTTGCATTGTTTTCTAGAGTGGTCTTTTTGTCGTAATATGAGCAAATGGAATCTCATTAGCTCTAAGAATGACTTCTTCAATTTGACGTTGAGCCGTAATGATTTTGATTATAACCCCCCTCTAGCAGAATCTTTCTCTAGTTTTTATTCAAATAAAATCTTAAGATTTTCACAACTCTTTTATATAAATCTCACTAAAAATCAAACATGTATATATCATCTAACATCAGCTTGGAATGACGAGCTAATCATTATCGTCATGGAGGCGAACCAACTGTCATTTTAGAATGGGTTATAGAGTAAGCATCTTTGACTTCATCATCTATGTAATTTGAATAAATTCAATTGAATTGTATTCATGCTCAACGCGTTGATATAATCTGTAGCAAATGCACCTTGTCCCACTTTATGATTAATAAATGACACATCAAATTTATCATGTTCGTGTGCAATAGACTCATGTACGTACTTGCTAATGCCTTCGTCAAAATCTGTAATCGTTTTTGTGTTAGATCTTCAAAACATTTTGTGTCCATCTTAATCGGATCACTCCAATTTTGGGAGAAATGAGATAAATGACAAGTAACAGTGCCCAACACTTCCACATAAAAGGTCAAGGCATATGCATGCATGTGAAATTACACAAATAAGATTGTTCTGTGTATGAATAAAGGAGATGGTTGAATCAAACTTCAGATTTTTAATCAGCCTTTACATGATGAACAATTCTCCATGTCTCCAATACTATTGGCAGCTTGTGGTGGCAATGAAAGTGGTGTACATTCAGTGTATCCCTCCAATTTAGATTGAACTAAGCATGTACTATATATACAGGGTTCTAGGGACAGAATCCTAATCGCCACTATGTATGTACTGTCTTGAGGAGATTAGGGTGGCCAATCATTATATTTCTTCACCTTTTTCGTATTCTCGTCAATGAAATTGTTTCTCTTCCACTCCAGTTGTTTTTTCCATCAAAGAATATTCATGCAAATCATGTCTTGTGCTCTAATTAACTTTTGGCAGTGCCTTCTCTGTCTTGATTTCACATCAAACCATAACAACATCGCAGCAGCCATACTCCATATATGAGCACATACACCCACATGGAAAATGTAGCATCCCAAATTCTTAAGCACTATTGTCCTCTTTGGCCTAAAATACATCACAATTTTGCCCTCATAATATAACTTCTCAGCAAGTCACCCATCCTGGGAGTGCTTCCACCTGAGCAGACTTAACTTTGGAGTTCTTATCAAGATTTTCATCGTTATCTAAAAAGACGCCTCGATTTTTAAGTTTCGCTTAATACTACTTAGGTATGTCTTTACAATGTCCCCAACTTAAGTAACTGACGTCCTCATCGGTATCCACATATAGATCCAAGAACCATCCATTGGGTAGATAGAACTAGATGTAGCTCCTACAAGTTCAAGAGGTACCCACAAACATATAGCACCTTAACCATCATGAGTTCAAGAGGTTGCTCACATGAAGTTGTACTTTATCCTGTATGGCACTTAGTTCCTATCTGACACAATATGACCTGCTCTGATATCATTTGTAACATCTCAAACTATTAAGCACCAATGTATTGTCTGCTTTGGCTTGAAATGCATACCGATTTTACCCTCATAAGATAACTTCCCAACAAGTCACCCATCCTGGGAGTGCTCCCACCTGAGCGCGCCTAATTTTAGTATCTGTAAAAGTGTATTTAAGAGTTTTACTTAATACTACTTAAGTGGGTCTTTACAAAAATATTTGGTCATTTTGGATTGGACTAATTGGTCATGAAACAACTGATGAATTATGATCCTAACACAGGTGAGTGGTGCATCTACAAAATTTGGCACTGCATGAGGCATGGTTTAAGGGATATCAAGCTAAAATTAGCTTTTTAGACATTAGTATAATTGTACTGACTTAAGGCTTCATTTGAGACAATTACAATTGCCTAAAAAGTTGATATAAAATGCTGCATTAAAAGTTGTTATGAAGCTGCTCAAAAAATGTGAAATTACTGTTGTGAAGCTACTGTTGTTAGTATTTGAATGTTCTATTATATTATTGTGCATGATATCAACGATGAACGGTGGTAGTCTATGGATAGTTGGCGAATTAGCAGAAGATAGGTGAGTTTAGACCCTTTATGGTGTACTGTTAGGGCCAAAGCATTAATTTTCAAATGCTAAACAGCATGAAGCAGTTAAGCCACTCTTTGGAAATTGCATCTTAAAAATTGCTTTATAAAGAGTTACTTCCTAAGGAAGCAGACAGAAAGTAACTCTCTCTAACGACAGAATCATATTAAGTGGTTTTATATAAAGTGTAGCGGCTAAAAGGTTGCCCCGAACTCAGCATTAACTATATCGATTGCCTTTCCTTCTATTTACTTTATTTTTTTAAAAGACAAAATGAATGAATATTCAGCAAATAATGTACCAAATCTCTAACATTTTTACAACCCAAATAATGAAGATACTTCAAACAACACCATGAGAAATTTAAAATTTGGATATTTACATAGCATCAAACTTATAATACATATATGCAGCACTAAAATTTTAATATTTACAAATAGAACACTGCAATTTTGCCAATTTGACTTCTAACTCTATAAATAGATACAACGATATCATGATAAAATGAAGGTGTTTTTTCTGTAAATATTAAAGTTTAATGCTAGATATGTAAATTATAAAGTTTTGAGTATTACTTAGGTAAATATCCCTTTATACTTTTTGGAATAATAACATGCATAGAACATAAAACTTGTGTATTTATTATATCTAGCATCTAAATATTGATATTTATATAAAATAACACCTAACTATTTTTAAGTATTTAAACTAATTAAAAAATTGATATTTAAGATGCTAATTTTGTGCAATAAGAAAAAATTAGATAATAGTTTGTAATACGTAAGAATTAGGTGTTAGATACTATACTAAGATTTTTATGTATGAAAGTTCACAATGTTTAGGGTTTAGGTGCAAGAAATGTCACACTATTCAAAATTTCAAAATCATCCACTCATCCATACGTCATTGCCTTCATCTGCAAAACAAAATATTAAAAACCACGGAGAACGTAGCAGAAACTCACATCTTTGTGCATTGAAGAATATTAGGGCCTTTTGTAGCGCAATCGCATAGTCATCCAGCGGAAGCGATGGCCGATTATGCCTATAAAAGTTCTTGTAAACAATGATCGGAAGCCCAATGACGACAAAACAGAAGAGTGAAAACAACAATATAGCCCTGGCAAACTTTAACTTGCAAACAATGCAGCCCAGGTCTACATACTTCTCCTTCCTCGACTGATTATGCGTCGCCAAGGGCATTGTTGAGCTTGCCTCGTTCGATAAGAGCGAATTTCGCTCAAGTTCCTCGTCCTCCTCCGGTGATTCATCGCGAATCTCCAATGCACCGCCCCACTGATTTCTAGAAAGCATCCTGATCCTGTAAGTTCGGAATCTATTAGGAAGATTTAGAAGACAGAAATTATCAAGACGCAGAGAGCGGATAGCATTGAGACGAGTTCATATTGAGAAACTGTAACTGTCAAAATAAACGCGACTGCAGACTGATAATCTCTAATTCATAAACGAGATAATAAGACTTACGTTTGAAAGAAATTTAATTTTTTGAATATTTAAATATTATTAAAATAATTAAATAATAAAATCACTAAATCGTGTAAGATCTCCTAACTCAACAAAGTTAGGAAAACATCTCCAAATAATCTTCCTAGAATATACTAAATAAATTTTTTATCTAATAAAATTTTTTTCACTAAATTCACTTTTAAGAGTGAGAATCACACAAATACATATTTAAAATAGAAAATTCTAATTATTTATAATTTTTTAGAATTATTATTATTTTCATTCAATATAGTAATTTTGTATTTGTATTTAAGAGATAATAAATAACCAAAGAAATGTTGGTTTTGCACACCTATGTGGTACCCAAATAAACCCACCGACATGGCAAATGAGGTGTGGGGACCAAGCCTAGGGGGCATCTGTCACATCATTTGCAAAATTATATCAAGGCCACGACGAATAGGGTTGCAACAAAATTATCCTTCATATGTTCTCGATTTCTAAATCCTAATAACTCTTCGATCCCTATTTGTTATATTCTGAGATGGTGGAGATTAACGGTCCTACCGCAAGGGGCAATCCAATGAGCTTAGCTTCTTCGCCATCCCATTCACCCAAAGCGGGAGGCGTAATTGCCAAATCGAAGTAGTGGCGGAGCAGATTGTTATGTATAAAATGATTGCTTTGGTTGCATTGTTACGTATAGAACGACCATTTTCTTATGATTTGCACTTTTATATATGATTTATCTCTAATAATTACCATATGTGATTAGATTAATGAAATGTACAAATTATATGTTATGTGGATAAATTATAAAGATTGCAGTGGCTTGTAACTATTCTCAAGGCTCTGTGTACTTAGTTGTATTGGATTTAGGGTGGGATTGCTTTGTGGATTTCTTTGTAGAAAATACGAAGGGGAATCCTACTATTAAGAATGATTGTTGAGTTTGCTTGTTAATTCCATGATTTCTTTGTGGATTTAAATAAACATTGAAATTGTTGGGATCCTTTCTCTTGTGTTTCTCTATACTTCTTCTCTAATCTTGTTTTTATCTACACTTTGGAATGATGGACTCTATGATTAGTCTTGTGGTTTAATGTTTAACTCTAGGTTGCCTCTGTTCATTTGTTTAGTTGGTTGTCCATCTTGCTGAATGGGTTTACTCCTGTGCTTGACAATGTTGATGATGTCCTTTGTGAATGAATTTACTATGGTTTTTCATGGGTAATACCCTGTTATGGGTTGGATGGCCTATGGAGCATGGATTATTGGTTCCATATTTTATTTTGGAGAGCAACCGCAAGCTGCTTGGATGGCTCCTATAGGATCAAACAAAGCTTCAAGTCCCCTCTTAGCTTATATGATTTATCATCTTGTAATTGTTATTATTTAATTATATTTTGTGATTTGTACATAAAAGTTGATTTGGAGAGTTCATACTTGCTGGATAGATTAATGACCGAGATCCAAGAATGGAAGTGGTGCTGCTACTATTGTTGGCAAGCATGAAGGTTCTTGTTGTGTTTATCAAATTGTCAGTTTTAACTTACCGTTGCATTAAATGTATTAAGAGCTCATTAGCAATGAATAAATTAATAAGGTATTTCATTTGTTCATTCTTCCTATTATACATAAAGACTTAAAGTACAAACCCATCAATCTACATGTTTGACGCAAAAATTCTTGTCAATAGTCTGAAGACCCACCTTCCTAAACTTGTAGCCAAGGAACAAAGTGCTTTCATTCATGGCTAATACATTTGTGATAATTGCCTTTATAACGACCCATGATTTTATCTTGCTAAATTAGGCTTAACTAAGCTTTAGATTTGACATCATTAGGAGTTTAATAGTTAATTTTGGAGTTAATCTAAGCAAATATAATTTTTTGAAATATTTTAATATTGAATTAGCACACATAAATCTTCAAAGATTATTTAAACCTCAAACCTCAAATTCGACTACATATTTGAAATCCTCACATTAAAATATGCTAGGGGTGCACATTTCATAATCTTTGAACTTAAAATAATCAAAATATTTACAAAATACATTTTGAATTTTTATTTAAATCAATTTATTGAATTAAAATGAGTAAATCAAATTATTTAAATTCAGAAAATTAATTAAATCTAACGGTAGAGATTCAATATCCTGATCTGAACATGGAACAACGATTCGATTAAATTTGCGTTGCGATCTTGGATCGGACGGTAGGTGTTGATCCGCTGTACGATCGGATCCGGACCATCCAATCTGATCCTATATCTGATGGCTGGGATCACACCCTGACATGCTTTCATCCATGCATTAGACGCGAGTTCTTAGTGATGCCAGCAAACGCCGTGTCGCTGTCGCACATCTAATATTTACAAAGTCAAAGAGGAAAATGTTCCTCATTGTCTTCTATCTCTATTAGGGATAAATGGAACCTATGATAAGCCTGAGGAGGTCCTCAATTTCTCCCTCAAAGTTCTACCAGCACATCCCCTCTCAGGTGAATGGTACCACCTTGCCCTCTCTTCTTTTCTTGCAATTCTTATTTTGAAATGTTATTTTACATATGTATCTTCCACTTTGAATCATCAATTCATCCAAAATAAGTCAATTTCATAATCAATTGAACACCACATGAACCGTGATGAACAATAACATTGCCAAAAAAATTTACTCCTTCATTCTGATTGCTAATCAAGGGGCTTTTGGTGCATATTGACGCACTTGACGAGAAGAGTCCAACGGCGATCGAATCGCGGTGAATGGAGACCAGACATTGGTGAAATCCGCTTTTGAAATTGACGTGTCACAGAACTTTGAACGGCCAAATTAGAATCAATTCGATCTTGTTTTCACCTAAATCCTTTTTTAAACTCCATTTCATATGTTTAATTATAGTTTTGAATCAAAATTATGGCTTAAGCTAGCCGATTTTGCACTTGATAAGGTCTTAATGAACAGTAATGAACAATAGAAAAAAAAAGGGTTCCAATCACCAGCATCCATTGAAGGGGCTTTTAATGCTAGTCGACAAGTCATTGAATAGGGATCACACCTGTAACAACCCAAACTCTTAAGCACCAAAGTATTGCCTTCTTTGATCTGAAATAGCTCATTATTTTTTCCTCTGAATATAATTTCTTAGTAGGTCATCCATCATGGGAGTGCTCCTACCTGAGCACGCTTAACTTTAGAGTTCTTATCAAAAATTCCACCGTAATCTAAAAAGTCGTCTCGATGTTTAGAAGTTTCATATAATATTACTTAAGTGGGTCCTTACAATCTCTCCAATTTAAGTAACTGACGTCACCGTTAGTATCCATACACAAATCCAATAACCATCCATTGGGTAGATAGGACTATAGGTGGCCCCTACAGGCTTAAGAGGTACCCACGGCTATGTAGCACCTTAACCATCATAGGTTCAAGAGACTGCTCACGTGAAGTGGTACTTTGCCCTGTATGATACATAGCCCCTATCTGACACTATATGACATGTTCTGATACAATTTGTAATAGTCTAAATTGTTAAGCACCAAGGTAATGTCTACTTTAGCCTTAAATACTTCATAATTTTGCCCTCATAAAATAACTTCCTAGCAGTCACTCATCATTAGAGTGCTCCCACCCGAGCACACTTAATTTTAGAGTTCTTATCAAGAATTCCACCATTATCTGAAAAGACATATCAATGTTTAAGAGTTTAACTTAGTTCTACTTAAGTAGGTCTTTACATGCTGGTGGGTCGCGTCGCCTGAGGTCACCGGATAGCATCGGAATTCGCTGCATAAATTGAATCGTCTTTGCAGATCAATGGGAAAGATGAACAATAACGTACTATAGTGGTCCATTTACTATAACAAACTGGTTTGACCGAACCGTTAGTCGCCCTTAACTACCGTTAACCAATATTTGCGGAATATTTCCTTACCATAAGAATTTAGGCGGAATATGTCGACGACCATTAAATGGGAAGGAACATTCCTTGAAATATTCTAATTTTAATTAAATAATAAATTAATTACAAAAAATTCAAATTTAATTATATAAATATATTGAAAATTACAAATCCAAACAAATTCAAGTTATATGTCAAAAATACTCATAAATATGAGAATAATATTTTGGTAGGATAAAATTTAATTATCGATGAATATATTTAAAAGTTACATTTTTTCTTTAGAATATTGCACCTCGTTTAGCATGACAGGCTCAGATTTAAGCAAATAAGATGTTTATGGACTCCTGAGGATGTAAATGATCCAATGGCAACAAAATTGAGTAATTCTATCAGACAAAATTGTAATTGAATTTTAACCCTTGTCAAACCTAGCTTTACCTCGTAAAGCATGTTGGACTTTGTTTTAGTCAAACAATGTGTATGTAGAATTTGTAAGATTCATACAATTTAGATTTTGTGAAAGTGGAGTGTTTAGATGAATAAAAATATCAGGCACTAACTTTAGTGCCTCGTAAAGCATGTCAGAGTTCGAATTAGACAAATGAGATGTTTATGAACTCATCACATGAGGATTCTCAATTCATTACAATTGGTGAGTTTAGGCATTGTTGGCTTAAGTAGAACTTAGTTTGCCTTGTTAAGCGAGCCAAGATCTAGAAATATTGTTATTAATGTATCTATAAGTTTCAAGTAGCTCTAGGTTTTAAATTTTATAGGATTGACTAAATTGCCTTCAATTTTATAAAGTCAAATGAAATAATGTTGAAGAGTTAATTTACCATAGGTTCTTAAGTCAAGATTAAGATTCAAGATGGTGTCTTAATCTTAATCAAGCTTATGGAATAGGAGACTTGATAAGTCTTAATCTCATGACAATATAAGGATAGAATGGGGTTGCTTGATTAATGTGCTATACATGTATGACTTCCCTCTTCTTTGGATAGATTGAGCCCTATAATGTGTTCAAAATTTTTGTTTTGGAGTTTTGGCTAATGGTGAGCATCTCCCATGGATTCATGCAAGCGTAGTTTTGGTCATGGTTGCTCACTCTCCCATTATCTTTTCATTTTATGCTTCAATTTACTTTCACTTGTTATACAGGAGAAGATGTGTAGTGGGAGACCGATTGGTATGCAGCTTGATTGTAATGACCCTTCTATTTTCCACCTCCTGCATCCATTGCGGCAACAAGCGATGTGCTTGAGGAGTATGGAAGTTGAACATATCAAAATGTTAATCTTTCCAAGCCTCAAATTATATTCAGCAAAAGTCATCGATTCACTTGCATTCCTGACTTGCCTTGTTCCTAAAGATTTGCAGAAAGCAGAGAATCACATACTCGGGCATTGAAGTGTCAAAAAAGCCACCCAAGGTGCATAATTTCTCTAAATTATAAATAAGGCTTGAGATCGTGTTTACTCTTGGGGTACACGGGCTATTTCACTGGTAGACTGAGTTTGCCCCATAAATTCAATCATCACAACCACGATGTTGCACTCCCCAATTTCGGATTCATGCTTACTTGAAATTATGAAGATTATGAGAGGTTTCATTTAAGATGGGCTGAACTTTAAGAGCCTTCATTACATCAAGTGGAGCAGTATATGCCTCCCCAAAAAGTCTGGTAGGATTAAGATTAAAGACCTTAAATTTTGGAGGTGCACTCTCGTTGCTTGGCCAACCTTAAGTTTATCAAGAAAATGGGATATTCAGCTTGAATGATAGGGTTTTGATATGATTTCTTACTCACTTTTTGGCATTTTCCCAATATGGTGAATAAAAATTTTAGGAATCGAAGTAACCATAAGTTCATTAAAATAGTTTGTTCTTTGATTCGATTCGAAATAACCCCTCATAAAATGCATAAAAGATAAAATTGGTGGTAATCTTATCCCCAAGTTACTTGAAATATCATACTTTGTATATTACTTCTTTCCAAATTGAAAAATTATTACATACAATAAACATAAGTAAAGTAATCAGATTACAGTGTAATAAGATTATAATGTAATTAGATTTCACTGTAATCATATTATTTTACAGTATAAATTATGTATTCCGAACATCCCCAAAATTAAAAACAGAAAAAAAATTTCTTCGAATAACCGTCGATGTGTGCAAGTGCTAGCAGAGAGCCGGTTATCGCATCACACAACCTCCATTGGGCGACCCGTTGCCTTCTCCAAGCTTTGGCAACACTAACAGTGATGACAAAACAAGATATTTTTGGAATAAAAAAAATTGCGATTTTGGGAAATCTCTAGATATTATTTTGAAATTGCATTTCCATTACAAAATGCAAATTTTAATAATAATTCATAAAAAAAAAGCAATCTAAGTTTTAATGCTATTACTACTAGTGTTGTTAAGAGTGTCTTTAAACATGTTTCATTTGACGAGTTGCTTTTGAAGAAGCAATTATTTGGCAAATGCCATCACCATCTTCAAGTGCAATGCTTCAATATGATTGGGTGGGTCAAGATATTAGACAATATATACAATGCTTATCAAATGATTTACAAAAATCAGAAGCTCATTATACATATGAAGTCATTCTAAAAACAAATTTATAAATTCTTATTGATTTATACGTAAGAGTCTCAAAAAAATATTTTTTGTTTCCATATATTTTGACTATATAGTATTGTCAACATTATAGATCAATTTGAGTCATGATTATTGGATGTGTTTGATTTACTAAAAATAAACATCAAATTTTTTACAAAAGTTAAAACAAAGATTATTATGTCATTATTGCATGTTATAATTTGAAATCAGTGAAAACATAATATATAATCAAGATATGTGCATAAAAGTAATGTTTTTTTGTATAAGAGTTTTAATACATTTCTCAATTCATATCTCACTAACATATTTAAATATAATGATATACAAAATTATAATATTATTCTTTTATATAATTATCATCAGGTAATGCATTTTAAAATAAATTAATTTTTTCATTTTGTTCTCATTATCTTTTTTCTTATAATTTAAAAATAAACGTTGAGATATGTCTTATTAATAGTATAATTCTATTTTTTAACAGTACCTGATTTTCGTGTTTGACAGAAGAAATTCTGCAAAAGTTCAGGTGGACTGCTCTTCTTCGATCACAAGGCGGATCAAATCATCTCCGCCTTTAGGTCAAGAGACAAACCAACGTCGTCTCTATAGTAGCACCCAGCCGATCTCGAAGTCTTGCAAATTTTCTCGTCACACCTCTCCAGCTTGCAAGGTTTTTCGATACATTTGATTGTATTTACTCAAGTTGGATCTGTTTTCTGTCTCGAGGGAAGGATAAGATGAGGAGGGTTTTTGGTGCGAAAAAGAACCAGGAACCCCCTCCCACTCTTGGAGATGCCACTGATAGAGTAATTTTCTCTTTCCTTAGATATTGCCATTTAAGATGCTATATTTATGTGAATTTAGAAGCTTAGAGTGTTTCTTCTATAGTTTGGCGTTGGACGATTTTTTTCCATATTGCATGCTCTGAAGGATCCAAACCCAGGTTTCTTTTGCACCACTGAGCTGTTACCTGTTTCATTTATACCACAAATCTAAGATTTAAAAGTGGATAATTTTCAGCGGTATTATGATTGACAAATACAATACAACGCTTGTTATTTTTCCTTCCTTCCCATATTATAAAAATTTCTAATGAATAAGTCATATAATTAAAAGTTATTAGTGTCGTTTGATTGGAAGCAAGACTTAATACTATCAAGAAACGCATGACTAGTGAAATTTCATTTATTTCCTCAGTTTCTCATAGTTATGAGAGTCTTCAAGACATGTTAAAATGTTGCCTGGCTCAATTGCTTATTTATCCATTTAATTTTAAGCATGACCAATATAATAAACACTTGGTATATGGCATAATGAATTTACTAGAAGGCTACAGATTACTGCTGCAGCGACATGGCTGTAAGAAGCATATGTGGTATTACATTAACGACATAATGAGCAGTGGATTGACCATGACTCTAAAAGGGTTATTTTTATTTGGAACAATGTTTAAAATCATATATTTTAGAAACCGCAGCATGTGAAATCAATCCCATGAGCTATAGGCTGAATTCTGATGATAATAAATTTGCTTAATTTACCAAATAGTAATGTTCTTCTTGAATGTAACTTGAAGTTTATGGAGTCCTAGAAGGACTTATTGTTGTTTTCATATCTGAGCCGGGATAAAATGAACAACAAATGATAATCTTTGAAGTTGAATGCATGATGTAGAGGATGACCTGCCTAAACTTTTTGGATGAATTTTTTATTTTCTACAAAATTTAAATCATTACTATTAAAAATATTATGTAAAAATATAAAAAAATAAGATTTTGTTATTGAGAAATAATGAATTTACTTAAGCAACATGTTTAAATGCATCACCAAATGCTTTTAGATGTGTTTACTTGTGAGGTACATCTAATTGCACATATTTGTGCTCCAAGGGGCTCAAAGCACTGTACATGACCAATGGAGTTTTTTAAATTAAATGTGCATAAATGCATCTAAATGGAATATAATTGCTTTGTCCCTTGTGTTTAGAGCATAACGATATGTGCCACTGTGCTAGATAGGCGTACAATCCTAGATGTGCTTAGATGAACAAAACTTTATTTAATTTAGAGGAAGTTTTCTAAAATTGTTGGGAGAGTTTGAGATCTAGATATAGTCCCCACAACCCAATTTAAACAAAAATTAAGTTTGCATTTTGGTCTCTTGAAATTTATATGCATTCTTAGTCTTCAACAATTCATTGAAATTTTTTAATATTCAAAAGGAGTTTTGTAAAATGTTCCCGAATATTACACTACAAGATGTAATGTTGTGAATTTTTTTTCTTCAACTTAAACTCATCTTTGTGGGTTGTACAAGGTGATCTTGGTAGCTTCACTACTATGTCAAGCTTGGGAAGGACAGTTTGTGGAAGTCATCTATACTAGTTGTGGTGTAGCGAAGAAGTGTTTGTTTCTAATGGGTGCCCAACAAGCAGAAAAATTTCAAAAAGTAAACGTAGGATCAAGTGCGGTTGGACAATTTTAGAATTTTGGTTCGCTTGCTTTGAATTTTTATTTTTTCATATTTTCTGATTTTGTTTTTATATATATGAATTTATAGTATGAGTAGCAAAAGTATTTCAAAAGTAAACCTTTTTTATTCCTCTTAATTTGTGCCATCGGAACTCAACATGATTTGCGTTATTTGGAATACCATGGAGACCGAGCCAAAATATTCTAACTATAGATGTTGAGTTTTAATTCAGAGGGAATTTTAATGTTATACATGAAATTATTTGTTGTTTATAAGATTGTACTTTAGTTCCAATTTTGGGTTGTTGCGGCGTGTCATTAATAAATTTTGGCGATATTAAAAATGACTCCATATGAACATCATAACATAAAAACTATCATTTACGTCTTTTTGATTGCAAGTGCTCTTTTCTTAAATAAAATAACTAGCAATGGCCCCATGCTTTGGATAGGAATATAAACAGATTTCACTTTATTTAAAATATGATACCAAAATTTTGTGCAAACTGTACAACAATAATAATACAAAGCCTTAGTCTTATTAGGTGAGTTGGCTATGTGAATCCTTTATTTCCATTGTGCACAATCAAATAAAAACCTTAGTTCCAAATAATGAAGATAGTTTCAAATGGATTTTTCGCATGTCATTTTTTGGCTTTCCTCTTTCCATTTTAACAAGGCAAAATTCATGTACTCAATTTTCTATGAAGGGCAATTAATGATATACACTTAATATGCCTAAACCATCTAAGATGACATTCTTTAATCATGTTGACTATTGGAGCCACTCCAACCTTGCTACGATTGAATTCATTTCTCACTCTATCCTTTTGAATGTACCGCATATTCGCCTTAGCATGCTCTTCATTGTAATTTATTTAATTTATCAATAAGTTTCTTCCTTGTTAGCTAACATTCAACCTCATATAACTTAGCTGTTCGTATAGCTGCTCTATAAGTTTTTCTTTTATTAATTGATTGCACAACACTCCAAGAGCACATGCCCTTAAGATTGTGGCTCCTATTATGATAAAACTTATACTTCATATATTTTGTTAAATTTACTAGTACCAATTCCTTTAGATTCTAAAGTAGTTCTCACAACTTGAGTTTTACTTTAACTCCATTTCGAATCGTATCAATTAAGAAAATATCATTAGACAAGTCATCTTGTGATTGAACATATACTATATCCTCATTATACATATCTTTAATGATTTTAATATATACAAATTCTTTTTTTTTCTTAAAACTCTATAAAGAACTTCTCTTATCATAAGTTTTTTTAAGATCAATAAAGATTAAATGAAAATCTTCTCTTTTCTCAAAATATATTCAAAGTAGATCATGTGACACATTGTTCTAATTCCTTTTGGTAAATGCATGTCTTCCATGGTAGATTTACTTGGCACAAAAACAAATTAATTTTGTAAAATATGAGCATCCCTTCTTAATATGTATTTAATCATGCTCTCCCAATATTGTAATATATGACTTGTTATTTTAATTCCTTTATAATTTGCAATCTTGAGCAGCACTTTTATGCTTGTAAATATGCTTAACAATACTCATCCACTTATCTTACATCTTTAGTTTTAAAATAAAATAAAATGATTTTGTAAGCAAAAAAATCCTGTTTTTATCCAAATATTTTCACATATATTTTAGCTTTTTTACTTTTCATTTTTTTAAAAATATTCCAAAATTTATTCTTATTAACCTATTAAATAAAAGTGTAATTAATATTAATTCTATAACCATTAAAAGCACTCACATATTAATTGTATTAGTTCATCTTCATTAAAAGTTTAGTAAAATAATTTATTCATCTATATTAAATATCTCATTCTTAAATTTTTTTATCATCTTTGATACATTTTACTCGAGTCGAGCTCGTAGTTTTTAATATTTTAATTTGGCTAGCTAATTAATGTTTCTTTTTTTTAATTTATACAAATTTTTGATGCTGCAACCTTAGTGTATCAAATTGTTATTTTTCATTCATGATAAATTAAAACATAATTTTTTTCTTAATTTTTGATTGAATATCTTGTTTCCACTATTAAGTATTTTTACTACTATGCACTCTCTCTTTTTAATTCATTAAGTATATGCTAACTTTCTTTCAAATATAACTAATAATTATTTTCACATAAAGTTGGATTTACCTTCAAAATCTCACTGACTAACTCTTAAAACTTTATTTCTAAATATATTATATCAATTTTCTTAATACTTTATTATCTATATTTAATATATATTTAATAATTAAAATAGCTTTTCTTACTAATTTCACATTTAAATTAATAATTTAAGTTGAATTATCAAACAATCACTTTGGATAATCTTACAATACTTATGATATAAATGCTCTTTTTTAAAGTTAAAATAATCAATATCATTTTCAAAAATCTCATTTTACAAGTGATAATATTTTTTAATTTTTTCTTAAATAAATATTAGTAGCCATAAGATCATAGGTTAAAAATGAACTTCAAAATCGTTATTTATTCTTTTTTTATCTTTCTAAAATCAAAATTATCATGAATACTATTAAAATTTTTAGTTACTCTTTTAACATGTCCATTTAAATTTATTTTTATGAATAATATCTCATTTAAAGACATTTCTTGAATCAACTCCTTCAAAAATTTGCCAATTTTTTTATATCTGCATTTAATTTTAGTTAAACAATATAGACACTTATAATACTAAAAGTTATTTTATCACTTATAATTTTTTAGATAAAATTATCTATCATCTCTTAAATTCCACTATATTAATCCTTAAATTTTTATCCATGATTTTTGTTGTTTTCAATTTCATCTGCTTTATTTCTTGAAGATATTATATGTTTATCATTTTATTAATCGTAATGGTTACCAACTTTAAAAGCTTGAATGTGAGAGTGGAAATATTCCAATTATATATTATTGGAGAAAATTATCAAATTGGTCCCCTGATTCTTGCAAAATATTTAAAATAGTCTTTGACTTTTGTAAATATTTTTTTTGGGTCCTTTGACTTTTATTTAAGTGCTTTTTTTGATCCTGCTATTATATTTCCGTTAGGTCGTCCTTTCCATTTAAAAAATAAGGGTAAAGCCCCTCTCGCACTTCTTGTTCACATGGTCCTCAATGTTATGTCCTCAAGGTTTAAGCTTCTAATACAATTGAACTTATACTCCATATGATTTATTTTATATTTTCTAAGATAAAAACTTCTAGATTTTAAAGTAGTCGACCACAACTCAAATTTTGCTTTAACGCCATATCTAGTTTTATTAATTAATGGAATATCATCTGTAAGTAGCATGCACCAAGGAACCTCCTAGTAAGAACACCCATAATTAAAGTAAAAAGATAAGGGCTGAGAGCTGAGCTTTGATGTAATCCAATAGTAACAACAAAACTATTAGACAAGCCACCTTGCGATTGAACGTATGTTTTAATCCTACTATACATATTTCTAATAGCATCAAAATATGGAGCGCAAATTTTTTCTCTTCTAAGCTCTCTAAATAACTTCTCTTGGTATTTTCCTTAAGCCTTATTATGATCATTAAAAATAATTGAAGCTCTTTTTTTCTCTAAATTCTCTATCAAATCTCTAAGTTAATTTTGAGAAATACAAGTATCATATTGTAATCTGTATTCAATTACCCTTTTCTAAAATTTTAATGTATGACACGTTAAATTTTCTTCATTGATAATTTGCGCAATCTTGAGCATCGCCTTTATTATTGTAAATATGTTTAACAATACTCGTTTTTGACCCATCTAATATCTTTTTAATCTTCAAAATAACACTAAATAACTTGGTAAGCCAATAAATTGCTTTCTTACTCAAATATTATCATACATTGATAGGAATGTCATTCGATCCTACTATTTTTTTGCTTTTCATTCTCTTTAAGGCATTCCAAATCTCAATTTTACACATCGAATAAAAGCGTAATTGAGACTATTTTTATAATAATTAAATATTTATATTGATTGTATTTCTACAATTTTTATTAACAAATTTAGTAAAATATTTCATTCATCTTTGTTGAATATCTACATTCTTAAAAAGAATTTTTTTATCATCATTTTTGATATATTTAAGATGTGTCAAATCTTTGATTTTTAATCTCTTAATTTGGTTAGCTTTTAAAAGTGTCTCTTAACAATTTCTAATTTATTATGTAAATTCTCGAATGCTTTACTCTGAGCATCACGAACTACAATTTTTTGGATTCATGATAAGCTAGCTTACATTTCTTCCAATTCTTCTCAGTCTTACATTTAATTTATTATTTATAGCACATTTTTTATCTTTAATTAATTTGAATATCTTGTTTCTACCATTTTTCATCTTCATTATTGGGTACCCTCCCTTTTGATTCACCAATTAAATTCTTTACTGCACTGCGAATACAACAAACAACCAAATTGCTCATAAGGTTGGGTTCATTCTCAAAATCTTATTATCCAAGTTATAAAGTTTCACTCCTAAAAATAATATTTACCCTTCTTGAGATTCTACAATCTAGTTTTTAAATATTTTAGATTTAATATTACTTTTTTTGTACTTTATTTTGAATCCAAAACCATTAAATAATTTAGGGTTGTCAAATAATTACTTGGGACAATTTTACAGTCAGTACAAAATAAATGATATCTTTTTCTTAAGAGAAATAATTGATCAGAATTTTTGAAACCCCACTTTTATAATTGATAGTATGTACATCACTCATACCCAATTTAAGTGCATGAAGATATAGTATATGAATTTTAATCTCAATCTACATGATAAAAACAGGATAATAGTAAATGTTAAAATGCTCATAATTCTTCCCATGGGAAAATTTTAGCAGGCGCCTCATGTGGTTTACAATCTAGAAATTCAATTAGGAATGAAATAAATCATTCAGCATTTTTGTCATCAGCGGAACCCAAGACAGCAGAAGACACTTAGTGATGGTAGTTTGATTGCAACAATGCAAAAAAAAAACTAAATTAAGTTGATAGAAACAAAGTGTGAGATTTAGTATCAAGATCCATTGTTTAAAGTGGAATTGGAACAATGCGGTTCTTGAAGAATTAAATGAATGATGAGGGTGTGGTTAGTTGAAAAGGATAGATTTATGATTAAAGGCTTTTATTGAAATAAAAGTATAAATTTTGAAGAGGCTTTTGTATAGAAGATATTAGATTGTTACTTGCATTTGCATCACATCAAAATTTCAAACTATTCCAAATGGATATAAAAAATGCATTTTTAAATGGGCATATACATGAGATGTCTATGTTGAACATTCTCACATGTTTGAAAAAGGCACTTTATGGTTCGAAGTGTCTAGTGGTGGTACGATTGGTTAAGCACATCTCACAACTATTGTTTTACAAAAGGGTCAATAGGCACAATCTTGTTCATTAGTAAAATCCAACTGATTTTATACTTTAATTATATGTAGCTGACATCTTGTGATTCAATCAATATTGTATACAAGAAAGTTTCTTCAATCCACAAAGAATTTGAAATGTGCACGAGGGAATTAAATTTTCTGTTGCAACTCCAAATCAAATTAGATGAACAGAACACTTCTTATTAATAAACCAAATACACTAGGTATCTTCTTAAGAGTTTAAGTTAAATTCTTATAAACCCTTAGATGCTTTTAGAAGATATTACCAAATTAGATAGTCTTAAATAGCAAGCTCATAGACAAAAAATTTTATTGCAATATTATAGGATCCTTACTTTATCTAACCACAAGTAGATCATATATTATGTTCATTGTTTGTTTGTGTTCTAGATTCTAATCTAATCCCAAAGAAACCTATTCAGCTGCTGTTAAAAGGATCTTTGATATCTTAATGGTATCCAAATCTTAGGTCTTTGGTATCAACACAACACACCATCATTTGATTTAATAAGATTTTCAATCTTGAGCTCTGTAGATTCAAGTCAATAGGAAAAGGACATATTTCACTTGTTAATTTTTAGCAATGCACTTATGTCGTGGTCTAGTAGAAATCAAAATTCGATGCTGAAGTCTTATAATAAAGTAAAAAATTCTAGATTTTGGTGTAAAGTTAAAATTTTTTCTAATTAAGTGATAATATTAGTGTAATAAGCAAAATATATGGATTTTAAGCATTATTTTATTTGAGATAATATAAATTAAAGAGATGCCAAATTAGAAGAGAAAATTATCAAAATAGTATATTGAGTATTGCAAAATGTTCAAATTAGTCCTTAATTCTTGTAAATTTTTTTTTTAGTCTCTTGATTTTTATTTAAGTACTTTTTTGGTCCTTGCAGTTAACTCTTTCCCCCCTTCCGTTAATTTTGTGTTTTTCAATCGGAATCGACCATTGAGATGGTTGGAAAAACACAAATTTAATGGAAGGGGGACGTGGAGTTAACGACAAGGACAAAAAAGGCACTTTAATAAAAATTAATAGGCAAAAAAATATTTTACAAGAGTAAATAACTATTTTGAACATTTTGCAAGAGTTAAAGGACCTTTTTTTATAACTTTTTCCAAATTAGAATTTATTAGCATCGAGCATCAGTTAGCTTAAAACTGTCGCCCCTTGATAGATTTAAAAAACTTGGATTATTTATTATTCTTAAGATAGTAAACTTCATTTAGCATGTTTTTTATATTTCTAAGGTTTATCGGCGAAATGGACATATCACGCTCAAACACATTGCTTATGCACCCATCTACATCTTAGATCGAGAGGAATGTCTGCCTTTCTGCCCACATGTGTCTAGCAAACACGATGCTTAGGCAGCGGGTTGGTAAACAGGCTTAACGTGCCTCTAGACGTCTATGTAAATGCGAAACTTTGTATATATGTGCTAGTACGCATTTGGACGCGTCAATAAGATGCAATCAATGATTGCAAGACAAACATGGTATATGCCTTCACTGTTTACACGCATTGACGTATTTATAACACAACCTGATGTGATTTGCTGCCTCCATGAAAACACCTTTTGAAACCTTGATTTTTACCAAATTATCTGAACTTAAGCTATTCATAGACTAGAACTTATCTTTAAGTTATTTCTCAATATCTCTTATGGTTTTCAAGCTGCTCTCTAAGACTACGATGGCTTTCAATGATTCTTTAGATTCATTAGGACGGTTATCATGCCACCTGAATTCATGTTTGTGGATAAATGATTCGTAAAACAGGACATCAAAGAAGCTTACAATGGCATTTATACCATTGGTCACAATAACTACCATCACATTTCTAATAATTTCTCTTATAATGCGCTCTCTATTTTTTATTCATCCGCCTCCGCAGTTCTCAAACTTATATAGTTTACTCATCACTATTCCCTATCAGCCGTTTACAAATTTTACTTCTATCTCTAGTCCATGACTAATCATTTAGGCACATTTTCTCGCCCAATAAAAAAAATGTGCTAGTACGCATTTTGGCGCGCCAATAAGATGCAATCATTGATTGTAAGACAAACGTGGTATATGCCTTCACTGTTTACTAGTCTTGACGTGTTAAAGCACAATCTGATGTGATTTGCTGCCCCCATGAAAACACATTTTTAAACCTTGATTTTTACTAAATTCTCTGAACTTAAGCTATTTATAGCCTAGAACTCATTCTTAAGTTTTTTTCTCAATGTCTCTATGGTTTTCAAGCTGCTCTCTAAGACTACGAAGACTTTCAACGATTCTTTCAATTCATTGGAACTGTTATCATGCCACCATGAATTCATGTTTGTGGATGAATGATTTATAAAACAGGACACCTGAGAAGCTTACAATGTCATTTATGACATTGGTCACAATAAACTACCATCACTTTTCTAATAATTTCTCTTATAGTGTGCTTTCTTTTCTTTACGCATTCGCCTCCGCCGTTCTCAAACTTTTATAGCGTACTCATCACAATTCTTTATCAGCCGTTCACAACTTTTACTTCAATCTCTATTTCATGGCTAATCATTTAGCATAATGAAAAATGTGTGCTAATACGCATTAGAACAAGTCAATAACTGTAAGACAAACTTGGTATATGCCTTCACCCTTTACATGTCTTGATGTGTTTATAACACAACCTGATGTGATTTGCTGATCCCATGAAAACACATTTTGAAACCTTGATTTTTACCAAATTATCTGAACTTAAGCTATTTATAGCCTAGAATTAATCTTTAAGTTTTATTCTCAATGTCACCTATGGTTTTCAAGCTGCTCTCTAAGACTATGAAGGCTTTCAACGATTATTTCAATTCATTAGAACGGTGCCTAGAATTAATCTTTAAGTTTTTTTCTCAATGTCACCTATGGTTCTCAAGCTGCTCTCTAAGACTACGAAGGCTTTCAACGATTATTTCAATTCATTAGAACGGTTATCTTGTCACCATGAATTCATGTTTGTGGCTAAAAGATTCATAAAAGAGGGCACCCAAGAAGCGTACAATGCCATTTATGACATTGGTAAATAACTACCATCACATTTCTAATAATTTATCTTTTCATGTGCTCTCTTTTCTTTATTCATCAGCCTACGGTGTTCTCAAACTTATTTAGCTTACTCACCACTATTCTATATCAGCTGTTCACAAATTTTACTTCAATCTCTATTTCATAGCTCTAATCATTTAACCACATATTTTTTACCACTATCAAAAAAATTTTTATTATCGCAGATGATCTTTACAACTATCTCAATTTTTCCAACACGAAAGTTCAACCATATGAGGAGCTCAAAACTTATTATGGTTGGGTAGTGAAATTGGGATATGTTCAACACTTTAGATTCTTCTTACAAAATCCTTGTCCACTTTCTTAACCATAGAGATTGAGCCATTCCACCTCTCCTCTTGAATACCCTTTTACAAACACTTGGAGACAAAACCAATGATCGGCCTTTTCTTTACTCTAAATACGTATCATGTTTATAAGGATGATAGGTTGGTTACCACTTCATCTCCAACTTAATCATTCTTCACCACCTCTACAAGCTATCAATTATTTTAAGTTCCAAGAATAAGAATCGTTATAATGAAGTTTTTCGTTATATTTTTGTTCAAAAGTACGGCACTGTGTTAACTGAACATCTGGTATTACTTGCTCCTTTTAGCGAATCTACTTTTGTATTTCTTTACTGCTTTTAATTGAAGAAGGTTCTACTCATGCCCAAGAAGAAGAGGAGGCTTCCGCTCCTATTTTTACTAGACATTCAAGAGTGAGAACTAGTACGAGGCCTTGCTGTCCTTGTTAGCATCAAACTTTTATGACTCTATGATGACTTTACTTTTCGTACTGAATATAATTTTAGATGGGATACTAGGGACAACTTTGTTACTTTTGAGCACAAAATAAAATCATGATGTATTATGGATCGATTTACCGGTCTCATCTTCATTATATGTCTTATGACATTCAAGTTCCTAATTAGCATGATAGCTTTTTTTTTAATTCCTTTTGGCTTTTGATAAAAAGGATTATCTTTATTGAAAGAGTTTATTTTTATTTTTATTTAGAATGCTATTTTTTTTAATTTTATGTAGCAGCTCTTCTCTATTTAATTCCTGACATTTTTTTTCCATAAATTTTGTGCAATATTTTAATTACATCTACATTAGGAGTTTATTTTCTTATCAAAGTTAAAATTTATGTGTTTTGTCATCCTCAATAAAAGGTGGAAATAGTTGATATCATGAGCTAAGCTTTGATTGTAGCAAATTGACAATTTTGTGAGTATTAATATTCTCGAGTGTGACTTGAAGATCCAGGAACCTGCAAGATTAAATATCATCCTCAAATTTGTGGCAGGACAAAAATAGAAAACAGTTTATAATGTGTGAAGAAAAATTTGACAAACAGGAAGATATCATGCTCAGGATCTTTTTTGGATGAAAATTTTTTATATATGTAATTAATACTGAAATGCTTTGCAAATATATAAAATATCATGTGTTATTATTGAGCATTGAACTTGGCATTGAAGGTGTGTCTAAGCTCACACAAACTGTGACCGCCAACAATTGCATTAAGGTAAACTCTACAGGATTTAAAAATTAAGGCATGTCTAGGCGTGTATGCCCATTTGGCACAGTAGCCATTGTGCGCTAACCATGTGATGCACAATAGCTATAACAACCATCACTTTATTGTCTAGCTGCGTCTAGCACCAAAAACTTTATTTAGATTGAATTTTCTTGAGTCCATACAGTTCTAAGGTATATTTATAGCCCTCCCCACATTTCATTTCTAACAACAAATGGTTTCAGAAGAGGATTGACAAACAAAACCGTATTCCTTAAGAAAGTTCAAATCATTTTTTTTATAGTTCAAATATACATAGGTGAGGACATCTTGCTTGGTTCAATTTACTGTATTGCATGTACAAAATTTTCTTTTTCATGTGCAAGGAGTTTGAAATGAATAGATGGCACTTTCCTCTCACAAAGCAAATACACTAAGGATCTCTTTAAGGGATTTAAGTTAGACTTTTGTAATTCTACTATTGTAATTTATATTATGCTAGATTATATTTTATTTGTTAAATAATAAATCTTTTATTCAAGCATCTATGATAAATTAGCTATGTTTACTTGGATATTGTGCTATTTGGGATTATTAAAATGATGTTACTTGCTCTGCAAAAGAGATTTTTGTAAATATGTAACTCTTGATTCATTTGTAGTTGTGTATAAACTTTATATTAATCACAATACAAAGTCAATAAATTCAAGGCTTTGCAAAAAAAGGTGTAGGAAAAAAAAATTGTTCTTTGTAAACTTGAGATGCACAATAGGGGATGGAGCATACTATTTAAAGAGAAAAAGTAAGTTACCATTATCCTGACTGATGTGGTTGCAAATTGGAAATTGAGCAGGTCTCTATACTGCAATCAAGCCTTCATAAATGTCTTCTGAAAGATAGCCTTGTAACGACCCAATGTCGTTACTTTGCAAGTTAGGTCAAAATCCAGTCTCTAACATCAGGATCCCGGGGAATTTTGAGTTAGGGCAAACAAAAATACCTTTAAATGAGAATAAATTTTAGATCAAAGTGCCCTAATTTGGGAGAAATTCGGATAACGAAAACTCCCTCTTTATTCTTCTGAACATTTTAAATTTAATAAATTAAGAACATCGAAATTCATGTCCAAATTCATCGATTTTTATGTCATTATGTTAAGAACATTATTTAAAAGTTGCTCATGAAGTTTCATCAATTTTGGATCGTCGGTTCGACCTAAATTAATTTTAAAAGTTTAAAATTTCAGAAATTAATTAAAAATAAAATATTTGTTAGAATTGAAATTTTTTGGCGCGAGGGTGTTCATTATATCATAGCACACCTCGACGTCAAGTTTCGTTGTATTTGGATGCTAAACGGCAGAAAAATACGAAAAATTTAACTTTAAGTAAATTTTAGTTTTTTCCTTGAGAATTCTCCCCCCGGGAGGGCGAAAAGTTATGCCTGTTCGGCGCCAGGAGGGTCCCACCCTGGGCCAACCCTCCTTTTCCCTATTCTTCTATTTAAACCCCCCCACTTCCTCCCCACACACGAGCTAGCCCCCTCCCCCAGGCAGCCGCCAGCCCCGGCAACCACCCCTAGCCCCGACCACCCCGGCAGCCATCCCGGCCACCCTTTCGAACCCTCCAAACCAGCCAGCCCCCTCTCCGACCTTCCCACTTCGGCAACCCCTCCGACTTCCCTCAATCATGTTCGGCCTCTCTTTTTTTTGCGGCGGCGACTCTAACCAAGCTAAAAGGAGGTAGAAATGAGGAGATTTTATTATTATATATTTCTTTTTATATACGTAATATTTCATTAGTATGAAAATAAATATGATAAAGTTAGTCATTCACATTATTATTGTTATCGTTAATAAATAATGATAACAGTACGAGTATTATAAAATGACTACTATCTCTATTTTTGTCAATTTCAATTCAGTCATTTTCATTCCGTCTTCTCTTTCGTACATTATTATTATCATTATTATTAAATAATGATAGTAATAACACTATGATAAATATTACTGCTATCGCAGTAACTTAAAAATTGGACTTTAATCATAACAAAAAAATGAAAGAAGGATATAATCGAAGTGAAGATAAAAATTTCTCCTAAAATATTGGATTAAAAAGTTAATTTAAAATATCTAAATTTAAATGTAGATCTAAAATTAAATTGTCAAACTTTGGATCTTAAAGAACAAAGGTTCCCAGTACATTACATATATTACTTTTTATACTTTACTGTTGCTTAGCTTCGCTTCTTCGCTTTGAGCCAAAATTTATATTGAAGCTTGGTTGGTTGTTCGGAACCAATGTAACATTCGTATGTTGCTGGAAAAATGACATCAGTAACATTCGTGGGTTACTGGAAAATAATATCAGTAACATTAATGCTTGGTTGGTTGTTAGAAACCAACATCCTTTTCATTCGTAGGTTGCTGGAAATATCAGCAATATTCGTGGGTTACTGAAAAATGATATCAGCAATATTCGTGATGGGTTACTAGAGAAAATGACATTAGTAACTTACATTTTGTGATAACATTTGTTGTAGAAAATTTTTATTTCTTTTGCGCTATTTACTTATTCTTCATGCATTTTATTACATCCTCATATTTGCTAATCGCATTTCTGCTTTTATAAAAATATAATATATTTTGTCTACTATGGTACTTGAGTATTCTCTAATTACTGGAAATTCCAATCCCGGTATTATTTTTGAACAATACCAGGTCAGGTACTTTTGGGGGAGCTTGAAGAAGAACTTTAAAACTTAAATTATCAATTGGCCGTTGGATCTGCGACACTACTTTAACTTTTATTTATTTATTTATTTTTTCTTTATTTTTAAAAGGTTGAACAATATTCGTAATGTACGAAGAAGATTTTTGTAATATGTAATTTTGAAATGAATGAGAAATATCTTTGGCTTTTGTATGTGTATTTCTTTTTCTCTCAAATTGCTCAATATGATCTTGCGGTATGGGAACACCTGAATGTTAGGCCATCACAAGCTTCTTGTATGATATTGTGAGAATAATATAAATGACTCGAACCAATTTTTATTCATCCCTTATACAGTATTGAATATTTTATGAGTTTACATTTTTATATAAAACTATGTCTCTATAATTAATATCTTAAGATCATACCTAAGAATGCCTTGATTAAAGCCATGGCTGCATGGAATTACATTGGCATTGGAGTGGTTTTGAATTCAGATTCAAGAAGGATTGGCTCAAGTTATGGATGTAATTTGTGGAAGAAACAAAGAAAGTAATGCAAAGATCATTGAATCCATAATGTTCAAATGTTCAGCCTCTATGCTATAGTGGGCTTTACACTTTGCTTGAGACGTTTATATTTTGACTTGCATATATTTATTAAAAGTTTATTATTAGTTATTTTAAAATAGAGATAACAAATCCCTAAAAAAATTTCTAAGGTTGAGGATTAACTACATCTAAAGTATAAAATATGCCAAGATTCCTGGAACTATGAATAAAGACTCCTAGAAATACTTATTTGTACTCTCCTCCTTGATTTAGTTTAGATTGAACGATCTAGTCGGTCCATCAAGGTGCAAATAAAATGTGTTGTAGATAAGCCATGCTTGAACAAGTTTGAGTAAGATCAAGGCTAAGCAAGGTTCATCATACAATTGGGCAGGCTGTCCGTTGAACTTTGCTTGAGTTATTTGGTGCTGCTTGAATGATAGAGAAACTACATCAATATTTGTCTAGCGAAGACATTACTAATGACTTCATTGATTAAGGTAAACAATGTTGATGATTTAGGGGCAATATCATAGTTGCTAAATGTTAAGTGCTGTTGGTGAGCAATGATGGTGAAACCTGTAACTGATGACTATCACGTAGATTCGATAGATAATAGGATTACTACAATGAATCAAATAGCCATTTTGGTTTTTCGAACCACAACAAAATCTACAAGTAATGAGTGTCATGGTCTTTTTTTTGTTGGTGAGTTGTCAAATCTTTCTAGTATTTCTCAAGTGAAAAAGCTACACTTCAAATCTTTTTTGCCGTGGAATCCCACTTTAAGGCTTACTTGATTCTTTTACATAATCATCAACTGGCACCGCTTAAGCTTGTGCAACTTATACATCATCCTTTGAGTAAATTCATTGTTTTCATCAATACAATAAATGGGGGGTTATTTGGTTCAAGCATAGCTTTGCTTAATTTTGATTGGCTAAACACGGTAAGACTCCTAAGCTCGTTAAGCTTTTGGTTGCTTACAAAAATACGTTTAAATTATTTTCAGCTGAACTTGATTTGTATATTGGCTTAAATTTGATATAACTAAAGCTTGATTTTATATTAATATGTATGAATAATCATAAAATTTAAATATTATTGACTGTTATAATTTATTATTATTATACTTTTCGTAAAATAAATAGTATTAGTTAATTTAAGCATTACAAACATAGCATATATATTTTGGCAATTAATATATATATATAATATTAATTAATGTTTTTGTATTATATCATTAATGGAATTATGTTATACTATACTAATAAGAATTTTATTTAGAGAAACTTATATAATATATAATACATTATGATTAATTCTAGGGATGACATATTTTTTGTAAATTTCTGTTTTGAAAATTGGTCATCCGTCATTACAATACTTTTTATTGGTTGTAAAATCCATAACGATAGCATTGTTGGAACTTCTTTTATCAACTAGTTGCCATGTGGGCCAACCGATTTCCCCCCACATAGGGTTATTATTTTTTTTTTGCTAAGTCTAAGAGCAAGCTTAAACTTGGGTGTGGTGGGGTTGCTAATTCGTAGTTTTAATGCTTTTAAACGAACAATGAGCTTAAGCTTGACGCTTGTGCTGGGCATATAAATGGAGCATATGGTTTTTAGCTTAGCTGCTAAGCTAAATGCTATCAAACAGCTCCATGGTTGTTGGTTGTAAATTGAAGAATGAGATAGCTCCAACATTTGATCCATCTTCGGCTTGGATTGAGCTTAAGTCCAAATTAATGAGTAGATTAATGTGCCAAGTTCATCTCCAATAGAAGTAGAATTGAGCCAAGCCTTGATCATGTTATATTAGTTTAAAATTCAAATGAATGTACATGCACTCATTTTTGAATGCATATGTACTTGTATATATGTATGCATTTAATTTAAATTCATGTATACATGTTGTCAACAAATTGCCTTTGTGGAACAAGACCACCAGCTTGATGAAGTTACGGTTCACACCATAATCGACTCTTGCGGATCAAATCTTTCAGCAAGGTAAAGCTTCTGCTCTTCTGAAACAACCCTTTGGGCCTAATCATATGGAGCATCTTTGGACTGATTCGAGATGTCATATGATTTCAGACCTTAATAACTATAAAACTTAGCTACATACATAGCTACTATTAGCCATCCAATTGATACATGCTTCAAGCTACAACCATAGCTTAAGACTCCTTGATTGCAAATTGCCTTTGTGGAGCAAAACCACCAGCATGATGAAGTTACGGTTCATTCACCACAATCAACCCTTGCGGATCAAATCTCCCAGCAAGGTAAAGTTTTTACTCTTCTGTAACGACCGTTTGGGCCTAATCATATGGATAATCTTTGGACTGATTCGAGATGCTATATGAATTGAAACCACAATAACTATAAAATAAACACATCATGTTTATTTAGTTTAGATGAAAGCTTTTTTGGTTAGAGCATGAATTTAACTCGTAGATTCATCCCTCATTATGTGTTTTCTAAAAGGTGAGGATGCCCAAAGTATTTAGTGTCAGCCTCATTGAAGCCTTTTCTAATATTAGTTTGCATTATCAATGAATTTTTATTTTGTTATATATATATATATATAAAGAGAGAGAGAGAGAGAGAGAGCAGGAGAGGTAGAAACAGTTATTTTTGTGAACTTTTTATTGTGTACATTCTTTACCATCTATCTCAATAGATGGATGAATAAGATATAATGCAAAAGCGAAAATTTTTAAATACAAAAGTGCTTTTTGACTTTGTTTCATCATCAGTCTGAGTGGATGGTGATAGATATGAAAGGAGAACTATTTTAATCAATAAAAATATTGTATATATATATATATATTCACCGACATAGGGCCCGAGTGTGATGGCTTGCTGGTTGAACGCAGCCGACCCTTACCTAGGGACTTGTTTTGATCCCACTTATGAGCCTATTTCGTTCGATGAAGTTCCGTCATTGGGTTCAGTGAGTATTTCTCCGGTTGGTGATGATATGCAGCTGGTTGTCTTTGACTTAGTTCATCATTTATCGGAGGCTGATTTTTGCGTAGAACGGAATGCTAACACCTCGTTAGGGGATTTCATTGTGGGCTTGAGATTTATTCGAATCATTCTCAGAAAGTGTGGCCTAGTTGTTTTGAAAATTTCAAGGGCAATAGACATAATTGAGATGATCGAGGTGGATGACTCAAATTGAGGAAACTCAAACTATTTAGATATGCAGAATCCAAAAATAGACATGATGGTAGCATAATTTGGATATGCAGAATGTAAAAATGACAATTTTACCATTTTAAAAATTAAATATTTTTCTTTAATTACTTTGATTTAAATTTCTTCTAAATTAACTGGAAAAAATTCAATAATAGAAAAACTCCCAAATTTTTTTAAAAATTATTTCTAACAGTCTTTTAATTTTATTTTACCAACTTAATTAGTAATTTACTAAATCTTAATTAGAAGATTAATAAAAAAGTTATTTTATTTAAAACTAAGGATTTTACACGTCTTCCGATCCTCTCGTCCCAAGGCTGTGCTCGGACGAGGATTTCTTTGATCGATGATGTCCTGGAGCCAGTTTAGATGAATCAGATTTTCTTTCGCTTCTTCACTGAAAAGCGGTGGAATCTTCAGCACCTTTATTCTTTCTAGAAGCTCTAAACACTTCTTCTCGGGGAGAGCTAACTGGGATTAAATTTACTGAGTATATACGAGGTAAATCTGCACTCCTACTTTCTAATGATGAAATTCAAAGTCCGGTAAATCCTTTAGCATACTTGCTTGTGGGAAAATTTGCCAATGGGAAACTATCAATGGTACCATTTGCAAGTTTTTCATAGTCTAGGATTATCGGGAACATACAATGCATGGTTAGTCGATGTTTGTCATATCCTTATTAAATTATCAAATGAAGCATATTACACTAGATCATTTGCAAGAGGTTCATATTTCATAGAAAAAATGGACGACGTTCTTTGACCAAAAGAGTGAACCTCCTATTGTCTTCGTTTGGATAAACTTTCCTCTTCTTAAGATTCATTTGATGACACATCTAATCTTGTTTGCCTTGGGGTCTTATTTTGGCAAGCTACTTAGTCAATTTCGCTATTGCCAACCTTCTTCATTCATCGGTCGCGTTAGATTTGGTCGAATTGAACCTCTTTGAAGGTTGAGTCATAAATTGTGATTGGAAATGAGAACAAATACATACAAGAATGCACCTTTGAGAACAAGGCATTGTATTGTTCTTATTGTTGGACTAGCTGGCATGAAGTGGCAAATTGTTATCATCTCCATCCACATCTCAAAATAAACTTAAAGCAAATGAATCTTCCTCCCTTAAAACTACAAAATAAGACGCAATTGGTATACATGCCAAAGAAAGATGCTAACATTGGGGTGGAAGACGTTCTTGGTGCTATCGAGGATGTTGAAGAGAATGAGTCTTTGTGTTTGGAGGTAATTTCTCCAATGGGTACTCATTTGATTGCGATTGAAGGGGTTAAAAATGTGGTTATCTATGTTGAATTTTTACACTCAGGAAATGTGTGGTTGATTACACTTTCTGTTGGAGATGGGCATGCTAGGTTGGGTACAGATCCTACGGATGCAGTGACAAAGGACTTGGATGCCATCCTTGATGTCCCGGGTGAGGAGTAGTTGGAAAAAATTGGGGGCAGCAGGCGGATGCTCCAGTTTCTGGATTAGTTGATGCTGTTGAGGAATGTTTTCCGTGTAGGGATTGCATGGGGATTGTCACTATTTCTCACCCGATATTGGGAAAATGCACCTTTTGCGGGTGGTGTTGTCATGGCGTAGGAGGAGGAGGTGCTAGATGTTGGCCATTCGAACCCCGCACTATTCCATGGCAAGAGAAGACAATGGCAGTGTATGACAAATTTTCTTCAGATTGTCTTAAAAACAAGCTGAAAACAATTCAATATCTTTAGAAGATGCAACTTGAAATGGACGGTGCCTTGGATGAGATAGTGGTATTCCATTCGTGTGTTGTTGCATGGGCCAATAAAGCGGAGTTGGAATTGATGGGTGCATAAACAACTGTGCTTAAAAGTACGGTTACTGAAATTATTGAAGTTTTGAGGGTGTGAGCTTTGTCCTTAAATAAGGAGAATTTGGCCCTCAATCCTCTCGTCGAGGAATACACTCCATTATCTAAGGTGGGGGCTTTTAAACCCGATGAGGTTTCTAGTAATGAAAAGGAGGATTCTTCATTGTCATATTATGATTTTGATGGAATTAAATGTACCATTTAAAAAAAGAAGGAAAAAATAAAAAGCAATCCAAGAAATGATCAATATCCAGATATTACTTCAGGAAAAGGAAAGACCATTGAAAATTTTTTAATGTTCCTATAGCTCGTGCGGAGCTGCATATATTGCTTTATTTACATCGTGAGCTTTGGTACATAAATCTCCTATGCGAAATTTTCAAAGTGGTTTGGTGGCTGTTTTACATTTCTTTCATTTTTCTTTTATTTCGTTTATTGAATTTTTGCTTTTATTAAGGAAATAAAAATATTCTTTTAAAATGTAATTTAGTTTCTTTGCCAAACTTTTTCCACCTTGAAAATAACAGCACCGTTGTTTTTTTATTTAAACTTGCATCAGATAAACAAAAGAGGAGAAACAGTTGATGAAAAGGTAAAGAAGCTTGACTCTGAGCTGGCTAGATACAAAGAGCAGATTAAGAAAACAAGACCAGGTCCGGCTCAAGAAGCTCTTAAAGCTCGTGCAATGAGGGTACTTAAGCAAAGAAGAATGTATGTTATTTTGCTTTCTTTCAGCAATTTTTAAATGCATATAGCTACATATTGTCTTTGAATAAATTTCAATATCAAATTTGCATTTTTTTTATTGTTAAAGAAAATTATTTTTTGTTATTTTCTATTCTACATATTAACTCTAGAAGCATGATCAAGCTGATGCTTCTTATGACATGAATTATTTTGGTACTCAAGTATTTTTGCAGCGACAGTAATGTCCTCTGGAACTAATTTAATAGTATTGCTCTTGGTAAATTTTCATGCATTTGGTGATTTATCTAGCTTTTTATTCTATGTATTAAGTATTTACTTATTGGTTAATAATTACATTTGTAATCATTGATTGACATATTTACTTATGAGTGTTAATATATTATTTGTTTGAGTCAAAGTTTTGTATTTCTTGTGATGTCTAACCCCTCATTCTGTTTTGCATGAACGTAAAATTTCTTTAATTTTACTCGATAGGCTAATCGGCTATTATTCCATTATGCCCATTAATGTCCTACTTTTCACCATCCAGGGTACTTATCATAGAAATAGTTTTGGGTATGGAGATTTTTTTAATGTGCTAAGCTAGACTTGGGGATTCAAATATTCGGCTATAGGTAACAAGTGGCCACTGGAATCATGCAAGTGTTATCAAACCCACAATCAACCAGACCCGAGCTTTAGGGTTAGGGCTAGCTGCAAAAGGCTAGTGGCTGGTCATTAACTCCTTCGCGACTTACTGCTAAGTTTGTGTTGGCTTTGCTAAAAGGCTGTTATTAGAATATTTCTTGGGTCTAGATTAGCAATCGGATACCAACTTTTTTCAAATTTTCTAACTCGGCACAAGAACTCAAAATTAGGATTTTGAATAGATTTTTTCTCCAAGTTATTATTACAATGTTATTAGGGAATTGTTGAGAGGAGTTTGAGGATTTCATTGCACCCTTTGCCTCTATCCTTTTCTAGTTCTCTCTTGCAATTTGCTTTGTACTTTTTTTCTTGAGATATAAAAGGGGAAAATTTGTACATATCACTTAAATTTTTATATTTACGTATCTATCACTTATATATTTTAAAATTATTGCACCAAAATTTGTATTCCATTCATATCAATTCAATTAGTACTGGTAGATGGGATTACATGGTTTGATGGTAGGGTTATAAAATTCAAAGCTTTGGTGCTAGTACTCACCTAAATTTTGAGTGTTTTAGAGTGATTATTCCAATAAAAATGAAATACGTGAAGCTTTTATCAAACCATATTAATCTGCTTTGGTGATTTTGCTTGTATTTGTATTTTTCTTGTTCATGATTTTCTCATGCGATTTTGCAATTTATTGCAAGTTGATAACTGTCAGCGGTTCTCTCTTTAACCGGCTTTGTTGGAACTAACCATGTAGCTTAAAATTTAGTCGTAAGAAGTTGTACAAAAAATTTTGCTTCTCTGTCTGTTTTCCTATTTTCTACCGATCAACTCGTCTTACCCAAAGATTGTAAGATCTTGTATATTGCTTGCATTAGTAGTGTCCACTCTTTGTTCTCTCCAAGGCTTATACGTATCCTTTTCACTTTGTTTACCCTTTTATAAATCTTCATGGTAGTAAAAATTCTACTACTCTTTTCATCTGCCTGGAGATTGGACACTTTTATGGAGGATATCGAGCTTTGGGAATAGTTTGTCTTCGAATTCTATGCAGTGATTAAGCTTAGGTGTTTATTATTAGTAGTGCAAATGTGTTAAGTTGAGCTCGAGTAAGGTAGCCTGATAAGCTTTGCCCAAGTTAAATGTAGGTATGAGTTTATGGACAAGATTTTATTTTGATTAGAAATTTAATCTATTTTTTATTTTAATTAAATTTATTTGAATTATGTAGAACTCTACTCATTAATAGTTTACTTGAGCTCGTGTTTGATAAGGTAGCCAAAGTACTTTATCCAAGTTAGAGGTATTTAAACTTATAGAAATGATTACTTGATCATGGCGCTTAAAAGGAAAGAGGACACATTGCTTAACATCAAATTATCTAGTATTACAAATACATTTCAATTGGACATAACAAAAACGAGTCACAAATTTGCTTGCCCAGATTTCTTTATGTAATACAACATAAATGGCATAAGATTTTCTAGGGCTCAATTATCATTTCTGATTTTTATTTAAGATGTGGAGACTCCATTTTTTTTTTTTTTTCTCACCATGCTCAAAAAATCTAATAGATGCCTACACACTAATTGACAAAAAAACATGTAAAAATTTTATTTCACATTGCTAATTTTGTTGTTTGAGGGTAAACGATTTGATACATGCTCTCTAAAATTTAAAGGATTCTGGTAACATTTAGATTGGGAAATTTTGCTGCTAAAATTTTAAAATAACTGAAAAAGATTGGGGCGTATGATAGATTCAATGTCAAGGACTTTGGGACCACTTGTGATTATTGTCGATGCCAAAAAAAACTTATCAAAAATCACTGACATCGACTATAGTTCAATGGACGGGGTTGTACTGCTTGGTGCAGAGGTAGAGTAACCTTGACAGCTTTGATGCTGTATTTACCTGCTGGATAAAGGAGCTAATGCGGTTGTGAATGTGTGTGAAGGAAAAAGTGGAAAGGACATCCAAGCTGCTCTGAAAAGGGGAAGAGGGGTTTAATCACATGCATTGGAGGAAACTCCAAATGCTTTTTTTGTTCCCCTCCCTTGCAAAAAATAATACACACGTTATATGATATACTTGCACTAGATTTAAAAGGAAAGGGGTGGTCGATTGTTTTAAATTTGAAACCATGTTAATGGTATTATTATTATTATTATTATTTACTTCAAACCACTGTTATAATCTAGGACTTTATATTGGAATTAAAATCAAAATTCAAGCTTTATAAATTTAACACATTGATCCAACGCCAAATCATATTGAAAATTTAATAATTTATTATCTATTTATTTTTTCTAAAATTTTTATAAAAATTGTTCATCGAAATCGCATCAAATTCTTGTAGGTTTTTAATTTGATGTAATACTCTCAATACGACAAAAGAAAGGCAAGCTAATATAAAAAAATTGGTCTCAAGTGGAATTAAGTGTTTTCTAATGGAAATTAGGCTAAATTAAAATAGTTTATCCGTTAAGCTAGCTTAAGTTATCTTAAGCTCGTACTGTGAACATTGCTTAGTTCTGGTTTAATTTGTTTATTTATGTAATTAAATGTTTATTTAATATAGTATTATATTTAATTAATCAATTAATATAATAAAATAATAAATAAATTAATAGTATTTTTTGATATAATAAATGTAAATACTTAGTCATAATTAATGTACGAATTACTTTATTTTTAATTATAATTAACTTATTTAACACAAAAGTTTATTATTAATTCTAAAATGTATATAAAATTAATTAATGTGAGAGGGAGCTAGGGAAGGAGTGGCTAGGGTTTGAGCACAAGAAGGAAAAAAAGCAGCTGATTGGGGGAAGATCTATATTTCCTTTTTTGATACCGAGCGCTGAATGGGAGACATCTGGGTAGCTTGGCTGTACAAACTAGTGACTGGGAGAGAGTCGTAGGTGAAGACTTCATTAGGCTTCTATGAGTGAAGATTTTGAATGGCAAAGACTGATTCAACCAAGCATCAAGCAAGCACTAAGGCTTTGTTTGTGCAAAACGATGTAACTAAGGTTTGTTGTAGAGATTTTGACGACAAGTAATAGATGATTTGTGCAAACAGCCTCAATGAAATCTAAAAGATCGGCATGGTGTCAGAGTTGATAGTGGAGCAGATCGTTACTTACTTTAATACAGTGAGGTATAACTCATTCTCAAATTATCGAGTGCCCCAATATTTTAGATTCTAATTAGCTTTTTTTATAGGGGTTGTTGGGAACGAAAGAGAGTGATTTCTCTCCATTCATTTTATTTCAACACAAAATAAGTGATTCTAATCTTTTGCCATATTTCTCACAATTCATTGATATTTTTTATAATGTCAATTGTCAAAGTCACTTGGTGGGTGTATCACAACTCTAAATTTTATGTGTATAAAAGGAAAGAAATTAGTATGTGTGCATATTTAAATAAATCAAATTTAATAAAATTTGACGTTTTCTTTTCATTACAAGTAAATATCCATTTATTAATTCACATAGAATTTGAAATCTTAGCAATAAAATATTTCATTATATAAATATGTTTGCTCTTTCGACTTTATTAATTTTAAATTTCAGTAATCTCTTTTAACTGATTCCTTTAATTTATCAATTAATTTCATACACTTTAAATGATGGTAATTACTACATACAGTCATAGGAGCTCATCTTCTATCTGTTTTCATTTTTTTCCATTACTTATTTTTTATATTTTCTTTTTCTATTTCCATTCCCAGAAAATTTTCCACTTGTCCTATTTATCCAGCTAGTATCTCTTAGGGTTTTCATGAGTTAACATGCACATGTTATACAAGTTATTTTAGCTATAATACTTTCAAATTGTGCCAATTCCTTAGGCATAACCTTACTACACAAACATATATGCCATCAAATCATTTGGTAATTCAACCATACTTCATTTTAGTTTGCCATGTTGTTAATATATTAAGGAAAAATCACAGATTTCCTTAACCAAACTTTTCTTTGTAATACAACATACATTTTGCAAGGTTTTTTAGCATTTAGCCAAATAAGCTCACTTATTTTGTTGTTTGTAAAGGAGTGGGAATTCAATCCAAAAATGGCTCACCAAAGTAATTCAATTCTTAATTTCGCTCTAATAGGAGCAAAATGTTTAGATCAGGGAACTTCGTAGTAGGTTTCATCAAAATAAAAGGAAGAGATTTGGATCTTATTATAGAATGAATGGCAAGGACTTTTATAGTCACTATTAACTCCATGAATTTTTCCAGAAATCACTGTCAAAAATGCCGTTGCACTTGAAGAAGGAATTTCTTATGCAAGAGAGGATGAGAATGCAGCAGATGCCCATCATGTGGCATGGGCTTGATTACTCAATGATGATGGCGAGAGATCTACACCTTCTGTAATGACCCAATGTCGTTATTTTTCAAAATTAGGTCAGAGCCTACTTCAGACATTAGAACTCCGGAGAATCTTAAATTAAGGCAAACAATAATACCCTTAGATAAGAATAATTTTTAGATCAAAATGCCCTAGTTTGTGAGAATTCAGATAACGAAAACTCCCGTTTAAATTTTCTGAATTAATTAAATCCAATAAATCAAAAATATTGAAATACATGTCAGAATTCATCGATTTCAGTGTCATTATGTTAAGTATATTATTTAAAGGCTGCTCGAGAAGTTTCATCAAATTCTGAGCGCCGGATTTATCGTAGTTAATTTCTGAAGTTTTTAAGCTTTAGAAACTAATTAAAAATAAAATATTTGCCCGAATCAAATTTTTTTGGCGCGAGGGTGTTCGTCATGTCGTAACACACCTTGGTGCCAAGTTTTGTTGTATTTGGACGCCGAACGGCGAAAAAATGCAAATAGTTCAACTCTAAGTATTATTTAAGTTTTTTTTTCCAATTCACTAATTTCCTTCCTTCGCCTGCTCGCCCGACAGGCTGTCTGGCGCGGAACCTTCCGCGCCAGGAAGGGGCCGCCTGCGCCGGTTTTGGCGCAGACTGGTCGGCCCACCTGGCCGACCCCCCTCTCCCCTCCTCTCCCTCTACACAAGCCCTCCCCACTCCCTTCCTTCTTCCCCCACAGCCTCCTCCTCCAAAACCTAAACCTGCAGCCTCTCCTCCCCCTCACATCAGCCACTCTCCTCCCTCAGCCTTCCCCTCCCCTCCTCCCAAAGAACAACATCCCTCTCCTCCCTCAGCCCCTCCTCCCTCTCCCAACAGCCCGGTTAGCGGCCTCCCTCCTCCGGCCGGCCAACAACAGCCCAGCCAGCCTTCCTCCAGCCGGCCAGCCACTTGCCAGCCTCTGGCCACCCCGCTCTGGCCTCCCTCTGATTTTCGAAAATCATAATCCTAAAGGTAGGAAGATAAGTATAAGAGAAAGAAAAAGTGGAAAAGAAAATAAGAGAATTGATTTTGCTAGCTCTTCGTTCTTTTATACATACTTGATAGTCATTATTATAAAAATAATAATGATATAACATCATCATTCACATTAATATCATTCTCATTAATTAATAATGAAAACTATACATATGTTATAAAATAATTATAATTTCAGTTCAAGCATTTTCTTTTTGACAGTTATTTTTATTATGTTCTTTCATTCTTTTTGACAGTTATTTCTAATAATAATATTATATCAATATGATTCTATCCGCAACGACTTAATAAACGCTATAAACATTACTGTCATCGCAGTACATTAAAAATCAGACATAATAGGAAAGCGAAAGAAGAACATAATCGAAATAAAAATAAATGTTACTCCCAAAAATATTGGCTAAGAGCTAATTTAAAAATATTCAAAACCTAAATGCAGATTGAGCGAACTGTCACTCATCCGAACTGTTGAATTGTTGAACTTGTGAATTTAAAAGAAAAAGGTACCATATGTCTTTTATTACTATTATTTAAATATGCTTTTCTACTCAGCATCGCATAAATTTGATAAAAGTACTTTTTAAAGTCACATAAAATGATATATGAATAAGTTTGGATAAGTGAGAAGTAAGGGTTCCATGTTGCTTTATACTTTTTGTCTGATCAAACAACCGTTAGGACGGGGTTGTCCGACATCGGGAGTCATAAGGAGCCTATACTGATAAGCCTTTGAGGGGCAGGTATAGAGGGAAGTAGAGATATGTAAAATAAAAATGAACCCCCCTTTCCCTCAATTTTGTACTTGCCCAACAAAATTATATTTTGCCTCAGATATCAAGCGCTAAAATTCTGTATTTATTTTTGTGACTCCAATTATTTTTATGCTAAATTTCAAGTGCAATTGAAACCGGTTTGCAGGGATAAGTTTGTACAACTTTTATTTCCTGTCAAATATTGATTATTTTGCTTATTATTTAACATTTGTAAAGATGACATCTATCTGTACTTAATTTCACAACTAACTGGTATTCGAATGCCCGCACTTTTGAAACGTGACCAGATCAGGAGTTCATCATCGAGGAAAGGTGCTAAAGAACTGAACAGTGCTGATACTGCTTCCTGCTGATCTTCCGCTTTCCTTTTTGACTCTATATTTTAAAAAAAGTTTGTAACTTTTATTTTATTTTAATCTCTGTAATCAGGACTTGTGAATTATTGAACAAATGAGTTATGTTTGATATCTATATATTTGTCTCTTAAATTATTTAATATGATCCTGCGGCTAGAGGACTTGTTGCTTGTTGTTATTGCTATTGTTATTCCAGCAAGCAAACCGATGCTGGATCTGCTCCCGCTGACCCGACATCGGGTCCTCACACCTTCGATGCTGGATCTGTTTGTGCGAGAAAGGTCACGACTGTGGCTATATGCGAAGAAGGAATGGGAAAATGCATTGAAGCTGCTATGGGAAGCGGGGAGGTTGATCGTTTATGGTAGATTAAGCAACAAGTACTTTTCGGTTCTTCTCCCTTGTTACAGATAACACGTGTTATATGATTCATTCTCTCGATTCAAATGAAAAGGGGTGTTCAGTTTATCTTGAATATGAAATAGTGTTAAAGAAACCCACCACAACTATCATGGAACTCCTTGATTCTCTTATTTTGAATCACACTGAGGTCGCCAGTCTTGCCAATTAGTTGAGCGTGTCATGATTAATGATATCTTATTTTTTTAATTTAATCATAATTATTATATAAGATTTACTAATTGGGGGAAAATTCAAAATTCCAAATTATAAATCTAACACCTTGATTAATAAACCTATGAGTTGTTTCATTTGGCTAAAAATGGTTATTACATCGTTTGCCTAAATTGATTTTTTGTTTAAGCATGATTTAATAAATTTGTTTTGTGTTAGCTGAATTGTCTAGGATATTAAATTAATAATTATTTTTAGATGCTTTTTATAGCCTATTTTTTATATCATTAGAGTAAGCATTGTGGGATAAACATATTTTTATTTCTAGTATGAATGTGTTTATTTGGTACTCGTAAAGTGATTATAAATATCTTAACTTCAAAAATCTTTTTTTATAACTATATTTTGTTTTAGTGTTATACGCAGATTACTACAGCATATTGTTCCAACTTCTTTCTGCTTTTGTACGTTGTTTTCATGAATATTTGTGTAATGACCCGATGTCGTGATTTTTATTATGTCAAATCCCGACTCTAACATCAGGACCCCAGGGAGTTTTAAATTAGAGCAAATAAAAATATCATTAGATAAGAATAATTTTAAGATTAAAGAGCCCTAGTTTGGGAGGAATCCGAATAACAGAAGCTTCCGCTATATTTTCTGAGTTTTTTAAATTCTATAAATCAAGAACATTGACATACGTGTCCGAATTCACCATTTTCAGTGTTGTTGTGTTAAGTATATTATTTAAAAGCTGATCGTAAAGTTTCATCAAATTCGGAGTACCGGTTTGATCATGGTTAATTTTTGATTTTTTAACCTCAAAAATTAATAAAAAATAAAATATTATTTCAAATTAAAAATTTTCGGCGCGAGGATGTTCGTTATGTAATAACACACCTTGGTGTTAAGTTTCGTTGTATTTGGACACTAAATGGCGGAAAAATGCGATTAATTTAAGTTAAGTAATTTTAATAATTTTCCTTTTAAATTCTTCATCCTCCCCCCCCCCCCCCGATCGCAAGCGGACCGTGCGATTTCTTCCGCCTCTGGCGGAAGAAGCTTCCGCGTCAGGCGGAGGCATGCGCGACCTGTGCATTCAATGCGCAAGGGGAATGTCCCCTACGCCCCTCCCTCTCCCTCCTCTATTTAAGCAGCCCCAATTCCCCTTTCTCTCCACACAGCCAGCCAACAACAGCAGCCCTCCTCTTCAGCCCCGACCCATTAACCTAGCAACAGCCACCTTGCCGGCCAGCTACCTCCTCCGACCAGCCAACAGCAGCCCAACCAGCCCCCTCCGGCCACCCCGCTCCGGCTTCGCTGTTTTCCAGCGATCCTAATCCTAAGGTAAGAGGTGTTGGAAAGGAAGAAAATCGAAGGAAAAGTTTTCTAATCCTGTTACTCTATACTTATCACTGTTATAAAATTTATTTCACTTTTTTATCATTCTCATTAATTAATAATGAGAACAATACAAATGTTATAAAAAATGACTATTATTTTTATCTTTGTCAATTTCAAATCAATCATTTCCATTTTGTCTTTATCTTTTGTATATTATAAATATTAACGCTATAATAAACATTATTGCTATCGCAGTAACTTAAAAAAATCAAATTTTATTCAAGAAAACAAAAGAAGTACAGAATGAAAAAGAAGATAATATTTATTCATAAGAAAATTGGCTAAATACTAAAATATCGGGAACTTAAATGCAGATTTAGCGAACTGTCACTCATCCGAACTTAAGGAACAAAGGTACTTAGTACATGATGAATATTATATTTTGCACTTTTACTATTGCTTAGCTTCGCTTTCGAGCCAAATTCAAATTGGTGCTTGGTTGGTTGTTCGGAACCAATGTGACAACATTCGTGACTAGTTACTGAAAAAATGACACCAGTAATAATATTTGTGGCTAATTACTGGAAAAATGACATCAGTAATAACATTCGTGGCCAATTACTGGAAAAATAACATTAGTAACGACATTCGTGGCTAATTACTGGAAAAATAACATCAGTAATAACATTCGTGGGTTGTTACTGGAAAAATGACATCAATAATAATATTTGTGGTAGGTTACTGAAAAAATAACATCAGTAACCTACATCTTTGAGCTAATATCTTTTGCAGAAAGTTAATTATTTTGTTTACGCTTTTACCTTATTATTTTTCCTGCATCTTTGTTTCCGCAAAACGCACCTCTACTATTATAAAATGTAATACTTCATTACTTACTGTAGTACTTAGAGTATTTTCTAATTACTGGGAATTCCAATCTTGGTGTTGTTTTCTGTACAATAACAAGTCAGATGTTTCTAGGAGAATACGCGCAAGAATCCTAAAGCTTAAAAATTTCTAAACTTGCTGATAGATCCATGACGCTGTTTTGCTTATCTTTTATCTTTTTATTTTATTTTTTACTTTTGTACGAGGAGTACGATGAAAGATCTTGTAATCTGAAATATTGAAATAAATGAAAAATATCTTTGGCTTTCGTATGTGTGCTTTTTCTCCCAAGTTGCTTAATATGATCATGCGGTATGTGACCACCCAATGTCAGAACGGTTGCCGTTGAACCGGCATCGGGCCACCACAATTTGTTTTTCTGGATTCCAATCATTTAGGTAGACTATTGTGACACCTAGGTTGATAGTTTTTATAGTCAGTTGTAGCCATTTGAAGAAATTTTTTATGATAAATTAATATTAAATATCATAAATGATTGAAGAAACTTTTTATGATAAAATAAATATTAAATATCATAAATGATTACCTTTACGTACTTTTATTTAAAGGATGTTTAGCTAATGAAATTTCTAAATTTTTCAAGGATTTCACCATAAGAATTTCTTGGGAGAAAATTAATTGTTTAATTAATTTTAGAACTCGTTAAAAAGTGTGCCCTGTAGGATCTTCTTCTTTGTGAGGGTATCCTTGATCACTCAAAAAAAATGATAAAATTCCATAAAGACATTATTATCGTTAGTAAAAAGAAGTTTGGTTAGATGAGGAACATGGAGAACATTTTGTAAAGAAAAAGAATGAGAGTAATTTAGGAGTGTGCAACTGTGTTGGCTATGTGTAGGGGATAAAAAAAATGATAAAATTCCACATAGACACGGCCGCTCTCCACCATAGAGAAGGCATTTGGGTATTGTAGCCACATGTTCTCGAACTTGTACCGTGCATCGGTACTCTGGAACTTGAGACAAGTATCCGTCAAGAAAATTGGGCAGTGATCAGAAGCTACCCTGGGGAGGTGGTGCACAACTGCTACCAACAGAAGGTTCATCGCCTCCGTGCTGAGAAGGAACCCGGTTCAAGCGCTCCCAAATGCGGGGCCTCCATTACTGTTGTTGAGCCATGTGTAAGGTGAACCAACAAATCCTGAGTCGTGAAAGTGGCTTGCATCTAGAATCTCCTGGAAGTCAGTCTGAGTAGTGGTGATTCTGAACGGCTTCCCTCCGTGCTTCTCCTCCTAAGAGAGAACGCAGTTGAAGTCTCCGCCAAGCACAAGCGGGCACCCCTCCACCTGCAGAGCAAGGAACATTCGCCACAACTCTCTCCTCGTATACAGATCAGTAGACGCGTAGACGGCGCCAAACTGGAAACAGGTCCCGAGCGCAAGATGATGGTGGTCAAGATCACCTGGCTGCAAGAGAAGTGAATTTCGCACTACAAAAAGTCCGCCTGCCTCCGAGTGCCATGTAGACTCCATACGCTTCTCCAATAAAGCAATGAGCTCCGAGATGAGCGGCGGAAGGTGGTGTCGTGTCGCCGGCTTCCGCACACCGCGATAATTCCAAGTCATGATGTCATTCGTTGGGGAGTCAGCGGGTGCTCCCTACTTCTCTTATCACCACTGTTGCAGCCAAAAGTCCCATTGTGAATGTTATGGTTAGGCCTTCTTTTTTATTCTTTCATTTGCAAATCTTGCTGTTACTATTGGTTGGGGGTAGTTTTCATGTCATTGGTCGTTTGCGTGATTCTGGTCTATAAAATTTGTGGGTGATGCTTTGGTTATTGAATTGTTGACGTTTGCCATGTGGTCTCCTTCAGATGCTTTTTTTCATTCAATCATCGGCCGTCAAAGCTTGGTGTCTACCCTTTTGGATTATGGGATGTCTTTAACTAATGTTGTTGGGTGCTCCCACTTTTTGGTGACGTTCTTTCGCTTAAGCAGTCTTTTGTCTACTTATCCTTAGTGCTTGCTATTAATTCTCTATCAACTTGTAAGGTATGCTTGCGCATTAGGTCATTTCTTAGTATGTAATTATTTAGCACTTCTGCACCAAAAATTTTTAGTTCCTGGATGGTTGGGCTGATTGATCGTTTGCATGTTTTCTTAAAACTTTCCAACTAGGAAGACTATGCATGTTTGATTGTGAGAACCTCAATTCCTTTGGAATGTATCGTACGTCTCTTGAAATAGACTGAACTTTGTCCCTGATTCAAAATCTCCATCCAAGCTTATTTGGATAGCTTCTTCAAGTTACGAATTCATTTTTCCAATCTATCCTCATTGTGCTCATTGGGTTCTATTGTTGGTAACTTGCTTATGTTGGATTGTGCCACCAATAATCTAATCGGCCATTCGTTGCTAGGATAATGCTGGAGTTGGACACACTTCTTATCACCCTTTGCAGGTTTATATTGGTATGGAAGGATATTGTTTTAACCTTAGTGGCATGGAGTTGACGATCTATTGGGCATGACTCAACCCATATTGCATCCTGAGCTCAAACCACCACAGGATATGACATCATAAACCTTACTTGTGATCATTTGGCTGGGGTGGTTGATGCTCGTGGTTATCCGTCAACAATTCCTGAGTTGTTTGACCCTTAGGAGAGGAGTAGGTATCCTACTGATTTTTTGTGATCCAACTAAGGTTACTGCAATTAGTTGTCTTTCAGCATTATACCATTTTGGAGGTTGGGGAATCATGCCCACTCTCGAAGGCGGGGAATCATGCCCACTTTGGGGAATCATGACTTATATTGAGGCGATTGGTAAAGGTATCCTACCCATGGTTCCTTGATCTGTATCGTGTGGTGCCAACCTCTGATGATATCCCTAATCCCGCATTTGCCAGTGGTGGTGAATAAATTTACTCATTTGTCAGCTTGTGACTCTAGTTGGACTCATGGGCGTTGGTCACAGTGGAGAAGAGTGGCAGTGGTTTCTCTATTTATTCTTAAGGTAAAGGTAAAAAACTAAAAGAACATTAAGGTGTTCTATACAAAGAACGATGCCCAAGATATGTTGAAGGCTAGATCAGGAAAGGCTGAATAGGATTTGTCTTGACTTTTCTTTCTAGTTGTCATCTATGTATGGTATTTTTATTTCAATAAAAAAAAAAAAAAAAATATATATATATATATATATATATATATAGAGAGAGAGAGAGAGAGAGAGAGAGAGAGAGAGAGAGAAAGAGTTATTGTTGTATATATATGTGTAGAGAGAGAGAGAGAGTTTACTATCCCTTTAAGTAGAATAGTAGCACTTTTCTTTTCGTATCATTCACCATTTATTCTGGCGATCTTAACTGCTGGTTAACTCCCGCTAAAAGAAATAAATCTCATTGTACGATGTGAATTTGTATTTTAGCACTATAATCTGTGTTATTAAGTTAACGTAATTAATGGCCCAAAATGTCGGAGGAAACTAGCTACTTTCATTCAAATTGGATAGTAGATTTACCTTTTCTCTCTTTTTGTATGCATACGTGTATTTTAGCATACTTTCATTCAAATTAGTTAAAATTTGTGACACAATGAAGGTTGCATATGTTTAAAATGGGCACATTCAGATTCTACCAGCAGAGCCTTGAAATAAAATTCCAATATCAATACAGTTCCGAGTTGTACAAATTAACTAGAAATGAGAAAAAACACAAGATTTGCGAAGACACTTATAAAAAATTTGAAGATGAATGAGCCCCATTGCTGGATATAACTTGTTAACAATAAGCCGCAATCATTCTTTTGATAAACACAAAGCGAAATGCACAAAATAAGATAAGTACGACACATGGGTATAAAGTTTATTAAAGAAAAATTTCAAAATATTAATTATGGTTGATAAAGAGAATCAGACGGTGGCTTGAGTTTGCTTATGTCTGTTCCTCGTTGATCTAGATTTAGTCAACCTAACCAACGATGAAATTAAACACAAACCACCTTAACAAGGCAATTTGGTTAGATCTACCTGCTATTTGAATCTTCTAAAGAATTTAAGTATCATTATGCACTGTCAAATAGATGCAAGTGCCACATAAATTAAACAAAAACTTTCTAAATGAGGAGTCCCACCAAACAATATCAACATATTTAACAATTTCCATGATGTATTCTATTATGTCCACGTAAATTTATTTGTGGAGTACTTGAATTAACCTTGAATTTTTTTTTAAATTGTTGCTATGAATTGGTGAATCTGAATTTATGTTGAATAGGAGATGGTTGCATTTTAATGTATTAATTGGCCGTTCAACTTCGCCATTTTTTCTCCTCTATATGTAGGTATGAAGGACAGCGAGATATGCTGTATAACCAGACTTATAATCTAGATCAAGTCGCATTTGCTGCAGAGGGACTTAAAGATGCTCAGCAAACAGTATGCTGAACCCTTTGATTGATGCATTTTCCATATTTTATGACTTATCATCTACTGACCATCTGCATGCTTTTGCCTTTCAGATGACAGCTATGAAAACTGCCAATAAGGAGCTGAAAGGCATGATGAAAACTGTCAAAATCCAGGATATAGATGTATGTGCTATGGCTTCTTTTAGCTTTCAAAAAAAAAAATACTGAGTTCTATCAAAAAATGGATGCTACGTGTTAACCGCCTTATGGTTCTGGCGATTTTATGATTTTCATGATTTGAAATTCTTGTATTTTTTTTTCATCTTCAGAGTATGCAAGATGAGATGATGGACCTGATGGATGTTAGCACAGAGATACAAGAATCGCTTGGAAGAAGCTACAGTGTTCCTGATGATATAGACGAGGAAGAACTCATGGGAGGTACTCACTGTGAAGACCCATCATTCTCATTTTAGACCAAATATCATCACATCTAGATGGTATATACGTGTTTCTCTGTTAATTATATCATCCCCTTTTCTCTTATGTTTTCTTGCGTGCAGAGCTTGATGCCTTGGAAGCTGACATGGGCACAGAATCTGAATCTTCAGTTCCATCCTATCTTCAGCCGGACAAAGAGCCTGACCTAGAGTCTGAACTCAACTTGCCCGCAGCTCCGGTGGGGCATACGCCAGGCCGGCAGAATGTCCAGGTAAAAAACTGCGTCACAACTTTCAGTCTTGGAAACATTTTTATCATGCTCCAGAATGTGCTAAACTGAACTGGAAATCTCTCCTGTTCCTTGTGCAGGCAGAGGATGAATTTGGCTTGCCCGCCGTTCCTAGAGCTTCGCTGCGAGGCTGAAATGAAGCCTGCGTTGGAACAGGATTAGCTGTGTATTTGTCTGTATCATAATGCTGCTGCCTTAGAATCTGATGTGAAGACTTGATAGCCATAATTGCAGTTCATATACAAATTACTCACAATCAATTGTCATGCTTTTATTGAGCACATCAATCATTTCATATTAATAATACAATAGTAGTGATTATCTAAAGTACTGCTATAATACCAAAGAAATAACAAAAAAGTATTGATAATTTGGTAGTCCTATGTTTAATCATATAATTGTTGTGGAAAAATAAAAAAAAATATTATTTACTAATTTTTCTTATTTAAAAGAGCATCTCACTTCTTGAGGAAAATTATTGATAAATAATTTGTTAATTTTAATAATTTTGTACAAGCAGCTCTATTTTTGTATTTTTTATTCACAACTACATTGAAGGTCTGCCATGAGAACTAGATATGTTCTTTTGTTAAAAATTTAATGAGAAACACTTTGATATTCTTAAAAATATTTCATATTTTTTCTTAGATAATTATTGATTTTTAATTATGATTTTGCTTAGTGAAGTTAATATTAATTATAAGTGTTTTAATAATGTTGAGGCACTGGAGAGTATAAAGTTGGTGGTATTGTAGCAGCTCTTAAATTTAATTTAAAAAATATAAAAATATAATTATTATTGCAAATAGGTTAAAAAAGAATGAAATTTAAAAATCAACGACTTTGTAAAATTTAGTATTTCAAATTTAATTTAGTGTATTAAATGGAGGATTTAAGGGGTATTTTTCTTCTAATGGTTTTAGACAAAGATGCCCTCTTATCTCCCTTATTTACAATTGCCATTGATGGTGTGTGTATCTGCATATTCAATTAAGCTCTCTGAAGGAAATTATATGCCTTTCAAGTACAAAAACTTTTGGTGGATTGTATTGCTATTGAGGAAAATATAGAATCTTTTCTCAAAATTCTTGTTTCAAATTTTGCTTAGGACTTTGAATTAATTTTGACAAATCGAGCATTGAAGTAGTGTAACTAACTTTATTGATATGGTAGAGATGCGTTACGGTTTCAAAATAAAGATTGAAAGTTATTTATTTTGCTTATCTCATTGGGAAAATTAATCGTTAGCTTATGGGCCAGAGCAAAAAAGAACAAGAAAATGTACGCACAACTGCTTAAATTATCATATTGGATTTTACTCACATATTGGGCAAATGTACGCACACGCCAACCTATATTATTTAAAAGTCAACTCTTTAGCTTGTCGATTTCTCTATGATGGTAATATGAAAAAAAGGAAGCTCACTTTGATTAGTTGGAACCAAATGATCACTTTGAAGCAATATGGTCGTTTGGGTAATTTGCATGTGAAAATGCTTCAAAAAGCTTGGAGACTGCCTAATTTCATTAATATAAAAGCTAAGTCTTGTATGTGTTTATAAGTGTCCCTTGGGACTCAAGAGGAAATATCTATTTATCGTATTAATGGAACAATTTTTATAATTGGGCACATGACACTATGCTTGATTACATTCTCAATGATGCTTATATGCTTTCTCTGTTAAAGGCAAAAATATACGTATTAGAAAGGCAACCTTAGTTTATTGGTTCAATTAGCTATGTAATAAGCGCTTCAAGCTCAAATATGCGATCTTTATTTGTAGATAAACTCACGCACATTGGAATCAATTGTGCTGATATTTGTCATCTTTATAATGTTACAAATAACATTTGTTTTTTTGCTGGAGATGCTCATTTGAATTGCTGAAATTGCTTATGATTGTGCCAAATCTTTTCTTTCCTCCATCATTTTTACAACTATATGAAATGGTAGATGATGGAATATCATCTTGTAAATGGAGGAAGCTTATTTTGGTGGCAACTTCTCAAAATACTCAGCAAGAGTGAAACAATAGAATATTCAAATCACACATCTCTTGTATTTTTACTGTTAGAAATAAGATCCTGTCGGTTTTAAATTATTTGATCGGAGCTAACGAGATAAAGAGGACAACTAATGTGTTTTTCAATCAAACTGCTCAGTTACGGCCAATCATTAACAACATAGGGGCTTGAGATCGCTTATGTTTTATTCATTTTTATAACATATCATTTTTTATTTTTTGTTTGAGAGGATTTCACATTTATAATTATTGATGTTACTTGAGTTCATATTAGGCAAAGCTCTTGGTTTTTCTTGACTTCTCAAGATCACCTCGCTGGAACCATGCAGGATGCACATTTCCTGTTGTTTCGCAATTTGGAGCAACACATTTCCCGTTGCTTTGTAAATTGGAGTTGCTCGCCATTTGGAGCTTTGCTGTTGGAGCAACATATTGTTTGCTAGCAATTTTGGAGTTGCTCGCAATTTGGAGCAACAGATTTCCTGCAATGAGTGTTGTCTTTGTTGATTATTTCTCTCGTCGGATCGTATATCCTGCAGAGGCTGATGAATGCTATTAAGCAAATCATGCATGTGTACGAGCTTCTTTGAAGAGATACCTTTTAATATTTGCTGTATGGAAGTGACTCCATTAATATATACAATGGAACATTTAAAATAGAGATGCACCACTTTAACTATTCATATAAAAAGAAAAAATTGATGGAGAAGAACAAGAAGTTTTACAATAAAATAATCAGAATTCTAAGTGGAGAAAAGTTGCAAGCATATGGAGTGAGGGACATCTCTCAGTTGTTTGTGAAAACAAAACATATAATATGAATAATTCTTTGATTTATAATTAAGCTATAATACTAGAATTGTGGGAGTAATTGATTAACTAAATTTATAAAAGGTATAAACTAATTGCTAAGAAAATTAATATTAATTAATGATATAATTAAAAATGTTATGTTAATAAATATAATATTTTATCATTCAATTTTATTAACAAGTTATTAGTATATAATTAATTATATATATCTAACTAAACTATAAATATTTTTATGGCATTATTTTAAAATTAAAAGTTATAAAATTATTTGAAGAGAAGTTAATTCTCTTATATAAATCATATGATTTTTAGCTAAAATTTAGTTAAAATTACTTGTAAAATTTTTACTCTTAACATCGTACTTATTGCTCAACAAAGTAACATAGTATTCAAATTATATAGTAGTTATTTATTTATGGATATTATTACGGATAATCTTTTATTTTATTCTAACTAAGTTGTGATTGTGTTTTTTGTGAAATGATACTCGATTAAATCTCAAAATTAGTTCATGCAAATATATACTTAAAGTTTTCAATTCTTTTATCTAATGCTTGTATGAATTATGGGCTATTCTATTCTCAATGATAACATAATATCTTAGCCATGAATAGACTGACTTCTAGTATTTTGTGATAGATATGTATTTCAAATTGTATGTAATTATTGGTAATTTAATTTAATCTCCATTTAACCAATAACACATAAATATTGCACACATTTAAATAAAAGTGAGAAATTCTTAAGTGATGTTTAAAATTGCTTACCAATCCTAATTGACACTAAACCTAGTTTTCATTTTTTCTAAACTTTAATTTATTATTTGCAAACTTAAACCTTAAGAACATATATTCATAGAATTAATTGTAAAATAAAATATAATTTAGATATTAAAAGATAATAAGTATCAATTTAATGCTAAATAATTCTCATGAGAATGATACTTAGCTCATTGGTTGCTTTTTGAGACATCAAAAAAAGAGAGAAAATTTTGAAAGTGAAATTATAAATGCCATACCTTAAATGTGTTGCATTATTATATTTCTTATACTTAGTTAATCTAAAGATTTTTTATGAAACTCTTATGCATATCATAATGTCATAACTTAGTCATACGTCTAAAAATACTTTATATTACAAATTCACAAATTATCTCTGAGGAAATTATAAAGTTGTCCTTTATTTTATTAGGGTTCCTTAAAACTATAAGAGATTTTATAGCAATTTTTGTTATATGCTTATTTTTGTTAATTTTTGTTGCATCATTAAGATCTTCTCTATTTAGAACTTGAGGAGATGCCTCTATTTTATAATGTATGTTTGAAACTAAAAAATCATGTAGCCAGCCCCTTCTTTATGAGGTTAAGGCTTGATAAAATTATATATAATTTTAACATTTTACTATCTTTTAATGAATAAAATTTGATAATATTCTTAATTTATATGCAAATTCTTTGTCCTCCTTTTGTGAATTCTTCATATCCTTAATTTATATCTCTTATATTCATATAGAGCTTGGGGTTTGTTTAATTTATAGTTTAGCTAAAGCCAAATATGCTAAGTTCATTTAAGCTAATTCAGTTGATATATATTTTTAAGTAAATTAAGTTGTTTGGTCAATAAAAATAATAAATTTGGTTAAACTTTAGAACCATTATATTAATTAATTTTCTAATTTATAATATGATATATAATATTTTTAATTTAGTGAATAAATAAAACTATGCCAATATAAAATTTCATGTTAATTACATTTTAATATGTAATATCTTAATTATTATAGTGATTTATATCAATATTGATGCATCAATCATGTTAATTATTAATATAATATTGGTAAAGGATGTATATTACTTGTTTTATAAAATATCTAAAAATTTTAATTGCTTCTAATAATTTTTTTAAATGTAAATTGAGTTTTGAAACTATTTATTAAGATGTATAAAATTTGATCATGAAGTTTTTCTTAATATGATCATTTATTATTTTGATTGTAAATTGTCACAATATGCAATAATTTTATGTATTAAAATCATTATCAATTTGTTTTCTATCAATTTTCATTACATTTTTTCTAAATTTAAACTCTAAGCTTTATGAAGTTGAGAGAATTTCATAATCACAAATTTGAAATTTATTATTTAATACTAAGCATACATTTAAAACATATTTAAACCCCCACCAAATTCTTAATTAATATATTTAAATTGTAGTATTATTAATTTTTCTTATAGTATAAATTTATGTAAGACTAATTAAAAAATAGCATTGTAAATATCATGGTATACTCTTAGATATATAAATGCATAAATTTTATTTATTTGTTGTAAAGCTTTTTTTAGAGAAGAAAGAATAGGTGGTAGCAAAAAAGATGTAAAAGTTAAGGATTAAATGAATTTATAAATAAATGACAAAAAATAAGAATTAGAATTAAGAATATTATCATCGTATTCATCAAGCAGATACATATAATTTTTAGCTAGTTGCATTATTATATGAATAATCATTTGATTTAGATTTAGGCTATACTATTAGAATTATGGAAGTAATAGATTTATAAAAGGTATAAACTAATTGCTATGAAAATTAAAAATGTTATGTTAATAAATATAATATCATATTAATCAATTTTATTAACAAAATTAATGTTGTATTAGTATAATTATATATATCTAACTAAACTATAATTATTTTAAAGACATAATTTTAAAATTTAAAATCATAAAATTATTTGAAGAGAAGTTAATTCTCTTATCTAAATCAAATGTTTTTAGTTAAAATTTAATTAAAATTATTTGTATAATTTTTAATATCATTCTTAATGTTCAACAAGAGTAACATAGCATTCAAATTAAATAGTATTTATTTATATTTAGGAGGAATTTCATAGCAAGAATATTATTAATATCATATTACTATTATAATTACTATATATATTATTAATAATATTGTTTAATATAAATATATACGAAATTTATGCATCATGCAATTATCCCTTGTATTTATTTTATCTCATTTTCCCTCGTATTCCCTTAGTGGCTCAGCCTATTTAATGCCTGCAAACTTTTCAATAAAATTGCGGGAGTATCTTGCTACTGGAGTTCCTTGTTGAACTCCCGGCATCAGGTGGAAGCGGGGAAGCATTACAAATGGAACCATTCTTGCTGTTTCTTTTTCTATGTCGTCATTGTCAGTTTCATGGTGCTAATCTTGATTTTTTGAACATCTTTTCCGTGATTATATTCGCTTCCACGAGGGTGCTTGTTTTTAACGTGAGTTCGTTCGTTTCACGTTTTTTTGTCCGTAGTCATTGCTATAGTTAGCCGATCAATCGGTTAAATGGGGTTTGAATCATGTGCGAGTTGTTAGGAGTTCGCCTCAACTTCACATTTGCAGATCTTCGCAAGCACGCGACTATTAAAATGTTTACATTCTTCTATTGCGATTATTATACATTTGAATCCGCGGAAATGCGGAACCCGCGTTTTTAATTATGGCGATCTCCATTCAGCTCGGGATTCAAATTCAGGTCACAGAATTTAGAGGGAGTTTGCAGGGTTCGCTTGGCTTGTTATCAAACACGCAAAGTGCGTTAGGGTTTGAATCATTTGGTAGGATCTCTTCAAAGAGAAGAGTTTTTCCTTGCTTAAGGGGAAGTAATTTGACAATTTGCTGCCAGAGAGGTGCTACTTCCCCAGCAGTCGAAAAAGATGACTTGGAGAGACAAATTTCGGATTTAAGTTCCAAACAACTGAGCATTGTCATGAAATTTGGCGGTTCTTCTGTAGCAACTGCGGAGAGGATGAGGGCGGTTGCAAGTCTCATTCTGAGCTTTCCAAATGAGACGCCAGTGATTGTTCTCTCTGCAATGGGGAAAACAACCAACCAACTTTTGCTGGTAATTTATTATCTCTTATTACTCTGAACATGGATTCTTTTGTTTGAAATCTTTGAATACTATATTTCTTACTCAGGCAGGGGAGAAGGCAGTGATCTGTGGTGTATCTAATGTATCTGGAATTGATGAGCTGAGGTTTATTAAAGAATTACATCTAAAGTAAGTTTCTCCTTTATCTAATTATAGTCATGTAGCCTTGTTGTATAATAAATATCTCAGGTCTGTTATATGGATATAATTTTTTTTCTTTTTTATTTCAGGACTGTGAATGAATTAGGAATAGATCGGGCAGTCATATTAGGTGAGTTTTGTTTAGTATTTTCATAGATGAATATCTTGCAATTGCAGCATCTCTTCCTGACTCCTTGTTATTTTACCGATTGCAATTGTTGCTGTTTATTCAGAAACTTAAGAATTTGCTCAGCTTATGGAGAAAAATAAACTATTCGATGGATTATAGCTAGTTGGAGGTGGATATTTTCACCTTCACAACTATTGTTAATAACATGCCTTAAACCATGGGGAAACACAATTGAATCTGCTAAGCAATAATGCACTATTGGCTGACATTCAAATCATTTTGTATACGTTTAAATTATTGATAATAAATTCACTTAAATGCGTAAGTTTTTGTTTATATAAACCTAATACAATGCAATTGGATGATATTATTTATTAGAGAAAATTGTTAATTTGGTTTCTTAACTCTCTATTATCATTTGTTCATTTTAGTCCTTAACTCAATATTTGAACAAGAATCAAGGATTAAAATAAACAAATTGCAAGAGTCAAGGGACCATTTTGAATGCTATGCTTATTATGTTGGCATTCCAACAGCTTGTAAATATGCCAATGGATAAGTTTGTGGTTATCATTGGAGATCCATTTTCCAACCATGTAAAAGGGGGATGTCCTAGGTATAGTTGTAGATTGAAAATTTGAATTGGGTAAAAATCTCATTTTTTTCTTTCAAAAATATCTAAAAATAAATCTCTACTCAAGTTATGCTAAAACTTGTGAGTTCAGGATTCTCTTTCAGGGAAAGAAATTAAACCGTATGTTAAAAGATGTATGGACAATGTGTAATTATGATGAATAATTCTTAATTATTTAGGGCCATGCTTAATTTTACATAATTTAGATCAACTTGGGCCATCTTGGTGATTCAAATCATATAATTGCTGGGCCCCTCTCTAAGGCCTTCATTACCAAGCATAGTAATTGTGACTGACCCGAAAACTGGGGTTAGAGTTTTCAAATAATAATTCAAAATAAATATACATCACGATACAATAAATAAAAGATTATATCAATTCATTGCAGAGCCAGTATTTAACGTTATACAAATTGTTCCAAAATTAATAAGACAAAATAAAAGCAAAATTTAAACTAGTGAGTCTCCTTCTCACTCTAGATAATTGAATCCCCATTAGTGTGAGGTCCCGGTGCCGGGTCAACAGGAGCTAATTCAGCACCTGTATTTTGTGGGATATAACAAGTCCTCTAGCCGCAGGATCATATTGAGTGATTTAAGAAATAAATATATAGACATCAAACATAACTCATTTATTCAATATTCACAAGTCCTTATTACAAAGATTAAAATAAAAGAAAAGTTACAAATTTTTTAAAAATATAGAGTCAAAAAGAAAGCGGAAGATCAGCAGGAAGCAGTATCAATACTGCTTGGTTGTTAGCATATTTTTTCAAGGACGAACTCCTGATCTGGGCATGTTTCAAAAGTGCGGGCATTCGAATACTAGTTTGTTGTGAAATTAAGTACTGATAGATGCCATCTTTACAAATGTTAAATAATAAGCAAAATAATCTATTTTTGATAGGAAATAAGAGCTGTACGAACTTATCCCTGCAAACTTATTTCAATTGCACTTGAAACTTAGCATAAAAATAATTACAGTCACAAAAATAAATACAGAATTTTAGCGTTTGATATCTGAGGCAAAATATGATTTTGTTGGGTAAGTACAAAATCGAGAAAAATGGGGGTTCATTTTTGTGTTACATATCCCAACTTCCCTCTATACCTGCCCTCTCAAAGGCTTATCAGTATAGGCTTCTTATGACTCCCAATATCAGACAGCCCCATCCTAGCAGTTGTCTGATCAGACAAAAAATATAAATCAACATGGAACCCTTGCTTATCACTTATCCAAATTTGTTCATATATCATTTTATGTGATTTTAAAAAGCACTTTTATCAAATTTGTGCGATGCTGAGCAAAAAAGCATATTTAAACAAGAGTAATAAAAAGACATCTGGTACCTTGTTCTATAAGTTCAAAAGTTTAACAGTTCGGATGAGTGATAATTCGCTCAATTTGCATTTAGCTTTTTTTGATATTTTAAATTAAAATGAAAGTGATATGATATATTTTTCTTTATGGATTGTTAGTTTATTCTTTTCCATTTTGGATTTTATTCATTCTTTTATCTTGATAGAAGACATCATTTCAAGTCTCAGAGGGTAGTAATTATATTTAATATAATGCTATTATTATCAATATGTAATAATAATAATAATGATAATAATGTATGAAAGAAATGACAAAAATGAAAATAGCTGTAAAAATCTGCATAAAGTAATAATAATAAGGGAATGAAAATGGCAATAAAAATATTTGAATTGAAATAATAGCCAATTTATAATATTTGTATAGTTTTCATTATTAATAAATTAGAACCATATTAATTTGAATGACGTAATTTTATCATTATTATTTTTCATAATAATTATTAAGTACATATAAAAGAATAAGAAATAGCAAAAGCTCTTTATCATTTTTCTCCTCTTTTATTCTCCCTTTTTCTTTCTCTTATAATCCTCTTACCTTTTTCACATGCCTAAGTTGGTGTTGTCGAAAAATAGAGGGAGGCCGGCTAGAGGAGGGCTGGCTGGGCTGCTGTTGGCCGGCCAGAGGAGGGCTGGCTGGGCTGCTGTTGGCCGGCCAGAGGAGGGAGGCTGCTAGCTGGCCTGTTGGGAGAGGGAGGAGGGGCTGAGGGAGGAGAGGGCTGCTGCTCTTTGGGAAAAGGAGGGGAGGGTAAGGCTGAGGGAGGAGAGTGGCTGCTGCCGAGGGCTGAGGGTGACTTGGAGGGTGGCTGTTGGCAGGGGAAGGGAGGCTGGCTGGGTTGCTGTGAGGGGGAGGAGAGCGCTGCAGTTTTTTTGGGGAAGGAAGGGAGAGGGTTAGGGGTCTTATAGAGAATAGAGGGGGGGAAGGGAGAGGGCTGGTCGGCCATTTGGCCGACCATTCCTGTGCCAAAACGGCGCAAGAAGGCCCTAGGCGCGGAAGCTTCCGCGCCTAATGCGTAAGAAAAAAACCTGGGGGAATTGCAGAAAAAGGGGGAGGAAGGAATTAGAGGAAAAATTTAATAAAAACTTAAACTTAAAATTTTCGCATTTTTCCGCTGTCTTGCGTCCAAAAATAACGAAACTTAGCACCGAGGTGTATTATGACATAACGAACACCCTCGCGCCAAATTTTTTTGATTCAGACAAATATTTTATTTTTAATTAATTTCCGAAGTTTAAAACTTCAAAAATTAACCATGATCAAACCGACGTTCAGAATTTGATAAAAAATTTCGAGCAGCCTTTGAATAATATACTTAACACTGACACTGAAATTGATGAATTTGGACACATATTTCAATGTTCTTGATTTTTAGAATTTAAATAATTCAAAAAATAAAGCAGAAGCTTCTGTTATTCGGATTTATTCCAAATTAGGGCACTTTGATCTTAAAATTATTCTTATCTAAGAGTATTTTTATTTGCTCTAATATGAAATTCCCCGAGGTTCGGATGTCTGACGACTGGGTTTTGACTTAATTTGAAATGTAACGACATTGGGTCGTTAAAATTTAGTCATCTCTTTTAATTCTCACGATGACTTGTAATATTTATCAACATTGTCAATCAGACAGGAGTACGCAGAGCACCTAAAACATTAATTTATAGAATTCTATATAGATTATAAATCAAATGCATCAAAATTTGAAAGAATGTGCATCAATACAATTTAGGAGTTATGGCACCTTCAATAATAATTAACATGCATTTTTGGCAAAGGATGATCCATATTGTATTATTCAAATGAAATAAAGTAATTTCAAAGTAATAAAATGAAATGAAATAAATGGAAAAACTTGGCATAATATGTTATGCGAGATACAAGCTTCACTGGGAGATTCATATATTAGCGTCAAAGTTATTCTAGGAAGGTATATAATTACTTGTCGGTAATTGTTCAATTTTTTTTTTTATTTTGGTGAAGCTTTTTTCTGAATCTTCTGCCCCTTCTTAGTGGACTAGATCCCTCCTTATTTTACCATGAGTTGCTAACAAACCTTACCTGTACATATTTAATTTTATTCTCTATCCAAAGACTCTCACCACAGATATTTGCCACAAGCATTTATGGAAATTAATTATAATTTAAATATCATACAAAGCGGGATACATGCCAAAGATACATAGCTTTCTAAAGAAAATAGCTAAAAAATGCTAAAAATAATAGAATTAGGATAGCTCCACATACCTGATTCGTTCATTTTCTCCATAAAAGTTTTCTTATATAAATTTGTTAAAATCAATTCGTATACATCAATCTACCATTCAAATACCTAGGAAATGATAATTTATAAGTTGGATGTCAAAATTACAAATTTTGATAAAATTCTAAAATTTGCTAGGTGTGTGACTAGATTTTTTGGTGAATTTTGAACACCTAAATTAATGTTCAAATGGCTTTCTCAGTTTTTTCAGCTATTGTGTTCAACAACAAACTTGTTCCTAATATAACAGAGAGTAAATATGCAAAAATTTAGCTAATTACAGTGGCTAGATTAAAAGTTATGGTATCACAAATAGCATAAATTTTTTAGAAATCTGACAAATATTTTTTGGATTTCAAATATGGTGTTTGTTGAAGTTTGAATATTTAAAAGAGGCCTTAGAGTCCAAATGACGGTAAGATCTTCTATGAAAATATTGTTTATACATAGGAGGATAAATGTGCAATAGTACAACTTCAAGATCTAAGTATTTAAAGAGATTTGACTCTCCAAAGTCGATAAAAAAAATCAGATTTTTTTTTAAATTTTTTTTAAAAGTAAAAACAGAAAGTTTTTCTCAACTTTGAAGTGATGTTTGAACACTTTAGAGGCATAACTAAAGTATGATGACTCCTAATTATTTGCTAATAATACATAGTAGAATCTGTGTGCAAAACCTCGGGATTCAATAATGAGTAAATTAAAAGTTATAAATGTGCAATGTTGGATAGGAGAAATAAAAAAATACAGGAAGTTATGAGAATAACATCAAATAAAAAATCTTGGATTTCTTAATGAAACTCATCATGCAAACTTTGAAACTTATGATAAACACTATTTTGCATGTGTTAAGAGTAATCAATCACATACATCTCCTTCTAAACATCCATTTTAAAAGAAATAAGAATGTAAGTAAACGAGAGAGATATAGAGGAAATAAATTTGTCACCTAAAGATAAGGCTTGATAGAATATCCTTGAGGGAAAGTACAGCTTCGAAACATCTTTCCCTAGAGATTTGAAGCTCCCAAAATCTCTTCTTTGCCTTTGCTTGTAAGTGGTGAGATCTCTGGTTTGGAGGAGAGAGGAGAAAGAGCGGAGGAGGTTTGACAATTGCTCTCAAATGAAGGAAAAAGAATGGTGGCAAAATCTTAGGTTTCTAATTAGGGTTAAAGAGTTTAGAAGTGTTTATATGGCTTTAGGATAGATCGAAGGGTGGAGATTTGATTAAAGGGGGATTTGAGTGGCTCAAAATGATTTGACTAAAATTTTTTCACAAATGAGACAAAGTTTTGTGAAACTCTGAAGGGTGTACTTAATTATGTGGTTTGAATGTAAAAGCCCGAAAAATTCGGGTTTAATAAAGCCTAATTTGGCTAAAAACATAATTTTTGTATTTTCAAAATTAAATATAAATACGCAACTAAATTACAAATTGATGGGTCCAAAATATAGGTCTCAGTGAGAGGAATTCATAGACATAAAATTGTCTGATTTGGCCAAGTGGTTAACCCGGAATATGGGTTTGAACCTGACCCAGCTCTGGTTTCGTCGCCTTTGTACCGAACCAGACCGGTTTTGTCGATGCAGTTGACGGGCTTAACGCCCATCGCTTTTGGACGAAACTGCGTCAGCACATGGTACCATCGGCGCCATCCGTTCGGGCGGGATCGAGCCAGCACCGTCCGATCTCTAGAGATGGGACGGCTAATTCCGTTCATTGAAGATTATTAAAACGGCGGTTCAGATCCCCCATCCGATCGAAACTCAAAACGACGAAACGATCGAGGTCTTGCAGATCCAGTATTCCATGTTCAGCTCGAACCGCGGGATCCCTGATGTTTGATTTTAATAAAAATTAAATTGATTTTCCGTTTAAATTAATTACATAATTTAATTAATATAATTCCAAACGTATTTTTGGCAGAACTCTTTTGTTTTAACTCTAAAATTTATGAAATTTTTGCTGCTAGTTAATTTAATGGTGTATAATTCAAAAATTAAAAAATATTTTAGTTTTGACATATAAATTTTTTTAATTATTTTGATTTAAACACTTTTTAAATTAACTAGGAAAAATATATACATAAAAAAATTCTTAAAAATTTCTAAAATTTTTCTAAAATGTTTCTTGCAATCTGATAATTTTCTTTTGCAAATAAGATAGGTACAGAAAATATTTTGCTCAAACTAAATTAGGAGTTAAATAAAATTAGTATGTTTAAAAATCGGGGGATCTTAGGGTTACAAATTCCAACACTCAATGATACATTTAGTTCTATATTGGTTAAATTCGAGGATGAGAGTTTTCTTGCTAATGATATACATTGGAAAGTTGGAATTCATGAACTAATTCTTGGCTTACTACAATAGTTCCATGTTTTCTTTGAGAAATTGGCATTGAATCCTGTACAATTACAAAAAGGTTATTCTTTATGGATACAGTACTATTGAATCTGTTTGGCTAAAAGCCTCATCCTTGTCTCTAAAAACATTTAAATTTGAACCCCAACTCAAATTAGGTTACAAATGTATGATTATTGACATATCATTCAAGAAAACAAATAAGCTACTTGGACTTCAAGTAATTATGCAGGGTACTGCTTATTTTTGAACGGTCTAGATCAAGCTCGTTTACATTGGTAACACAGACAACATAATTGCTGGGCCCTGTTTTGTGGCCTCATTACTAAGCATCATACTAGATTCCCAAGTCTCAATGATATAGCTCCATGTTGGTTAGATGTGAAGATGGGAATCTTCCCCCCTAATGAGATTGGTTGGAAAGTTTGAATCCATGTACTAATGCTTGGTTTACTTCAATAGTTCCATGTTTTGCTTTGAATAATTGACATGAGATCTTACACGGACTATGAAAACGTACATGCCTTGTTGATAATAGCTAGTATTATGCATTTTTATTGCAACATAATAGACTAAAGTAAATAATCATATATTATTGTTATATTTTCTAATCTCTTGATGCAATCTTTGGTTAGATTTGCATTGCTTCATTTGCGCTTAATTTCCAATGTACTGTTGATTTTTTATCATGCTATTTATATGCCTTTTTCAAAAAATTGTTTTAGGTCTATTAGAAGAATTAGAGCAACTTTTGGGAGGCATTGCCGTGTTGAAAGAAATGACAATTCGTACAAGAGATTATTTGATGTCATTTGGAGAGTGCATGTCCACCAAAATTTTCTCAAAATATCTAAACAAATTAGGTATCAAGGCACGACAGGTACTCAAAAAAGATTTCACCTCCAATACAAGAGCATATTACATTGAGCTTTCTTTCTTATGTAATAACATATGTGCGTAAATAATTGGTAGTAATTCTTTATTTATTTTAGATGTTTATGCTTGTTGATTATCAACTGAGATATATGGTTGTTTATTCTAGGCCTAGCTTGGTTTTTGGTGATTATGCAAGATAAGCTAAGAGTTTTGCTGTTGAAAAAGAAAAAGTGAGCTTAAACTGTGATGTCCCGACATTTGGGTGGTCACTTACCGTAGAATCATATTGAGCAATTGGAGAGAAAAGAGCAAATACATACAAAAGCCAAAGATATCTTCCATTCATTTCTAAATTATGTTGAACCTTTTTTTTAGAAATAAAGAGAAAATAAAAGATAAATAAAAGTTAAAGTAGCGCCATCGTAGATCCATCTCGGCAGTTTGATAATTTAAGGTTTTAGAGTTCTTAGTCAGGCTCTCCCAGAAGTACCTGATTTGATATTATACAGAAAATAATACCAGGATTGAAATTCTCAATAATTAGAGAATACTTTAAGTACCACAGTAAACAAAATAATATTACATTTTTATAAAAGTAAAAATGCGATTAGCAGATATAATGATGTAGTAAAATGCATGAAGAATAAGGAAAATAGCGCGAAAGAAATAAAATTTTTCTGCAACAAGTGTTATTATAAAGATGTTGGTTACTTGATGTATTTTTTTAATAACCAACTACGAATGTTACTGATTTCATTTTTTCCAATAATAACCACGAATAAAATGACGTTGGTTACTTGATGTCTTTTTCCAATAACCAATCACGAATGTCATTGATGTCATTTTTCCAGTGATAACTATGAATAAAATGATGTTGGTTTCTTGATGTTTTTTCCAATAACTAATCACGAATGTCATTGATATCATTTTTCCAGTGACCCACAAATATTACTGATGTCATTTTCCAATAACCCACGAATATTTTCACATTGATTCCGAACAATAAACCAAGCTTCAATTGAATTTTACTTAAAGCAAATAAGCGAAGCTAAGCAGCAATAAATTATAAAAAAGTAATACATATCATATATTGGTACCTTTGCTTTTTAAAATTCAAAGTTTGACAGTTCGAATTTTGTATCTGCATTGGATTATGATATCTTAAATTAGCTTTTTAATTCAATATTTTAGGAGTAATTTTTATCTTTAATTTGATTCTGTTCTTCTTTTATTTTTCTATTAAGATTGAAGTTTGATTTTTAAGCTGCTGCGATAGCAGTAATATTCATTAACGTTAATATTATCATTATTTAATAATAATGATAATAATAATGTACGAAAAAAAAGACGGTATAAAAAATGACTGAATTGAAATTGACAAAAATAGAGATAATGACCATTTTATAACACACGTACCATTATCATTTATTGATTAATGACAACAACAATAGTATGAATGACTAATCTTATTATATTTAATTTCATAATAATAAAATATTAAGTATATAAAATGAAATACATAATAGTAAAATCTCCTCGAATCTACCCCATTTCCCTCTCCTCTTACCTAGGATAGTATTGCCGGGAGGCTGTGGGAGACTGGACGGTTGCAGGAGGTGGCCGAAATGGTGACTGGCTGGTAGCTTGCAAGAGGAGGGCTGCTGCTATTGGGAGGGGTTTGAGAGGGGTGAGGAGGTGTAACGACCCTAGGTCATTTATAAGGTAAGAAGTAATTTCCCGCAATATTTAATTCGTTAAATCCTCCCGCAAATTCAGTTTCCTGTTAAAACTCCCGCTAAAATCGATTTTTTTTCAGTTTCAATCCCTAATTAGAAAGTTTTCAAATTTGACAGTTACGACATTTAAGAAAATTACTCCATTAAAAGCACGTTACGACAGTATCCTTAATTTGCTGGCGTTTGGAGAAGAAGCCAGCCGGTCCAAACGGGTGTGCGTTACGCACGCACACTCTATATAACCAGGTGTGCGTTACGCACGCACACCCTATATAACCGGGTGTATGGCATTTAACCTATCACCACGCTCGATCCCGCTCGCCTCTCCCTCTCAGTCGCTCGATTCTCTCCCGTAAGACGCGGCAGTGAGCATACCTGGAGGCCGATCGAGCAGGAAAGATCGACCCCTCCTTCCGTCGTAACCCATACGTCGAGAGATGGGTAGCGTGCGGCTGACCCGCTCGACTTCTTCTTCCGCGCAAGTCCCGATTCTTCTCCGCTCAATCTCTCGCAGCGCCGATTCTCCTCTACTAGGGCACCCGCCTCTGCGCCGAACCCTCTCTGCTCGATTCTGCCCCTGATCCTTGCCTCTCGGTCCCTCTGCGTCAACTCTCCTCTGCATGTCGCTCGACTCTTCCGCTCGATCGTAAGGTAAGCCTCTTCTGTTTGATAAAGGGATAGAATACGTGTATATATATATATAATAAACCATAATAGCAATAATAATGATAATAATAATAATAATAATAATAAAAATTAATAGTTAAGGTTTTTCTTTGGCCTACTAGTTCATTTTGCCTCTTATTTGGTTTAAACTTTTTAATGAAAATTATTCTTTTGATTATTATGATAAGTTTTAGTTATTATTATTATGAAGAACTGTCTGTGAATTCAATCTTTCATATTAGTATTATTGGGATTTAAGATCTAAATTTACAGTATAATGATTAGGTCTGACTAGCCAATATTAGGAAAGGACCTAATCTATCAAAATCAGCTATTTGATAAATTCTTAATAATAATAAGGGTTTCTGGATCTATGTCATATAATGGAATCAATTATAACTTCTTTTGAATATTGTCAATATCAAATTAATAATCCTTCTATCCTAACTTATACTTTAATGAACACTAAGTATTTGAGTTCATACCAATTTAGATCATAAATAATAACTCAAGAAGTTTTGATATCTTACTTGAATGAAGCGTGTTGTACTGCCTTAACATAATAGATGAATTCGGTGTTGTTAAAGAGGGGTTTAGTAAAAATATTAACAATTCAATTAGACTCTTCTTTTCTCCAACTCTGCAATACAATTCTTTCAGATAAGGTTGCCCAAGTTCTTTAAGTCTAATAAAGTATGATTTTAGTTTAAATATAATAAATTAGAGATATGAATTAGACATTCTCATTGTATAATCTACTCTTATGAGATATAGATTTAAGTAATCAACTAAAGATAAACTTGGGAACACGAATACTAGTTCTAATCTTGTAAACAGATAGTTTTATAGTTTAATAAAATCTCAATTATAATTTTTGCAGACACATCAAGTTGTGAGTGATTTATCTAGTTAAGTCAAACACGAAAAGTACACTGGATATTAATTTTATGCTTTCTATCTTTCTGCTGCTTAAGCATCGCTTTGAACCTGTTTTATATTATTTTACTCTTATTGCTAGTCATGTATGAGAGATAAAATGATATTTATGTATATTGTGAATGTTGAAAAGGGTTTTGAAACGGAGGTTGAATTAAGTTAGGGATGGGGCTAGTCCATTAGGAGTTATAAGGGTGCCATCTGGAGCCTTTGAGGGGGTCCAGGTGAAGGTCATGCTTAACTACATATATGATTCTATCTGGAGCCTTTAAAGGGTGCCCAGGTGAAGGTTGCCATTTGGAGCCTTGAGAAAGGCCTAGGTGAAAGTGCCATCTGGAGCCTTTAAGGGGGCCCAGGTGAAGGTTGCCATCTGGAGCCTTGAGAGAGGCCCAGGTGAAGGTGCTATCTAGAGCCTTTAAGGGGGCCCAGGTGAAGGTCATGCTTAATTATATTTTTATGAACCCAGCCTCATGATTCTGGCATTGTCCATCAGAACTGCTAATATTGCTTCATAATATCAAGTCATAAAACATAAACATGAATTTTCACGCTATTATCCATCTTCCATTTGAAATTGGCATATGACAAAATGACATTTATTTTGCAGGAGTTGTGATTATCTATTTTGCTATAACCTATAATTTCCCTGCAATTGTTATCATTTTTGCTTTCCGCTTTGCTTTAAGTAACTTCCCTAGATGATACAAGGGTCGCCAGTGAATTTTCGGATGTATTTCCCAATGAATTGCCAGGATTACCTCCGGTACGGGAAATAGATTTTACTATTGATTTAATTCCGGTACGCAACCGTTATCAAAGACACCTTATAGAATGGCGCCAAAAGAGCTACAAGAATTAAACGAGCAATTAAAGGAATTGTTAGATAAAGGCCCCATTCGCCCTAGTATGTCACCATGGGGAGCTCCTGTGTTGTTTGTCAAGAAGAAAGACGATACCATGAGGATGTGTATTGATTATCGAGAGTTGAACAAAGTCACGATCAAGAATCGATATCCTCTTCCTCGCATTGATGACTTATTCGATCAACTCGCTGGCGCGGTGGTATTTTCTAAGATTGACCTTCGATCCGGATACCACCAGGTGAGAATAAAAGATGAGGACATTCCAAAAATAGCATTCCGAACAAGATACTGATATTATGAATTTTTAGTAATGTCATTTGGGCTGACAAATGTCCCATCATTATTCATGGATTTGATGCAAAGGGTCCTAAAGCCTCACCTGGATAAATTTGTGATCGTCTTCATTGATGACATCTTAATATATTCTAAGAGTAAAGAAGACCACGAAGTGCATTTGCGAGCAGTCCTTGAGACCCTGAGATCTAATGCACTATATGCGAAATTCTCCAAATGTGAGTTATGGTTGAATTCTGTAGCTTTTCTGGGACACGTGGTAAGTGCCGAAGGAATCCAGGTGGTTCAAACAAAAATTCTTGCCATTCAAGAATGGGCACAACCTACATCTGTGACAGAAATCAGAAGCTTTCTAGGTCTCGCTGGCTATTATTGAAAATTTGTGCAAGGGTTTTCTCAAATTTCAGCTCCACTCACCAAATTAACACAGAAACTGGTACCCTTTGATTGGAGCTCAGAATGCGAAGAATCCTTTCAGAAATTAAAGCATGCTCTCACAACCGCTCCTGTTCTTACGTTACCTTAAGAAGGGATGGACTACCAAGTTTTTACCGACGCGTCTAAGGTAGGACTTGGGTGTGTCTTAATGCAAAACGGGAGAGTAATTGCTTATGCCTCACGTCAGCTAAAGGTGCACGAAAAAACTATCCGGTGCACGACTTAGAATTGGCAGCAGTAGTTTTCGCTCTCAAGATATGGAGGCATTACCTGTATGGAATAAAATGTGAAATTTTTACAGATCACCAAAGCCTCAAATACATCTTCACTCAGAGAGAATTGAACTGTTGGCAGAGGCGATGGTTAGAATTTATTAGTGATTACGACTTGTATATTCAATATCACCCTGGCAAGGCAAATGTCGTAGCTGACGCACTGAGCATAAAATTAGTCAGTACACACGGAAACCTTAGCTCAATCACTTTCAATAAGTACCTGGTTAATGAGCTAAATAAACTAGAAATAGAATGGGCATCTACGAGCCAATTGAATGCCCTTCTGGCTGTTGGAGTTACAGAAGCTACAGAGTCGACGCTGGAACAGCGTATAAAATTTTCTCAAGAAAAAGACAGAGTATCTAGAGATGAAGACAATTATTTCGGAAGGGAAAAGTAAAGATTTTCAGGAAAAGAATGGCTACATTTATCACGGAACTCGATTATAGGTACCAAAGGATAAAGAGTTAAAAATGGCAATATTGCAAGAAGCGCACTGTTCTGGTTATACTATTCATTCGGGAAGTTCCAAAATATATCATGATTTAAAGAAAATGTACTGGTGGTCAGGACTAAAGAAGGATATAGGAGAATTTGTAGCACGTTGCAACTCTTGCAAATTGATAAAAGCAGAACATCAGAGGCCCGGAGGACTCTTGCAACCTCTACCAATCCTGGATGAAAATGGATTGATATTGCCATGGAATTTATAGTAAGTCTACCCCGAAGCAAATCAGGGGCAGATACCATATGGGTGATCATTGACAAGCTTACAAAATCTGCGCACTTTCTCCCAATAAAACAAACTGATCCTGTGGAGAAGCTCGCCAGGATATATATTAAGGAAATTGTTCGATTGCACGGGATTCCAAAGACGATTACGTTAGACAGAGATAGCAGATTCACTTCTCGATTTTGGAAGGCAGTGCACGGCGATCTAGGTACTACCCTTGCAATGAGCACTGTATTTCACCCTCAAACAGACGGACAAACAGAAAGGGTAAATCAGGTTCTAGAAAACCTTCTAAGGTTATGCATACTTGACTTCGGTGGGAGCTGGGAAAAATATTTACCTTTGGTTGAATTTGCTTACAACAATAGTCGTCAGGTCAGTATTGGCATGGCTCCCTATGAAGCCTTATCATGGACAGAAGTCGGAGATGTTCAGATTTATGGATCTGAATTGGTGGAAGAAACTAATAAAAAGATCCAACTAATAAAGAGCAGGATAATGGTGGCTCAGGATCGCCAAAAGAAATACCATGATTCCAGGCACCGAATGTTAGAATTTCAAGTCGGGGACTTTGTATACCTGAAGGTAAGTCCTATGAAAGGAGTATTTAGATTTGGGGTGATCGGTAAATTAAGTCCTCGGTATATTGGACCTTTCGAGGTGATAGCCAAAATTGGAGCTGCTGCTTATAAAATCAAACTACCTGAAAATCTTACGGCAGTTCACAATGTATTTCATATTTTGACTCTTCGCAGATGCCTACAGAAACCGTCTCAACAAATAATAGCACCCGGTATTGTTATCCAACCAGATTTGACATATGTTGAATTGCCTGATAAAATCATAGAACGAGATAATCGTCGATTAAGGAAAAAAAGAACAATCCCTATGGTCAAAGTACAATGGAAGAATCATAGTGCGAAGGAAGCAACATGGGAAAGAGAGGAAGATATGAAGAAAGAATATCCCAAACTTTTCAGAACTCAGGTAACCTTGAGTAATTCTTCTTACATTCAACTAAATATTTTCTATTATGGTGAAATGTCGAGGATGACATTATTTTTAAGTTGGGGAGTTTGTAATGACCCTAGGTCATTATAAGGCAAAAAAATTGAAATCCCGATTCGTTAAATCTTCCGCAAATTTCAGTTTCCCGTTAAAACTCCCGCTAAAATTTGATTTTTCAGTTTCAATTCTTAATTTAGAAGGTTTAAAATTCGTTTAAAAGCTGAAATTTAATTTAAAACCGTTATTAACACGTTTAAATTTAACAAAAGATAACCTCATTGAAAGCTCATGTTCAAGGTATGAATTAGCTATCCCTATTTGAAATGGTTAAAACAATAACTATCGGCTGAAGTTAGAAGGTTTTCGTAGAGCTATTAAGGGAAGAGTTTCGTAACGTGCTGCGAGCCGAATAAATCGGACGTGCGTTACATACGCACGTCCTATTTAATCGGGAGGGGGGCAAAAGACCCTCACCATTCGAGCTAACCTCCTCTCCCTCTCCTTTCCGCTCGATGTGCGTACCGGAGCCAACAAAGGCGCGCAGCAAGCGAGCAGGCAGTGACGCGTCGATCCGTACCTGTGGCCGACGGAAGGACGCAGACAAGAGCGCAGTCGAGTCGATCCGACCTCCCGTCTCTGCGCCGATTTCGTCCTTTCCGCTCGACCTCCTCCAGCGTCGATTTCTCCTTCCTCGTGCTGCTCGACTTGTCCGCTCGATCGCAAGGTAAACTCCTCTGTTCGATCGGTTACCTAATAGGATAAATAATATATATGTATGTATATATATATATAGGTATAATAATAATAATAATAATAATAATAAATAATTTTTATAAATAGACTAAGAAATTTATGTTGATATCATTAAAAAATATATATACTCTTAACGTTATAGTGATATAAACCTAATAATTATCAACAATTAGTCATATTTAATCATTTAACCTAAGACTAGATTTTTGGTTATCTTGCTTTATGAAGTATTATAATGATTAATAATAATATTGCAGTACTATGATTAGATCTTACTAGCCAACATTAGGAAGATCTCTAATCCGTCCAAATCAGCTATTTTATAAATTATAAAGTCAATTATAATTTTAATCAAATATGAATATTGCCAACCTCCTATCCTAACTTATACTTTAATGAACATTAAGCCTTGAGTTCATACCAAATTAGATCATAAATAATAACTCAAGAGATTTTAAAATCTTGCTTGAATGAAGCATGTTTTTCTGCCCTAACATAATAGATGGTTCGGTATTGATAAAAGAAGGGTTTAGTAGAAATATTAACAATTCAATTAGACTTTTCTTTTCTCCAACTCTGTAATACAAATCTTTTAGATAAGGTTGCCTAGGTTCTTAAAGTTTAATAAAGGACAATTTTAGTTTAATTATAATAAATAAGAGTTATGAATTAGACCTTCTCATTGCATAATCTACTCTTATAAGATTTAGATCTAAGTAACCATCTAAAGGTAAACTAGGGAACACGAATACTAGTTATAAATTTTGTAAATAGATAGTTTCATAGATTAATAAAATCTCAATTATAATTTTTGCAGACACAACACGTTGTGAGTGATTCATCTAGTTAAGTCAAACACAAAAAATACACGGGATATTACTTTATATGCTTTTACTTTCATTTGCTGCTTATGCATCGCTTCGAACCTATTTTATATTTAATACGTTATTCTTACTACTAATGAGGTAAGAGAAATTGAATGATGTTTATGTGTCATGTGAATGTTGCAAGAAGGGTTCCGAAACGGAGCATGATTAGGTTAGGGACGGGGCTAGTCCTCGGGAGTTATAAGGGTGTCATCTGGAGCCTTTGAGAGAGGCACAGGTGAAGGTTGCTTAAATGCACGTTGCCATTTGAGATCCTTAAGTGGGTCCAGTGAAGGTTTATGCTTAAATGCATATGAACCCAGTCTCATGGTTCTGGCTTTGCCCAACAGAACTGCTATTATTGCTTCATAATATCATAGACATAAACATAAACATAGATTTTTACATAATTATTGCTTTTCCTTTTGATATTTGGCATGTGAACAGAACATTTATTGTTGCAGGTGATCTGATTATCTTTTATTTGAAACACACTGTATTTCCCTGCAAATGTTATCTCATTTTTTTTCTTTGCCTTCCGCTATGCTTTAAGTATATTTTTAATATCCTTTGTATTTAGAATATGCACTAAGGCATTATTTTTATAATGCCAGATCAGATACAGTTGGAGGTGGTTGATATAATCTAAAGACGTAGCGCGGGAAAATAATTACCCCTTTCAGGATTAATAGTTTGATGTATATTGAATTTCATGTAATAAATTCTGAATGTTGTTTTTATTTTAAATTGAATGAATGTCATTTCTTTTATTTGAATGGCTTGAATGTTCGTTAACTACTATTTTATCTAACTGCCAATATGATCCTGCGGAAAGATGCATCCGATGTTAGTTTGGTTCTTACTAACCTAACATGGGTCATCACAGAATACAACGAAATTTGGCACCGAGGTGTGTTACGATGTAATGAACACCCTCGTGTCAAAAATTTTCGATTAGGACAAATATTTTATTTTTTATTAATTTCTGAAGTTTTAAACTTCAGAATTAATTTAGGTCGAACCGACGATTCAAAATTAATGAAATTTCACAAGCTGCTTTTAAATAATGTTCTCAACATAACGACATGAAAATTGATGAATTTAGACACGTATTTTGATGTTCTTGATTTATTGAATTTAAGAAAATTCAGAAATTAAAGCTGGAGTTTCTGTTATCCGGATTTCTCCCAAACTAGGCGCTTTGATCTAAAATTTATTCTCCTCTAAAGGTATTTTTGTTTGCCATAATTTAAAATTCTCTGGGATCCTTATTTTTGAGTTGAGATTTTGACATAATATACAAAGTAATGACCTTGGGTCATTACATAAACATACTTAAATTTAAAAAAAATATTTAGTTTGTAGTTGATTATAGCATAATGTCATTACTTAAATAATATTGAATTATTTAAATGATATAGTAATAGTATTTATAATATTAATAGCATAATATTATTTTTTTATTTTGTTATTACACACATATATGTATATGTATATATATAGATATATATTTATTTATTGTATTACAATTTATATCTTATAATTTTTCTTTATTTGATACTGACATGACACCATTATAACCTTTAATTGAAAATTTGTTATTACATTTAATGAATTCAATTTCATCCATAAACTTATCATTTATTTTGTAAAATGTATAATTATTTCAATTTTAACAAATCTCTTTAATTTTTAGATTTTATGAGAAAAATTATAAAAAGTCGTCTGCAATGAGAATAATGATAAATTAAAATATTCATGATAAATTTTGATTTAAACTTGAATTCTTGTTTGTATATTTCAAGTATATTTAATTTTGCAAAATTATTTAAGTGGTGTTGGGGGAAGAGGGCATTGCTAGAGTAAAAATGTGAGGTAAATATTCTGTATATTAACAAAAAGAAAACAAATGGAAAATATATGGTCTAGTGAGTTCTGCCTTGTCCAAGGCCGCACAAAGATAATGTCCATTAGTTTGGAGAAATTACTTGACGCACTACTTGCAAGCTTCAAATGTTTTCAAACTTAATTTTTTTATTTCTTATAGATATTTTTTCTTTTTTCTTTCTTCAAACTTAGTATGATTTCTCCACCTGTTGTGCCATCAGTTACCAATCTTCAAAATCGTTCCTATCACAAAGCACCATCAATTACCCATCGATCTCAACTCAGCACCATTTCTCATTTATTGGAACCCCATCAACCTCATTCGAAACATACCAATGACCATCATTTCTTAAACGAAAAGTCATGCACTACTTCTTGACTTCCTTAACGAGAGAATTTGGTTGATAGATGATCTATTAGATGTTATTTTACCACCCTTTTGTAGAATTAAGGAAGGGATAAATATGTTCTTTGATTTGGATAAATAATTTTGATTTTTCTTTGAGCATGGAATTTATAGAAAGTGTATGTTGACATTGCTAGATGAAGAATAATTAATCTTCAAATCCATTGATTTTCTTATAAAGAGTTTAATTTTTATAGTTGTCAAAAAAAGAAACATCCTTATGAAACACATTCTATAATTAAACTTCAAATCCATTGATTTGCAAAACTATAATATGAGTTATTGGGTTTGCTTGTTTATTTGACATGCCAAAAATGAGTCATGTTCGAACCAAATTTATCTTGGCTCAAGTCAAAATTAGTTTGGTGCATGCCAAAATGTTTTACCACTTTTGTAATATTTATGTTTTTAATTGTCAAATGGGTTATATTTGGGTCAATCAGTTTATTAATAGGTTGGGTTTTAGTTAGTGTTGTTAAGCTGACTAGGTTCAGGTTGACCAATTTTAGGCCAAGTTCAAGTTGGCTTATTTTTAGTCATGTCATTTTTGGGGAAGACCCAAACTTGACTCGTTGACTCAATTTGACACTTCTAACTCTTAGTATTTATTTCTCCATAGTCATCTCTTACAATGGTGGTTTTACTTGATATTTTTAATACAAATATCCATAACACTATCTTATTTTTTTATTTTATAAACAAAAACTTTTGAATGTTCTCTTACTTGAAGCCGAGTAAAATATTTTTTTCTCAATGTGGTGGTTAACATAGGTGAACACTACTAAACCACGTATATTTTGTATTTTGTATTTGTACCTCCTTTTGTGATTACACTTATATCTTCACTTATTTTATTACTTAAAACCATATTATTATAAGAATTAGATTCAAAGCTTTTGTTTATAAAGCTTTTTGATTCTAGCTAGAAGGCAAAAAGATAAATATAGATAAGTTTGATGTACGAAACTTCATGCTCTTGTAGATGCAATTAGAAAACTATTTGCATTGGGTTAAGATCCACCAACTATTCAATGTAGAAAACTAGAATCAATCAAATAGGCATAATGGGAGTTAATAGGTCAAAAAGATATTAGGGTTATTTGTTTGTCAATATGCATGATTTTGCCTTTTAACATTTTAAATGAGACCACTATAAAAGTTTTAATAAATGTTATGTGATATGTATGAAAATCCACATACTATCATTAAGGTACACATAATGTGCAAACATTTATCTCAAAACATTAAGAGCTTTTATTGTTGATCACAAGAATGAGTTCAACTCAATTATAAATTAATCAAACTTCATGGACATTATTTTTGATGATGAGATTTTAATAACCCAAATTTTAGAAAGCCAAATTGTCGACCAAATCAGGACAAAATTAGGTCCTCGAACAAGTTCAAAATTAGAACAAACAAAATATACTATTGAAAAGAGGCGATCCGATTAACGGATATTCCTATATTAATTATTGAATTTTTTAAATAAGAAAAATTAGGAAAATTAAATATAAGTCTAAATTCAATAACTTTGGTGCCGCAGGATTCACAATAATAAAATAAAGGTACACAAAATTTTTCGTCGAATTTTGAGAGCCAGATTGTCCGTAATTAATTTTTGAAATTTTTACCTTTAAAAATTAATTAAAAATAAAATATAGCTCCGAATCTTTTTTTTTTCTCAAGAACGTTGTTTGTCTTGTCAAGACGGACCTCCGGGTCAAGTTTCGTCAAATTTGGAAATTGGACTACAGAAAAATACGATTAATTTAAATCAAATTTTTTTATTATTTATTTATTTATTCCTAAATCTAAAGATTCCTTCTCCTTTTTTTTTTTCTTCCACGTGACCTTCCCTCCTTCTCGACGGACCCTCCCTCTGCTCTAGCCGCAGCATGCATGGAAGCCGGACCCCACCTCCCTCCTTGGGGGCGGCCACCCCGCCCCCCTGCCCGGCCCGGGCGGGCAGCCCCTCCTTCCCCTATGAAACCCCCCATTTCTTCCTCTTCTCCCCCGCACCTCAAACTCCCTTTTTCTCCTCCAACCGCCGCCCATCTCTACCTCCAGCCGCCGCCAACCTTCCTCTTCCCCACCACAACCTCTCCAAAAGCTCCCAAGCAACCTCCTCCTTTCCCCACGACGAAGCCCTAGCCCCTTCCCCTCTCTCCTACTCTCTTCCTCCACGGTCGCCTCTCGCCTCGCTGCCTCGACCTCCCGACCTCTCGCCAGCACTTGGCTCAACTCTTCTAAACCTTCCCATGACGCCTCGCCGAGCTGCCGCCGCCTCTCTACAAATCCCCATTTGTCCTTTTTTTTTTCCTCTTCACTGCGAATTACCACTCATCGCACCGCCACCGGACCTTTCCGAAACTCTGCTGGAACGCTATCCGACACTTCTAAGAACTATTCCCTAACTCCTGGTCAAGTTATCGCCTCCTCACGTAGAACTCCCTTTGAACGGGAAAGAGCCCGCAAAAACTCAAAATAAGTTAGTAAGTGGAGAAAATTTAATTGGACAAACTATCTAAATAAAATTTTAAATGAAAGAAAATAATTATTAAAATTTAATTTGACTCTTAGCTATGCTAACTAACTAACCACTAATTTTTATATTTTTATTTTCGCTACTAACTTTTAATACTGCTACTAACATTCCATTTATGCAATTTTTGTTCTTTACTTTTCATTTTTCTTAAATTATTATTACATATATATATTATATATACTATAAGAGTTACATAATAATAATAATATTATTATTATTGTGTTATATTATTATTATCATAATCATAATTGTTATTATTGTAAGTATTATTATTATTATTATCATTAGATAATGATAGCAATAAAATAATATTTATCATAATCACCAAAATGATAATGATAAATCATAAGAAATTATTATATTTATAATAATAATTGCAACACTATTATTATAATTATTATTATTATTGTTAGATATTATCATAATAAATAATATTCTCTCACTACTATCATCTCTTATTAGTGATAATAACAAATATATAAACACTTGTATTATCATTATCATCATCATTCATTAAACATAATACTAATAAAATGATTTTAGTATTATTATAATATTTTCTCTCTATCCTCATCAATCGGAATAAATATGCTATTATTATTTTTATAACATAGATAATAAAGATAATAATAATAAATAACTTAATAATATTATCATAGTCTTTTCTGTCTAAAATAAGCTTCTGTACATAAAAATTTCACGTGAAATAATAATTTTACTTTCTTTCATTCATTACACTCTCTCACATAAAATAATAAAAATAATATTTTTTACGTGTAAATTCTCTCATAATCAATGATGATAATAATAATAAGAAAATATTATTATTATCATTATTATCATTCGTACTTTATCCCTTCCATAAGGATTTCCATTTCTTTACTTATAAATATAAATAATAGTAATAATAATAACATCAATTATTATTATTATTACTATTATTATCATTATCACCACAATTACAATCACTACTATTATCGTTACTATCTTCCACACCATCATTATCATCATCTTATTTACACTAACATTAAAACAATGAGAGAGAGAACCAAAGAGATTGAGAGAATTAAAAATAGGATAATACAAATATTTTTATTTTCTTTACTCATCGATAGTTTTCTTATAAATAAATTTTGCACAGATTCACAAGAAATCAACCTAGCTAAAGAAAACAGGTACCCCGGATATCATGAACTACATTTATATATGTTGATTTGATTATACGCTTTTGCTTCGCAAATTTTATCAAACTAGTTTCTTACTCTGATATAATTAAAGTTTACTGTCACTATATGAGATATTTTCAAAGATAGATAATGGATCTTGATTGATTGAATTAAATGGAGTTTCATGAGAGGTATTTACAATCTATACAGAATGTAAAAAAAATGAGGCTAGTTCGTTATCATACTGTTCCGTGAAGATATAAGGAGACTATGACTATTCTTATGAGGGGCTAACATAGGTGGAATAATGCCTGAATGACAATATTTGAACCCAAATTGTGATAATCATAGCAGACGTGGTTGATTTCCTCAAGATTCGAGAAATTGTTCGCTCGAATGAAAATGTTATATTTATATTATTCACTTTCGAGATAGAGATATCAATTTTTGATAAGTATGACTTACTGGTGACTGGTTACTTTTATTGCTATTTCAAATTTATTGCTAAAATTTTGATTTGCAGGAAAAACTGTGATAATACTCAAAGGAAGAAATTCCGCCTTTCAAATTCTTATTATTATGCTTCCATGCATTTTTCCCTGCACTTAAATTTCATGCTTTTGCTCATATATATATATAATGTAATTAATGATATCCAAAGTACTAGAGTTTATCTCTAACGGGTGTTCTACCCGGGCATTTTCGTCGTAAATGCCAGGTCAGGTCGCTGTTGAGGATCTGGAGATAGCCTGATCAATCTACCGTTGCACTTTTTATTCTCTTATTGTATTTATAAATAAAAGAGAAACCCGCGCTTGTAATAATACTCTTTTTAGAATAAAAATTTCTACTTTCATGTTCTCTAATTATTTGAGCAAATATCTGTGATCTTTATATAATTATTCTAAACTCCCGACTACAATCATCGGCATAAAATAGTGACGCCACCCCTGTTCTCACACCTTAACCAGGATCTATCAAGGATCCAGGGTCAAAGTTGGGTCAGGGGTCATCACAGTTGTCCATACATTAGCTTGCTTTTATCAATGTTAGAGAGCCAAAACGGAATGTTAACAATTTTACAGATATATTCTATTATTAAGTTCAATGATATAACAAAATCTCAACATCAACGAGAATATCAATATGCATTGGAAATGTGAATATTGACAATAGAGGAAAGTCTTTGAATGAGGAAAATAATAATCAGAGATGTTTAACAAAATTTTGAGGCAAATACAATCAACCAAATCAATATAGAACCGATTTTGAGAAGATCTTGACTAGGTTTTGTGGCAAACCTAGTCACATGATGAAATAATTCAAAAAGGTAACAAAAAAGTTGAGTGAAGAAACAATCAATATCATTGTGAAAAGCTTTCAAAATCCATTGATATTTAGTGTAATAAGCCCAATGAAAACATGGATATTAGGCCTAGGTGCGTAGTTTTACTCTTTCAAATAAAGATTGTGTATCTATTTACTATTTAAAGATGCTGCAAAATCTTTCTTGCTGATGATGATCCCTTAAGCATTCTGGGAATTGTATATAATTTAAAATAGAAAAAATGGAAACCTTTGAAAGTTAAGAGAACCCGATCATTCTTAAGAACAAAATAGATCTTAATTTGATATATTGCAATTGAGTTATTAATCAAAATAATACATTGACTATTGCAAAATATTCAATATGACCGTTAACTCTTTTAAATATTTATTTTGGTACATAGACTCTTGTTAAATATTTTCTTGGTCCAAAATCGTTAAAATTTTTGTCGCTTCCCATTTACTCAGTAAATAATTAGGGGCATTTTTATCCGGTGTGCATTTTAGCTTCCCGATTTTTATTCAATCCTACCGTGTTTTTCCTTGAGATTTCTTCTCGTTTATGTGCTCTCTCTAGGATTTATGTGCGCTGCGCTTGTCTGTGACGCTGATGCCTCTCTGTCTTTATCTCTCTTACCCCGTCGATACCTCTCTGTCTTGCTAAGGTCTACGACGTCTATTGGGAGTCTTGACGCCTCTCTTCTTGTCTCTCCTTCGCTATGACGTCTTCACGGCTTCGCCTAGGTTTAGGAATCCTTTAACCAAGTGAAGAGACTTGAGAAAATGCAAAATTAAGAAAAAATAATTTTATGAATCATATTTTTAGCAAAATTAGAAAAAAATTTTTATGAGCAATCTTTTGATAGAAATTTACAAGATTTTAGGGATCCTTTAATGAATTTATTATGCATAAATAATTAAACTTGAAAATTAAATCTAAATTTTTTTTATTTAAATTAAACTCAAAAATTTAAATTATTTACACATTTTCTTAAGGCCCAGAAATTTAAACCCGCAAAAAAGTTAAACCACAAATACTACTAAAAATGAAAAATTTCAGTTATTTATTAACATAAATGAAAGCCGAAAATTTATTATGACAAAAACTTAAAATTTAGTTATTTATAATCATAAATGAAAAATTAAATTCGAAAATTTTATTATGAATAATCTTTTTGGTAGAAATTAGAATGCATTATGGACCCTTCAAAAAAATTTATTATGCAAAAATAATTAAACCTGCAAATTAAATATGAAAATTTTTTATTTAAAATTAAAGCTAAAAATTTCAATTACTTTTATAATATTTTTTATAGACTAAAAAATTAAACCTACAAAAAAATTTAACCGGCAAATATGCATATTTTTTTTTTCATTCAAAGTCTTGTTATTATACGCATAAATGAAAAAATTAAACCCAAAATTTTTAAATTTTGCATTTGCCCCTGTATGAAACTGCGGACTAGCAGAAACTAACTGCTGAGGGACCAAAACAAACATTTAGCAAAAGTCAATGTACCACAACAAATATTTACCAAAGTTAACGATTATTTTGAATATTTTGCAATAGTCAATGTATGATTTTGATAAATAACTCTATTGCAATTGAAGGGGGTCATGTGATATCCAGTGATGATTCCTAAAAATGATAATTATTAATTAAATTTTTTTTCTTAAACTTGCTCATTTTATTAATATGAAAATCAAGTACAACAAATAGGTACTATTGGGTACAAACAACAATAATAACACCAAACATTAAATTCAACCAGGTGGGGTCAGCTACATGAATCATTTGTTTTCGTTTTGCACGATTAAATAGAAATCCCTTCCGAAGGCCTAAATAGAGAAGATCCTTCATAGTAGTTTCTTCCCATGTATTTTTTTTTTCGAAGACTCAAAAATTAAGCGTGCAAAAAAATTTAACCCGCAAATACGTAGAATATTTTTTTCAATCAAATTTTAGTTATTTATACGCATAAATGAAAAATAAACCTAAAAATGCTGAGATGTGTAATGACCCAAATGTCGGTGTTAACCAAGCTGTTAGCAAGCCCGCTAGATTCGGTCACACCAAATTTTTTCGCTCGAGTTCGTTGTTCGTATGTTTCGCGCTAAATTTTGTTTTTATTCCCCAAACTACCAAATTCAATTTTCAACAATAAAATTTCCTGCCATTTTTCATTATCCATGAACTTAAAAGAAAAATGTCATTAATAAAGCGCATTTTCTCGCGATCAATTGGTGAAAGTTCGGGCGCATTGTGAATGATGGTTATTCTTGGATTAATTTGCAAAAGTTTTAGCTTCAAAAATTAATTAAAAATAAAATGTTAATATGAACTTAATAATCTTGTTGCGAGTAGGTCCGCCTCGTTTAGACGCTCGCATCAGATCAAGTTTCATAAAAAATCAGTGTCGATTTAAGCTTTAGAAGTTAAGGTTCAAATTTTACTATTTTATTTAATTGAATAAAAGGTTATATAGGCATCCTAAAACTCTAAATCCATGGTTCCCTCACGCACAACCGAGTTCTGTATGCGCGCCCTCCCTCTCCTCTTGCACGATCCTCCCTTCCCCTCGACACGCAACCTCAATATGACAAGCCATCCTCATCGCCATCAAGAGTAGGGGAGTCATCCTCGTCATTATCAAGGACATGGGAGCCATCCCCAAGGTGCGTTCGGCCTTACCTAGGAGGAGACGAGCGGCACCGAACTAGTAAAACTCTGTCTGCTTTGTCCAGACCGGCCATAAAATGGTTGGAAATTTTCTCTTCAATCTGCACCAAGTCAACTTGCGATTCCTCCTTCCTCATTTGGCCGAGACCTGCATCTCCTCTCCCTCTTCCGGTGATTCCAGCACCTGTCGGCAGCCATCCCTAATTTTTTTCTTCACGCTTCTAAGGTACTAACCCATTCCGAAAATGATATTTCTATGTTCTCATTTATCAGCATGTACAATTCTATAAATAGATCTTTTGACACCATGTTATGCTTGTAACACGAAATGAGAAGCTTATTAATAGAATAAAATAGTTAGTGCCGATAGGAAGGGTGAGCAACATTCAGTTGTGGCATGTGTGTGCACATTTTCTTATTTATTAGACAAATCTTTTGTTAAAATTTCATATTCACTAATTTATCTAGAAGCCTTGTCTAGCTTACTACTAGACAATCAGACCTTGTTCATGTCAAATAAACTTGTATTTCACCTTTGATTATACAAACGGGTGTAACTTTAGTAAGATCAAGTGTGATGGCTTCATCACACTCACATCACCTCCTTATGATGAAAAGTGTGGTAGTACCTTTCATTGAGTATTTTGTGCAAAAAATCCTTTTAACCATTTTCATATTATGAGTTTAAAGAGATTAAGACATGCTATACTTACTAGTCTTGTTAATTCTTATACACTTGCATTAGTACTCTATCTCACGCTATGACTCTTTAGCATGATAATCAATATAGTTGTTAAAACTTGAATGAATGAGTTTAGAACCTCATAAGTAGAGAAGAATACAAACACTTAAGACTGCTCTCATCATTTGAGCACTACCAAAACTGACTGGTCAAGATTAAACAATAACGCATGTGTAAAAGGCTTTAATTTGGAAAATTAAGATAAAGTCAATGGTAGTTATTCAAATTCACATTGCTAATAAGAATTAAGATAACACTTGTGGTAGTTATTTCAAATTTTGATACAGTTGCCATACAGCTAGAGACAAGGTACCCAGATACATCTTACTTTTTTGCACTTTTATGCTTCACTTCTTTTTACCGTTTTAGCTTCGCCCGAGCTTGCATTTTTTGTTTGTATGCAATGATTATTCTATCTGAAAAATGTTACAAAAACAAAATGCTTAGTATATGGTGGATGTAGCAAGGGTTCTTGAAAGGGGGGATGGGTTGGGTATGGATGGGGTTAAATCCTCAGGAGTTACAAGGATGCCAACTATTGCCTTTGAGGCCCAGTTGAAAGTATGATATTGATCATAATTTATGGAACCCCGCCTTATGGTGCTGGAAATTGCCTGCTAGAACCTTTTGGTTTGATTTCCCATAATATAAAGGACATATGCGCTGCAATCAATAAGCTTTTTGACAGATGTGACATGTTTATAACAAATATGATTTACGGAATAGCAAATGACATATGTATGTTTGCTATATCGGGACAAATCATATTTTTATTGCAAGAAAATATATCCCACTTTGTGTTAACCATCATGTCCTCCACAATGTTATTATTGCTTTTATTTTCAGGTACCACATTGTTATTTAAGTGTAGCTTTTGGTATCTATCGAAGTACTTAAAATATTCTCTAATTACTGAGAATTCAAATCCCAACATTATCTTTACAATGCCAGGTCAGGAGCAAGCGGAAGATTTTAGCGGTGGACTCTAAGTGGTTGCTGAGGGCCCAAAGTTGTTGATTAAATTATTACTGTTACTGTCATTGTTAAAAAGCCTTGTAATATTTTTTTGAACCTTTCTTTTCAAATAGAACATGGGATGAATGATCCTTGTATTTTGTTTTAAATCTTGAATTATGATGAATGGATGAATATATTATACTTGTTCATTACTTTCACTCTTGTTTACTTTGGATTGCTCAATAGGGTCCTGTGGCGAAGGAAGGCCCGATGCTGGGCAAGTCTCAGGACCGAACCGGCATGGGGCCACCACATGATGAATATTGGAAGTGTCATTTAATTGTGAGCTCATTTCAATAGATTCCATCTGATGATGGTATTGACGGAAAGTTCAAGGTTTTGATTGTCTTTGAGGTAGGGTTGGTGCCTTGCTAATTGGGCTGAACGGCGTGCAGAATAGAGGCTGGGAAGAGATTTACGGAGGAGTATTGCTGTGGCGGTTTGAATGTGTGCAGAGAGGTTTTGTAGAGATAAAAATATGGGAGTGGCTGGGAGTTTCTTGAGGTTGTCTGAATGGTCCTTGAAGAAAATTCTTGGATGGGATAAGGGTGGCATAGAAGAGGGGGCGAAGTTGTAATAGATTCTTGTGAGTACCTGAGGGCTTCGTGAAGCTGGTTCTTGGAAGAAGGAAGAAGGAAGAATGAGATGAAGGAGGCCAAGACTTATATCAGAGAGTTTTGCTACAGTGGCTTCTGTTGGATCAAAAAATGTGGGACAGAATTCTATTGTAGCAGAGAACTCTGGAGCGACAGATGTTGAGGATCTGCAGATGATGTAGTTTGGTTCTTGAGAAGTAGAGGAGCTGAGGAAATCTTGAGAAAGAGTATTGGAAGGACTGAAGATCTTGAGGAGGTTCGGTCTCAGCTCTGATACCATGTAAAGAACCGGAGAATAGAGAGTTGTTGCAAGGGGAGAAGAATGAGAGTTGACGATAAAGAAAATGAAATGCAATTCTATTATTCATCTCTGGTGTACAATACATCAAATATATATATGCACACACACAATATATGTGGATAGTGTGTAGTCTTATTTAGGCAGTAATTAGATCAGCAGCTAGGATAGTTCTGGCTGTTGTTTAATAATTAGTACTACCCCGATTTGAATATTTTATTCATGAGAAGTAAATGCTTTCTTTGCTATATGGAGAATTAATCTCCACGCCTAATACAAGACTGACTCAAACGTGTTAGTTTATTGAGTTTTGCTTGGGAGCCAATTATCAAGCTGATCTCGAGCTAGCTTACAAATCAGGTCGACTCATTTACACAGCTAACCACAACACAATGGTAACTTTCATAGTGGAGTTTCCAATTCTGAGATGATTTTTCCTAGTACTATACTCCATTACCTTATTTTTAACTGCATTATTAGCTGTCGCAATTGATTTTTCTTACAAATTTTAAATGCCTTTTGTTTTTAAATGTTTGATACCAAAATGTTAATTATTGTACTTGCAATTCGTGAACATATTTCAAATTTGAGATAGACTTTTGCATTTATCTGAGTTCTAAAATGTATGTATAATATTTAATGGATAGAATGGGTTTAATGTGTTTTTTATCTTATTTTCTTAATTTGAAGGACTGATCGAATTGGAATTGTGACCTTTATTAATATATTTATGCTACAAATTCTTTCATGGTTTTGTTTCAAGCAAATTTAAGGTCTGCTTAGAAAAAAATAATTTTTCTCTTTTTGCTCAATAACTAGTTGAAATAATGTGATGCAGTACCTAACAATGTGATTGGTTGTTTCTTGCAGTATGACGCATATGATATTGGTTTTATAACGACAGACAGATTCTCAAATGCAGACATCATTGAAGAAACATATCCTATTGTTGCAAAGAGATTGTCTGAAGATTGGTTTTGTAATCGTGAAATTCCTATTATCACTGGTTTTCTTGGAAAGGTTCCTACTTTCCACATCTGTTTCAATCAAAATTTTCATGAGATTTCCCTGTTCCCGGGCTGCAAATTCTCTGCAGCGATTACATTGCACTAGGATACCATATCTGAATTAATGCTATTTTTAGTCTTTTCAAGTGATTTTCTTGTTGCAGGGCTGCAAATCCTCTGCAGTGACTACGTTAGGAAGGGGAGGTAGTGACCTGACGGCCACTAGTATTGGTAAAGCGCTTGGCTTGAGAGAAATTCAGGTCAGCTTTGGGCAAAGCTACTGGCAGCATAAACTCTGGATGGAATGAGCCATAGAACTCTAATTAAGCTTCATTTATGTTTTAGTCGTCGTTCATTTCTTATCATGAAATCATATCTTATAGTTTACAGATTTGGAAAAATGTTGATGGTATTTTGACATGTGATCCAAAAATTCATACTCAAGCAGCACTCGTTCCGTATTTGACATATGAAGAGGCTGCTGAACTTGCATATTTTGGAGCTCAGGTATGTATGATGACGCTACATTAATGTCTTATGTGGTACTTTTGTTCTATCCATTTTAGATATATATATATATATATATATATATATATATATATTTTATGTGGCCTGTGGAATTTGAACCCATGACTTGGTTATCAAATCCTGAGCTTCAACCACTAGGTTGCAATACCATTCACACACACACACACACACATATATATATATATATATATATATATATATAGAGAGGTTGATTTCGAGTTAAGTTTGAGCAAATTAGATTGAAGTCATACTCAAAATTTTCTAGTTTAGATCAACTTGAAATGATTTAATTTTAAGCCAACTCAAAATCAAATAGAGCTTACCCAAAAAATACATAAAAGCTGCAACAGTTGCATTCAAATTTATGACTAAGCACTAATATGCCATGCCTATTACTAGGTGCATTACAAACTCTTTTATCCAAAAACACTAAATACTTAATATTAAATCAATTTGAATTATAAATCGAATGGTTAAATTTGGACTCAAATCTACTTGAAAAAGTTAAAGTTAGAGTCTTGACTCGAAATTTCTCGAATTGATTTGAATTAAAGTTCAAGCGAATCTAGGGTGATTTCTGAGTTCTGAGCACAAGTACCAGCTCTAACAGTCACCTTTCTAACATGATTATTGGAGAACATTTGCAAGTAAAAACTATTTGATTAAAAATAATAAGAAAGTTGACAATAAATAATTTATCCTCATAGGAAGAAGGCACAAAAGCTATCCAAGCTCTTCCAAATATTGTTAGAGCATTGTATAGTAAAATGTCTAGTTTAGCATGAGTAGCTTTTAAATGCTGAAGAGATAAACTGATAATCTTGACCAATGAAAAGCTGGCCTCTATTGAATGTGCCCTCTGATTCACTTTGGCATGTCACTGCAAAAAATGTCTTAGTCACCCCTAAAACAATTGAATGTCACATGATATCCTTAAGAACTTAAGTTGAGTCATAGTGATTCTGTGCTAATGAACTCTCAAATCTTAAGTTTAGAATCTAATTTTTCTTTTGATATCACCATATGATCACAAAATTGCTAGCACGAATCTCAGCATGAACAGTAGTATTAGTCTCAAGCTTTTGATGAACAATATGCAACTAAAGCTGCTTAAATGATAAGTCTCAACATAATAATTCCTTCCTTTGAAGGGCTCATTGCTCTAGACCCAATGCTACTTCACAATCAAGTAGATGATTGGTATGAGTAAAGTAATGGAGCATGGTAGATAGTTCATGAATATCAAATGATAAAAGAAAGCTCTACAATTCATATTTGTTCAATGAAGAGTACTATTGACACTTTCGTGCAAAATGCTTGAATAAAATCATGCTAGTGTCAAATCTATAGAAAAGCACGGAATTATGAAATTTGATACATAAATTATAAATAAAAAAAATGATAAATGACTAAAACAATAATAAACTTACTAGGATTCTCTGAACCGACATTGAAGCAATCATTGGTCGTAGCTGGAGGGATAATAATCTCTCAGACCCAACTGTTGCTAGTGCAAGTTGAACTTTTTAGGATTTCAAAGGATGAGATGAAGTGTTTCAATGCATACACGACTTTACAATAGGGGGGATAATATGATAGAATTTGATATCGTAATAAAATACATAACAAATGACTAAAATTGTGGTAAGTTTACTGGGATTCTCACGGGAGTTGTAAGACTCTTCCCATCTAACATTTGAGTTGCTAGCAATCTCAATATCTTCTAATTGAAAGGAAACTTAAGTAGGATCTCCTTGAAAACCAGGTATTGAGTTCACAGCCAAGATGTCATCTCCCTTCCTGTATGCAATAATCATTGTGCCCTTACTAGAAGTTGCATAGATAGCGTTAATGACCACTAAACATGAGAAACATCATTATGAAATGGTTATAATGCTGAAACAAAAGCAATCATTCATAAAATAGATATAGGAGGCAATGCCCGAGTTTGAAGACTGAGTGGTTCTTGCATGCCTAGGAGAAAATTGTGTGAGAAGGGGAGAGGAATCATTGGGATCTACAAGGACTGAGGGACCATTTATAAATAATATAAATTTATACTTATTCTAGCGTTTGCTAAAAATTTTATTTTGACAGTTCATGCCAAAAATTTTCAAATTCTACTTCACGCGCATTAAGCATATAAATTTACATTTCCAACACAAATTTTGAAATTACTAGGGCACATCAAGGCAAGATCATCCTTTTCGCCAAAAAATTTTATATTGCTCAAGATCATGTAAAATTAAAATTCTGGTAACTTTAATCAAGTGATGTTACAATTTATCCTACTTTTAAAAATTTTGTTATTAAAATTGTATTAACTAACATTTAAAATAATACTTTATCCTATTGCAAATTTTGCAAAATATAAAAGAAAGAGAAACAATTATTATATATCTTGTTCTTCATATGTATAATGCTCTATTTCATCATGAGTTAGTGATACACGATTGAATGTTTTGTTCGGAATGACTTGGAGTAGATGAATGACATCAGACTTTTGCCATTAGACTTTGATCGTTAATGAAAAATTGTGCAATCGGTTGACAAGTGCTTATGCTAATTGCATTAAAATAGGTTCTCTGTCCTGCGAGATACTTTCCCTTATGATTCTTTCCATAATTCGCATAGTAATGTGTGATGATGCCTAATGGTGGTTGTTGGTTTCACATTTTGACATCCTCGATTTAGAATCTTGCAAATAAGCAAATTAATTTTGGTTTCCAAGTTCTATAGCTTTTGTCTTGTATGAGATTTTGTCTTTGAATAAGATGAAGGTTTAGTTCTAAATGCTTGGCCTTTTCAAAATGATCGGGCAAATGTAAAAAAAAAATTATGTTCAACAAGTCTAAATGACCGAACCTATTAAAATTATAATCTGCATAACAAATCTAAGAGACCATACTTAAAAGTCAATATTTATTCGATAAATTTAAAAAGCTGTTAATAACCAAATTTATAGCTTAAAATGCTTAAATGTTTTTGTTAATTGAAAAAGCATAAACTCTGAATTAATGTTGTATTTTCTGGATTTGATATGCCCAAAAGACGCAAGTAAATGCTAAATACTCATGTTGATGTAATGAATGTGTTGTGCTTCTTAGCGCACTGTATTCGTTGGGGAAATTTATTTGTAATCAGAATTTAAAAATATGAAAATAAAAAAGATAAATATTGAAAATAAGAACACTAATTGTTCTCACCTCCACATGCACAGCTATAAGTCTCAAGCCAACCACAATCCTGTCATGTATGACCTAACCCTCTGTCACGTTTTTACAAGCTGCCCATGTCTCACCATCTATATCCGTGTGCTGTATGACCCTGACAACCTTAGTGACTGTTTGTCCTTGTCTGCACTGATCAGGCTTGCATGACTCAGTTGATCGATCGCCCATGATCTTCAGATACCCTTGTCTCACGGAAGTATAGAAAGTTAGAAAGCCTAAAGTTTTTTGCCTAACTGCACGATTGAACCTTCTAAAGAGTAATTTAAATGCACAATTTTGTGCAAGCGATTCTTGAAGCCTTTCGGAGTTGCCCCTCTTAACTGCATTAGCCAATCATCGATCCAAGAGGCCATAAAGGAGAATTTTCCCAAACCATAGGTGAGGAACCCCGCGTTCCAATGTTCTTTAGAGTCAACCAAGCTAATTTTGAAGACCTCGTGTTCTGATGTTCTTAGAACTAGTCGAAAAGATTAGACTCCCTCTCTTAATCTGAACTTAGGGAGCATTTTTGACACAATTTTGAGTGGCACTATGGTGTTGAAATTGTGTAAAAAATTTTGGCAAAATTAAAAATATGTTATCATGCTGCTGAAATTTCAAGGGAATTTTGTTTTCAATGAATATTAAAAAGACAAAATTAATTTCATCAACTAAGTATTTTATCGATTAATTATTATCTAAATGATTATTTAATTAATTTAATAGTTATATAATTAATTAATTAAATTAAGTAAATATTCAATTAAAATTATAATTAATTTGTTCAAATTAATAATATTCAGTATTTATGAAAAACATGAGCAAGTATAGACATTCAAAAGTATTTTTAGACTAAAATATAGGAGATGTAGTTGATGATAACAATATTATCAATAATATTATTTAACAAAAAAATGGAGGTGATTTCTCATTTTTGAACATTTGCAAACTTGTTACATATCTCTCAAATCCTTACAAATGCTCATAATTTTCTTGTCTCTGATCACAATTCCCTCTTAATTGCTTACATCACTATGAGTACAAGCTCTAAATCTAAACCAAAATTACCAAATATCTAACTTAAATTCAATATTTAAGGCTTATGCTTAGCGAAGACTCTAAGTGACTTCTATAGTTAAGCATGCCTCTGAACCTTTAAAGCTTTAATTTCAACACCCATCATGAGATTTGGAAAATTGTTAACTATTTTGAGAGCCTTAAATGCCCTTTTCCTTAGCTTCAAAGATTTAAGGGCGAGGGGATGTGCAAAATTTTTATAAAACACCTAAACCCACCATATATATTCTCTCTTCAACTTTGTGACTTGGTTAAAGCCTACGGTTGGTGTTTTAAACTGAATGTGGATGGTTGCTTTAAACATAATGATCAATCTGCGGCTGTTGGTGGTCTATTACGGGATCATAATGGTAGAGTTGTGTTTGCTTTTTGTCAGTAAATTTTGGATTGTTCCTCTTTGATGGTTTAATAAAAGCACTTCTGACGAGGTTTAATTTATGTAAGTTAAGGGAATTAATAATGATGGATTGTAGTGATGTTGTTACTCTTACTTGGCTAATTAATTCGTGTTCTGTTAGTGACTGGAACTTTTGCCACCTGTTAGTTAAAAGTCAAAATTTATTCAGGGACTTTCTTTTTCAAATCGCTCATATTTGTGTGAGGGTAATGCGGCTGCTGATTGGTTGGCTAATTTTGGGATTAACAACATTGACCTTAATATTTTTCATGATACCAATCTTCCTCTGCCTCTAAAAGCTATTTGAAATTTGGATAGGTGCCAACTTCCCTATATCCGGAAATAATCCCCGTAAGCTCAGGTTTGAGTGAGGCTTAGTTCCTTGCTAGCATGGATGAGTTTGGGACTCTTAATTTGCTAAGATCAAGTTCATCTTGGGCTAGAGTTAGTGGTAACCTGTGCTGGGATCCTAGCCTACACTATTGATGGTCCTAAGCCTCTTCCCCCCAACCTACTTGGTGTGCCTTAATTCAAATTCTGGATGTTTTAGATTCTTCATTGTTTCTGGATTTCATCAAGATCTGTATTTCTCTTGGAGCTGTCACGGGTTTTGTACTTGGTTTTGTACTTGGTTGCTGATTCAAATGCCGCGCCTGAACTGCTTGTTTTGTCTTCTGGAGTTTATGCGACCTTCATGCTTGGTTCCTTTCCCTTCGTTCCTGGGGTATGGCTTAGAGGCTGGTTTGATTGCTTGATGTCTTTAGTTTTTTTATTTTCTTTGAGTGCTTGTTCTAACTAGGACTATTTTAGGCTTCATTTTTTCTTGTACTGGTGATCTCTTGGGTATTGTTTGAGGTCAGCCCTCATCTATATCCTCTCATTTCTTTAATCAAATGTCTCCTTTTCTCTTAAAAAAGCTAAAAAGCATGCCTTTGAACCTTAGCAACCATGTTCAGAACCTCTGAACTATACCTGGGCAGAAGCTCAGGGCTACGTTTTGCCCACTTGAATACCGAGCCTAAAAGAAGAGCAGCCCGCCTTAAAAGCCGGGCCAGTCAGGCCTGACTAGTGGAAAAAGGTTGTCGGTCATGGGTCTGTTGGATGAAAACCCTGAGGAGGATTTTATGTTAAATCCATGAACGGCAGTGTGAATGGGCCCGTGAAGCTTATGGCCTAAAAAGTAGGCTCATGAAGTGGATGGGTTTAATTAGGTTCATGCTTTCATTTTTGTTACCCCATAGATAAATTAGGAGTGCTTGTTTTCATCAAATGATTTTTCTTTCTTTTCATTTTCTTATGAATTTTGTTGCTTTCCATTCCAAAGTCATTTAAGATTTAGAGGGTTTGCCCCATTCAAGCTTGAGGCAGGTCAGACTTTGAACTTAAAAGCGAGCGCTTGGCCTGTGAAATTTTATATCTAAGCCCGGGCAGGCCTAGTCCGGACAGGCTCAACTTGTGCCCAAGTCTACTTTGTACTGTAGTGGTTGTATCTAAATGCTAAATTAATGAGTAAAATAGTATGACCTGCCCTTTTCCATTCTAAGAGTTGATGAATTCACGGAGTTAGTTTTAAATAAATTATACTAGTCTATTCGAGATATTTGAGATAATGTAACCAATAGTTATTATTAAGAATATTTGGATGTTACAAATAATTATCTTCTTGTGTTAACAGATTGAATCATAAGTCGACTTGGGATGATAAAATTATGAGATCTTGACTGAGTCTACTGTCATCTACCCCCTAACTATATGTTGTCATATGTCTACTTAATCATAATAGCATTCCTTAATCAAAAATTCTCTCCTACAATTAGGAGGGGTAATTAAACTAGATAAACTCTAAGCTATTCATTGAAGGAAAGTGTGGTTCTATATATATAAATCGACCCAATGAAGAATAACTCCTAAGACCCTATTTAAGCAGTTAATATTCTTGCACTTTTCAAAGCAGTTTACACATCAAAATATTAGTGGAAGATCTAAAATGTTTGAGATGACTAAAGCATTAAATCAAATTATAAGCTTTGGGATATTTTTGTTGAGTGAATATAATGTAAATATTTTCAATGTTTATTTATATATATTTATTTAAGAGAAATTTTTCTAAATGGTCCCTTGACTCTTATAAAATATTCAAAATAGTCATCGACTGTTGTAAATGTATTTCTTTGTCCCTTGGCTTTTATTTAAGTGGTTTTTTGCTATTATTTGCAATTCCAGCGACGCTTGGTGTTGGGAATCACAATATGTAATCAACAATCGACGAAGAGGCCGATTCTTGCAATGCGTCACTGGAATCGCAATTTGTCTTTCGTCGACATAAAAGCAGATTGTTGTAGTTGGGATCGACCTCTTCGTCGACGTCGACGAGGGACCTATAGAAGGAATCTCAATCAGTAAGAAATCGGAACCTGTAGAAGAAATTGAAGATGAAGAAGTGCTGTTTGCTGGAATTACACATTTAACCTTACTTTTTTATTGGAAGGGAATTGAAGTTATGGGAAAATAACGGCAAGGACCTATAACCCACTTAAATAAAAGTCAATGGATCAATAAAAACATCTATAAGAGACTATTTTGCACATTTAGCAAGTCAAGGGACTATTGTGATAATTGTCTTATTTATTTTTTACTTTGTGGGAAATTTGAAATTCTTTTTGGTTGTATTTTTAAGAAACTTTTAATAGATGATATAACTCGGATGACGTATGTAAGCTGGGCCGAGCAGCCAGTTAATGATAAAACAAATTCAATACCAAGAACTATTAGGTGCTAAATAGAAGCACGAGTCAAATTATTTAAAAATTTTCTGTTTAATTATTTTTTCATTCTTTTAATTTTTATATGTGGGTATCTTCTGCTCATCTTACTCATATATTTGTGATTTTGCATTAAATTATGAAAACACACTATTCACGGTTGATGAAAAGTAACGCATGCAATCTTCAATATATGTTTGCAAATCAAACACATGCAATCTTCAATATATGTTTGCAAATCAAACACATGCAATCTTTCGCAACATTGCACTGTACTAAGATGCCAAATCATTTTCTTATAAGAAGTTAAGATCAAGTGATCAGTGCAAGCATTGGCAGTATAAGGAGATTTATGTCTGTTACTGGAAAATTTTTCTGTAGTGGTTTGACGATCTATCAAAGTTTTGGGAGACCATTTGATGGGCTTATGACTGCAAGCACCGTTGATGAAAAGTTTAGTCCATTGGAATCCTGGCAAGGAGTGGGTTTAGGAACTGTTGCACTTGTTCATGTTCACTCTATTATTGTCTCGTAAGGATTAAGTAACTATGAAAGTAACGCTCATGAAAAATCTTTGACATGTTAAACAAAGTCTAATTAAACTGTAAAATCGTGCTACTTAGTTTGTCTTCTTCCTGAAAGCTAGACTAGAGGGTCTCTGCTCAGTTCTTATTTTTTACCCCTTTTGTGTTCTTTTTTGATTTACTGGTGTGTTCATCATGTTTGATAGTGAAATAAATTATATTAACGTTTTTAACTTAATAACATCGTGACAGTTGCCCTTTGCAAGTGTAGGTTCTAAATCCCAAATCTATGGACCCTGCTAGTGAAAGCAATATACCTGTCAGAGTCAAGAATTCATACAACCCAGACGCGCCTGGTACCCTCATCACCAAACAAAGAGATATGAGTAAGGTTGTAGGGCAGTGGTCATTGGTAATGTGCATGTAGGTGTGTGTATAACTAAATATATATATATATATATATATATATATATATATATATATATATATATGAAAAATGCTAAACCAAAAAAAAAATAGCCAGAAAAAGTATTCAGGGCCAATAAAAATTTCTTTCTTTTCTATTCTTGCACATGGGCTCACGCAAAAAATGTAAGGATTTCCATGTCAACTGTACTTTATTTTGGCTATTTTTTGGCATAGTAATAGTACTAAATATATATACATATGTGTGTGAGAGAGAGAGCTAGTCTACCTTTCCGTTAAATGAATGGCTTTTCCTTTGACATCCTCCAACATCAATCACTTGATTTTAATGGCTTAGATGTAAAATTACTAACTGAAAAAATCAACAACAAAAAAACATCACATTTTTTTGTAGCACCTTTAAATTTGAGCTTATAATGGGAATCAATGGATGGTGGAGGATATGGAAGGAAAAGGCTCTAGATGGTAGACTAGCCCTTTTATATATATACACCATCTTCTCTAATCATCAGGTCTAATTGGTTTCCCTAATATGCATAAAAAATTCAGGCTGTTTTAACAAGCATTGTTTTGAAGTCGAGTATTACTTTGCTGGATATTGCAAGCAGTCGAATGGTTGGCCAATGTGGTTTCTTGGCAACGGTGACAATTTGCTTCTTTTATGTTAGGAATTTCATACATTTCACTTAAACCTTTACTCTTTACATATATATATATATATAATCAATTCTATAACCTCACAACAAAACTCCCACCCCACAAATATTCTACAATCATTGTAAGTCGATGAGATTCATATATGAGAAAAAGGATATTATTAGTTTTATAAAAGATTAATACTTTGCTCTCATAAAACATATAATTAAAATCATGCATCTAAGCATTTATAAGAAAACCTGACCAATCGATCTCTCCCTAAATTAAAAGTGCATCACTCTCTCTGGCTTTCTCAACTTGCTTATAAAAAGGGGCAAAATGTTGTGGATAGTTTTAAGTAGCGTACATATGTTATATTAAAGCACAATCTGAGTGCCTGATACCCAAGATTTGGGTGTTATACCAGAACTTATCCAAAATTTAAAATAGGAATTTTTGTCCAAAGCCTAAATATTAGTAGTTCTAGGTAGTAACTGCACCAGTACTTCCTGATTGGTACCAAAGAGCTTGTCAGGAATAGTGTCCCACCTCAAAGAAAACTTCTTAGCCATGGGAAAATAAATCACAAATGTCGACAATGCAGCTACAATCACGGGCTTTATGTGTAAATATAATGCTTAGGTACATGAGCTAATAGAAAAACTTGTTATCCTGTAAGTCATCCTTCTTCCGCTTTAACTGCACCCATGCTCATCAGATTTGTGCAGTGGCAAGAGTAGAGGCACTCTCAATAATGATGCGTTGAAGTTAGCTCTTGATTGAAAGAGTTGCCCATATCCTTGCCTCCACCAAAGAGTGGGCAAACTGCAAACTGCCACATGCTCGTTCTTGTTGTCATGGATAATAATGCTGTTGTAAAACTCCTTTCTTCTCATACAAAAATGAGCTATCGATATTGATCTAAAGCCACTTGGGCAGGATTGCTTGGTAAGGGAATCTTGAATGGGCCTAGATGTCCTAGGGACCTGTCTGAATGAAAAGATCAATGTAGATAGTTGTCTTAAGTATGGAGCCTGCACAAATTGTAGTAGGACAGTCTGCCCATATTTCCTTACAAGTTTGTCCCTCCAGGCTTAATATATGATGTAAGCTTATAATTGGCTCCTTGCTTGACTCCTTGTCACTAAGCCTTGATGAACAAGTCAAGGACATGTGCCCTGTTAGTGTGCTGAGGAACAGCAAAGACCCACTAGCCAATGTGTTGTTAATGGCACTGGTGTATCTACATCTTGAGGTAATGCGAGATCTAGCTTCAACTTCCCTGCAGCCTTAAACACAATTTAGGGAAGTTGAGAGTTGTCTAATGTATATCCAACGATTGGTAAGGATCGCAATTTGATCAGGCGCCAAATGAAGCAAGCCTTGCGCAGCCAAGCTGCAGTTGCCATATGCCACTTTATTTTCTGTTCATAGTTTCAAGCTCCTTGGCTTAGATGCTATTGGATATGCTTAAATCATTGTTCGAATTATTCCATTGGATTTTATCAATTTCATTTTCATTGATTGATACAATATTGATGATATAATGCATGGCAAACTCCCTAGGCTTTGAGCGATGTGACTGATGGTCCCAGGCTCCAGCTAATGAAATAAATTTTGCCACTTGAGATTTTTCAGGTTTTGAATGTGGAGAGAAAAGGGGTGCAAACAAACATAGTTATCATAAAGGGTTGAAATGAGTTTCCCATCGCCAATGCTGTGAGGACCCGGTGCTGGGTCAGCGGAAGCAGATCCAACACCGGTTTCTTGTGAGATATAAAACAACAAGTCCTCTCGCCGCAGGATCATATTGAGTGATTTAAGAGACAAATATATAGACATCAAACATAACTCATTTATTCATTAATTCATAAGTCTTGGATACAAAAGATCAAAATAAAAGAAAAGTTATAAACTTTTTAAAAATAGATAGAGTAAAAAAGAAAGCGGTGGATCAGCACGTAGCAGTATCAGCACTGCTCAGTTCTTAGCACCCTTCCTCGATGATGAACTCCTGATCTGGGCACGTTTCAAAAGTGCGGACATTCGAATACCAGTTCAGATGAGTGACAGTTCGCTCAATCTGCATTTAGGTTTTTTTGATATTTTAAATTAACCTTTTTAGCCAATATTATTATCTTTGTTTCTATTTTGTTTTCTTAACTTGATAGAAGTTCGTAATTTTAAGTTACTGATATGACAATAATATTTATAATAACATTATTATTATCATTTTAATAATAATAATGATAATAATAATGATAATAATAATGTATGAAAGAGAGAATGAAAACAACTGTATAAATTGCAGAACGTAATAATAATAATAATAATAATAAGAAAATAAAAATGATAATAAAAATGTTTGAATTGAAATAAATAGTATGGAATTAATAGTCATTTTTTAGCATTTATATTGTTGTTCATCAATAATGATGCAATGACATAATATAATAGTATATTTATTAATAAAAAATGAAATAAAAGAAATAAAATATTAAAAATCTCATATCATTTTCTTCCTCTTTTCCTTTCTCTTAAACCTGTCTTCTTACATGGAATGGAGTTGCCGAAAAAGATGGAGGGAAGCCGAACGTGGTGGAAGGCAGTTGGCAGGAGGTTGCCGTGGCTGGCTGGCTGTTGGCTAGACGAGGGAGGGCTGTAGCAGGAGGGGCTGTTGCTGGCCGGGTGCTTGCTGGAGGGCAGGAAGGAGAGGCTGGGCTGCTAGTGGCTATGGGAGAGGGCGGAGAAGGCTGCTGCTGTGTGGGGAGAGGGGGAGAGGAGGAGAGGGCTGCTGCTGTGTGGGGAGGGGAGAAGAGTGGCTGGGCTGGAAGGGGGCTGCAGCAGGCTGAGGGGCTGCTGCTGTGGGCTGAGAGGTTGAGGGTGGATGGGCTGGAAGGGGGCTGTAGCAGGCTGAGGGGCTGCTGCTGTGGGCTGGGAGGCTGATGGTGGTTGGGCTGGAAGGGGAAGGAGAGGGCTGCAGGTTTTGGGGAAGGAAAGGAGAGGGTTGGGGGGTCTTATAGAGAAGAGAGGGGGGCGAAGGGATAAGGGAAACTTAAAGCGACATTAAGGTGCTAATTAGCGCCTTGTGGGCGGAAGAATATTCTGCCTGGCGGAAGATTTAATGAGGGGGTCGCAGGTAAGGCGGGGAAAGAAGGATTTATAAAAATTCTTAAAGAAAAAATTTATATAGTTACTTAAACTTAAATTATTCGTATTTTTCCACTGTTTGGCGTCCAAAAATAACGAAACTTGACACAGATATGTGTTTACGATTTAATGAGCACCCTTGCGCCAATTTTTTTTGATTTGGACACTTATTTTATTTTTTATTAATTTCTGAAGGTTAAAACTTCAAAAATTAACCACGATCAAACCGGCGCCCAGAATTTGATGAAACTTTTCGAGCAGCTTTAAATAATATACTTAACACGACGACACTGAAATCGATGAGTTTTGACACGTATTTCAATGTTCTTGATTTATTGGATTTAATTAATTAAAAAAAAAAATAAAGCGGGAGTTTATGTTATCCGAATTCTCTTAAACTAGGGTACTTTGATCTAAAAAATTATTTATATCTAATGGAAATTTTGTTTACTCTAATTTGAAATTTTCCGAGGTCCTGATGTCTGAGGCGGATTTTGACCTAATTTAAATAGTAACGACATTGGGTCGTTATAAATGCACCTGCTAGTATTTTCTTAAACAATGGGCTAGCCCTTGCATTGAGTTCTTCACATGGAAGAATCTGTGTTTGACTTCGAAATACCTATATCTTAATTTATATATCCTCTCGATTGCTTTAACCCAAAGTAGGTCCATTGTATGAAGAAAATTCTAAGTTTGTTAAGCCACCAAAACTCACCTCCACACTTTAAGATTATGGATACTTGAGCCTCTAAAAGATAATAAATAGGGCACAAATGTTGTCCCATTCAATGCAATTCATTCCATTATTGATATTGACATTACAAAGGAAGTTGTGAATAGTTTGCTTGATTTCAAGAAGGCACAAATAATTAATGGGAGACATGAACATAGAATATACCGAAATAGTTGCCAAAACTAAATAAGCAAAAATGCCCCTGCAAGAGAAAGAAAGCAATTACCCCAAGGATTGATTTTGCAATGCACATTGTCAACAACATGATGGTGATTCTCCTTTTTCAATGGTTTACCGTTTATATTAATCCTCAAATATCTAACCTCATTATTTGAGTAAAGCTAAGGAAAGAGGCAACATGCCTTTGTGCAATGCTCCAAGGATCGAGGTCAGGGGGAAAATATAAAGTTTTCAATAGTGCCTGGCTAAACCCAAACTAGCATTTACCTAGTAACTCATACTTAGAGGCTTGTTTTCGTGAGACTTTTTTATCCCACAATTCCATTAGGAATTCTTACCCAAATTATCAATTCTTAAGGAAGGTTTTTCATCACCCATCGGTGAGCCCCCTTTTTGAGACTATATGACCACTTATCTATCTAGTGCTGATGGCATTGTCTGTATAAATATCAAAGGGAAACCAAATACAATACTTGAACATCACTCATTAGATTTGATCATTAGATCATCCATTGATTTCTTATGTCAATGACATGCCATATACAAGGGCTATAATATCACAATACAATAACAAGGTAACACTGCCTTAATAATAATACAAAAGATATAATAATCTCCACATGTGTATAGATAATGCACATGTGTATAAGCAAACTATGGAGAAAATAACATGCACAAGTAATTCAATGTTAATCCAACAATATTCTCATGCGTGACCTGAGATAATTTTTCGAATGCACTAATAGTTTCATGCCAAAGTCAAGATATTCTATGCTTAGAAAATCAATAATTAATACTAAAATTAATACCTCAATGAGGTTCTCATTTTGCTCAAATGAATGCAATATTTCTAGTTTGTTGAATAATCTAGTGATCAAAATATAACAGATTTTACAAGGCATTTTATAAAATCTTGCAGTTGTCTAGATACAATCAACATTTCAAAAAATAGGGTAACATGATACTAACATTTACTGATATGCTTAAACAATAAAATAACTTAATAAGATATAAATGTACTTCCCACAATTTACAGAGGCAGTTGAAAGTAGCACTCCTTGAATTTGGAATTAAGCTCCCTTTGAATGTTAAAGCTTAAAGTAGGGCTGACTTTGAGTTGAGTTTGAGTCATTTCTAGTCGAGTGAAGTAGTTTGACTTGAACTCGACTCATAATTTTGAGTCGAGTCAAAAAGTTGAGTCAAATTGCCGGCCCTAGCTTACAGTATCTTCAGATCAGTCAGGATTTCGGCATAGTAATAATAGAAGTTTAAGAAAAATTGAAATTTCATTTGACTTAAGGAGTATTTATAGGCTTAATACTCACTCCTGAGCATAGGTGTAGACGCATCTGGGCATGTGATATGTCTCTGTATTGTACTAGACATTAAATGTGCTGCCGGGCTGGTTTTATCCAGTTCATGCTTGGGCATATAGCTTGGTAGCTCGGAATGAATAAAATAATATTTTTTTTAATATTTTGTTTTTTAATAATAATAATAATAAGGACCATCACAATTTGCTTATGCTGGGGGTGCTTTTGCTAAAAATGATTTGCCATTTGCTTGCATTGATGGATTTACCTGCCCTCCTACTTATCCAAGAGCCAACACACTTTGTTTGGCATTGGCAATGGATGCAGGGGAAAATAGAATCATATCATCAGCTTAATGATGTTAGAAGTTTTCTTTATCCAACTTGATATAAATGGGTTTATCAACCCTCATGTGCCTTGTGGTCATTGAAACTAATTCCGAACATAAGAAGTAAAAGGGTGAGAGCCTGCCTTTTAAAAACCCCTCTTCGCCTCAGTCCAATGAGATTTTCCCATGGACGAGCAATCCATATTTGTTCACAAACATATTGGAGAGTTTAATTAGATCACCTTGGAGGAAGCCAAAATTCATCAAGACATCATGTAAGCAATCCCACTCCATGCTGTCATAGGTATGCTCCATATTTACCTTTATGGTCATGCGCCCCATTTTCAAGATAGAATAGGCAAAAACATGAGAGGATCTCCTAAACACTAAGACAATTCTCACTAATATCCTGCCCCCCAAAATAATAGAGCCTTCCTCTTGAGATATTATCTTTGCGAGGAAGCCTTTGAGATGGTTTACAAGAATATTAGCAATAATTTCATAAACCATACTGCATAGAATAATGGGTATTAGATATTTTGGAGAAGTCATTTAGGAAATAGGGCATCTAAGGTGTCTCTACATTGACAAAGGAGCCGACTGACATGAAAGAAGTAATGAATAGCCGCAAAAGTTTCTTCCCTAGTGATGCCTCAACACCCTTTGAAGGAAGGAACAATACCACCTATGCCAGGTGATTTATTATTGCCCAAGTTAAGCGCTACCCAAATCTCCTCATCTAGAATGGATCTCTCAAGAGAGGCAGAACAGCTTCATTGAGAGGGCACCCTGAATTGGGGAGAAGTAGCTAGAGACATGCTTAGAGACTCTCCATTAACTTGCATATTTTTTGAACCTTGGGTATCTGCATTTCTACATCTAACTTCCAACTATTAAAATTATCTTATAGACTTTATACATGAATCTCATACACTTGCAATGATTGGAATTACTTGTGATAGGATTTGAGTGGTAGTTTTGTAAATATCAGAATATGAATGTTTGATAAGTATAGCAAATATATGCAGGTGTTCTCTATATTTGATGAGTGGGGAATATCTATTGATTGCTTGGCTACCAGTGAAGACAGCATTACTTTGGCATTAGATTCTTCTAAACTGTGGAGCAGAAAATTAATTCAACAGGTTAGTGTGGGTCAAATCTGATAATCCATTTAATGCTAATATCATATTTTCCCTCCTCTTTTTCTTTATATTTTCTATATTTTGAACAAAAATTTTAAGTTTAGTTGAACATAGAAGAATTTCTCTAATAACTTTGAGTACCGTAGCCAAATCCTAATTCATTTTCTTGCCTATTGCAACCTGCATAAACCATAAAACGATGCTATTCTGGCGCCTGCGTAGGAACTTGATCATGTAGTTGAAGAGCTTGAAAAGATTGCTGTTGTTCGTCTTCTTCAGAACAGGTCTATTATCTCCCTTATTGGCAATGCGCAGCGTTCATCATTGGTTTTGGAAAAGGTCTCACTTATCTCTCTTATATTTATGAATTAAATTTAATTTTTTTCCTATCTCTCTTTTTGGGTTGAAAAATATTTTTCATATGAAATGTATATAGGCATTCCATGTTCTCAGAAAAAATGGAGTCAACGTTCAGATGCTTTCTCAGGGTGCATTTAAGGTATTTAACAAGCATTCACAATACCAAAGTTTTGCTATTTTTCACCCCTCTCTCACTCTCTCTCTCAAGCACTCCTACACTCATTTTTCTGGTCTCCCCATCCATCGCCACTTATCTTCCTCTTCACTTACCAACTTTCATTTTCACTCTCCCACTCTTCATCATCCAGTTCCCACCTGCATATTCCTCTCCATCTACTCCCTTCCCCCTTTTTTCTCTCTTCTCTCAATAAATATTTGTATATATGTATATATATGTATGTATTTGTTAATAACATATGCTGGCATTATTATATATGAACAAAAATAATACAATAGATGGGTTGGAAACTTCAAATCGAAAACTAAAGAAAAATAAAAGAGATAACATAAAATGAAGTAAAAGAAAATGGTCTTCAACCCCAGAAAGAATCTTGCATGGAGATTCCAATACAAGAAATAGAGATAATAAAGTAGCGATAATTACCCTTCCATTTGAGTTTTTGATCCTTATATGAGATTAGCGGTCGCTTCTCCGATATTTGAACTTATAGTGGGATTTGGATTCACTTTTATTTTTCTTTTTTCACATCTTTTTGTTTCTCAAAGTTGTCTTCGATATCAACATATTCTTTTTTCGACAGTGAAGAGTCCATGTGAGGTCCCGATGCCGGTTCGGCAGAAACGTTGGCATCGGGTGACTACCCACCGCAGGATCATATCAAGCAATCTGAGAGAAAAAGAATACGCATATAAAAGTGAATGATATTTTTCATTTATCAAAAGTTCTTATTACAAGATCTATCATCGTACAAAACAAAGAAACAAAATAAGCAATTCAGCACCGTCGTCGATCTTTTGAAATTAAGGTTCTTGTTTAACCTCTTCCAGGAGCACCTGATCTGGTATTGTACAGAAAATAATATCGGGATTTGAATTCCCAGTAATTAGAGAATACTCTAAGTACAGCAGTACACAATAGCAAATTACTTTATAAAGATGCGTTTAGCAGAGGTAAAAATGCAGATTACGTAAGGCAACTGCGCAAAATAAGCAAGCAAATTTCTGCAACAAGTAGTTATCACAAAATAACGGTTACTGATGTCATTTTTTAGTAACTAACCCCGAATGTTACTTATGTCATTTCCAGTAACAACCTCGAATGTTATTGATGTCATTTTCCAATAACAACCCCGAATGTTGCTGATGTCATTTTTTCAGTAACAATCTCGAATGATACCGATGTCATTTTCCGGTAACAACCCCGAATGATATTACGTTGGTTTCGGACAACCAACCAAGCTTCAAATGGATTCGGCTCAAAGCAAATAAGCGAAGCATAGCAGTAAAAAAAAATGCAAGATGTAATGCAAGTCATATACTGGGTACCTTTGATCCTTAGGTTTAGCAGTTCAATAGCTCGAATGAGTGACAGTTCGCTCAGTCTGCATTTTAGTTCCCGATATTTTTAAGTTAGCTTTTTTAATCAAATGATTTATGAGTTTTAATTTCTTATTTCATTCTGTTCTTCTTCTTCTGCTTTTGAAGTTCAATTGAATTAAACTGCTATTAATGCAGTTATTAAAGTGTCTTTATGATTATCATACTAATGTATGATGAAAAAGTCAGAATAATTGACTGGCTTGGCCAAAAAGGGAGAATAATAGTCATTTAACAATTTGAATCGTTCTCATTATTAATTAATGAGAATAATTCTATTGTGCATGACTAGGCATAAACTTGATAGTTATAAAGAGAGTAATCAGATTAAGAGAAAACGAATGTGTTCTTATAATTTCCTCCTCTTACTTTAGAATTAGGATCGCCGGAACACGAAGAGAAGCTAGAACGGGTTGGCCGAGGGCTGCTGGAGCTGCTGTGGGGACTGCCGGGGGCTGCTGAAAGCTGCTGGAAGGTACTGCCAGGGGCTGCCGGGCTGCCGGATGCTGCTGGAAGGTACTGCCGGGGGCTGTCGGGCTGCCGGAAGTTGCTGGAAGGGCCTGTCGGGGGCTGTTGGAAGGAGGCTGGAGCGGCTGTTAGGAGGGAGAGTCTGCTGTGGGTGACTGTGGGAAGGAGAGGGGAGGGGATGGAGATTATATAGACGCAGGGGTGGCGCCAAAACATGCGCCAGGGGGGCCTCTAGCACGGAAGCTTCTCCCGCCAGAAGGCGGAAGTGGGGTCGGCCCTATGGGCCGACAGCCTGCGCCAAAAACAGCACAGGCAAGCGCCACGCTTCCGCTTGGCGCGGAAACTTCTCCCGCCTGGCGCGGGAGAAAGATCGAAGGGGACGCAGGAACAAAAAACAGTGGAAAAAAATGAAAAAATGGAAAATTTTTAAACTTCAAATTAATCGCATTTTTTCGTCGTTTGGCGTCCAAATACAATGAAACTTGACACTGAGGTGTGTTACAACATGACGAACACCCTCGCGCCAAAAATTTTCGATTCGGAGCAAAATTTTATTTTATTTTAATTTTAGAGGTTAAAATTTCGAAAATTTGCCACGATCAAATTGACGCTCAGAATTTGATGAACTTCTCGAGCAGCTTTTAAATAATATACTTAACACACCGACACTGAAAATGATGAATTCAGACACGTATTTCAATGTTTTTGATTTTTAGAATTTAGAAATTTCAAAGATAGAACAGGAGCTTCCGTCTTTTGGATTTTTTCTGAATTAGAGCTCTTTGATCTTTAAAGTCATTTTTATCTATTGATAATTTTGTTTGCCATAAAGTAAAATTCCCCGGGATCCTGATTCCTAAGGCGGGATTCTTACCTAATTTGCAAAACAACGACTTTGGGTCGTTACAGTCCACCTCAACATCGGGATTAGAAACCTCAACTCCAAATCAACAACTAACCCATAAACTGGAGCGACCACTTGTTGCCCCACATCCTCACTCAGGGCATCAATGATGACTTCCAAATCCTCCATCGCTGCAACCGGATCCAAAACATCCTTTGCGGAGCTAGCCTCACTGGGGAGCTCAACCATGGGACACGAATCAAGCCCACATGGTTCAACATCTGCTGATTCAATTCTTCCTTTTTGACCATAAACCAATTTTTGTTTCTCTTCGAACTTGCAATTGCCTTCGAACTTTCTTCTCTACTGAGGATTGAGTTTGAAGCATTGTGATGCGTCATGATCGATGATCAAACGATGTGGACAATAGATTGGTTGGTTTTCTATCACTTGCTCTTGGAAGTATCCCTTCCTTTCATCTTTGATCTAGATTTTGGATTCGAAATCCTCAGTAAAATCCATTTCAACAAAGACTCTCGCCACAGAAGCCTTGTCAAATTCGTCTTTGCATAATCAATTTTCAAATGTTTCCCAAAGTAGGATCCCAGTGCAAATATGATTGTATGGGTGACTAGGTGAACCTTAAGAAGAGGAAAATTGATCCAAACTGGCGCAATAGGAGGTTCGCATGATGGATCAAAGGAAGTTGTCCATTTTAGGATTTTCATAGTCTGATTCTCAATGAAGTAGATTCCTCGAGCGAAAATCCGAGAGTAGTCCACTTCATTGGAAATTTTGACGATAAAATCCAAACTATTAAGAAATATCTTTATGGCCATCAGAGGCGGTTGGTCGTTCGAGAATTTCCCTACGAGAGTGAATTTGAAATGTTTTGCAAGCTTAATCTCTTCAACTTTTGGGATGATCAAGGCCTATTGACCCCAATCAAATATTCAGCAGAAGAGGCGAGCGTCAACACCTCGCAAGCCGCCGAAGACGAAGGTCTGGTAGCGTGCCTGAATCATCTGACATCATTGCTACATCAATCGATCGAAGCCAAAAACTTGAGCAACGCCATCGCTAGAAGATTCTGCCGTCTTCGATGCTAGGGCACCTCCGCTCTCTCTTCCGTAAAACATCGCGTCTTCGACCTCTATATATATATATATATGTATGTATGTATGAAAAACATTTGCTAGTTTTTATTTTTTAGTAAAAGGATTACAACAAACGTGTTGGTGGCCTCCAACAAAAATAAAATAACTAAAAGACGAAAGAAAAGTAAAACAACCGCTAAACCCCCATTGAAAAAATCTCTCATGGGAGATTTCAGTACAAGCGCTATAAATATAAACAGAGCGATATGAGAAAATTCATACAGTTTATAGTCCCCATCAACAACTTTTCTTTCTTTTGATATAATATATAGATATCGGTTATTTCCTTGACTTCTTTATTTTTTTCTTTTTTCTTGAACATGATAGCTTCAATTCCACCAAAATCATAATTTAATGTTGAAGAATTGATGGGGACCATCTTCGACGCGGGTCCCGCTGCCGAGCCAGCTCGGACCCATACCGGCCTTGACATTTCAGTTTTATTTTATGCATTTATTTTCGTCCGTTTCAGTTTTAATTTCGCATTTATTTTTGTTTGTTTCATGTATTGATCGGAGGGATGACTATTAGCCCTCCGATCGTTTATTAAAAACACTCTAAGGTCTAGATTGCTTTGAGGGTATTATAAATACTCAAAATCTGTATGTTAATTTCAATTTTGATAAATAAAAATTCTGAGTTTTCTCCAAACAGCGAGAACGGCTCTTGTTTCTCCAGGGAAACCTTAGTTTTCAAATCCTCCCTCTTCAAATCATAGCCGCCACCTTCCGAACCCCTTCCCTTGCTGCCTTCGGACCTCTCCCTACAGGACAGCCATTGCCACCACCCCAGCCGTCGTTGCTGCCAGCCGCCGTCGCTGCCCCTGCTGTCGCTGCCGCTGTCAGCCGCCACTCACTGCTGCTGCTCCTGTTGTCGCTGCCAGCCGCAGTTGCTGCCCCTACTGTCGCTGCCCCAGCCGCCGCCGCCGCCGCTGCCCAGCCACCGCTATCTAGCCGCCGTCGCTGCCCTAGCCGCCACAAGAAATCTACTCGGATCACCCTTCTCGCTCCCGGTTTAAACCGGCGTGTGTTTGTTCTTCCCATACCCTAAACTGAATTTATTTAATTATTTTCTCGTGCGATTTTTGGGTAGAAATTATTTGTAGAAGCGCAAATCTAAATCCGGTCGCTGCGAGTGGTTTCAGAATGGAAACACCCCCGAACACACCCGCATGGCAAGTACAACTCGAAGTGCGAGTTACCTTTCCGAATCGGAGCCTTTCTTTTGATCCGGAATTGGTGCCGACTGCTCTTTCTGTTCGTGACTCAGAACACCCCATTGCCAACGAAAGTTATTTTCAAATTATTGTGAAATCTTATACAGGCAAATGCTGAAGCTTAATTGATCTGAAGCGGTTATGCGAAAAGTGCTTAAAATTCCAAATACATCTTAAAAAATCTGCATTCACAAGTATTCACGAACCCAAGGGTTGCATTAGAGCCCGACAACACCAAACCCTAGTGTTGCCCTGCATCAAATTTGGTATCAGAGAGGGCTCCGAAATTTTCTCAACTTTCAGAATTATATTCTCCTAAGGTTCACATCACTACATACATAGGAGTTAGGAGTCTAGGTGCATACATATTTAAAATTGCATCCATCATTGCATGCATCTTAGGAGTGGTAGGACAATTAGCATGGGAAGCCAAAGTCAACTCTTAGAGTCTGAGATGCACTAACTGCAGGAGATGCCCCATGTTGCATCGCACTTGAGTCCTGACAAACCTATCTGGTTTAGGAACTTCCGCATGGAATGGAACGTGGAGAAACACCACCTGAGGGAAGAGATGAACACCTTGAGGCAGATATGAGAGGAGTTATAGGACAGGTGAACCAACTAGAACACACGGGTAGAGGATCTAACCCGCCTGGTTCAGGAGGAGAACCATCCATGAACCGTTTTCTGGCTCAAGTGGATGCCCCTCATGAGGATCTGAACCCACATCTAGGTCCACATGATTTACACCACGAGTGAGACGAGGATAGACTAACTCGAGAGATAGATCAGAGAGTGCGCGCACCGAGGTCTAGACCTGCTGGATCTCAGGATGTTAGATATGATGACGCCTTTAGGGCCCGACCTGATGCCCCTTTTGACGATCAATGCTGGGAGGAAGAGAGACCCATACCTGCTGGGCATAGAGATGTGAGACGTCCTGTTCGAGCCCCCCTCGAGAGGATTATTACGGACCACTTCCCAGAGGTTGGGATGGCCGCCACGGATTCCCACCCAGGGAATGCGATGACTACCCCCGATTTGAGGATGACTTTGATAGACCAGTACGAGACAGACGCCCAGACCTGACACGTGTTCTCAATCTAGACCCTCCTAGCTATGATGGCATGATGGACCCCAAGATCTTTGTAGCCTGGGTTCTCGACATAGAGAGTTATTTTGACTGGTACGGTATGTACGAGGATCAAAAGGTCCGCTTTGCCAAGATGAGACTCACCCTGAAAGCAAAGACCTTTTGGCTAGGAAAAGAGAGATAGATGGAGTACGATGGGCTTCTTCCAGTGACTACCTCGACTGAGATGAGAGCCCTACTGGAGGCCCAATACATACCGGCATACCACATGAGCTGATTATGCGATGAGTTGACCGCATTGCGCCAGGGCACTAGGACCGTCCCTGTGATGACCCATGTTAGATTGGTAAGAACCAAACTAACATCGGATGCATCTTTCCACAGGATCATATTGGCAGTTAGATAAAATAGTAGTTAACGAACATTCAAGCCATTCACATAAAAGAAACGACATTCATTCAATTTAAAATAAAAAAATAACATCCAGAAATTATTACATAAAATTTCATATACATCAAACTATTAATCTGGAAGGGGCAGTTATTTTCCCGCGCTACGCCTCTAGACTATATCAACTGCCTCCAACTGTATCTGACCTGGCATTATAAAAATAATGCCTTAGTGCACATTCTAAATACAATGGATATTAAAAATATACTTTAAGCATAGCGGAAGGCAAAGAAGAAAAATGAGATAACATTTGCAGGTAAATATAGTATGTAAAAGATAATCAGATCACCTGCAACAAGTAATGTTTTGTTCACATGCTAAATGTCAAAAGGAAAAGTAATAATTGCGTAAAAATCTATGTTTATGTTTATGTCTATGATATCATGAAGCAATAATAGCGGTTTTGTTGGGCAAAGCCAGAACCATGAGGCTGGGTTCATATGCATTTAAGCATAAACCTTCACCTGGACCCACTTAAGGGTCTCAGATGGCAACGTGCATTTAAGCAACCTTCACCTGTGCCTCCCTCAAAGGCTCCAGATGGTACCCTTATAGCTCCCGAGGACTAGCCCCGTCCCTAACCTAATCATGCTCCGTTTTGGAACCCTTTTTGCAACATTCACAAGACACATAAACAGCATTCAATTTCTCTTACATCATTAGTAATAAGAATAACATATCAAGTAGTAATAAGCTCAAAGCGATGCATAAGCAGCAATTGAAAGTAAAAGCATATAAAATAATATCCAATGTACCTTTTGTGTTCGACTTAACTAGATGAATCACTCACAAACTTGATGTGTCTGCAAAAATTATAATTAAGATTTTATTAAATTATGAAACTATCTGTTTACAAGGTTATAACTAGTATTCGTGTTCCCAAGTTTGCCTTTAGAAGGTTACTTAGATCTAAATCTTATAAGAGTAGATTATACAATGAAAATGTTCATAATTCTAATTTATTATATTTTACTAAACCTTTCTTTTATCAATACCGAACTCATCTATTATGTTAGGGTAGAACAACATGCTTCATTCAAGCAATATTTCAAACTCTCTTGAGCTATAATTTATGATCTATTTTGGTATGAACTCAATGCTATAAGCTAGGATATGGGGTTGATAATATTTGATTAAAATTATAATTGACTCCAAAATTTATCAAATAACTGATTTGGACTAATTAGAGGTCTTCCTAATGGTGGCTAGTAAGATCTAATCATAGTGCTGTAATACTATTATTAATCATTTAAATTCTTCATAATGTAAAATAGAAAACCTAATCTTAGGTTAAGTGGTTAAATATGTCTAATTGTTACTAATTCTTAAGTTCAGATTATTATAATATTAAAACTATCAAAATAAGTTATTTAATCTATTTATAACAATTATGTATTATTAATATTAATATTGATATTAATATTAATATTATTATTATTATTATTATGATTTATTATATATGTATATATATACATATATATATATGTATATATATATATATAGATTTATATATATATATATATATTTATATATATATATACACGTATTTCATTCTCTTCTACTCGACATGTCGAAGGGCTTACCTTACGAACGAGCCGAATGCTTCGAGTGAGTCGAGCAAGAGAGCCGAGCGACACGTAGAGGGGAGTCGACGCAAAGGATCGAGCGGAGAGGGTTCGGCGCTTCGTCAATTCGGCGAGGGCTACTGCGATTGTTACGAACCGTCTCTCAATGCCGCAGCGGGAGGAGAGTCGACGCAGAGGGCAGAGCGGCAAGGATCGACGCGCCTTTGCTTGCTCGCCTGCGGCACACTTTGGTCGACTCAGGTACGCACGTCGAGAGAAAGAGAAAGAGAGGCGAGTGGGATTTGAGCGTGGTGAGGTCTCCCGTCTCCTCTCCGAATAAATAGGACGTGCGTATGTAACGCACGTCCGATTTATTCTGTGCATTACCGTAAGTTACGGTGATGTACTTTATTTTCTTCATAAAACAACGGGTATACCCTTAATTATCATAAGCAATCCTTTCTAAAATAATGATGATCTATTTGTTTTCAGTTTTGGCTGATTTTATTTTTGTTGAATATGATCTTAAATGAAGAGTTACGTTTTACCAATTCAAATATGCGTTAATGAATGTTTAAATCTCAATTTCAGTTTGAAACGGTCTTTAAAACTTTCTAAATTAGGTATTAAAACTGAAAAATCGAATTTTCAGCGGGAGTTTTAACGGGAAACTGATAATTGCGGGATAATTGGCGAATCGGGAATTTCAGCGTTTTCCTTATAATGACCTAAGGTCATTACAGTCCCTGAATATTACGCAGAGATGAACGATCTCATAATACGCTGCCGCATCCGCGAGTCTGAGCTGGACACCCTGTCCAAATTCAAGTACGGATTGAGGCCAGAGATTCGTAGCGAACTCATTCGCTACGGCGTATATAATTTGGAAGACATTGTGTCTATTGCGACTGATATAGAGACATATCAAAAGAGTCGCAATAAGGCATCTGGGACGACTAGGACCGATAGACGAGATGACTCGAAGGCTCGAGGTGATGGAGCCAAGACTATGGGCGTGGCCACGAGAGAGGATAAGGGGAAGGCCCCCGTAGGAGCTGTGAGTCTGATACACATTAAGTGCCTTAGATGTGGTACATTTGGGCACTATGTCAGGATTTGTACCAAGCAGCTCATCACATTACTGATTCAGGAGGCTAGTGACGATGAGTCTGCCCCAGCCTGGAATTGATGATGTTGGTGTTGTGTTGAATGAGCTTGACTTAGGGGCCCCCAGTGATGAAGAGTTTGACCCGAGCCTCCTAGTGGTGAGATGTATGATGGCTACACCCCGTGAGTCTACTGATTATTGGAGGACCAACATCTTCCAAGCCTTCTTCCGAGCCGGGGAGAAGTCATGCAGATTAGTGATTGATAGTGGCAGTTGCATGAATGTTGTGGCAGAGTCCGCACTTGCGCATTTAGGGGTTACTGCCGAGCCCCACCGTCACCTTTTCAGGTAGCTTGGGTTAAAGTTCTAAATACATCTTAAAAAATCTGAATCGCGTTTCAGCTTGCATGTTCAGGATTTCTTGAATAGCCTTTAACTTGTTTTAAGATGATCTAAAGAAGAGTGGTCATACACCCTATTATCTCAACTTTTCATGCAATAGTGCGGGGGTTTGAATGGTAAACATCTAACGCCGCCATCTCTGACATAGAAGGTAGATCACACATTCCTCGCACCGGGAAAACAATCCCCGCGTCATCCCTACTCAGAATACATCCCCTCTCTCAATTTATATATACTTTTTTTTTCCTTTCATCCGTCTCTTCCTCTGCCCCTCTACAGCAAATCTTCTTTTTCAAAACCTCTCTAAAAATTTTATAATCGTTTTCACTTGTATGATATTGTGTGCGTGTATATATATATAAAAGGTCATTTGTTAAATTTTTTACACTGGTTAATTCAAATCCAACAAAAATTACTTGACACGTGTAAAACAATTTGAATAGGCTTGATTTAAAGAGAAATGCTTGACAGGTCCACCTACATGTAACTCATAAAAAATCCATCCTGCATGGCTTGCCAAGTGTGCTCCACCAAATTAATAAAATAAATAAAAATTTACAACTGGCAAAAAAAATTATTTTAATTTGCTTTTGCTTTGGGAGTGTCGCTGAGGAAGAGGCGGACGGCACGGCCGGCGAGGGGGTTGGCTTCAGAGTGGCCACCGTTCTCCTCAAAGGCAGCGCGGAGGTGGCCGATGAGGGCGCCGAGGCTGCCTCAGGTCTAATGGAGCGGGCAGGGGGCGGGCAGCCCTTCACCAGTAGTGTCGTCCGCTTTCTAGGAGACTAAGGTCCACTCCACCTCCTTCGAGGAGAACGGTGGTCGCATTGAAGCCAATCCCCTCGCTGGCCGCGTCGTCCGCCTCTTCCTCCGCGACACTCCCAAAGCAAAAGCAAATTAAAATAATTTTTTTTGCCCGATGTAAATTTTTTTGTTTTTTATTAATTTGGTGGAGCACACTTGACAAGTCATATAGAATGAGTTTCTTATGAGTTACATGTAGGTGGGCTTGCCAAGCATTTCTCTTGATTAAAAGCCATTTCAATGCTTAACAAGGTGAAAACTTCATTTCAAATGGCTTCAATTTAAAAAGACATTCTCACTCATCTCACTAATCTTTATAATTTATATATTTAATTATAGTCTTGATATTTACTAAAGAAAAATATTAAACTTCCAAAAAATATAGCAAAAAAAAATATAGATCAATATAAGATTCTTTCTTTTTTATTCTTGCACATAAATTAACACAAAATGTATTGTACCAATTATGTGCTTACATATAGGTTTATCATGCTATCTGTAATTTATTTTGACTATTTTTTTGACATTGTAATAGAACTCTTTATTAAAATGTCAATGAATTTTACCATGTTTATATTATCTTCCCCAATGATTTAGAGAAACATAAGTACGGTGGTATTGTTGATGTATTAAACATATTCAAGTATTAGATTAGTAAATATTTTACATGTTAATATATAACTTGACACAAACTTGAACCAAACACAACACAAATAATTCAAGTTCAATTTGACCCAAATAGCAAATGCGTCGAATTCAGGTCAGCATGTTCGATATATTTATTAATTGGGACGGGTTCGAGGACCAACAAAACTTCGATCAACCTAATTTTGATTCATAGAACAGTAATATACAAGTCAGACATGTATTAATTATTCCAAGTTTTGCATTAAATGAGTGGTTTGGGTCAAACGAGCATGCCAAAAAAAATTATTTATGTATATATATATATATATATATATATATAGCATCATAACAAATGTATCAAGTTCAGGCCAACAGGGTTTGAGCTGAGCTATGTTTACGTTCAAGAAATTAACACGTTTTTTAAGTGGACCGGGTTCAAGATAAGCTTAGTTGTGTTGGACTATTTTTGGGTCATATCCAGGCATCTATGAAATGTTTCAGCACGCAAAATAATTGTTTTTCTTATATTCTGTGTATATATGCTATATTTTGATTTTTTTTGCTATATATAATTAAATTTGAAAAGGAATTTTCTCTTGATTTAAAAAATTAATTATATTTCAATTAAATGTATATATTTGATGAACTTTATCTTCCTATATAAGGAAAATAAATGCCCCTTCCACTTTTTTTTTTTTTTTAACTTTACAGTCTTTATATAACTAATTTAAATGCTTTAAAAACCAAAAGCAATTGAGAATAGAGATTTAGAAAAAAAATGTGATACAAAATAAAAACTTATTAATGCTTTTGTTAATACTTATTAAAAATATGAATATATAAATAAATATATAATTAATAATTATGATAATATATCTAAAATATGATGTAAGAGCCATATTTTATATACATATATGTGTATAATACGTTTAAATTTTGTATTGTTAATAAATTAAGATTGGAATGTATGTGTATGTATTTATATAATGATCTAATATTAGAATAATAATTTTTTTCTTTCACATCTTTCATTACTGGCTGCACAATCTCACTAGCATACATTAATGCACACTAAGAGAAGAAGTGGGGTCATTTTAGTGTATTGTAACATGAATTATTGAGATTACTTGATCAACGGTGGAGGATGTGGATAGGAAAATGTTAGTATTTTTCCTTAAGGGTCGGTATGCTTTCTCCCTTTCTTAGTTAGGGTATATTAGGGGAGACAAGCATTTTGCACCTCACATCTCACAAGAATGAAAGTAAAACAAATTAAAGATACATGCAAGCAATCATAAACACAAAGAACTAATGCGATCCAATGATTATTTACCTACATCCACATATTATAACAAACCAATCTTTTTTTGTTGTTCAAAAAGAAAGGGGGGAGAACATATTATAAGAGAACTCCTAAGGAGGAGGGTGAGCCTTGCTTGAGGTGTGATGATAGAACAAGGTGGCCAAGAGAGGGAGGGAGGGCATAACAATTTATAAGAGGATTAGAAGAGATTTTTTTTTTCAATATCTTCTATAGATCTTGAAATTCTCTTCACATCATATCACCTTTAATTATTTACTTAATATTGTGTGACATCAACTTTAAATCGCATCAAAATTCTTAAAATTTTGTAAAAAGGAGATCTTATCTTTTTCTTTTAATGCACCTTAATCAAAGCCGTTGAAGGAAAGTAATGACGGTGAAACTTGTGGAAGATGTTTTTATTTTTTAGAAAGATAAAAGCTTTCCCGTTCTTTCTCTTTAGTGTTTATATGGAAATATTACTATAAAAAGTATTTTTATCTAAGGATTGATTCATTTTTTCTGATACATCATTCACTATCTATCAATAAAATTTAATGGATTAAATTAAAAGAAGCTAAATGATAATAACATTTGATTTTTACTCTTAGCTTTTATTATGAAAGATCGAAGTTGTAAGGAAAAATAAATTTATTATTTTTAAAGAATAATAGAGTATATATATGTGTGTTTATTATTGATTAAGAAGGATAATATTACTTCTTCTTTCATATGTAGAACTAGTCATCACTTGATCTAACGCCCGTTATAGTTTGCTACAAGACAAAGTCGCATGTCATGTTATCAACGTCTAACAGCCATTAAATGTGCAAAGTCACTCCTTTAATTCATGCATTAATGAATGTTTTCCAAACTCTGGTTGGAATGAGTTGGATATTTCTTCTGCTAAGCTTATGTCCAGAAAATCCCATCCTAAACTGCTTTTAACTTATCAACTATTTTTTGTGCAGGCAAACATATCCATTGTGGTTCATGATAACGAAGCCAAAGAATGTATAACAGCCCTCCATTCCGCCTTCTTTGAAAACACCAACAAATCCAGTTTAGAATGTTCCGGCCATGGCGGTTCCTACGAGCCCGTTCCAGCAACAAATTAATCTCATTTGGGTTGATCGTAATAAAAACTTTCGTGAAATCTAGCACTGTTCAGGTAATGTGCTTTATGGCTGCATAGCGTGCTTATTCTAACTTAATGCCATTAGACGATCAATTTCTGAAGAAAATGGATGCTTTCTCTTCTTTACCAACATAAGTAAATGCTACATAGCGTTGTTCTTCTTATTCTTATGATTTAAATACTGAATAGGCTTCTCAAATATGAAACCAGTTTGACCATAGGGTCGATGGATTACAAAACGTATTTTCATCTTATGAAACACAGCTCGTGTTCAATTGATTGGAGAATCAAAGTCTGGCTCAACTCTTAAGACCATTTTAGAAACGTCATTGGAAAATTTTCTATGTTGATAAAGGTTTTGGAGAGAGGCCTTGTATAATCATAACCATTTAATAAGTTGATGAACCATGCTTGTCGTTGGGCAAGGATTTGGAGAAATTGTTCTATTTTTGTTATAATAAATGGTAAAGACCAATTGTTGATTCATTTATTTTTGGGAATGTTGATTTTATTTTAAATATTTTTATGTTAAATTGAATGGAAGTTATTCTCTTTATTTATATGGTTATGGATGAATGATATAATTTGTATGCTATTTACTTAACCGTCTAATATATCCTGCGGGAAGGGTACCTAATATTGGATTAGTTATTACTAACCCAACATTGGGTCATCACACCGTAACGAGGGGCAGATCCATTAAATCCCCTTGCGAGCCTTTATACTAGGAACAATTTGAACAAAGAAGGCGTAGGGGTGGACTGTCAGTCATACCGGACATTGAACTTGTTGCCAGTGATGAAAAAGGCAGTAGTCTTAGCCAAGATGTGGCGGTTGCAAACTGATGACAAACTTAGATAAAATTTGATTGATTTCCTTCCATTGTGATATTAAATTAGTGTGTTGAGAGTATTATTGTAATTTTGAAAATGGCGTTGTCGTTGACTTGTACATAGGAGTTGTAGGAAACTAACTTTTGCGTAGCGCGTGTACAAGCACGTGGCGGCATCATATGTGCTTTGATGCGTGCAAAGTGCGCGTGTGATGCGCACCCAGGGACGTATTCAAATGCAGCATGTGTATTCATTTCCTATTGCTTACCTCCCGGGATCACATCTTCTTTTCGTCGTCTGCCTCTGCAAGTTAGGGTTCCTCCCAACAACAAAAAAGTTGACACATTGTGCGTACGAAACATTTTTTTGGTGCATTGCAAAGACTTGTAATATGTTTTGTTCATTTTTAACTTTGTAAACGTCTCATAAATTTTCTTGATACCTTAAACGAATTTCAATCTTGTGCTCTGTATAGTGATTAGCTTGTTTTTCTTGCCATGCATAGTATTCTTTTTCTCGCATTATGGATTCTCTCATGATAATCTTTTTGAACGCTGAATCCTACTCGCTTATCCTAGGGATTATAAAAGCCGAATGCTCTTGATTTGATTACAAACTCTATCCAATACTTACAAATAAGAATTTTTATTAGAAATTCTTTGAATGAACTCTTAACATTCAAGAAGAAATATTCATTGTAGTGTTTTGGAACTTACCATGTTAAACACCCAAAAATTTAGAAAATAACGAAATTTGACACAGAGGTGTGTTATCATGAGAGGAACATCTTTGCGCTAATTTTTTTTTTTTGATTCGTAGCAATATTTTATTTAATATTAATTTCTGAAGTTTGAATCTTCAAAAATTAATTATGATCGAACTGGAGTTTCGAATTTGATGAAACTTTTAACGTAGTCTTTAAATAATATACTTAACTTAATGACACAAAAATCAATGAATTTGGATTTGTATTTAATTTTCTCAATTTATTGAATTTAAAAATTTAGAAATTAAAGCAGGAGCTTTTGTTATCCGGATTTTTCTTAAACTAGGGTATTTTAATCTATAAAGTATTTATATCTAATGATATTTTTGTTTGTCTTAATTTGGAGTTCCCTGGGATACTGATTTCTGAGTCGGGATCTATCCTAATTTTACGAAGTAACGACATTAGGTCGTTACAATATCTTATACTTAAAAATGATGTTGTCATTGATATCACACAAATAAACTTAATTATGGGTTCATCTATTTGTCCGAATGATTGAAAGCTCAAGTTACTATGGTTTAAGTCACCTATCTCTCTTATATGAATTATGATTCGATATTTATATATTATATCTCTTAAATTTATACTAAATCCTGCTCTATCAAATTATTTAATTATATTTCATTTCAGTCTCGAGCCACCCCCTCTGGCCCCCTTCGACCTCCCTCTAGCTTTCGGTAACCCTAACCTTAGGTGAGATGTAACAACCCAGGTTGTTACTTGGCTCAATTAAGACTAATTTAAGTCTTAATTAAGATTTTAAGTCACTAATTAAGTAATTTAGAACTCATCTCTGAAACCTAGGTCAACTCAGAAGTCAATTGAGTCAAATCAAAAATTCTGGAAAATCCCAAACCCTAGAAAGTTGACTTTTTATCTAAATCTCAAATTGAAAATCTGACTTCGTCATTGCATTCAGAACACCCAAATTAGCTATGGGTGAAATTTTGTAGGCATTTGGAAGTCGTTGGATTTTCGTCGAATATTTTAATAATATTTAAATACCCCAAATAATCAAATAAATACTCGTCGAAACGAAAATCTGAGTGCGCCGTTGCGTTCCTCACCCTTCATTTAGCTAAAGGTGATTTATTGGAAATTTTTGGGATGCATTTAATAGGGTAAATTTGATTAATTAAATCTGTATAATTTAATTAAAAAATTATTTAATTTTTATAACTTAACGGCGCCGTCAACAATGGATTAACGCCATCTGCTATTTAGGTTAGAGTTAACGGTCCGTCGTGACCGTCCGATCTGAGATCGGACGGATCTGGGCTTATCTTCCTCGGCGGGTCGCAGGCACGAGACGCGTGTAACCCTATTCCACGCGCGCTCATCGAGCGGCCTCCACGCGCCCATCCACCGCTCTCAACACTTCGATAAGACCATTAGAAACCTCTAAGCACCATTTTGGATCTTCTAAATTGAAATCTAAGTTCAGCGTTCGGCAACTTTCCCTCGACAGGTACCTCCTTCACCTCCTATTCTTTCATTTATGTGTTTTGTAAATTATTAATGATTGTATGCATTTCATTTCGGGGCTGTGATCGATCGAAACTCCGTTCGATCTATCAAAAATCGCACAAACGAAACCCTAAATCGCGAGGGAGGAGACGTCGTGCAAAGGATTAAATCAACGACCAAGATCAAACCGTGGATCTTGGCTCAACCCTGCCCGTCTGATCCTAATTAGTTTAAGTATAGTTGTTTAGATTAAGCCTAAATCTAACCTAATCTAAATAATTTAAGCCTAATCGCTTTCCAAACCATAAACTTTATCCAAACGTTTCTGATCCATCCATTTTGAGATCCGATTGATCTGGATTGCAGATCTCATACCGATTTTAACCGGTCCGTTTTTCTTCCCGGACCAGTCAAGCCGGTCCAGGGACTCGAACCGGCGCGTCTCCGTAGCGCGGGGCCCACCGCTGTCACGGACAGCTAACACGCTGCCAGGTGGGGCCCACCGGTGCTCCCTCAAGCCACGGATCGCTGACGTGGCACTGTGGCTGTGGGACCCATCTGCACTCCTTCGGCGAATCCGGTGGTGATGCGTGTACCTGCAGTTATATATATATATATATATATATATATATATATATATATAATTGTTATATATATGTGGCGGCCCTGCCCCGCCGTGGTCCAGTTAACCCTTAAGTTAACACGATTACGGTGGAAGGGTCACCGAATGACAAGGTCCCCACTTAGAATTGGATTAGACACACATTCTAATCCAACTTAACTAATGACTTTGCCATTCATCCCAAAATACTATCATTAAATGACAATACATGAACTCAAAGTACGGAAGCAATAGAAATATAACATCCATCCATACAGTATAAATACAACAATACAGAATAAGTAAAGTGCTGAAAAGAACAATTACTCCTGAATTATTACAACAATTTGATTAGCTTAAAGAACTGAAAAGAAAACTCTCAATCCTCACAAAGCAGAAAAGAAACTAAGATTAAGAGTCTTCAGGAACGGGCTTCTCCTCCAAAGGCAAGCTCTCCACTGGATCAACTGCTCTAATAAACTCAGAACCTACCATTATCAGTTTCATAATGGTAGGGCCCCAGCCAACAAAAGAAAAACTGGTTAGACTATTGTCTAAGTACATTTTAGGCAAACAATTTTATTAAGTTAAATAGATATCATCATAAAAACAGAACTGAGCAAAATTGATGCAGAAAAGCGTACAAAAGAACAGTGATAAGTTATAAACTACAGTTTATAACTAAGCAAAAATAGGAAGTAATACATACCTCCTCCAAGCAACTGCAACAAAGACAGGTAAGTAAAAAAAAAAAAGTAAAACTGTAAGAAAATGCAACCTAAATATGCATATGATCAAACAAAAATATGCTAAGTGACATACAACATTTAACAGTATGAAACTGAAACAAACTAACATCCTAAAAGCATAAGAAAACAGCAAGTAGAACTAGCATCCTAATATAGTGCAGGAAAACTGTAAGTAAAACAATGCTATAATGCAGAATATATATAAGTAAAATAGTAACTGTAAACTGAAACTACAGTGACTATATAAGTCACCTGAACTGAACACGAACTCAGCAAATCTTAGCCTGATGAGCTAAGAAACTCTGAACTGAATATCACTGAAAACTCTTAGCCTGATGAGCTAAGACAGTACTGAATGTAAGTGTACTTGAATTAGTATAACCATATCAAAATCCTGACTCTATAGTTAGTAGGGCAAGAGTCTATCAATCCTATCCCACGGACTAGGCATGGCATAGACTATCGGACTGAAACCCCCAACAAGAAGCCGACCCCGAACGAGTTGATCGAAGAGGTATACTAATCAAGCTACACCTTACAAACCACTTGTGAAACAAAAACACAATGCTATTTATGAATGTTCAAACTTGACATAAGATATTTATCAAATATCTTAAGTACATAATACATGTTCAAGGTATAAAACTCAAAGTCAAGGAATGCGAAGCATCAAAATCAAAGTGAGCAAGAAACTCTATCTAAAACACAGGTGATATTCGTTGTTATGTACTTTATTCGTTCTATCTACTCTAAGTTACATAAGTTTCAGAATCATCAATTCTTACACATTCTGTAACTTAGAATCATGAATCCTACTAGTTGAAGATAATTAGGACTGGCCAAGTCCTAATTATAACTTAATCAAAAGATGACTATTTGGTTAAAATGAACAAATAATCGACCTAATTTTGTATTTTAATTCATCCCAACCTCATCTTGATTAGCCAAATCAAGATGAAAAGATTAAGAATTAGACTCCAGATGATGGGGTCTAATCACTTAATCTAAAGGTATAATCTGAGGGTCTAAGTTTAGAACCCAAATCTCACAGATTAAGTTAAGGCAAGTCCTAATGATAAATCAATTCATTAGGATAGATTCTCTATTCCTAATTCTAGGGTTTAAAGATCAAATAATCATTTAATAAACTAAGAAAATCTATAAACTAGAAAACTCAAGGTTTCACCTATTGAGTAACCCAATTTACTCAATAAATGAATTCTAACTTAAGATCTATTCCTAATCTTAAGAATTAAGGCTCTTAATTACTAAGAGTATCTCTCAAGACACACATCCTAACTAATGTTATAAGACCTAAGGATGGGTCTAAGAATGATTAAAGAATGAGAACACTCACTTAGGACTTAGGAATTTTTTTAAGGAGCAAATTTTGAGATTTTAATCAAAATCTAATTTATACTTGAATTTGATTAATTTCAGTTCTAAATCATTCTATTTACTGATTTTAGTGATTATAAATTGAATTTAGGACTTTTAAAGGCTAAACCCTAATTTTGGGCAAAATGACCATTTTGCCCCCACTTAAGGGTTCAAAAGATCAAATTTTGATCTAGGGCTCTAAATCTGAAATTTTCTTTTGGAAAGTGTTTCTTATTGTCTAATATAAGATTAGACAGCAACTAAATTAATTTTGGGTTATTATTAAGCCATATGAGATCAAATTAGTGAATTTGACTCATAAGAGCAAATTAGTAATTTGACTAAGTGAAAGTTAAATTTTCTTTCAGATTATTGTTCTTTACTGTCTAAGCTTTTCATAGAATCTAAATTTGCTAAATTCTGATAAGTATTAGCCAAGTTATGGCTAATACAAGATCTAGGGTTAAAAGATGATTAAGGAATTCTTAAATATGGGTCAAAAATCCTAATTTTGTCAATTAATGTCCAAATTGAGCAAAATCAGTGGCTATGGTTTTCAAATAGTCCACTGATCAAAATGACATATGGTAGGCTCAATTTGAATCTAATTTGACTAAGTTAAGACCTAATTAGGGTTAAGAGTAATTAGTGAGTGATTAGCAAAATTAAGCACTCAAACACTAATCAAACTTCACCGATAGATTCTAAATGACTCTAGGAGTCCTCTGAAACTTAAATCACTCAATTTGGATTACTAGATTTGCTAAAATTCACTAATCAACATTTAGAGTAATTAGGGGTGATTAGTAAATCTAACCGTTGGATCTTAAATATTTTTATAGATTACTATTAATTAGGTTTTTCTAATCTAAATTGATATTTGGATCATTCAATTTGGAGCTCAATTGACCAAGTTATGGTCAATTGAAGTTCTAGGTCTAATTAGGGTTAGGTCATAAAAGTGATTAGTCAAATACTGATCCAAAAAGCAAAGATAATACTACTAGAATGATCCTTAGGATTTTCTGAGTATTTTAAGACCCATATTCAATAGGTTTGGATCATTAGGTACAAAGTTATGAGCAAATCAAGTATTGAGACATGAATTTTGTGAATATTCAAAATATCCTAAAATATCACTAAGTGAAATATTAGTCTGAATGGAAAATTGGCAGCACCAATAAATTTGTTGAATTTTTCTGATCAATTTAGTATATTTAATTTCATAATTTGGACATGCATTTCTTAAGTTATGGAGGACTAAAATTTATAATTTAGATGAATAAAATTAAATGTATAATTATTATATCTACTGTTTAATAATTTAATTTAAATTCAACTGAGTAATTAATCTATTATAAATTTCTAATTATTTATTCTCTATTTTATAATTAAAGTGAGTTTATTTGATTTTTATCAAATCCGTTGTCAAATCAACAGATTTTCATTTGTCTGTTTATAATATATATATATATATATATATATCTTAAAGTATATTAGTGTATTTTATAAGTGTTGTTTTTGTTTATAACTATATATATAAAATAAGCGAAATTATTATCTGCAGGTAGTGGGACCCACGACCCGATCAGACAGCGCTGATCGAGATGGACCCACACGACAAGGACTCGGGCCACACCCGGGCCGGCCCGATTCAACCCGCAAGAGATCATCTTCTTCGCAGAAATTTAGGGCTTCGACAGGAGCGGTGCACCGATCCTCTCCAAGCCCGGACGACACCTTAACTGGAAGCCCTGGACTAGACCTCTTCGGCGAGCCCCATAATTCGAGCTGTAGAGCTCCTTAATTCCTCTCAATGTGATGCCCTAAATTTGCGATTCTAGGTTATACCCGGCGACATAGTTCGATCAATTCGAACACAATAACGTTCAGTAATTTAACTGCGATAGCCAAGAGTACACTTACAAAGGAAATTGATGAATACTTAATAGCATTCGAATGATGATAATTAGGTAGAGAAGTACCTAATATTTGCCGTTTCAAAGGAGGCGAGATCCCCCAAAACTCGATCCGCTTTGCAAGCAAAACTTTTCTTTAGGAGCTACACATGAGAGGATTATCCCTAAGTCTAAATGGTGTAGCAGGTAGCCTCTTCAGCGGTGGGCGACGAGTGGCGAGCGAGGCTTGCTGCGTGCGCGAGCGATCGTCACGCGCACTCTGCGTGGCGAAATCAAGAGAGACGACTTCATCACCGTTCGATCAAACCTGGATCGAACGGTCCAAATGCCTGATGCGCATCCAAACGGCGTTAAAGGGAAAATGACGGTGCAATTTAAGTAATTAACTTAGCCGTTAAGGAATATATTAATTATCACATAATTTTCTAATTAAAATTGGCTTACTAAATGACTCCAGATAAATCCCAATAAATCACCCCTAGCTAATTGAAGGGTGAGGAACACAACGGTGCACTCAGATTTTTGTTTTGACGAATATTATTTATTTGAATTTTCAGGTAATTAAATATTATTAAAATATTTGACGAAAATCCAACGACTTCCAAATGCCTCCAAAACTTCACCCCTAGCTAATTTTGGTGTTCTGAATGCAATGGCGAAGTCAGATTTTTAATCTGAGGTCTAGATAAAAAGTTAATTTCTTAGGGTTTGAGATTTTTCAGAATTTCTAATTTGACTCAGTTGACTTTTGGTTTGACCTAGATTTTAGAGATGAGTTCTAAATTACTTAATTAGTGACTTAGAACATTTATTTAAGACTTAGATTAGTCTTAATTGAGCCAAGTAACAACCTGGGTTGTTACAATATATATATATATATATATATATATATATATATATATATGTATATATATATATATATATAAGTTTATTTATTAAATGAATATATATATATATTACAGTTATTATAACAGATTAATTAAAATAAATTAAACTAGAATTTATCTAATTAATTTAAATCAAAGCTTTAAACATCAATAATTTGCAAAATATAAGTCCAATCATAGCAAATAAATATACCATTTTGATCAAAAAAATATAAAGAATTTAATGATGCCATTTATTTTTCTGTAGGATCAATATTTAGCAAATGATATGTTAGGGTTTGATTAAATTAAAATTAAATGTCACAAATCTTTTTTAGCTCATAACTTTGTGTAGGTTAATCCAAACATACCCAATATGGGTCTTAAAGTGATCAAAAAATCCTAAGGATTAATTTGGTAGTATTCATTTTGCTATTTGAATTAGTATTTGCCTAATCACTTTTAGGACCTAATCCTAATTACCCTAATTAACCCTAGAACTTCAATTGACCATAACTTGGTCAATTGAGCTCCAAATTGGATGATCCAAATATCCATTTAGATCAAAAAAACCTAATTAACAATAGTCTATAAAAATATTTTAGATCCAACGGTTAGATTTACTAATCACTCTTAATTATCCTAAATATTGATTAGTGAATATTAGCAAATCTAGTAATCCAAATTGAGTGATTTAAGTTTCAGAGGACTCATAGAACCATTTAGAATCAATCTGTAAGGTTGGATTAGTGTTTGAGCGATTAATTTTACTAATCACTCTTAACCCTAATTAAATCACAACTTAGTCAAATTATGTCCAAATTGAGCCTAATACATGTCATTGTGATCAGTGGACTATTTGTAAATCTTAGCCACTGACTTTACTCAATTTGGACACTAATTAGCAAAGTTAGGATTTTTGAACCATAATTAAGAATTCCTTAATCACCCTTTTTACCCTAAATCTTGTATTGGCCATAAATTGGTCAATACTTATCAGAATTTAGCAAATTTAGATTCTATGGAAAGCTTAGACAGTAAAGAACAATAATCTGAAATAAAATTTAACTTTCAATTAGCCAAATTACTAATTTGCCCTTATGAGTTCATTAATTTGATCTCATATGGCTTAATAATAACCCAAAATTAATTTAGTTACTGTCTAATCTTATATTAGACAGTAAAAAACATAATCCAAAAGAAAATTTCAGAATTAAAGCCCTAGATCAAAATTTGATCTTTGAACCCTAAGTAGGGGCAAAATGGTCATTTTGCCCAAATTTAGGGTTTAGCATCTTAAAGCCCTAAAATCATCTTTATAATCATTAGAAATAGTAATATAATGATTTAGAATAGAAATTGTATAAGTTCAATCATTAATTTGATTTTAACCAAAATTCCAAAGTTAGCTCCTTAAGAAAACCCCTAAGTAAATTGTGAGTGATTTCTCCTTCTTTACTCATTCTTAGATCTATCCTTAAGTCTTATAATACTAGTTAGGATGTGTGTCATGAGAGATACTCTTAGAAATTAAGAACTTTAATTCCTAAGATTAGGAATAGATCTTTGGTTAGAATTCATCTATTGAGTAAATTGAGTTACTCAATAGGTAAATCTTGAGTTTACTAATTTATAGATTTTCTTAAGTTTCTTTAAATGATTATTTGATCTTTAAATTTTAGAATTTAGGTAGAGATCTATCCTAATGAGTTGATTTATCATTAGGATTTGCCTTAACTTAATCAGCGAGATTTGGATTCTAAACCTTAGATCGTTAGATACACCATTTGGATTAAGTGATTTAAATTCCATATTTGGAATTTAATTCTTAATCCTTTCATCTTGATTTGATTAATTAAGATGAGGTTGGGACTCTTAAAATCATTAAAATAAGACGTTTGACTTATTATTTATCTTGTATAGTCGACATTGATTTGATAAGATTAGAACTTGATCAGTTCTAATTATTTTCCAACTTGTAAGGATGTGAATCTAAGTTACACTCGATAGTAGGACCTGGAGATCCTGAACTTATGTAACTTAGAGTAGATAGAATGATTAAATTAGATAACAAATGGATATCACTTGTATCCTAGAAGAGTCTCTTGCTCACCTTGAATTGATGCTTAGTATACCTTATTTTGAGCCTCTTACCTTGTACACATATATTGGACATAGGATATTTGATAAATATCTCATGTTAATTTTGAATTGCATACATATCATTCATGTTTGATCGATATTTTCAGTTTTTCAGTAAGTTGTGGCCTAACAAGTATGCCTCTCCAATCCTTGAGTCCGGCATAGCACGCTGGTTTGCTACTGTCGGTAAGTCTATCCATGCCTGGTAGAAATAATTCCCAGGGTGGCGAGAAATAGGTTTTGCGCTCATATGATAGAATTGGATATGGTGAGTATTAGTTGAGGGTGGTTTTCTATTCAGTTGAGTACTTTATGCCTTAGTCCATCAGGCTAAGAGGTTTTAGTAATTTTCAGTTCATAGCTTCTTCCTTAGCCCATCAGGCTAAGTGTTACTTTCTTTACTTGCAGTTTAAGTGGCTTGAATAGCCAAGTCAGTTTTTAGTATTGGTTTCCTATTTTATTTTATATATTCTACATTTCAGCATTTCTTTTACTTACACCTTTCCTGCACATATTTTTATATAGGATGCTAGTTTTATTTACTGTTTTCATATGCTCACCTAGGATGTTAGTTGTTTTCAGTTTTATACTGTTCAAATTCTGTATGTCACTTAGCATAATCTATTTGATCATAAGCATATTTAGGTTGTATTTTCTTTACAGTTTTGTTTAGTTTTTTTTTGCTTACCTGTCTTTGTTGTAGTTGCTTGGAGGAGGTATGTGTTTACTTCCTATTTTGCTTAGTTATAAACTGTAGTTTATAACTTATTACCGTTCTTTTTGTACGCCTTTCTGCACCTATGCTTCTGTACTGAGTTATTTATGGTGATATTCAAGTAACTTAATAAAATTGTTTACCCTAAAATGTGGTTAGACAATTGTCTAACCAATTTTTCTTTTGTTGGCTGGGGCCCTACCATTATGAAATCGATAATGATAAGTTCTGAGTTTGTTAGAGCAGCTGATCCAGTGGAGTGCTTACCATTGGAGGAAGAGCCCGTTCCTGAAGATTTATAGCTATAGCTTTCTTTTTTTTTGTGAGATTGAGAGTTCTTTCAGTCCTTTTTAAACTATTTAAATTATTGTAATAATTCAGGATTATCTTTTCTTTTCAGCACTTTACTTATTCTGTATTGTTGTATTTATACTGTATGGATGGATGTTATACTTTTTATGCTTTCGCACTCTGAGTTCATGTATAGTCATTTAGTGATAGTATTTTGGGTTGAATGGCAAAGTCCTTAATTAAGTTGGATTAGAACATGTGTCTAATCCAATCCTAAGTGGGGACCTTGTCATTTGGCGACCTCTCCACCGTAATCATGTTAACTTAAGGGTTAACAGGACCACGGCGGGGCAGGGCCGCCACATGAGAGGAGGAAGAAAAAGGAGAAGAAAAAATGAGAAAAAACTACTTTTTTATTTTCTTTATTTTTTTCATAATAATAATTATTATATTATCTCAATTATGTCATTATCATCATTATTATTATCATTAATCAATAATGATAACATTACAAATTTAATATTATGACAGTTATTTATATTTTGTCAATTTTATTTCGATCATTTTTTTCTGTCTTTTTTTTTCATACATTATTATTATCATTATTATTATTAAATAATGATAATAATAACGCTATTGCTATCCTCATTAACTTAAAATTTCGTCTTCTATCAAAAAGAGAGTAAAAAAAAATAGAATAAAAAGAATAAAGTGAATACTCGTAAGAATATCATACCACTTTGTTTTCATAAATCTCTAAGTATTGGCTATAAAGGCTAATTTAAAATATCAAAATTTATGCAAATTCAATCAACTATTACACTTTTGAAATTTAAAGAAAAATATAATATATGTCTTTTATTACTCTTGTTTAATATGCTTTTCTGCTCAGTATTGTACAAATTTGATAAAAGTATTTTTCAAAGTCACATAAAATGATATATGAAAAAATTTGGATAACTAAGTAGTACGAGTTCCTTGTTGATCTATTTTTAGTATGATTAGACAACTGCTATGGTGGGGCTGTAACGATCCAATGCCGTTACTTCGCAAAATTATGTCAGATCCTAACTCAAAAATCAAGATCATGAGGAACTTCAAATTAGGGCAAACCTAAATATCACTATATAGTAATAGTTTTTAGATCAAAATACTCTAATTTGGGAGAAATTCGGATAACAAAAACTTCTACTTTAATTTTTGAATTTTCAGATTAATCAAGTTTTTTACTCCATCTTCAAATATATAAATGATTAAAGGTACACTGATATATCATAAAAGTGTATTATGTATTGATTTTACTTTTTATAGCTTTCACACTACGTTAAGCTACTTTTATTTATTGTCACTATATGAATGTTCTATCATATGTATTTGTTACCTTTTTTTGGAACATATTATGTACTATATAAAACTATAAAATTTGAATGAATATGGGTTCAAAATGGTCATTTTTATAGCTTGTACCGACAATTTGACCAAAAACTTGATATTTGAACTCGACTCGAATTTCAGATATTTCAACTCGACTCGAAAATTTTCGAGTTGAGTTCAAGTCATACAGCTTGACTCGAACTCGAACTTAAACAAGTTTGAGTTCGGGCTGACTTGACTCGAAGCCAATCATAATCTGTACAAACACATGAGAGGATAAAGCAAGTTTGATTTCTAGAGGCATAAGAAAGCTATATTATGCCTATGAGGAAGCTAGTATAGGAGCATGATCTTATAATTAATATTGAACCTAAGAAATCAAGTAGATATGCTTAAATTATTTTCTTACATCCATTTTTCCCAACAGAACAACATACACAATTTTTGCAAGACAATTTTATTTTCTTGATGTTGTGATATAATTTTGTGACAGAAGTATGTTTTACATATTTCAATGATAGGTACTTTCTTTGGAGAAGAAATTGCAAAAAATAAAGAAAATGCTGAATTAGTACTTGTTTTGCAAGAAAAAATTGCCTCATATCATAAATATATTTTGATAATCTCAAGTTAATTCTGATTGATTTAGATTTCTAACTTGCCATTGCTTTAATTATATTATTTTGCTTTTTACTAGTTTTATGTTTATACCTTATTAAACCTTAAATATTTGAAAACTGTTTATGTGAGTAATTTAATGCCTTAATTCAATTTTACATAGTAAGCACTTCAAGTTTATTGTATTTTCACAAATTATTTTTAGAGCACTAATAATGGATATTAAGTAGTTTAATAGCTCAAAAATTAGCTTGAATTCATCATCATATTGGTGAGCTATTGTGAAGTCTTACTATTTTTAGAAGACTTTATATATTAATAAAGAATCGATTGTAATTTAATCTTATTTATAAATTTTTTGAATGATGATTAGCGACACAATATTTTATTTTACTTAAAATAAAAATTATTTTTTATTTTCCTAAATCATTGAAAAAATAGCTCACACTTTATTCATCAGCATTTGATGATAATTGTAATGCAAAATATAAATACATATATGCATGCACACACACACACACACACATATATATATATATATATATATATATATATATATATGTATATAACAATTCTAATGTAGGGATTTGTACCCACAATCTTTTTAATATAAACACTAAAATATAGCAAAACTTTTCTCTTATTTTTTTGCTTTATTTCATTGAATTACTAAGTTACTAAGAACTTGAAAGATTGATTATATACATGGCTTAAAATAATCTCTTTAAATAACTAAGAATAAATATTTTTCTTATAAAATATTGAATTAAATTCATATTAATTTTGTGTAAGATTCATTAAAACCTATATTTAAATATGAATTTTAAGCAATGTTATTTAGATTAGATGATGTGGCGTCTAAAAAAACTTATTCAATTGAATTTGAATAATATTTTATTAATATTTATTTATTTATATTAAAATAATATAAATATTATATTTAAAATTTATATTAAAATGATGTCTAAATTTTATTGAATGAATTTTTTTAAGTATTATATCAATGAATCTAAATAGCATTAGGTGTTCGGTGGTTGGAGGTGCCATGATGGTGTTCGTTTGGTAGTTTAACGGTGTTAAACAGAATGATTAATTTTGGGAATTTTAAAAAATTTAGATATTGTGTAATATTAAGAAAATTATTAAGATTTCGATTTTCTATTGTTTAAAAAATGTAGATATTATTCATGCGATGATCGTCCTTTCGATATTCGTCTCTCCCTAAGCTATGGATCTCCCTCTAAAATCTCGGATAATCTCGCCCTTCGGCATTTCTCTTTCCCCGTCGGTAGATTTTCCGGATGCAGCAAATTAGGTTAACCGCCCCATAGTTCTGCCGCAGCAGATTTGCGCTTCGATGGGCTCCGCATCGTCCTCGCAATACCACGGTGAAGACGACGAGGAAGACCATGATGACGAGGAGGATCGTCATCCCCGAGTTATGAAGACTTCAAAGGAGAAGGTTCTTGAGCAAGAGCCGGAGATCCTCCCATGTTACGCCTCCGCTTCTCCTCTCTCCCCGCAGCTTTCAACTGCCGGCACTCCCCGCCTTCTTGGCCCCTCTGTCAAGGTTTGGGACCCCTGCAACGTTCTTCTTCCTCCTGCTGTATTTCCCCGTGGATATGACGATGATGCTGGAGGTGTGGAGCTTATGAGGGAAGTGGTGTTGATTAACCATGGTGAATGCGGAGTGAACCTGAGGCTGGATCTGGTCGGTGGACGGTGGCCAACAGCGTTATTGACAGGAAATGGGGAACGGCAGGCACGGGCACTTGCTGTTTTTCTCAATTCTCAGGGTGTGAGATTCACCGCAGTCTATTCCTCGCCGCTAGATCGGGCGAGAGCCACAGCAACTTTCGTTTGCCGGGTTTGTCAATACTTTATATGCTATTCCTTTCATTGTGGGCGGTTTTATCCTGATTGTTGGGTTGTTTTGTTTTGTTTTGTTTTGTTTGAGAATTTAATGTCTAATACGGCATAAAAGATAGCCCTTATACGCTGTTATTCTGCTTAGTGGAATGACTGATTTCAGCCATGCGGGGTTATAATCGGATTCTGTTGGCTAGCTTTAGTTTAAGGGAGGGGATTTGTTGAGAGTAACATTGTCATGCTAGTAGAGTATGCCATTCGCATCTTCTGTCTTGCTGCGTTTGCTTTCTCTTAGCCAAGTAAATGTTGGAATCTTGGGGATATTCTCTCTGAAAGGACCTTCGATGCTCAAGCCAGATATTTGACTATAAGAAGTATGCTTTTCCAATCGACTTGCTAGTTTTATGGGATATTTTCTTTGTTCTTAATTTGATCAACTGCTGAGGTTTAATTTCTTGGAGATAGACCCAAGAGTTTGAAAATTACACTGTGAGATATCTCTTTCTAGTTTTGTGTTGCAAAATATCCTTTTGTTTGACAAATCCTATCAAATATGTTCTCTTCCATTCTTTTATAACTTGGCCCCTTGACATTGGAGGGTGTTATGAGATGTAAAATTTAAGCATCATTGGAATTGAAGGCAGCCTACCTTGTAGCTTCCATGCAATCATATATGCTCAGCAACATATATTGACAACAACAACCAACAACTAAAACCTTAATCTCACTTTTGATATTGATTATATGAATATTTTTTTACTAAGACAATTCATCAACTCAAAGTTCCTCGCAAAGTCATCTAGTTGCTTATGCTTAATGTGCCCAAATGTTAAATCCCTTTATTAAGTTTCGTAGAATTAAAATACAAACATTCTCTTAATTTTTGGATCAATTCTGATGATATTAAAAAAATGTAGGGTATTTTGTAAATTTTAAAAAGTGTGCTCGAAACATAATTTTATATATATATTCTGTGCATTACTAAATTTGACAAAGTTTAACTCAAGTTTCATAAAATTCCAATTTAAATTGGATTTTTGGCGCATTGTTTTCATAAAACTCATATTTTTCACTAAATACCCACTTTGTCACTTACTGGAAATCTGCCCTTTCCACTTTGTATTTTACTCAAATGAGCCCCTCCAATTGCTAGGCATGCACGGAACTCTCTAAATTTGTAATGCTTTGCCTCAATCCTCCTCCTCCAAATTATATATTGACCACCTTCCAATTAGAAGATTTTTCACCTTTGATTTAGTGTTTTAGAAAGGCTTTCAATGCCGACATCAAGGCTAACATCTCCCAATGATCTCACCAAATCCTTTGAAAGTATTAATATTATAAATGACACTGAATATAACTAATTCCCTCTTGTACACCCATATTTTAATATAAGGCATTATTTTTGTTATTATCATTAATTAAAACTTAGACATCATGCGATTGCATAAATCCTCAATGTTTGCTCTTCAATTTGGCTCTAACTGATGTCAAGCACAATCGACATCAACCCTTGCGCGATCTGCCAAAAGTCCAAGGTAAATCTGTTGGGACAATATTTGTAAGATCAAGACTTTTTAGATGATATTTAAACTGGGTAATCTCTATTTTCACTTTAGAGTAATAATTCATTGCTTTTGAAATTCCTCAATAGTAAAAGTAGATATATGATAAAATTATAAATAATATATATATATATATGTATATATTATTTTCTCATTTCTTAAAATAAAATCACATATGGACAATCATAAATGGAGGTTTAAGTATATATATATATATTTATTTATTTATTTATTTTTTATTTTCTTATTATCTATGTCCATACCTTATAAAGATAAAACAATATATACAAATATGAATATATATTTTCATATATTAACTATTCTAAGCATTTTTGTGGATGTATAATTATACAATAGTAACCATCAAGGAATATTCTAAATTGGTTAAATTTATTATTTAGTCATATTTAAATTTAATTCATGAACAAGTAATCATGCTATTTAGGAGTAGATGATTATTTTTATCATATATTGAATGATGTGTATGTGTAATGGTCTATAAAGCAAACCCCCTGATGATACTAGTTGGAGATGTCAAATTAATGATATAATAATAATAATTGAAATTATTTTGATAGTGAGCTCCTTAGATTGTTATAAAATATTGTAATGTGCTAAATTTTTGATAAAATGGCAATACAAGAAAATTGTTATTTGGTATAGGTGGAATATAGTTATTCAAAGATACTAAAAATAGTATTTTTATGGTAATAACTAAGTGCTATATTAATATTTTAAAGAAGGATATATTCTTTTATCGGAGTATTAAAGGTATGGTAAGGTTTGATTACTTATGCGAAGATAATAATGAAAGTTTATTTTTAGTTCATAATCATTTATACAATATATAATTTATTAAAGAATTACCAAGTTTTTTATGATTTTTTACTTTTTTTTTTTCCTTCACATTACTATAATAACTATATCTCACCCACTCACCCAACTTGTCTCAAGTTATAGAACTCATGGATAAAGATATAGTTGATTAGGTTCTACTATTATAGTAGATATACTTGGTTACTTTTGTTTGATGTTGCTCTTGTATTATGAAATACTTATGGGGACGTCTAGTGGTTTTTTTCTTGCTTTGTTGGATTAATTCATGATTAAATATTGAGAGTGAGATTAAAATTAGCGTCTATATTTTCATTTGACCTTTGTTTTTCGATACTTCTTTGTTTTTCGATACTTGTTTGATTGGGTTGTGACAAAATCATCTAACATGACTTTCGCAACCTCAACTAGAACTATTTTAAATTTGCTATGAATGTATTATTTTTTCATATATTCCTTTTGCGTATACCAACTCATTCACCTTAACATTATCATTTTTACAACACTTATTTAATCAATATGCTTTTGTTTTGTAGGCTGACATTATACATATATAGTTTTACTGGTTTTATAGTTGTTCTATAATTTTTTTCTTAAATTTGATTGGGATTTTCAACTACATAACACCTTGAAAGTACTTCCTCTTTGTATCCAACATTATGTATCATGTTAATCATGTTGCCTCCTATTTTGCCATTATTTTGTTTGATCAAAGCAAGACATTTGAATCTCTTTCTTTTCTTAACAACATGCTATTCAACTATTGTATCCTCATATATTTCATTTTGAATCTACAAAAATGAAACACTTCATATCTTATAGTAGTTATTCATAACTTGTGTTTCATTTAACTAGTTATCATATCAATTAGAAGAATATCATTTGCCAATAAAATGCACAAGGCACCTCCTTAAATAGGTTTGTAAATAACATCTATAATTGTGAAAAGAGATACCGACAGAGCAGATTATTGGTGTAGTCTGATTGAAACATGAAAATGCTTTGTCAAACCGACAGAGCAAATTATTGGTGTAGTTATTCATAACTTGTTGTTTCATTTAACTAGTTGTCATATCAATTAGAAGAATATGATTTGCCAATAAAATGCACCAAGGCACCTCCTCAAATTTGCTTATAAAGAACATCTATAGTTGTGATAAGGGATACCGACATAGAGCAGGTTATCTTTGGATTTTTTTTCTTTCCATATAAATAGCAATGCTCAACTATAGAAGTGTTCAAAATAATTTTACTTTAAAAAATAATGAAGCTAGCTCATAAAGGGCACGACTAAGAAGAATCACTGAACTAATCTTGAATTGGATAGCCAAGGAAGGTTGAAAATGAAGGTTCATAGACTTGACCAATGCTTTCAGAACTACCCTTCATGCCAATTCAATATGTTTAATCACATGCAGTTTTATCTTCGAAGTTTTGTCATTGAAACTCAAGCTACTATTTGTACCTAAATTACTAAAATTTATCTCCATATTTAAGAATAAGCCTTAAAGTTGTACAACATGAATTTTTGAAAATCGGTCTCCTAGGTACACTTCAACAAAAAACCAATCTATCTATCGGAGCCATTTAATTTCTTAGTGAGCTCAACATAACACTATCAAGATATTTTCTAAAAATCTATTCTATTAAAATCCTCAATTTATTCTTCCATGGGATCTGGATTACCTGTGATAAGAAAACCCTCTTTGATGAAGATCCCAATATTTGTTCCGTATAAATCGTTTTTGCAATAAATAAATAATAAAAAGTGATTCAATAAAATGAAATGATGATAAAAAATTCAATGAAAACTCACTGCTCATGTTTCTTCCAGCTTGATCTTTTGGTTTTATACTTTGCACAAGATCCCTCTGACCTTCACGCATCTGGAGATCCCATATTCCAGGCAACAATCCATGGTCTCCTGGATTACGCCCACTGCCCATGCATTGTATCATGATTTTGATGTGGCATGAGAGAAATGCCAATATCTCCATTCTCTGACATCCACTCACGGGTGAATCGTGGCACAAATCAGTGTACATGTGTGAAAACAATCAAAGCTCTACGTGCTTGTGAGAAGGGAAGAACTGCCCTTCATCATTGTGTGCAGAAGCTGTGACATGACTTTTGATTTGTGACGTTCGAGGTTTCTAATCGATGGTTCAGAGGTTTATATGGTGCGTGCTTCGGATAGCAAGCTTTCAGTTCTTAATCAAATTGCCTTCTCTTATTATTTCTTAATTGATGGCCTTTCTCATCTCCTCTATAAATACCGTATTAAATCCCTCATTCCAATCACCACCAAGTTCCCCAAGGCTTAAGTAAAACTGCCTGACCAACAAGTGAAGACCCTCGTTTCAATGCTCTTCAATACAACCAGGAAATTTATGTGAATACATTTGGTTTTTGTTATTCCTTAATTTTGCTAGAGCATTAAATTTTCTTTGTTGATCTTTGATTTGGGTTAAGTAATTTTTAATGTAATTTTGTGTGCCAATATGCTGCCAAATATCTAGACAAGCAAAAACCATACTGTGATGCTCCTAAAATTTTGACCAAAATCATAATTAATTAAATAATATATAATTATTTTAATTATCTAAATGTTAATTAAATTAAAACATAATAAGCACAAAAGTATTACTTGAGTGACTTTGGTGTTAATTACAAAAAGCGCTGAATATTTAACTACGGTTAAAACATGTTGATTATCTTGAAACAACATCGTTTCCTTCATTATGGAAGCATTATATAAGCTTAAGAAAATTTTCTAAGATTGATTAAATGTTAATATTTGAGCAATATAATCAAAACTTGTATGCATTACAAGTGGTATTTTTGATTTAAAAAAATTAAAAAATTAGTATTATTATTATTATATCTAATAAAAAAAGAGGGAATAGAGAGAGTAAATCACACTATTTATAAAGGTAGTACAAGTTCTACAAAGTTTGCATCTCTTAAAGTACAAGATCTCTCAAAGCTCACTTCTCTTAAAGTTTGTATTATTCTTATGCCTGAACATTAATATTGAGCTCTTAAGTTTCCAATGCACTTTCTCCTGCAAATTGCAAATGAATTTAGATTGTTTTGATTCCTAGAGGGTCAAATGATTTTAGTTTAATCATTTCAAGTTTGATGTTTTGATTTCTAGATGTTCTAATTTATCGTTCTAATTTTAAACTCTTGATTCATATCTTATGTAATTGATCATAATTGAATCATCTTAAGTTAAATGATTAAATTCATAGATGATTTAATTGTTTCTAGTCAAATCATTCTAATGTTTAAATAAAAAAATTAACTCCTAATATATTTAAAAATCTAGTTATGTTCTTTTATCTAGTTTCTAAATATCTAAGTGAACCAAACTAAACAATGATTAGTTAAATGTTTTAATCCTTTCTTTAAATGGCATGGTCATAAGATCATCGCCACTCGGGCATTCTAAATAGATTTAAACCTAGTATAAAATGTAAATCTCGAGCCTTTCAATGGATGTAAGCTTTATTTCTATCATAAAATTAAGTTGGCATCAATGCTAGTAAGCCCTCCAGTTTAAACCAAAATCATAATTTATAAAACTAAATCCATATGTTGTTAGACCTATATTTATAAGTTCAACTGAAATTATGAATGAAATTTATAATATTATTATATCTCTAAACTCTTAATGACCATATTCAGAACAATTAACCTCTAATGATCATTATTTATAATATTAAATTATTGACTTGAAAGGGTTAGGGCTTACTCTACCAATCTATGAGTCAAAACTAAACTTAAGAATTAAGCTTTTAACATATTGCACTCGATCTGCTCAAGATATCTGAGATGTGATAACCTGTGGGTGCAAAGTTCTAGATGTTATATATAAATAATTTCTACGTTGGTAACTTGAACTACTAGTTGATGTGAGATGAAAGTTTAGGATCTTGATTGAGTCTATTTCCATCTACACCAGCTATACATTATTTTATTATGCTAAATTATTATGCAGTCACATTCCTTAGTCAAAAGTATTCTTCTATAACTATGAGAGATAATTAACTTGGGGGCTTGCGATCATTAAAAAATTCATATTTCAGATCTAAATAAGCCCTGACTTATCTATTAGGGTAAAGTCTAATGAATATACCCAAATTGACCTCAAGGAAAATTTACTCCTAAAACGTAACATTGATGATAGAGGTTCTTGCATTTTTTTAAGCGATCACAAATGATGAACGGTAGAGATCAATAAAGAATTAACTGGGAGGAGTGGTACAATACAGGTATTATAAAGAAGTATATTACTATATATTTATCATTATCTAGTTATGTCTCTTCATAATCAATGAGATGCAATATGATAGTTTTGAAACAAAGGAATTAAATGGTATCATATATAAGAAAATATTTTTATATGATATAATAGTGAAGATATTGCTAGAAAATAATAAAGGGCCAAATCTCGTGTCAAATTTGTATAATTTGTTAAAGGAGCTTCATTTTTTGCTCCCATGTATGGATTAGCATACTAAGGTTGTCAAATATGCCATTGTGAAATTATTTTGATTAAATCATTATAAGTACCTTTGGCAAGTATTAGAATATGAATTCATTGCTTTTATAATCACTTCATGGTATTTTTTTCTTAAATGTATGTATGGATTCTCAAAATCCAAGAATTATTTTTTTGTCAAGCACCGATCCAAAGGCAGACTTGAATTGAATTATTTATTTTTATATTCCAACATGTCTTCTATAAGCTGTGGTCATGGTCTTTTATTTCTAATGTACATACTTGGTGGCTACATTAAATTACCTTTTTTCTTTAATTCCGATGTCATGCTTCATCTTCTCAATACTTTCTTGTAAGTAGATGACCATGCTATATTTGTACTATCATTTGCTTGTGACTTCTGTGTGTAGATGTGGCCGTGGTTATCATTTGTGCTTACTGTGATGTCTTGAGAGAGCACATGCATTGTCCTATCAGAGCTTTCACTTAAATGACAGAACATCTTCAATTTTATGTACTAAACAAAAGGTCAATGGCAAATTTAACTAATAATTTTTAAAACTAGAGAACTTCAAATGATTACACCAATCCTGGCTAAAATTTCATCAAGCCTTAAGTTACATTGAATAATCTTGCAAGGTGTAGAGCTAAAGCAAATAGAATGCAGTGCAAGATTTTCGTTGAAGCCTATTTAAATTTCTTTGATTCTTATTAATAGCCCTGATTTTATTGTTAGCAATGGGAATTCATTAAAATCATGGCACAAATCATCTTGTGCTTCTATTTTTTTTTCAATGTACATATTGTTTCAATTTGTTTGTATAAAACTCATCCATTTTCTAAAAGGTTACATATAGCCTAGATTTAGTTTTTTGACTGCTTCATTGAAGAATAAGGAATCAGACTATTCATGAGAGTCTCCTGAATTTCAATTTGTCCAACTTAAATTGATAGTCTCTGGACTTTGATACCCATGGCAAAGAAATAATCCATCTCAATACTCATTCTTCTTTTTGACTGAGTCCTTAATTACCTTATTTTTGCGAAGGGTGCTGGTTCTAATTACATGACTTGTCACATGTTTAACCCAAGCCGGAGAAGTCCAGGATGAATTTTTATTAAATGCCCAGTACTGCCTGTACGCTGAGTCTGGCGCCCTGCACGTACTAAGAGCCTATAAATACCCCTTGAGCCATTTGAAATTATCAAAAATTTTGTGCTATACGACATTAGCACTGTGTTGAACATGTGGAGTTATTTCCTATTTTCTCTGTAATTTATGAGAGGTACATTTAAATCTAATTAAGAGGTTTTATTGCTTATATATGTCGGTGATTCTTAGCATTGCACTACTTATTCTTGAAAATGTGGTTTGTCTCTTGATTCCAGCAAAATTTTGTAGCTCGAAAATGCCACCTTTTATTTGTAAATCATGCAAATTGGAAAAAATGTGATTTGATTATTTTGTACACTTATCTATCGTACTAATTGTTGCTTGAAAACCCTGATTGTAGCTTAATTGTTGCAAGATTTGTAACTTTGAAATGTGACATAAATTTTATTATTGCTGGATCACTGTATTATCCAATAACTTGAAATAATCATATCTATGTGATTATTGTGTAAACAGAGAACCGATTGAGATACTATTCTTAATGTTAATTATTGAATTTATAAGCATTGAACATCTTGTGTTTAGAATAAGATCATTAGTATGTTCATAATTTTTTTCAAATTGACATAATATTAGTAAATTTTGCTGTTTGGCTATATCTGTATGCGCATGCATTTACTTAAAATTTTCAAATTGCTTTGTATTCTTTTGCATATTATGCATCTTAATGTAAATTTAAGAAATGATATCAAACTTATGCTACTTGTTTGACTTTAAAGCAAAAATTGGCATGCAATTGAGATGAAATATAATTAGATTTTTATGTACTCTTTATTGATTGATGTTATCACAAATACGTTTTAGGCGCTTCTTACAAGTTTAGTAGCTAAATATAATATGGTGATGTTATGTTATTATGTTTTGAGAACTTTTAATATTTTGGAAACATAATATAATATTAAATGCATGAAATTTATATGGTGCATATGATGTTATTAGTATGACTATATGTATTATTGTAATTATTAGATGAAATGAAAAGGAAAATTTTCTGCTGCAGCTGAATTTTAATTTAATGCTTGCTCGTCACTCATTTTTTCTCAATATTGATCCATCGGAGGTTCTAAAGTTGGTATCAGAGCCGGATTGAGGAACTTGTAGATTGAGTTAAACTCCACTAGGAAAGATGAAAACACTCGCATCGTAACTAAAGCTGTATAAGCTTTTGCATCAGAAATTTCCCCGGAATTGCGGACCAAAAGCTGTTTTTTTTATGAGAATCGAGGAAGGGAAAATCTAGTGAGTTGTGTAAAGGTTGTAAATATGTAATATATGCTTGACTAATGTATAATAGGGCGTGTAAAATATAAGTTAGTTTGGTATGAATGATTTAGTTTTGTTTATAAAGTGCTAATTATTTACCTCAGGAAAATGTGTATAGTAAGAGTACTCCTGATCAAGATCCCAATTCTCCGGTACTCAAGGCCGATTGTCCCATAAAAGATAGTGGAATTAATCTAACAATTTTAATCTATAAATAATATGGCCCAGTATATGGCAAATCAAATGCATCTATGGTATGACTATCTAATGAAAATCCCTCAAGGAGGATTATGACAACTTTCCTAAATTACGACCTCCTAAGTTTAGCAGCATAGCCACACAACAAGAGGCCGAAAAATGGTTGCAACAAATAGAAATGAAACTCAAATGTGTAGGATATCTGGAAGATTTAAAAGTGACTTTAGCTGTATATCTTTTTATTGAATCTGCTGAATAATGATGGAAATCTATTTTAGCCATTAAGTTATGTGGAAGAATTGAAAATAATTCTTAAGAGTGTCGATGCTTACACCTCTCTATATAAGTTGTTAGACCATCCTCCGCCAATTAGCATAAGCCTTTCAACCACCGCAACTCCTTTCACTTAAAGTTCTTTTTGTCGTTTAAGTCGTGTGCTTATTCGCCATGATTGAAACATTAGCGTTATTAACATCATAATTAATTATGCAACGATTTAGATTATATTAAAAAAAAAAATAGCTAGTCAGTTTAACATAAATCTTTTCTGTTTTCTATGATATCCAAGATTATTGTTATTGAGAACGTTTGGAATGATTATATCGGAAAATTAGAAACTAATAGTATCTCAGGATTTACCAAATGTTATTCCAAAGGATTTCCAAAACTCAAAAATTTTAGAATCTATTAAATTCTTGATTCCAAGGTTTTAATAATTTGAAATCCTGAATACCTACAGCTCCTATGTCTGGCATATGATTAAATTTTCAACATATTCTTTCAGTTTTGCTAGATTAGAATGTTAAATTCCAAAATAAGAGTAGAAGAATATGAAGATAATTCGTACATTACTACTCTCAAGATCATAATAGATCTACTTCACTAACTAAGCCTCTTCATTCCTTTCCTGTCTTTCTTAGTTTTGGGCGACACTAATTTGTTCAGTTTGAAAGCATTCTCGTATATGATTTTCATGCATACCATATCAAAAACTTAATCCTACAGCAGTATAACTTGTCTCTATTGGGTAATATCTTCCATAATTATCACGTAAAGATATTTCTGGTTGAGATTTTGTAATGGACTCTACAGACAACCCTATCAGATTGAGAGGGTTCTAAAAATAATCTACCTCCATCCCGTTGTAAATCATAGGGACAAACGAACTCTCTTTTGGCACATGTGCCAAAGTTTGCGGTTGATATTATCTCCTATCATAGTGATAGACAATGGGGTTATGTGAAGATCAGATACTAAGCGCACAAAAAAAAAAAACACGGTATAATCCCAACTTACATGCGCTGCACTTATAGGCTCCCAAGTTTGGGGGAAGATTGTTATCATCAAAACTTGGAAAATAATAAGTGGAACGTCCTTGTTTCCATCAGCTGATGCTGCGCCAAACACTCGTAGGAAGCCACTGAAAATCTTCTGGGCATGGAGTCGACAATATACAGATGAGACAGGCAGATGGCCTGTCTTAGCATAATCTTGAGGAAGCCAACAAATCTCCAGATATATCATTCAACAAATCTCAGCCCTCCTAATATATAGATGCCCGGCTGCTAGCACTCTGATATTTGATACCAGCTTTGTCACAGATTTGCAAGATGATGTCAGCATTGCTGCTTCCGACAAATTATGAGGCGTCACGTGTGGCAGCATAACGCCGCATGCTACCAAAGTGTCTCTTCCATGCGACCCTCCAAGTATTCAAAGAATTACGTACCAAAAGCTTCTTCTCCCATTTTTTTTCTTACAGGCGTACAGAACAAAAGTTCTTAAACTTCTGCTGCGTATAACTACTATTACAATCAATCCTTACTACTTCAATATGATTGTTGGGAATACCTAGAATGAATGCAGGCAAAACTCTCGTGATCAAAATCACTATAATATTTGGCACTTGTTTTCATTTTTTCACATTGCAATCTGTGTTGTATTGCCTGCTCACACGCTTGTTTACTGTTTAAAAACCTAGTCATTGCAATCCGATAATGTTTGTGTAGGTTTCTTTGCTTCCCCACATACTGATGTCTGCTGGTCATTGGTAAGCCATCAAATCGGCATCTAACAACATAAACTGCAATTATGTAGCCATAAAGAGGTAAAATGACGATTTTATTTTGTGGGGAAAGTTCCAGTATCTGGATTGGGTAGAGAATGCAAACTTTGACAGTACTTAATATACTATAAAAATTGTTTACTTTATGCTTGGTAAGGAGATCCGATGCTTGTCTACTTGGACACGAGAGAAGAAGACTGTGCCCTCATTTCCCTTGCTCTTGTTTGTAATAGTACTGCTTTTTTATTATGGATACTTACATGCGCAACACCCCAAACTTGCATATGTACGAAATGAATATCCGCCCCCAAAAAATTTACTGCTGATGTTATTCATTTGCAACCATGAAATTATTTGTAGTAAAAAAAGATCACAGATTGGGGTTTTGTTGTGCTCGACCACATTTTTTATTGAAACTGATTGTGAGTGTCCATTTCAGAACTATGCAAGCTTGAACCCCTCCTTTTATGCTGCTTGTTAAAAGGCCTTAAAAATATCAAGATGTCTTCCAAAAATATATCAAGATAAATTTTGTTGCAATGATAGAAATTTCCCACAAAAGTTTGCAAAAGTGCAGTATCTGATTGTGATACATGTGCTGATTACATACACTTTTGTTTATGGGACCTATTAGTGTTTCATCTATTTGTATATATTTTTATAAAAGTAGGGAATCATAACGCTCGATCTCATTCAACTCAGGAACTCAACTTTCCAGAGGAGCAGATACAATCCTCTGATGCACTGATTGAGATGAGTCAGGGGCAGTGGGAGGGCTGCCTTCGCTCGGACATCTACACCTCGGAAATGCTCAGCTTGATCGATAAATCCCAGCCGGACTTCTCCCCGCCGCTAGGGGAATCCCTGAGGCAGGTAGAATTCCGAATGATGGAATTTATCAGCAAGTCCGTCCTGAGAATCCCGGAGAAGCTCTTCGGTGGTGGCCTGGTGAACTCGGCGCAGGAGCGGGACGGCCCTCAATGGGACCACCCTCTCTACAGGCTCAACCGATCCGGGGTTCAGAGGAAGAAATCCGGCAAGAGCAGACTTCAGTTCGTGACGACGGGTGACAACGAGAATGAGGACGAGCTCTCGGCCACAGAATCGAAGAGCAGCGCCGGCTCGATCGGGATTTTCACGCACGCCGCCCCGATCAGATGCATCGTGGCAAGCCTGCTCGGCTGCGGCCCCGCTGCATCGATGAAGATCTGCATTGATGACTCGTCGGTCACAGTGCTGCAGCATTCTCTGAGAAGAGGATGGCTGATAAAGAGACTGAACGACACCTCGCATCTCAGGCTGCTTTGAACGCTGAATGATGTGGCTTCAAAATGCTTGAAATGGGGCTCTTTAGTGTGTCGATGCAGAGAATGGTTGTTTCTTCAGCATGGATTGATAAGTTGTCAGTGCAGAAATGTAGCTATGATATCGAGTGCATTGATTGTGTGTCTGCATCATCGTTTATTGGATGCATGCGAGGCTCAATGGTTTGATGTTGTTATTAAGTGCATTGATTGATAATATTTAAGAGTTGTACTGTTCTCTCGTTGTTTCTTTCTCATTTTCCCATGTCTTCCAGAGAAACAAAACGTGCTCTACCGGTTTTTTTTATAATGCATATTTCAAGTCCTGCTACAGTACCAAAATAAAACCTAAAATAAAGTACATATAAGATAATCTTATATGCAACACACATACTTTACGTTGATTACATGCAAGAATAAAAAAGAAAGAAAAATTTTCATTGGTCTTGAATATTTTTATTTTTATTTTCCTTCAATAATTATTTTATGCATGTGCATTATTTCTATGAATTATTTGTGTATATATATATATATATATATGTATTACTTTTTAACAAAATTTATATATTTTATTAATAAGCAAAATAAAAATACAAAGGGGACTGAGAAGTTATAAAGCTCTTACAAAATTAAAAGTTAGAAACCAACTTGGCTCTATGGAATATTTTAAAAAATCCTTTCAAAACTCAAAAATAGAAAAAACTTAGCTAACTAAGCCAATCAGACATCAACAGAGAAAAGGATAATAGGAAGAAGGGGAAAACGAGATCAGCAACCCAATCCAGTAAACTGTAGTGAGGAAACGCCGCCGAACAGTGGCAAGCCCGAAGCAGGCAAAAACTAATCAGACCAAACAAAAGCCAGCTAAAAAAATACCAACATTCATCAAATGAGAGCCTAAATGAGATCCGAGAACAGCCTGCTAAACAATAGTCAAAATCGTGCTAAACAGCACACTAGCTAAACATAAGCAACAAACCACCACAACAGTAGCCAACCAAATAACGTGGCATCCAATGTGCTGCACAAAGCAGTTAACATGGCACCCAAGCCATCTGTCCCACGTGGTATCACTGTGGCAAAGGTTTAGTGTCACGTCAGCTCCATCTCTGGCTCTCCACCCTTCTCACCCCTTCCAAAGCTCTCCCCATTGTATCCATGCGTGCTTGGAGGCGGAGGAGGAGATAGCGACGACGTCTTGGTGCAGAGGAAGGGGGAAGGGGAAGTCGAGGTGAGTACGTCGCCATTTCCGCAGATGTCTTTGGAGCAGGCTCGGCAGACGGTGAGGTGGGATTTGGGGGTCATTCCGGAGGCGCGGTCGGGGGCCAGGCCAAAGGAATGGGCTTTAGGGATCAAGTATCCGACAGCGATGCCGGCGAGGCGAGATGGGCTTTGTGGGCATCGAAATCGAAATGGGAGAGTCGAAGAGGAAGGATCAGGAGGCGATGAGCTTGTGGTCGTAGGCAGGGAAGAAGCAGCAGCCTAGCAAGCGGTCGAGGGTTGGGGCCATAGATGGAGCTGATGTTGCCTTAAATCTTTGCCTTGCACGGGCCACCCTGGGTGCCACTGTGACAGTTGGTTTTAGGTTCCACGTCGTACAGCATTAACATTTTGAAAATAGTATTGCTATATTTACATATTAATATATATCAAAATATATAGATATATATTAATTAATGTATAAGTAGATTATTGGTTGAATATATTTTTTTGATAAGATCTATATATAAAAATTACAAAAAAAAAATTTTTTAATTAATTCTTAATATTTTTTAATATATATTTTTATGTAACTATAGCATTTTTATTTTTAAAAATACTAGTATAAGAATATATAACATTTTTTTTTAATATTTATATATAAACTTCACAAAATTATCTATTTATACATTACATTAATATATTTTATATAGCAATACTCTAATATTTTTGTTTGAAACTCATACATTTTTAATTCAAGTTGCTAATTTAGAGTTCTATTTTAAGAGCCTTCAACATTGGGTTATAAAATCATTTGTTATTTAAGTTGGCTTAATTTGAATTTAATACTAAATAAATAGAAACTATTATAATTTTCTTATCGGTATTTATCTAATTATTAAAATATCTAATTATGAAGTTGAATTCATAATAATTATAATTAAATTTACTAATTAAAATTATTAAAGAGAGTTAATTATATTTATTGTGATATTAAATATAATATTATATATATATATATATATATATATTATACTCAATAACCCCATTTTCTACTTAATCAGATGGGTGTTGGAAGGAATTTTAATCCCACATCGCGAAAGTCATTGCGGTTGTTTGGAAGGCTTTCTTCTACTCTATATAATTACGAGATAGAGAGAGAAAGAGGATGAATCAGGTGATGGCCGCGCCTTCCTTATTTTTCTGCGCGCTTCTTCTGATAATGCGGCTTTCAGGGCGGGCGAGTGCGGGCGGGTGCTTTATTAAATCCATATACAGCTTCGGAGACTCGATCGCGGACACCGGAAACCTCCTAAGAATGGGTCCGAGCGGCCTCTTCAATCCCATTGGATACCTTCCCTATGGAGTCAGCCTCAACAAACGCCCCACTGGCCGCTGCTCTGATGGCCTCCTCGTTATTGATTATCTTGGTCAGTCTTCCCGCTCTCATATTCATCAAAGTCTATATAGTTGCATTCTTCAGAATTTACATGTATTTTTTTTCTTAAAGAAATTTACTGTCTAATACATGTATAATTGTAATCTCATAATTATAATAATATATTATAGAGTTCTGCTCAAAAATCTATCCAAAAACTCTCAATTCGTCAAAATAGAATTTATACAGTTCATTTGAGCGCTCGCGGCCTTTATTTTTTTCTCACCTAATTTGAATATTTTCTCTCTCGATAATTTGAGCATCATATCATAATTTTCTATGCTTTTTCTATCCACATCGGGCGAAAAATGCAATTCTTTATTCTTTTTAATTTGTCACCTGCAATTCTCATTTTCTTTTTTAAATAATTATCTATAAGTTTATTTATATTTTATATTTTGGTTTTTTTTTTTGAGATTTTAGTTATAGAGCAGTTATATTGGCCCAAATAAATTATTATAATCTTTCAAAAACTTTCTATTTATAATTTTTTAAAATATATAAAATATCATAATTATTTATAATTAAATAAAATTCGAAATAAATAAAACAAAAGTATATTATGTGTAAATATTAAAATTTCAATATTTTGTGCATGTTATAAAATTTCGCTGTAAGTAAATAAGTTTCTTAAGATTAGTAAAACTAGTATTTTCATATGAATTTTTTTTTGTTATTTAGGGACTTTTATATACATAACAAAAAACTTGAAAAAATACTATTGAAATTATATTTTAACAAATGGTCCCTCAACTGCTCAGCTGACTTAATAATTTTGAGTTTAAAAGTAATATTTTGATAATATTTAAAAAAGTTGTATTAAATATATAAAATCCTTTAACTTTGTTTTATTATTTATGTATGTAAAAATTATTGAGTCGGTGTGGTAAAATTTGATCTGTGAATTTGTGATTGATGCTATGTATTTTGAAAATAATTCGAGTTTTGTTTCACTATCCACTCTATCTTTCTTATACTTTCCGGCAGCATGCCAATTACTGAAAATTTTGGAGTATTTAAAAATAATATAATCATGTTATTTGTATTCAATCACATTGAAAAAGAATTTATATATATATATATATATATATATATATATATATATATATATATATATATATATATCGTTTAAAGAATGAAATAAGATACATGAGGAAGATCTCTGAAGTTATCACACAAAAGGAACAAATAAGTCAGACATATAATAATTTAATTGGTCCACATTCTCAATATCAAGAGAGATTGTGATTTAACATGTTTGACACTTTTGTTGGTGTGATTTACTTTATTGCAAATAAAGTATATATTGAGTCAGATTCAAGATCAATTCAGTCATAATTCTCAGTTGGGTGAAGTTGAGAGGCTAAGTTTTGATGAAGAAGCTAGATGATCCAAGTATTTATGTCCCTTAAGTTTAGGCGAGGGAACAATTTCACTCGAAGAGTATTCAAAGCATGGAAACCATGAACTACAACCCATGTACTTCTGCATGCCTACCTACATGCCCAAGCACGTCTACTTGCTCATTTTCCCTTTTATTTTTTCTTCACTCTTATAAATCTTTTCCTTCGTTCTAATAAATATAAGACCATTTTCCTTTTACATCACACCAGCCTAGCGCTAACAAAATCTTATAAAAAAACCTTCTCATCTTTAAGCTCTCAAAATAATCTCAATCTCTCTAGGGAGATTTTTTTGTAATGTAGTCAACAATAAAAAATGCAAGGACTAATTCCTAAATTACACATGGTGCCTTTAAGAGAATATTGGGTAGTGTAATAACACAAAATAATAGCCTTGGTATTTAAAAATATCTCTTTCTATGATAAGAATGGAACAGAAGTTTTCGAAGGTCTAAAGGTAAAAAATTATTTGGCTACTATCTTACATCAAATATGTATTCAAAATTGATTTAATTATTATTAATGTAAAATTGAACTGCTTACTGAGTTACATTTACAACTGTAGCATAATAAAATTAATTTATTTAGGTTCTTCTTGTTTCCCTAATCCCAAGGCTTCCCCCTTTTTTTCATTTTCTCATTCCTCACAAGTTTCGAATAAGTCAAATTATAGACCTCCAAACTGCAACTCTTTTTGTATTATTTTAATATGATCGATTATAATTCATTTATGTTTATTATTCAAGTATATGATTGCTTTGAGGAGATCGTAAATATTTATTTTTAATTGTCAGCTATGGCTCTGAATCTTTCATTAATCAACCCTTACATGGATAACAAGACTAGCTTTCATAATGGAGTCAATTTCGCCATCGCCGGAGCCACGGCTCTTGACGAGCCATTCTTCATTGCAAGGAATGTCATCATGCCTTATCCTGCTAGTTCTCTTGGAGTTCAGCTCAGCTGGTTTAATAAACATCTTAGCACCATTTGTTCTACAAAACAAGGTGCATATTATGATTGATCTTCTTAAAAGATTTCCAAATACAGTATTTATCTTTCCCCTTAAAACTGATTTCCTAGTAATGCTTCAGAGTGTGGCAAGAAGCTCGAGAGGGCTCTCTTCTTGGTTGGAGAAATTGGTGGAAATGACTATAACTTTGCATTCTATCAAAGTAAATCAATTGAAAATGTAGCAAGCTTTGTGCCAGAAGTTATTCAGCGCATTGTAGCTGCGGTCAAGGTACCATAAGAAAATCATACATATAGGCTCTTATTGGAGCATCTGCAACTATCAAACTGCTTTAGAAAAAACTGATATGAAGCCGCTGTTGTTGTTTGGATGCTTTGTTGTCACATTGCTGTTCAAGGCATCAATAGTGGCACGCGGCAATCAGCTGATTGGGATCAGAACAATGTTCTCGAAGAACAATAAATCTCAAAACAGATCATTAAAGCGAAAATTAAAATAAAACAACAAAATTCACAAATATCACAAGCACAAATCACAAGAGATAAGAATTTACATAGTTCGATGAGAATCTTATATGTCCACGATGAAGGGAGGGAGAATTTTAATATGTATAAAAGTAGATTACAAATGTCACATTGAACTCTCCTAGACTACTTGTACAAGAAGGAGCGTCTAATCTTCATAAATGAGTTTAAAAAAACTTTTGCATTTAAGCTTCGTAAGATAATTGGAGTTTCAAAAAGTTTTATGATAGAATTTGGAGTTTCAAAAAACACCATGTATGAGCTTGGAGTTTTAAAAAAAACTCCTACAAAACGCATCAAATAAATTCTTGAAACTCCCGAATAAATTTTTAAAACTCTCAAATTTCACACTTAGAAGTTTAGAAAACTACACAGAAAATAACTTCATATGATGTGAGCATTCAGAAGGCTGCCTCGAAAAAAACTACAATCAATAAAAAGAGATTTTACTTAATAAATTGTCTTCAGTGCTCTTCTTAAGTCATTTCCTTCTAAGCAGCAAGTGATTGATGCCGGGGCAGTTCATATTGTTGTGCCTGGAAATTTTCCAATAGGGTGCATGCCGAGCCATTTATCAATTCTTAATAAAGGCATGGCTCCAAGAGTTGTGTATGACGAATATAAGAACTGCGACGATGACCTCAACACATTTTCAAAGCTCCACAACAAGCAGCTGCTGGAGGCGATTCATTCCCTGAGAATGGCTTATCCTCATGCCAACATTCTGTATGCCGACTACTATGAAGCTTTCCTGCACCTTCTCGAGAAAGCTCCCAGTCTTGGTAAGAGCTCAACCAATGATAGCTTTCATAAAACACTCCACAACAATAACAACACCAACATTAATCCCACTAGGTAGGATGAGTTATATGAATCCTTCTTTCCATTGTGCACCAAATAGAGAAGCTCCTTCCCAATATTTACTTCCAATGCCTTTTTTGGCCTTTGTCTTTCAGTATGGTCAGAATTCATAAACTAAATTTTTCTGATAGGGGCACTGCATGGTCTACCGCCTAATATGCTCAACATTTTCTAATCTATTCACTATTTGAGCCACCCAATCTTTGCTACGGATAAACTTGTTGGCCAACATTTAGCCCCATGAAGTTTTGCCTGAAAATTTTCTTATTTCACATAACACTCCAATTTAGATATATAATGTGCTGAGGACACCTTGGGGGGGTGATTGCAGCAAGTCTCTTTATGCAAATAATAAAAGTAAATTCTTTTTTACAGGTTTTGATGAGAGCACTTTATTTGAATCCTGCTGCGGTGGAGGGGGAAATTACAACTTTGACATCAATATGATTTGCGGCATGCCTGGTACACGGGCCTGCTCCAATCCTGCCAAATACCTTAGCTGGGATGGCATTCACTTGACTCAAGAGGCCTACAAGATTATGGCTCATTCCTTGATACAGAAGTTCATCTATCCAAGTTCTAAATCCCAAGAAATATGGAGGTGTTAATGAACCAGCATGGTCAGGTGCATCCTTAACCTTTATCTATAAGCAATAAATGGAAAAAATCAATATAAAGAAATATAATCTTAAGATATCTATGGAACAAACCCTGAAATCCATAGTTATGATAGTTTTTGCAGATATCTGGATCAAAATTTGGAATCAACCTGCAAGATGCTAGAACAGATGAAGAATCCAAAGCTCCAATGGCCTAAACCATACAGATATACCTCTTTAAGGAGGGAAATTAAATAGGTGTGAGAAAGAAATCCAGGTTTAGAAAGTAAAATGAGAGAGGCTGAGATGATGTACTGTTGAACGCAAACTTACTTTGCATTGGAATTCACTTCACTTGGTCATTATTAATTATTCCTGCGTGTAAATACTTGTGTTCAATGTATTCAGTATGTATTAAAAATGGTTTTCAGCGCTATTCCCGGCTCGAGTAATCATTCTCCTAATTCTGTTTCATCTAAGTATATCCTTCGACAGTGGAGGGGAAATCTACACTGTTGTTCACTAAAAGAGGTCCTTGCATTAGCTAAGCATTTGGATTTTCTAATCTTAAAACATTCTCTTAGGTACTCCCATGGTCGCACTTCGATGGATAGCCTTCAAAAGCTCCTATCTGAATTCAATTTTCTGGATCCTGATCGGTTGGTTTGATTGATCGCGAGTATGCACTCTTCATGTCACATGATGGATCAGTTTATGATCGGAAAACCAAATGCGACTTCTCAAATGGACCCTTGGTATTGACCTCGATGATGAATCTTATAATTAAATTGATTTGGGTGGCATTTCCTAAGCCGCTCATTCTATGGCTTTTGGATCTATATATGAAAAGCCTCTAAAAATTGATGATGCCACTATCAATCTGATTCGTCTCTCAGTTGCCCGCATTGAGCTTATGTCTCTGTGTGTACACTCACCATCCAATCAAATGAATGGATGAATTTGGTTAAAAATAAACAAATATTTTTAACTAAAACATCACATTTTCATTTTTATATTTTTCACCTTGCCAATGTTTTGTTGGATTAATGGAGTGGAAGATGCCATAAAAAACACTAGTATTCTCATCAGAACTGATGTTATGAACTATTTATGCTTGGCACCGCATATTATTTTTTTAATTTATTTGCCTCATCAAAGTTTACAAACACTATGTTGAACTATGTGAAGGGTTTATTTGTTTAATAAGGTATTGTGTTTTATTTTATAAATATTATTTGAAATATATATATATATATATATATATATATATATATATTTGGAGCATCGCGAACCCTAGCGACGCTTTCGGCGAAACAAAGCTATGCAAAGCAACGCGAACCCTTGTTGAGATCTCTTAGGGTTACGAATCAATGCGGAACAAAAGCTTGAGACTTTGAGACAAATCAAGTAAAACAAAAAAAAATTGCATGCAAACAATCACAGCTATAAGACAAAAAATTTTACGTGGTTCAGTACTAACACCTACATCTATGAGGAGGAAAAAAAAATTTTACTATTTAAAGAAGGAGTTATAGTGAGTTAAGGATTTTACAAACCCTTACAAAATCTGTAGGAACTTTATCTTCTTTAATGGAGCAACCACCACACTCTATTTTTTCTCAGCAACCAAGACCTCACAAATGTGGAATGCCAACTATTGAAACTCCTCCAATATGTTTTTAAATATCTAGCTCAATTTTGGAACCTGAATGGTTCAAAATACCCCCCAATTTGCTTAGGGTGAAACCTGAACAGGAGCAGAAATTCGTCAGGCGCTATAGCGCATCGTAGCGCCTGAGTTTCAAGTAGCATGCAGTTGTAGCGCGTCGTAGTGCCTGGGTTTCGAGTAATATGCCGTTGCAGTGCGTCGTAGCGCCTGGGTTTCGAGTAGTATGCCGCTGCAGCATGCCGTAATGCCTGGATTTCAACTTGTATGCCGCTGTGGCACGTTTTAGCGCCAAATCCATTGCAGCGCTTTGTAGCGCCTGCCTTCAACCTGCTTCTTTTTAACAATCTCCACTTCAGATTTCATGTGCTCTACATGAGAGCTGACTTCTTTAAGCTCTCTATTAATGTAGCTTCACCAACTTGGTTGCCTACGTATCACCATCCCAAGAGATTCAAGCCGTCCGTAGTTCCAACAAATGATAAGCCTATGAATGCTTCTCCAAATTCACAAAGGTTTTACAATTGGTGAATTTTTGAACTGTGAGCACATTTGTCATTATATCCGCGGGATTATCTTTAGTACCGATTTTCTCCAGTAAGATCTCGCCTTATTCAATTACATCTCCAACGAAATGGTGTTGGACATAAATATACTTTGTGCGAGCGTGACAGGCCGGATTAGTAGCAAAAAATATAGTGCTCCGGCTATCACAATGTACTGCTACCTCATTTTGCTTTGCACCTAAGTCTTCTATCAAACCTTTCATCTAGATAGCTTCCTTAAACGCTTCAGTAACTGCCGTATATTCAGCTTCTATCATAGACAGGGCAACTGTAGACTGAAGAGTTTGCTTCCACCATACTTGGCCTCTTGCTAGAGTGAATACATAATCAGTTGTTGATCGTCTTCGATCCAAATCTCTGGCATAGTTGAAATCCATGTATCCAACACATAAGTCAGTTATTGAGGTGTGGAGCTCCGTACCCTTCGTGGACATGCCAATACTGTGAATACGGTCGCCAACTGTGACAAACCTCTCAACTATAGTCGAGTTAGATACAAACCCAACCCATATTAATTGAAAGATTTGTCACCTGAAACTAAAGATCATGCCTCAAAATATCAAATTAATGAAAGCAAGTAAGAGTATAACATCCACATCACAACATAATGAAAAAAATATAAACACTAACTTAGCTCAATATGAAAAATGTAGAAAGTATTTATATCCAGAATTTAAAATTATTACAAATTGAAATCTAAAAGAAAATGAACACTCGTCCTCACAAATGAAAATATAACTAGCTAAACTACAGTGGCAGGAAGGTCCTCCTCTTGGCCAAGCTCCTCTACAGAAGAAACCTTAACGAACAACTTAGAATCTGACATTGTCAGTATCACAATGTCATGGCCCCAGCCAAGAAAAAGAAAAAAAAATTTATAGTTATACAATTGTCTAAGCACATTCTAAGCTAATTTAAGTGAAACTAAATATTTAAGATATCACATCTTTACTAAGTATGCAAGTAATTAAGGTGCAACAAATCACAAAAAACAGAATAGCTATAAACTAAATATTTATAACTAAATGAGCAAAGTATATAAATTAACACACTTCAACCAGAAGCTGTAACAACGCTAGACATTAAATATTTAAATAACTAAAAAGTACTAAAAGTATACTCATCATAACATGCTTATGATCATATGAATACATGCTGATTTTCATAAAAGAAATCTGTATTAAAACATAAAAGAACTAAAATAAGACTAGCATCCTAGAATATGCATGAACCAAGTAAAATTGAACTGAAAATACTGAACTAAAATGAACTGTAAAAGTATTTAGAAAACAGTAAAAATATAACTAAAACTTATGGCTAAATAAGTCACTGAATAAAAATTGAACTAAAGTAGAAGTATACCTAAGTTAGTACTGTCATAACATAAACGGGCCAAAACAGGGCCACTGCACAGAAAGTTCACGTAACGCCCGCCTCCAAACCGTCGTTGAGTTATTGCTAACTCAACTAAGATTAAGAGGTGATTGTCATTAGTACCACAAATATTAAATAATATATATATATTTATATCCATGGTACTAATCATGAGTTGAGCAAGATCTATCAGAGACATGTATATAGTATAGCGATGTAGAAAAATAAAAGAAGGCATCCAGACAATATTCACATTTGTTCATTCACATATAATACATTAAATGCAGAAGAATAAGAATAAGAAAAAACTTATTTATTACATTTTTATTAAATGCGTGAAAAGAAATATATGACATATTTCTTTTTGCAAATCGCACCTTACTTTAACCTTATATTAAGCTTAATCCTCAAACGCTGGATCTGACCTATACTATTGATCTGTCATATGTATATATATGACAGGCACAACCAAGAAAAAAAAAACTAGTTAAACTTTAATAAGTTTAAGTAGGAGCATAATTTTAATTAAATTTAGGATATCACAAATCATCTTAAGCAAATATGAGCTATAAAACAATAAAAAAAATGGTAAAAGTCATAATTATTCAATTATAACTTAAAGCAAAGTGTGAGGTAAGCAATATACCTCAATCCCAAATCTGCAATAATGTTAGGCAATATATATAGATAATAAACTATAAATATTATAAAGAAAACTCATCATAACATGCTTATGATCATATGAACTCATGCAGATTTAATAGAAAGTAAACTAAATCAACAACTAGCATCATGACATACATAAGTAAGTGTAATAACCCAAGTTATTACTTTAGTCAATTAGGATTAATTTCAATCTTAATATTGATCTTAAGTACTAATTAAGTCATTAGGAGCCATCATCTAAGACTCAGTCCAAATCATGTGTCAAATGGATCGAATCCTGATTTCTAAAAAATCCAGAAACTCTAAAATTTAACCTATTTAAATAAATCTCAAATTGAAAAATGGACTTCGCCAATGCGCTCATTGCCCTCAAATTAGCTAAGAGTGATGTTTTCGTGTCAATTGGAAGTCGTCAAAATTTTAACGAATATTTTAATAATATTTAAATACCCCAAAAATTAGAAAATTAAAATACTCATCGGATCAAAAATTCAACCCCACCGTTGTGTTCCTCGCCCCCAATTAACTAGGGGAAATATTGGGGAATCTTTTTGAAATTTATTAATTAAAATTAATTAATTTAAGAATTAGATTTTTAAATAATTAATTAATCAATATTATTAATATTTATTAATTTAAATTTTTGCAGCGTCCTTAGTTAGTCAACGCCGTCAGCTGTAAATAGTCGTTCCATCAGGTCTCATCGTCTGGATCAGACGGCAGATCTGAGCCGTCTTATCCAGGATCAGACGGCGTACCCGTCTTCGTCCTCAACGAGGACTCCGTCCCTCGCTCAAGCACCGCGCGGCAGTCCGCCGCTGCGAAGGTCCAATCGGTGGCCTCCTCCCCTCGGCCGCTGCATCCCATGGCCATTAAGACTCGTCACCGTGCATACCGAGACTCATTTCGTGTAAATCGAGCCGAAGGAACCACCCGAACCTCTATGAGCCCGAGCGCGTCCCCGCCGTCCATCAGGTATGCTCCGATCCCCTCTTCATTTACTCATATCTTTAAATTTCAATTTGTAAGTCTATTTCAATGCTTGGATTGGCGATTGATCGAGTCGGATCGAATGTTATCGTCAAGAATCGATTGAATTTAGGTTTAAGTATACAGCACATACCGTTATATCCTGTTCGCTGAGTCGTAGATCTAGGGTTCGCATTTGCCGGCGTCCCCGTCCACCTCCGGCGATGGTCCGGACACGACTGGCTAGCCCCCGCCGAGGCCGACCCGTTGGCATGCGGGCCGGCACCTAGCTCCGCCGGGACGGCCGCTTAGCGGCGTGCCCTAATTTGGCCGCTCGGGAAGGCGAGGTTTTGGGTCAGGCCGGGTCGACCCGAGCCCGACCCGCGCTATTCGGGTCCGGACTGCCGGCTCGTAGGGCCCGCAGGGCCAGCTGGCGCGCACAAGTACGCCGCTTGTCCCGCGCGGGCCCCACCTCGGGTCAGTGTACGTCACATGTGGGCCCTGCTGCGGGCGTTTTGGCCACAGCCGTGGGGCCCACCCCACGTCCCGTGGCCCCTCCGGAGCAGCCACGTGGTGCGGTGGGGCCCGCATGCAAGTCGTGGCCTCTCACGGTCTGCCACGTGGCAGGTGGGTCCCACCGCAGGTCAAATTCGGCAGAAAGATTAAAAATTTTAATATTAGCATAATTATAGTTAATTAGTGTTAATTATAATTAATTAGCAATTAATTATGCTCAAATAGATATATTAGTATGTTTAATTAATAATAATTAGTAGCTAATTAATAGTAAACAGTAATATTATTTAATTAATTAACTGATTATTAATATTAAATAATAATTTATTAATTATTAAATTGATTATAATTAATTAAGGATTATATTAGTAATAATAATTACTAATTAGAACCTAATTGGAATTAGTTTAATACTAATTAAACAGTAAGGATTAATTAAATTAGCATAATTAACTAATTAATCAGTGTCAAATCATTTATTAAATAATAATTAGTTAATTAATTTAATTAATATGAAAGATACAGTAAATATAATTAATTAAATTATCTAGGATTAATTAATTTAATACAATTAATTAATATTAAATTAATATTAACCCTAAGTAAATAGTAATCTTAACATATTATATAATTAAAATATTAAATAACAAATTAATCATTAATTAATTAATAATTAGTACTAATTAAATATAAATTAGAGATAATTGAATAATTAATTAATAATTTAAAAAATTCATTTTAACTTTAGAAATGAATAGTAAATTAATATTATTTGAATAAATAAATAGTAATTTTATTTATTTAAATTATTTAATTCAAAACTCTTAAATATTTAATAACTTTTTGTAGGATGATCCAAACATAGTCAATATAAGTCTCATTTTACTCAAAAAAAAATAAAATGAATCAAATGGTGTAATACAAAAATTAGTTTCGGGTACGTATAACGTAGTGACATTTTAGGACCTAATTAAGTCATCACAACTTTTAACCTAGTTGTCCAAATATAGGTAATATGGGTCTTAAAATACTTAGGAGAATATCTGTAATGGCCCCAATAATTGGATAGAAGATTAATCCAGATATTGGGGTGTTACCTTAGCACCCAACACTTAATTAGAAGAATACTATTCAAGTGTTGATGCTAAGTGGCCAAGTCACTTTTTGAGCATTTGTTAAGTTAAATAAATGAAAATGAAGATACATATAAAGGCAATATTGCAAATATTTACAATGCTAGAAATTAGATAAATCCACTCATTCATCCTAAGCTGTTTCAAACATAGAAAGTACAACACAGATAAATGTAAGCAAAAGTAACTTAAATAATTTATTATTACAAATCTTTTTAAAAGAGAAAAATACAGTAAGTAAATCACTCTCTCTTATTTATACATGTAAATTATTTAAAAATTAAGCGTAAGCAGAATTCTTTATAAGTCCTTCAACTACTTGGACCTGCATCACCTGAATAAAAGAGCTCTTCATCTATCATATTTTGGTATTTAAATATGATAGGGCAAAGCCAAGAAAAAGAAATAGTATAGTTAGACTAAACAGTCTAAGCACATTTTAAAATTGGCTATGTTTTTAGATTAACAACATATCACAATTATGATTTACAATTTAAGTATGCAGTGGTGCAGTAAAAGCTATTTAGTATGGAAAGGTAAAGAGTGCAACTGTAAGGAAAATAGTATAAGACTCATTGAGTAAAAATACTCATTTTCTATTTATAATTCTAACCTTTTCCTGAAAATTTAAAGGTTAGAAATTAATATGCGTGCGAAATGCAAGCAATTTATATGATCAAATGAAAGTATGCTAAGTAAACAATTGATATACAGTGAAGCATAAATTGAAATTAAGCAATATACACTGTATTCAAATTAACTGAAGCAATACTCAAACTGAAAATATAGAGTATAAAGGAAAAGAGGAAATATCTTAGATTCTCAATCTAAGATAATCATAGTTTAAGACTATGATTCGAAAGCATAACTAAACAGTTATGAAGAGATTTTTCAATTATAAGAAAATCTCTTATATTTAAGTTAAAGTTATATTTAGGAAAAACCTCATTCTGTAGGAGTACACAACAGAATGGGCGAGGAGTTAAGCACGTCTGCTTAACCAGATACAGTGGGGAAATTGAACATTCACATTTACCCTCTCTAAAATGTGAAGTTCTAACGAAAATATTTTCATTTGTACTCTAATTGCCTCAAGGCATTTTCCCCTTTTTAAGTTTTAAGAAAATCTTTATTTATGCACAAAATCTTGAATATATGTTCAAGGATAGGAGGCTGAAAGCTATACAAGCATTTAATGGATTTCAAAAATTGTAAAGTATGTGATATCTTTTTGTTATCTAAATTTTTAATAATCTACTTTAGAGTTAATTAGACTCCAAATTGACTTATAGATATTTAATCTAAAGTCAATTTTAAATAAAAGTAGAAGGAATTATAAATGAAATACAATTTAATAAAATAAAAGGAGAACTTATACAAAGAAAGAAGTTAATAATTTCAATTGAAAATGAACTAATTGAATGTTTTGAATAGAACATTAAAGTTCTCTGAATTGTTTCTAAGTTCGAAATTTCTTAAAAATTTCGGCAGAGTCTCCTTTATTTTTGTTCAAATTTTTTATTTTTACAATCAATCTCCAATTCTAAATTAGAGTTCAATCCTTTTTTTTCGGGATTGCTCATTTCCAATTCTAAAAATAGAGTTTAATTCCAGTTCTAAAATAGAGTTCAGTCCTTTTTACAGGACTGCTCGATTCCAGTTATAATATAATTTCACATGTACCAAACTATGTTAAACAATTTATATATACTAAGAAAATGCAGAAGTAAAATTTAGCATTTATAAGAGCAGCTTTATATCATTTATTTTAGCAATCCTGTACTATTCATACAACTTATCCTGCAAAGAATCACCATTAAAGTCAGCATTTAAAATATAAAAGAAACAAGAAAGTAGCATGGCATCATCTAGTTTTTAGCATATAATTAGAGAAATGGCCACATTAATTCGCCTATATTAAAGAAGCACTTGATAATATCAACATAAATGATAGCACTTGATAATATGGCAGCAATTGAATTTCTTACAATTTTAAATGGTGGCAATTGAATATCATGAATACATGGCAGAACTTGATTCTTATGATATAAATATAAACATTTAATTCTCTCTAAAATACATAACCATTGTTGAAACTAATGACAATAATGTGGATCTTAATATAAGTACATGGCAGCATATGATCACATGTATTTTAATAGCATTTGATTTATTAATTGAGAGTCCATAAATTGAAATATGCAAAATATGATAAGGAAATATCAATATTTGATTTCACTTTGCAAATAATAACTTTTGATTCATATTAAAATGAATAACAATGAATTTGAATGGCAGTATTTAAATATCATATTATTCATGACAGCATTTATAACGAATATTTAGATCTCCTAATATATAGCAGCATTTGATCATATAGACTTAACTAACCGTATTTGATTTACATTTGTAAAGTACTGTAGTATTAACTCAGAATTTTCAAAGGATAGCAATATTCAATGAAAGGATCAATAGTATTTGATCATTTAATCATCTCTAATTGCACTCAACTTATATTTGCTTGCATATAATTCAGTTTGAAACAAGAGTAGCATTTATTTTTATAGGATATAGTAGCATTTGATACTTGTAAGAGAAGGGACAGTATTTGTTATTATAATTGATATGGACAATACATACTTCTATTTGAACTAGATGGAAGTATTAATTCAAAATAACAAAAATATAATTTTAAAATTCATGGCAGTTCTTGATCTTTATTGATCTTGCTAATCTTATCCTAGAATTAGAAGTCAACACATGATTCATATATATATAATTAATTTGACAATACAAATGCTCATCATCAGTTTTCTTGTTTATTACAACCAAATGGCAGCAGCATATCTATATAAAGGAACAGCATTGATTCTTATATAATTCATTGGCAACTTTTGTTTAAATAATGACATCACTTATCTCATGTTTATCATTTAATTCATATGGCAATACGTATCTCCTAGGTTATTTGATAATAATAATAGCAGCATTTATCCCCATTCGGTTTTTGGAAAGAAAGGCAACATATGATTGCAGTGTTTGCATTATTACTCATAAATGGAAGTATTGAATCCTTATGACAACAATTGAATAAGAAAGATAACAGCATTCAAATGGCAGCATTTGATTCTTACAAACTAGATAACAATATTAAACCTCATATGATTCAAAATAAATTGCAGCTTTCCATCCTAAACCATCATATTGATCTCATTTTAGAATAGGAAACAATATATGAAAGCAGCATCTTTATCTTATTTCTTGAAGGCGACTTATATCTGATCTTATATTAAAATTGGCAGCAAATAAACAATGAAGTATCATAAGAGACAACACTTGCTTTAAGTATAAGGCAGCAATTTGATACATGAGAACATCTTAAATCTTATATATATCTGAAGGCATCATGAGATCATGCTTATAATAAACAGCAGCATAAATCCCCTTAAGAAATGAAAGTAACATATGATATTAAGAAAGAAGATAATAGCATTTATAACAATATTTGATCTAATATGTAACTTAATTTGATAATATTTAGATCTTATAATAGAACTGATGGCAGCATATGATATTGAGAATGATTGACAGTATTTGTTTTCATATATGATTTCAAAAGCAACATTTGATTACTTATTAAATGGATGAACAACAACTGATTTTATTAAATGAATGAACGGCAATTGATTTGATACGTTAGATGACATCTTTTGGATCTTAATTAATATATGGTAGCATTTGTTTCATCTTGCAATTAAGGATAGTGCTTGAATCTTATGAACTAATTGGCATCTTTAAACTTTATCTAACAAATAGCAGCATATGAGTTTACACATGATAGATAAAAGTACTTAAATCACTTAAACTCACTAACAGCACTTAGAGTACAGCAAGATCAGTCTAATGATGTGAAATTCAGCATTCAATATTAATATCTATCTGGTGATGTAAAGTTTTACAACATCTATCTCAGCATTCAATGTTAATGTCCAAGATTTAAAGCATAGCATTTGTATCTAGCATTTGATCAATACTCATTATAGGACTATGCAATGAGGAAGAAATCAAATGAGTGAGTAAGCTTCTTGATTTCTTTCGGAGAGAACTTGAGCAAACAAACATTTCCTTAAGTAAATGATAAAGCCACACTTTGAGAAGCAAGAGCACTCAAATTAGTTGCTTCAAGAAGAGAGCTTAAATGCACAGGACCAGAAAGTGTTCATGACTTTATATTAAAAGATCACACCCGATTTCAAATTAAAGCATCAGCTATTACATTTTAACTTAAAGCATAAATAGACAATATGCTTATATTTTCACAATAGAACAATTCAGTGAAATAATAAGCAAATCATCATACCATGAAGGTAATTGACCTAAATTAACAAAATTAAATAAGAAAGAACAATTTACCGATATACTTGACTATTTCTACTCTAAAATGAGCAGTTGAGAAAGCCAATTGAACAATGATAATAATTAAATCATCATACAATGAATGTCAAATTTTGTTAGCAAATTGCTCAAGCAAGTAATAAAAATATATAATTAGATAGGACCGAGGTAAAAACCTATTGTTCTTCAGCAGCAATACTTATTTTTCAGATGATTATGCCAACTACAATATCAATCATCAAAGGAAATCTGAATTTCATGTTTACATTATTTCAGCTAGCATTATGGTTTGATGACTTCTAAAGTTCATTTTCTTCATAACTTGAAAAAAGAAAAAAAAAATTATCTTTTGGAATATTGTAGTAAAGCAGCTAAAAGCAAACCAGAATCTAAGTATAGTTCAATAACTCTTATTAAACATACTTACAAGTTCTCATTTATAAGCCCCATAAAATAACTTTATTAATGTAGACAAAAATTATATAACCAAATTCTCACATATAGGTTTTCATGATTTCTATTATCAATTTAATGAGTCATGATTTACGCCTCACAATTTATTTCATCTTTGACGACCTTAAACGGGGCCAACTGAAATATAAGCCTTCACATTCGGAATTTGTAAAGAAGGCACGATTGAATTAGGTATGCTCGTTCTTATTATTTCTGATTATTCATCCAACACTAAAAAAAAAAATCTGAAATACTCCAAACTTGATTCAACATAAGATTATTTAACCTTGTTATGGTAAGGAAAGGAAAGATTTGAGAAGTTTGAGACTTATGAAAATTTATAGGAAGAGAAATGAAGGTAGTACCATTGTTCTTCAAGATGCGGCTAGAAGAAGGTTCGGCGAGATGGAGAGAGTTCGGCTAGGAAGGGCTCGGTTAGGGTTTTCTTACCTTTTTCTCAATACCCCTTACGAGAGAATGAGCGATCGTTGATAAGGAGTAGAGGCGGCAGGGGTTTGAACCTTCCCATTGGAGCAACTAACGGTGCATTCCACGTGTCGGGTTGAAGGAGGAACCGCGTACGAAAGAAGATAGCGCTGGCTGAGGATTAGGGCATGCCGATCGAGTGATATGCAGATAAGGAGAGTATTTGGAGATATATATATATATATATATATATATATATATATATTAATTTATTTGATTAGTTTATAAGTTCTATTTAATTAAAATTAAATGATGATATGTATTTCCAAACTAATTTTTGAAAAATTGCTCTTTGGCTATTGAGGGTCACGGACTCAAAAATGAAGTCGAAATTTAATTTGGAAGTCATCTTAATTATTTTAATTATTGAATTATGAAAATATAATAAAAGAATCAAGAAATTTTGACTTTCTCCAAAATTCACCAAAATTTCACCCCAAGCTAATTTGGGCGTGAGGAATGCAATGGTGAAGTCCATTTTTTATTCTGAAGTCAATTTAAATTAGGCATCTTCAGAATTAATAGAAAATCAGGAAAAGCTGGAAATTGCCAAACAGTCTCCAAATCGCACGAACTTTGAAGTGGAGACTTTTAACTCTATTATAAGAGTAATGAAAGAGATTTAGAGTCAATTAGAGTACTAATTGATAGGTAACAACATCTGGGTTGTTACAATATCCCCATTACTATAGAAGTATTAATTTTCTCATTTGGAGCTTAATTTGAAAAGTAATATTTAAGACCATATCCTAAAAATGACCAAAATACCCCTATACTTTAACTGACCATAACTTGGTAAATTCAACTCCAAATTCAGAAATTTAAAATATTAACTAGCTTAGAATTTCAATATCATCAATAAACTGAAATAATATTTATGATATGAATCCTAGAAAATCAAAAAATGACCAAAATACTCCTAACCTTAGTTAGGCCATAACTTGACCATTTAAAGTTTAAATTGGGTTTACTCTCTGTCATCACACTCAGTATATTATAGGGATGCTATAGAACCTGAGTTTGCTAAAATTGGACTTCAAACGGAAAATTTTGTCACCCGTTGACCGATCAAAATTGCCGAATTGCCCTTAGAAATAGAAATAGCTATAACTAGTCGTTTAACCTTAGAATGCAGTGTTCTTGGACTCTATAAAATTCTTGAACAGTAACCAACAATAAACTGTACAAAAATTTAGATTCTATTAGATGTAAATTACAAAATTGTCCCTTAAGTCAAAAATCTTAATTTAGACCTATATGATCCATTTTTGGTCCAAATTGAGCGTATTTACTGTCTATCTTTATGTTAGACAGTAAAGAATTATTTGGCAGTAAGAAATTCTTATTTGGAACCCTAATTCAAAAAGTCAATTTTTAAACCCTTAAGTAGGGGCAAAATGGTCATTTTGCCCAAAATTTATGTTAAGCGTCTATTACTCTTAAATTAGCTTCTAAATGAGTTAAACCCATGTTAGAACTCTAATAGGATTATTTAAGTAATCAAAATCAATAATTCAATCAACTTAGTAAAATTCCCTAATGTTCTATAAGCCTTTTCCCTTAGGATCATTTTCACCTCACATTAGAACTACTCCTGAGACTAGGATTAGATCGTATATTAGATTTCATTCTTTAAAAACTGGGGTTTTTCAATGAATGAATCCTTAGTTTTACTAGTTTCTAGAGTTTACACTTTATTTTGATTATTTATCTTTCAACCTTATATTCAGGATAGGAGATTCACCCTATTAAATTTGATTTGCTTAATAGAAGTTACCTTAATCAATAGATCACTTTTAGACTAAAATCTAGATCTTAGGTTTTATCTTTGGAATTATGTGATTTAGCCCAATCTCATGGTGGTAAATTCATAATCTCTAGATTGTAGATTTTGGTCAATTAATAATTTAGAATGTCTGAACTCATAAACTATGTCGTGTTTATTTTTCATACTCAATGTCGATTAAGCATATTAAGACCTAGCTAGTCCTAATATTTTGTAACCTATAAGGACGTACTTCTAAGTTACACTTGATAGTAGGAATTGGAGATCTTGAACTTGTGTAATTTGGAATAGTTAGAACGTTTAAATTAGATAACAAATAATATTATAATATTTAGTAGAGTCCCTTACTTATTATTTGACTTTGTGCTACGCATTCCTTGAATTTTGTACTTATTTTCCTTGGACATATCATATAAGTAAAAATATTGTTGCATGAAAATAAAAACTTAGAATATTAGAAAATATTTGCATTTAAGTTCAGTTTTTGATGGATTATGGTGCACATTTACTTCAATGGACATGGGTAAGATGAGATCAAGATGTTTAACATTACTCATTGAGGAAAGTATGTTAAGTTTGGGACCCGTTTAGTCTTGCAGACGTGCTTGACTTCTCAGTTGTTTCTGAAATTGTCCACAGAAATAAAAGTAAAATAACTAAAAGATATTTGCATAGTATTATCTGTCTCTTCAATCATATAATATTATATTGTGATATGATTGTCCTAGCCCATAAAGGCTATGGGGATAGATATATATATTGGGCCAAATTGGCCAATTCTTCTGATATGGCAATAATATGTTCATTTATAATTTTTTAGCTTATTGTTTATTATGTTATTGAAGCATATTATTTCAGTCAACTGTTATGGTATTGTTTTACCTGCTCATTTATATAGATATATGTATAGGATACTAAACTTTACTGCTCATATTATATGTACCATTTTCTAATTAATATTTTAAATTAGCATATGTCATATGATCATCAGCATGTCTAGATTATACTTTTTTTTTAGTATTTTTACTTACTGTATTACATATGTATGCCCTACCATATTTAGTTCACTTGAGGTGTGCTTTTGCCTCACCTGTCATTTAGTTATAAATGCTATGTTTATAACTTATCCTATTTCCCTTATATGCTTACTTTCTCCCATGTTAGATAGATGTTTTATTTGGTATAGAGTAAAATAGTGATATTAATAAATGCTTAATAAATTACTTGCCTAAAATATACTTAGACATTTTTGTATAATAAGATTTTTTTTATTGGCTAAGGCTCTGGTATTGTGAAACTGGCAATATCAGATATTGAGCAGCTTGAGGATCCTGTACCTGAGGAGGAGCCTTACTTAGAGGAGGTGCAATAGTTTGGACCAGAGGATATTTAACTGCCTTTTTATTTCATTATGAGGATGAGAGTTATTTATTTCATTTCATAAACTTTACTTTAAATGTTGTAATAATATAGGTTCTGTAACTATGTTTACTTTCTGTATTTTATTATTTGTTGAGCTGTTGTACTATTCCTTATTTGACGTATGGTGAATGGATGTAATATTTAATCCATTTTGCTTTCGCACTTTATATGTATGTTATATGTAGTGACTGATTCTCCTATTTATGATGTGCACATCCTTCCCTTAGCAAATGGATTGTGGATCCTACCTAATCCAATGCTAAGTGGGGAATCTGCATGAGTGACACTCCGCTCCTTAGTCCAATGATTGTGGGCTTAGGGAGTGGGGTGTGGCGCCCCACTCCTTAATCAGCAAGAATTAGGTTAAGGGTGGGGTGTCACTCTAGCTAACCCCTCACTTACCATTGGATTAGGATAGACTCCACAATCCGCCTGATTAGGGAATGATTAACACATAATCAATCTAACAGTCACTATATAAGTAAATGTACAGAGTGCGAAAGTGATTTAAGGAAATGTAAATCATCCAAGCAACACAATATAAATAGCAAAAGTAGAACTCAGAATATAAGCATACAATCCAAATACGCAATTAATATACCTGTATTATTACATAATTTAAGAAGTTTAAATAGAATAGAATGTGCAAATACTCTTATCCTCACATATATAAAATAAATGCTAAATAGTGGCATCTTCTACGGGCTCCTCCTCTGGGTATGGCTCAACTCCTAACTCCTGCTCATCTAACTGATGAGGATCTGCCATTGTCGGTTTCACAATGTAGGGCCCCAGCCAAAGAAAAGAAAATCTGGTTAGACAATTGTCTAAGTACATTTTAAGCTAATAAATTTTTATAGATGTTATGTAATATCATCATTTTACTACTTCTAAGCAATAATGTGTATAAAGGAGCAGTAAGCAATACAAAAGAAATGGAAAACTATAAATCATCATTTATTACTTAAGTAAGAAAAATGAAAGAGGCTGAGACATGCCTCGCATACAAACTAAGCAAGGAATGGCATATAAATATACATAACTAAACAAGTGTTGTAAGAAAAGTTCTACATCCTAAACATGCTGGTGATCAACAGAAAATATGTCAATTAAAAAAAACAACTCAGCAGTGGTACATATAAATAGCAGCAAGGTTCTAACATCCTAAAAATATATATAAAAGCAGTACAAAGAAATAGCTGACTGAATAAGAATACTGAAAAGTAAACAACAATAATCGCATATAAAACCATACATGTACAATCTGTCATACAGAAAAGAGCTACTTAGCTCACCAAAAATGGCTGAAGATCTTAGCACCAGTACAGTTAGGGCGGTTCCTAGCACGATACGGCTAAGACAACAATAGACAACATAGAAGGCCCTAACACAGTACGGCTAGGGCGGTTCCTAGCACGATACGGTTATGTCACCAACAGTCATACCTGAAAGATCCTAGCACCAGTATGGCTAGGGCGGTTCCTAGCACGATACGGCTAGGGCAACAAAATTGGTATGATCAAAAGAACACCGAGAGGCAGCTCAAACACATCAAATCATTATCTTCTCATTAATTGTTTTAGTATTTTCATAAGGAATCTAAGGAGTCTCCATATTTTCTTAATATTTTATTCATGCATCAAATATTTTATATGATATGCTCAAGGAAATATGGCACAAAAATTAAGGAACGCGTAAGCAACAAAATATCAAGTAGAAGCAAGAGACTCTACTAAACATGGTGATATCATTTGTTTTTTACTTAACCTTATAACTATTCCAAGTTACACAAGTTCAGGATTACCATTTTCCTACTATCGAGTGTAACTCATAAATTTATCCTTATAAGTTAAAAAGGATTAGAACTGATCAGGTTTTAATCTAATTCAATCAGATAGATGACTACGAGTTAAATCAATAAATCATACGTCCTAATTTTGTGAATTTAGACGTTCTAATTAAGATCTAATCAAGATCTTCTAAACCTATAGATTATGGATTAAACACTATGAGATTTAGGTTTAATCACATAATTCAAAGAGGATAAGACCTAAGTTCTAGGTTTTATTCTATAAGTGATCTACTAGTAAGGCAAATCCTATTAAGTAATCAAACTTAATAGGATGAATCTCATATCCTAAATCTAAAGTAAAAAAGATAAAATAATCAGAACGAGTTGTAAAATAAAAGAAAGTCTATAAACTAATAAAACTAAGGTTTCACTCATTGAGTAACCCATTTACCCAATGAGTGAACTCTAACCTATGATCTAGTCCTAGTCTCAGGAAAGGTCCTTAAGGTGTAGTGCTTAAGACTTAACAGAAATTATTAGAATCTAACTTAAGGGTTGATTTCACTCACTTGATTGATTATAACATTAGCTTTAGGGTTTTGGAATGATAACTAAAGGGTAGGTGTATTTAGTCCAATCTTAGGGCAAAGTGACCATTTTGCCCCTACTTTAAGGGTCAAAAAGTCAACTTTTAATTTAGGGGTCAAAACTGAGGTTTCTCTTTTCCAACTAATTTCTTACTGTATAACTTGAAGATAGACAGTAAGTACGTCCAAATTGGACCTCAAACGGTCAAGTTGTGACTAAAATAAGGTTATGGGTAATTTGGTCATTTATCTAAATTTTTAGGGTTCAGATCCTAAATATTATTTCAGTATCTTGGTGACATTAGAATTCTAGGTTAAATAACTTCTTGAATTTTTGAATTTAGAGTTGATTTGACTAAGTTATGGCCATTTGAATTCCAAGGGCATTATGATCATTTTTCACTAAAATCAACTCTAAGTTATAGGGTTAACTTTTTATTATGATGTCCAAATAAGAAAACTAATACTACTACGGTGATGGGGACGCTCTCCTGAGCATTTTAAGACCCATATTGACTATGTTTCGATAACCGGGTAAAAAATTATGAGGCTCTAAATATGTCCTAAAATATTACCTCGTTATACGTACTCCGAAATAAATTTGTACATTACATTATTTGATTCCTTATATTTTTCTAAGTATTTTAAGACCTATATTGGCTATGCTTAGATCATCATACAAAAAGTTATTAAACTTTTAAGATTTACTATTCAAAAATACAATTTAAATTATTTTACTGTTCATTTATTCAAATTGAATTATTTTACTATTCATTCCTAAGGTTTTTATATAGAATTTCTAAAATTATTAATCCTTAATTAATCTGTGATTAATTATGCTTAATTACTAATTAATATTAATTAATTTATTATTAAATTATATTTATTTTACTGTAGCAAAGTAATTAGTGCTAATCACTATTTAATTAGTCTTAATTACCTATTAATATCTAATTAAGAATAATTAATTATACTTTACTGTTTAATAATAATTAATTATCCTAATTACTATTTAAGGTTTAATTAACCTTTAATTAACTATAATTAATCTCTAATTATACTTAATTAATTAAGGTTACTGTTCAAAAGTAATTATCACTAATCCTAATTTAATTAACCACTAACTATAATTAATTATTCATTAACAGTAATTAATTAATATTAATAGTAATTTAATTAATAATTTAATTAATAGACAGTGGGCCCCCACTAAACACATGTCACTGCCAGAGGCTGTCACGTGGCACTGTGGGCCCCACAGGGGCTGAGTCAGCTCGAGTGACTGGGCAGTGGGCCCCACCTGACACGTGGCATTGCCGGAGGCTGCCACGTTGCACTATGGGCCCCACGGGAAGCCGAACCGCCGCGGTTGACCGAGCAGTGGGTCCCACTTGCCACGTGGCGGGCCCAGAGGGGAGCCGAACCGGAGGCTGCCACGTGGCACTGTGGGCCCCACGCCCGAAGCCGAAGGGTCGCGGCTTCGACTGGTGGGTCCCACTAGACACGTGGCAGGCCCAAAAGGCGCCACGGGCCGAGGGCGCCGGGCTAGGGCACGGCTTTTGCCGGCCTTCCCGGCGCCGGACCACCTTGGCCCGCACGGCCGACGATAGCCCTCGACGAGGGCTACATGCAGGTGGGCAGACCTTCGCCGGAGGTGGCCGGGATCGCCGGCAAATCGAAACCCTAATTTCTAGGGTTTCGGCGGCTGCGGAAAATTGGCCCGAGGCTTCAAGCCTTGATCTGAGCTAGCCGGACCTGATCGAGGCCGATCAGGTCCGGTTGATTGTCGATCTAAATCCTAACTTACAATTCTAAGGTTAGGCGACGACGAAAGGAGAACGGGAGAGGGAGATCGGGGGTACCTGAAGTTAACGGCTGCGGTTGGCTGGACTTCGGGGCTCTGATCTGGCTCGATCTGAGCTCGGATTTTCGCAAACTCGGAGCCCAGAGGTCGGCCGAAGTCTTATAGACCCGCCGGCGACCTCGCCGAGGTCGGGGAAGGCCAGGATTGGCCGGAAACGGCGGCGGCCCGCCGCGTGTCACGCGCGGGCGACGGGGCCGAGGGAGTCGGCCCCGTAGCCGTTGGATCTGATCCAGATCCAACGGCTACGATGGCGCCGTCCGATCTAACGGCGTCGTTAGCTACAGTTGACAATAACTTTAAATACTTAATGGCACGCCGTTAAGTATTAAAATAATATTTTTTTTCCTAGAAAATTTTGAACATATTTTTCCTAGCTAATTTGGGGTTAAGGAATTCAATGACGAAGTCAGATTTTCGGTATGACGAGTATTTTGATACCTCAATTTCCAGGGTATTTTTATTATTAAAATATTCGTCGAAATTTCGACGACTTCAGATTGACATGAAAACTTCACCCCAAGTTAATTTGGGGTCAAGGAACGCAATGGCGGTGTCCATTTTTCGATCGGAGGTCAATTTAAATATGTCAATTTTCTAGGGTTTCTAGATTTCTAGAAATCATGATTCGATCCATTTGACTCCTAATTTGGACTAGATCTCAGAGGTTGATTGCAATTGACCTAATTAGCACTTATAATTATGTTTAAGACTTAAGATTAGTCCTAATCAACTACGGTAATAACTCGGGTTGTTACAGTAAGCAAGTACTATGTTAAAGCTAAACTACAATAAAAGTAAACAGAAAGCAGAAAAGAATTATGTACAAGCTGCAATATCAAAAAAGTTAGCTAAATAAGCTACTGAACTGTATCATGTCATATCACTTAATTTCTCATAGCTAAGGCAAAAAATTGTACTGAACTAAAGAGGTAAAAATATATATGCAAAAAAAATTAGTTATTTTACTATACTTCTATGGACACGTCAAGAAGTAGCTGAGGAGTCAAGCACGTCTGCAAGACTGAAGTGGGTTCCAGAACCTCAACACAACTCTGCTAAATGAGTAGGTGTCAGGTAATCCTTATTTCTCTTGGTAGTAATGTGTATACACAATCACCAGTCCAAATCATGAACCCATTACAAGTGTTATCCTAATTTTTATGTTTTCATTTCATGCATCAAATTATCTTTATATGACATGTTGAATGTAAAAATACTCAAAATATAAGAAATGCAAAGCAACAAAGTTTAATAGTAAGCAATATACTTTACTAAACACAAGTGATATATATTGTTGTCTAATTTAATTTGTTCTATATATTCTGAGAAGATACAAACTTAAGATCTCCAATATCCAACTATCAAGTATAATCTCAAATTTATCAGCCTTATAAAGTTAAACATTAGAACTTAACAAAGTATATGATTATCACATAGGTGATGAATGAGACAATTTAGATGCAAGATCTATATGTGCAACAACAACAGTTATAGTATATTTTGTGATAACTAAAGTATGGTATGGTTTGCTAAAAACCCAATTTACTGTGCAATGACTAGCATATTGATGTGTGACACCACTTTATTTTAGATTTGATTGAGGGGTAATATCTTGTTGAAGAAGGTTAGCGCTAAGGATAATCTAGCAGACATGCTTACCAAAGTTCTACCACTACAAAAGGTCATACTGCAAGAGATTGGTGAACATTGGAGATTGGTGTTAAGAGCTATTTCTTAGTAAGAATTATGTGCGGCTTAATTCATTTGGAAAGAGGGATACATATGCATCTATTATGGATGCAATCGCTTCAATTGCTTAGTCTGTTTACCATGAGATGACTAAACATATTGAAGTGTGGTACCACCTTGATTTGAAACCATTAAATAGTAATACACTATTAATGCTAAGTATTAATATATAGAATTTTATTATACAGTTTTCATATATTTTTAAAAAAAAAATATGAATGACTAGAATTTATGGAGTTAAGTGAATAAAAAATTATCAATAAATTCACTTTTATTTGTGAGCTCATAAAAATGTATATTTTATATTTTAAATTCTAATCATTCATATTTTTAAGAGATATTTGAGAGCAAAATAATATTTTTTTAATATATATTCCAACTTCACTTATCATATTTATTCAAAAATTTTGTTAAAATTTCACTTTAAGAAATACAATAATATGTGGATGGCACATTTTTTTGTAAGCGGATGCATTATATTTTTTTATTTGGATACATGTAAATAAAAATAATTATATTTATCTTATATAAATTCTTATGTATCTTTTTCTATAATTATAGTATTTTCCATTAATCAATTAGTTGCACATTTCAGAGCGTTTGTGGCACGAATTTGCTTCCAAAAAGAAAGCCAAAAACGAAAAATAAACTATTTTATTGAACAACAATTTGATTTTTAAGTATTTTGATTTTTTGGTAAGAAAAATACTTCGTCTATACCCTAAGTTTTTACTTAAATAATTTTGATTATAAATATTAATTATTTGTGCTAAATATTAAATTTAAAAACCTTATTAAAATTAGAATATAAAAATAATATATTTAAATCAAAATATATACAGAAAGCATTTTAAAAAATACTTTCAACTAATAATTTAATTACATATTAAATTTTATATTTATTGTGTAAAATAATAATACTCATTAAATATTATATCACGAACAAAATCTTTATCCTATATATTTAAATAAATTTTCAAATTATTACAAAAGTCTTTAAAATTACAATCAAAATAATTCAAATAAATGAGAATAAAGAATAGAAAGCCGAAAGTTTTAATTAGTTGTATTTTATAGGAATAATAATTAAAAAATTATAAATTTTAAGAATTTATTTCATAAAATTAAATTCCAAAAATTAATTTGGGACTTATTTTAAAATTAAAAATATTATGCTTACATAAGAATATACATCAAAAGTTTTTAAGACTAATAGAATTTTTTTTTTTTAATTTTTACATATTTGCCTTACAAAAAAAAATATATTTAATAAATAATTTATTTACACATTAAATTTACTCATAATCTATATATATTTTAATGTATACTCAAAATCATATTTTTAAATAATTAAAATATATATATATATATGATTAAAATTTTTATTAAAAATATAATTTTAATTCATTTAATTCAAATTTATTATGAAATAAAAAATCATTTTATATTTTCATGAATTATTTTTGAGCTAACATGAAGCTCTCAACTTATTAAGTAATTGTTCAAATATTTCTCTCATATTTTTGAAAAATTATAGGGATTTTCCTTTTGCATTGCTCTTTTTTACTATAATCATTAAGTGCAATTATGATAATTCTAAGAATTGCATCTAATTTACCTTCTCAAGGATTAAGATCATGATAACATACACCATTGTCTATTTAACTTAAAAATACTCAAAAATAACAATGAAATTCTTAATATACAACAAGCCATACACAATTGTCTCTATTCGGCAAAAATATATAAGAATTGCATGCAAAGAAGTATGATCCACTAGTTCAAATTGTTATAGAGTGAAGACCCAGGAGAGCAGATTGTATTCCGACAAATTTTGGGACAAATCTACAGAATTTGACAGTTAGACTGGCACATGGGTGCCAAGTAGATAGAGGGTATGGCGCGCCCAGACACCCAACAGACAAAGGGTTTGGCTCTCAGGAGCGCCCATCAGATGGAAAATATGACGCCTCGGAAGCAGCAAGTCAGTCGCGCCCAGACGCCCGTAGAAATTCCAGCTCGGGTTTGAGGGCTGGTTTGGGACTCCATATAAAAGCCAACATTAGAGTTATGGTTATCGTATAGGTGAAGAGCTTTTGGAAGCTTGAAATCCTAGAGGGAAAACAAAGATAAATCTTGGAAAGAAGAAAAATAAAAAGGTGATATCTTCTTCACCGGGGAGATTATAAGTTTTCTGTAATTCTGTAATCATATATTTTATAGTAGACTTTATTCGTGATTTTTAATATCATTGAGTTTTCAGGCAAATCTTTGTATGCTTGTGAATATTTGTGCTGTGTGATTTTTTGTCAATTTTGTATTGATATAATAATTGCATTCAAGAGAATTTTCTTAACTAAGAACTATAAGCAATATTTATAAATATCTAGTTCAAGGTTAAATAAACCAAAAAAATAGTAACTCATAACTCAGATCCCTCAGAGGCCGAGCCCTTTTATTATCAAATTAGAAGGGAGAACACTTTTATAAAAAATGAGGTTATTTATAAAATAGGAATAAAACTAATAATAAAAATGAAAGATTTAGAGAATCGCACAGATTCCAAACAGCCGACAAAACCAAGAAACAGCACAGAAAAAGACCTGAAGAACTCAGCCGTAATAACAAGCGCTGCTCTTCCCCTGTTCTGCGTACAGCTTCCACATCTGCTGCCCCTCCAACGGAGGAAGCTGCTGTTTCCCGTCAATGTCTGCCATCTGCATATAAGAAGCAGGAGGAAAGCTGAGCGACGCCGCAAAGGGATCAAATCCCTCTCCAAATGCTGCCTTCTCCTTTTCAATATTGCCTGCGCATTCGACCAATGCGACTTCCCAATCCGCCTCCCCTGATTCCGAACCAGGAAAGACTTCCCATCTATCGGTTGGGACTAGGGATAAAGCTGCTTCCTTTGCCTCAAAATCACCATCTCTAAGATCAACCAGATCAGGATGATCTGCCGATTTCTGTTCCTCTGCTTGCAAATCATCATTATCATCACCTCTCAGATCAATCAGATCGGGCTGCTTATCCTCCTCCTTTAAAGCAGCCTCCTTCACTATTTTGCTCTGCTCATCCTTCTCCCCCGTGAATAAAGTTAGCTCCTTTACTTGAAAATCATCTTCTCCATGATCAGACTGAGGCGGGGGCAGAGCCTTCAGAGCAGGAATCACCTTTACGAAAGCCCTCCGCTCACCCTTCTCCCTCACGAACTCCTCCAGCATCCCCATCACCTCAGAACACGTTCGCTTTACTTGAGGAAACTCCGAGGGGCAGGCGACAGCAGCCGTCTTGCACCAGGCGTAAAAAGGGGCGAGCTCGTCGATCTGCTTAGCGGCCGCAGCGTAAGCATCCAGGGTCTTGACGCAATCCGCATAACCCATGTCGAAGAAGGTGTTGAGGAGCAGGGAGAGAATCTCGCACAGGTGGCCATAGACCCCAAAACTCTCCCTGAGAATCTGGGAAAGCGCGAGGATGACCATCCGCTCGTTTTTGGCGAGCCCTGTGGGGCGGCAGCAGAGGATGCGGCCGAGGAGAAGCCGCAGCAGCCGCACCCTCTGCAGGAGCTTCTCCAAGGTGGCGCCTTGCAGCGAAGAGGGGACAAATCCGAGCCTTTGGTCCAGGTAGAGGGCGTAGGCGCGGACGAAGACGGAGTAATCCCAGGAGCAGGAGTGGGCCTCGTCGCGGAATTCGGAGATGATGGGGACGAGGAGAAATTGGGCGCGCAAGGAGGGATCGCCGTCGGTGAGGAGGCGGTGGACGAGGGCCAGGGATTTGAGTGCCACGATCCAGTCGCGGGTCCTGGTAAGGCGGCGGGAGATGGAGAGGGCGCACGCGCGCGCGTGGGCGCGGGAGAGGGAAGCGAGGCGGAGGATTTCGCGCACCTGACCCTCGTCGGGAGGGTCGCGGTTGTGGCTGGTGGCTCGGACGATGGCGATGTCCAACTCAGGGGACAGATTGGTCGAGACTTTCAAGAGGCTGATGCTTGTATGGTCCTTCACCGTCCCGATCGCCTTTCGGAATGCGCTCTGCGCCATGGCCAAGGACACGATAAAAGCTTGGATTTTTTTATGCTTGCGTTTCGGGTTCGGCCCGTTATTGCTGACGAGCGACAGGGGGGAGAGTGGGCCGTCGCGGACGACGCTCAGAAAAATGCTCTCTTCTCACAAAATAATAATATACACCAAAAATTATCCTTAAATTTTTTTTTTTTTAATCCTTGCAACCCTAAAATAGACTCTTTTTTCTTATGATTTCGAAGACACTTCTCTAGCAATCGTCAAATTACCAAATATTACTCTCAATTTTTTTTTAAATTAGGATCCTCATATATTTTCTTTTTTGTTTATATTTGTTGTGTTTATTTTTCAATTATTTTTATTAATCTTTATTTTAATTAAATTAATTTTTTTTTTCATTTGTATTCAAACAAAAAGAATCAAAAAGAAACAAAAAAAAAAAAAACAATAGTGCAGGCATCCAAGAAAAAACATTGGTGCATGAACTGATTCGACTCGAAGCTAACTCTGAGAAATTTAATGCACGAAGTTTCGCTGGAAGTTCGAAGACGAAGGTGATCATTCGAAGCTCCGACGAATCTAGCAATGGCATTTGAAGCTCTTTCTCAAGCACTTTGAATAATTTGTTTAGGGCACTTACAATATTCTCAGTGCTATATTATGCATTAAATATTTGCTTAGAAAAATGCTATATTTATATAAGAATATATATCAAAAAGTATTCAGGATTAATATAATTTATTTTAATTTTTGTATATAATTCTCACAAAAAAATACATTCAAAAAATCATCTATTTACATATTAAATTAACATATCATCTATATATTTTAATATATACTAATACTAGCAATTCTTTATATCCAAATTCCAAACCATGAGCGGGGGAGAATTCGTTAGCGTAAAATTTGGAATTATTATTTTTAAATTCATTTTTAATGTGTTTGCGATACGTAATTAATTAGATTGAAAATTCTGCATTTTCTTCAGAAAATATTCTTTCTTAAAAATTTTTTAAAATTCTGGAAATGTTATATTTGCAAATTGGAACTACTTTGATGCCCAATTTTAATAATTATTATAAAATAAAATAGAAAATATATATGTCATCCAATAATTTAAGCCTTTAATAACATTTGATTATTATTATAAGCTTACTCAAGAACATACGATAGTTCATTTATAGCTAAAACGCAGCTTCGTGCTGATTGAATAGCCAGTGGGAGGTGCGCCGCAGCGGCTGAGCACCCGTGACTCAGTCAGCCCAATTATGATCCGTCTATATAAATATTCTTAAGTATTTTTTAAGGTTAAGAAGCAAAAATCTGAAATATTATCAGTCTCCTTTTATTTTGTTCGTGGTTGCTGTTCTATTGCAGAGAAGAAGCTCCTAAGGTTTGTATAAGAGTTTGCTAACTCTAAAATTTCTGTAATCTCTCTCAATAGTGAAATTGTTTTTGCTCCCTTCCCCGTGGGCATGAGTGTTAGCACCGAACCACGTAAATTTATGTTTTGTGTTGTGATTGATCTTGCATGTGTGTTCTTCTTGTTTTATTTTGATTTGCTCAACTGTTTGAAGCTTTTGTTCCGAATCACTTTAAAACCCTTTCACCCCAGTTTTGATCTCAACAAGAGGTCATCGATCCCAACAAGTAGTATCAGAGAGAGGTTACTTTGTTTGTGCTTGAAAGTTAGGGTTTGCTTTGAGATGTGTATTGTTTGTATTTGAATTTGTTAATGCAAAAAGGAAAAGCATGGCAGATAGAGGAGAAGAGGTGGTAGGTAGGAACTTCGTCATCATCGGTGGTGGAGAGATCCCTCCACTAAGTTGTGACACATTCAGCAAAGATTGATGTGCTCAAATTTGATGGAAAGAATAAGTTTGGTATATTGAAAAAGTCATCAGTGAAAACATTAGTCAAGTTGAAAAATTAATACCACTAATAAATTTCTCATAATTTTTTTGATCATTTTGACATATAACTTTACCATATTTAGACTTATAATAAAAAAGTTATTTGATTACTTAAAATAGAATTAATATTTAATTAAGGAAAATTCTAACCTAATTAAATTCTTCGGCACGATGCCCTCTGCATTTCGGCTTGCGGCTGCTACGCACACGCGAAAACGGACCGCGGGGGTGGGCCCGAAGGCAGTGCCATTCCAGTCGAGGCCGACCCGCCCAACAATGTTCCTCTTCTCCGCTGTTACGTCGAACTCGAGGCCTAGGGTATCCAAATACTTCCTGCACAGTGCTCCTCAGCTCGCACGCCATATACCAAAATGAAGCTCCACTGAGATCTTCCAAACACGCCTAAAAACTCTATATGGATCTAGCCCAATTGCTCTAATGCAGCTTGAAGGTGATGGCTTCTTAGGGTTTAATGTGGAGGGAGTGTGCTCCCTCCACAAGGCACCTCACGGCTTCTACAAGATCCTAGTATGTTCCCAGGGTCATGGCCGACTTGGTGAACCCCAGGCCGTGGCTTCGGGCTTCACGTGAGCTCGAAGAGTTCGATTGGACTCATCGATCGATAGAGTATCAAAAATAATTGCTAAACAAAATTGATTGAAAGGGAATTAACAAGTGTGTGCTAGGGTAGGAGATATACCTAGTGTCCTTCATGCAGAGACTTTGTTGGGTCCTTGCATCACACTGCAAGGTTGAGAGCGTCGTATAAGTTAGAGTGTAAAGTCCCATCTGACAACGTTGGCTTTGGCTATGACACGACTAATGGACGGGGAAGGCGACCGTTCCGAGCGGGCGCCAGCGAACCCGAGCGGACGCATCTGAGCTGGATCTGGCGATCGCATCTCAGTCGCAGGTTCGATCGCACTGTGCAAACACAGTGGATTCACTGTTCGATATCTAGAGCCGAATAATGGATCCTCCATTGTAATGGTTAAATTCGATTGGATGAATTTATGAATATAAAATAAAATAATTATATTTAATTAAATAATGTCAAATGTATTAACTAAATTATCCTTACTTAATGAGCTCTACAAATTTTTAAAATTTTAGCCCATAGTTAAATTGAGTATGAGAAACTTAAAAATGAAGTCGAATTTTTTACTTAAAGTATAAATAATTCTCATTTTTTTCAGTCAATTAAATTAATTAAAATATTCATTTCAATCAAACGGTTTCCAAACTTAATCAAAATCTTAAGATTTGATCTTAAGATTATTCTGAGATAAATAGAAATGTTCTAAAGCTAATATGATTATTAAAAATTCAAGTAACAAATACGAATTATTATAATATAAATCATTTAAGTTTTCATAGTTTGTTCATTGCATAGAGAAGAGTATTATAAGAATGTTTCTTTCCCAGACTAAAATTGGCAATACAATATTTCCATTACTACTCTCCTTCAAAATCTCCTCGTTAGAGAAACATAGAAGCTCAGAAGAAGGGGGAATAGCAACTACTCCTAGAGGTGCCATCGAGAAAAACCTTTGGAGACCCCACTTGTGAGAGAAAACCCAAACCTTCTCACCGCGAGAGTCACAAGTTATAATCTTGATGCAAATTTTACTACGAAAGAAAGATCATCCACACATTTTTTTGATGCGAGTAAGAGTTAGAAACTTTCATTACATGTTCACTTATACACTTAAACCCCCAAAGGATGGCAATAAATTCAAAATATCTCCAAAATTATTTTGGGAACACGCTAAGCCTGCGACAGAGTTTCCATGGTCACCTGGGGTGCGCTCTAGCGTCCAGTCTTCACGGGTATCATGGCGCGCCGCGGCGCCCATTATTCGATTGTCATGCACTGGGGGGCGCCGCAGCTCCGGATTTCCAATCCCTGCATGGCGCCCTAATCGTGTCAGGGCATCTAGATTGTTGCTAACTTGTCCCAAAACACTCCAGGACCTCCCATAAACCCACTGAACCTTTGTTAGCACATCCATTGATGATCAAATAAGTTTCCGCATTCTAACAAATTTAACTACAAAAAATTTATAGATATGCTTTCCGTTGTTGCTACTCTTATGAGCTACAAATCATCCTCTGGATTTGGTTAGTTGATGACTAAACCTCTAGTATGTAGCTCAATCCTACATGCAATTCTAAATCTACTTGAATTCATTTTTCATCAAACTAAATTGCGAATATAGTTCATATTTATTTGAGCTATATATTTTCCTGTTTATTTTTTTCTTTTCTAATATTCTTTAAAGTTGACTTAATTGACCATTTTTTCTATTTTTTAAATAATATTTTTTTTAATTGATGTGGCACTAATAAAATTTATCTAATAAAATTTGTATATTATTTTAATAAAATTTTAAAAATAATATTTATATTATTTTAATATAAATAAATAAAAACTAATAAAATAATATTCAAATTTTATTATTTAAATTTTTTTAAATATCGAATCAACAGATATTAATAGTATTTCTATTTTATATATAAAAAAGAAGAGAGTACAAGAGACGGCAACAGCTGATTAGCAGTGACGGCACGTGAGCCCGCACCCGCCAAAAGACAAAAGCTCCTGCTATTGCCAACCTGTTAACGTTTCCACTAAAAGGCCTGCCATTGAACACCAAACAGCTCATACATCCAATCAACACTCCCCACGCTACTGTAAATCTGTAACGTTTCTCGCCTGGAAAAATCAAGGCCTATAATCATCCTGTGCAGCAGCCGGAATAGATACACGCTTGTAGTCCGTCCGATCTAAATCTAAAAGGTATTATGTGAACAAATGTTTCATGGGATTCTCATCATTTAATTTAATTTTTTACAGCACTAAAAATAAAAATCCTATCCCACCATTGCCGCTGTTAATTAGGTCTCCGACGCAGCTCCTCCTCTTCTCACACGACGGGAGAAAAACGGAAGGAAAGCCGGAGCTGATCGTTATCTTTTATTCTGCCTACAAACGTTATAATCCTGATTCTCTCTTATGAATCTGCTCCGCTCGGTTGAAGGCGAAGCGGGCGGCATTACCTCCAGCGTAATGGCGGAGACAATGGAACCGAGGAGGTATATTTCGTCGGAGGAACTCGGGAAGCACAACACTTTAACTGATCTGTGGATCTCTATTCAGGGGAAGGTTTACAACGTTACAGATTGGGTAAAGGACCATCCCGGAGGCGACATCCCTCTTCTCGATCTGGCCGGACAGGACGCAACCGACGCCTTTGTCGCATTCCATCCGGCTTCTGCTTGGAAGAATCTTGATCGCTTCTGGCTCGGGTATTATCTGCAAGACTACTGCGTCTCCGAGGTTTCCAGGGACTATCGCCGCCTTGTTGCAGAGTTTACTAAGCTGGGTCTTTACGAAGAAAAGGGCCATGGAACCCTTGCCACGCTATCTCTCGTGGTTGCCCTATTCTCCATTGCGGTTTACATGGTCATTCGTACCAACAGCGCCTTGGCGCATCTCGCTGCAGGCGGAATGATTGGTCTGCTGTGGATCCAATCTGGGTGGATCGGCCACGATTCTGGTCACTACAATGTCATGATCAGCCCCTGCTTCAATCGATTTGTTCAGATTGTGTCTGGAAATTGCCTCACTGGGTTAAGCATCGGATGGTGGAAAAGAAACCATAATGCTCATCACATAGCCTGTAATAGCCTTGATTTCGATCCTGATCTCCAGCATATGCCTCTATTCGCAGTCTCATCGAAGTTATTCAATTCGCTCACCTCCTACTTCTACGAGAGAACCATGGCCTTCGATTCGGTCTCGAAGTTTCTGATCGGTTACCAGCACTTAACCTTCTATCCAGTGATGTGTTTTGCACGAGTAAATCTCTTTGCCCAGTCCTTAATTCTCCTTTTATCCAAGAAGAAGGTGCCTGCACGTTGGCAGGAGATTGCTGGTGTGATTGTGTTCTGGATCTGGTATCCTTACTTTGTTTCTTTCCTTCCAAATTGGAGAGAAAGATTGCTATTTGTTGTTGCTAGCTTTGTCATAACTGGAATTCAGCATGTGCAGTTCTGTCTCAACCATTTCTCTTCGAGTGTTTATGTTGGAAATCCAAAGGGGAATGATTGGTTCGAGAAACAGACAATGGGGACTCTTAACATCACTTGTTCTTGGTGGATGGACTGGTTTCATGGAGGATTGCAGTTCCAGGTGGAGCACCATTTATTTCCTCGGCTTCCAAGATGCCATCTTCGGAATATTTCTCCAGTTGTGAGGGAGCTCTGCAAGAAGCACAAGCTTCAGTACTCCACCGTTGGTTTCTGGGAAGCAAATGTGAAGACTATAGGAACTCTTAGAGCTGCTGCGTTGCAAGCCCGCAGCTTGGAAGGCATAGCTCCAAAGAATTTGGTCTGGGAGGCGCTCAATAACTTTGGCTGAGGTTTTCTCCTTGCCCTCTTTTTTGAAGGTGATGGTTCTTTCTGTATTTCATGTATGTTTGCTTGATTTTGAGTAAGTTTTGGTAAGGAGAATGATCTTTGTTCCATAAAGAACTGATGATTGTGGTTTATATCTTCATCTTCAATTGGTTTGTTGCAGCTTGTTTTCCTTTGGAATAATTTAATAACTCTAGTGACTGGATTTGTTTCAGCTGCACTCATCTCCCTTCGGTCATATTTTCCTCTTCTATCCTCAGCCTGATATTATTTGCCAACAAGCACTCGGTTGTAGTTTTAAATGAGAGTACATTCATTATCGGTTGATCAGATGAGAAATTTAGAAATATTTGTATTCTCGGAGATAGGTTTATGGAATGTGTGGTATTATGATTATTCTATGTGATGGGGGTTAAGGTGATAGAATTGTAGATATGGTTTTGGAGACTTCGGGATTTGGTGGATCAAATGATGTCAGATTGACATGAAATTTTAGAGGGATGTTATGGTGGATGTTAAAAATCTGTATAATATTATTTTGTATGATTTGATGGCTGTTTGAGGGATTTATGGGAAGTGAGGTGAGGTAACGTCGAATTTTGCGTAAGTTTCGTTGGAGGAATGAAAAAAAACAAAAGAAAAGAAATATGACTCCAATATTATCCACAGCTTGGGTTCTTGAAGATTATGCACATCTTCAAGGCCTTTGGCTATGAATACCGAAATAGATTTTCTTTAGTTATCCACACCAATTAAATTTTCAAGTTAATTTTTTGTAAAATCATTGTGTTCAGAAAATAGAGTTTACATAAGATATTTATAGTCACCATACCCTAATTTCAATCTAGCAGTGCTAATAATGGCAATACGATCACATTATACTTCTCCAGGTGACCTTTTATATTCCAGACGCACACATAATAAAGCATCATAAAAATACATGCTAAAATTACATAAAAACAAACACAAGCAAATAAAATACCCAAATATGATGGATCCACAAGCACATTCTGTCATAATCTGATAGCTTCCTTTAAGCTTTTTGAGTATACTGGTGCATCACTATGTCTTCATAAAACTAAATTAGTAGGTGAGTTAGCAAAGTACTTGTCTAGGCCTAATATAGATTTTAAATATCATTCTGAATAAAATTTAAGATTTGGTATGACGGAAGCAAAGAGAATGAGAGATAGAATTACACCTTTGAATACATAGAAGATGATTGTTAATATTACAAGTGATTATGTCTGTTAAATAAAATCATATGTAGCTATGATTTGGAAGAGTTGATTATAAAATATTTGTATTCTTAGAGGTAGGTTTATGGAATATGTGGTATTATGATTAATCTATGTGATGGGGGTTAAGGTGATAGAATTGTATATATGATCTTGGAGACTTCGGGCTTTGGTGGATCAAATGATGTCGGATTGACATGAAATTTTAGAGGGATGTTAAAAATCTATATAATATTGTTTTGTATGATTCGATGGCTATTTGAGGGATTTATGGGAAGCGAGGTGAGGTAACGTCGAATTTTGCGCAAGTTTCGTTGGAGGAATGTTTGAAGGCCGAAACGGAAGCTAATTTTGACTAAACAAAGTGGGTATGAAAGCTAACAGAGGGTATTATGATATAAAAAAACAAAAGAAAATAAATATAACTCCAATATTATCCACACCTTGGGTTCTTGAAGGTTATGCACATCTTCAAGGCCTTTGGTTATGAATATTGAAAAAAAATTTCTTTAGTTATCTACACCAAACAAGTTTTTAAGCCATTTTTTTGTAAAATCACTAGGTGTTCAAAAAATAGAGTACATGAGATATTTATAGTCACCATACCCTAATTTCAATCTAGCAGTGCTAATAATGGCAATATGATCACATTATACTTCTCCATGTGACCTTTTATATTCCAGACGCACACGTAATAAGGCATCACAAAACACATGCTAAAATAACATAAAAGCAAACACAAGCAAATAAAATACCCAAATATGACGGATCCACAAACACATTCTATCATGATCTGATAGCTTCCTTCAAGCTCCATGAGTATGCTCGTGCATCACTATGACTTTATAAAACTAAATTAGTAGGTGAGTTAGCAAAGTACTTATCAAGGCCTAATATAGATTTTATATATCATTCTGTATAAAACTTAAGATTCAGTATGACGGAAGCAAAGAGAATGAGAGCTAGAATTACACCTTTGAATACTTAGAAGATAAATGTTAATATTACAAGTGATTATATCTGTCAAATAAAATTATATGTAGCTATGTTTTGGAAGAGTTGATTATAAAATATTTGTATTCTTAGAGATAGGTTTATGGAATGTGTGGTATTATGGTTATTCTATGTGATGGGGGCTAAGGTGATAGAATTGTAGATATGATTTTGGAGACTTCGGGCTTTGGTGGATCAAATGATGTCGAATTAACATGAAATTTTAGAGGGATGTTGTGGTGGATGTTAAAAATCTGTATAATATTGTTTTGTATGATTCAATGGTTGTTTGAGGGATTTATGGGAAGCCAGGTGAGGTAACGTCGAATTTTGCATAAGTTTCGTTGGAGGAATGTTGAAGGCCGAAACGGAAGCGAATTTTGACGAAACAAAGTGGATACGAAAGCTAACATAGGGTATTATGATATAAGAAAGACAAGAAAATAAATATAACTCCAATATTATCGACACCTTGGGTTATTGAAGGTTGTGCGCATCTTCAAGGCCTTTAGTTTATGAATACCGAAAAAGATTTTCTTTAGTTATCCACACCCAACAAGTTTTTAAGCCTATTTTTTGTAAAATCATTAAGTGTTCAAAAAATAGAGTTTACATGAGATATTTATAGTCACCATACCCTAATTTCAATCTAGCAGTGCTAATAATGGC